>CM069934.1:22360790-23560790 GCA_036172225.1 Cryptocoryne crispatula var. balansae | reverse complement strand
CAAGGTGTAGACATGCAATTTTGGTCCAATTGAAGAGCTTGAATTCTTGTTTTCATGAATAATATTTGAGTAACCTTTCAAGAAAACCGAGTTTTCCAAAAAAATCAAGTTTTTCGGTGCATTTCGAAGAAGATCGATAGGCGTTGACCAGGGTCAAAGCGCCCTATATATAGGGCACCAGGCGCCCTATAAATAGGGCACCAGGCGCCCTACTTATAGGGCATCTGCACCTGGTCTGACTGACTAGACAGATTGATGGGATAGTTCTGCAGATAAAGTTACCCTCTTCTTGCCTATAAAAGGACCCCCATTTGTAGGGTTTAGGACACACAAAGGGCGCCCCCCAAACTCTCTCATCCACCACAACACTCCCAAGGCTTTACAACCCCTCTCCAAGCTCTCAAACCGTTCCAAAACCCTCTCTCAAAAATCCCAAAAACCTGCAGTTTCCTTCTTCAGAAATTTGATTTTTCTCCACTTTGAGGGCCTCTACACTCTATTTCCCTTACATCTAGTGCCAAAACACTCTTCCATTAGCTTCACTTGAGTATTGGCTGCTGGAAGAACTCCTTCTTCCATCTTGGAGGTCTTCCTACACTCCGGGGCGACACCGCGAAGGAGAGAAGAAAATCTGCTGAAACCAGTCCCTGGTGTCCCATAAATAGGACGCTTTGACTTTGGTCAACGCGCCCCATCAAGGGGACACCTGCAGCTAGCGCCCCGTATATGGGGTACTAGCAGGGGCAGACCCCATTTTGCATTTTTTTGAGTTTATTTACCTTTCCGGTCGATCTTTTACTCCCTCCCTTTCATTTTAACTTTCATTAACATGTTATTTAGCATGCATTAAGCCACACCTTTGCATCTTCATACCTCTTTAAAAACTTATCAAAAATAGGGGTTGGGATTTAGTCCCAATCCGGTTAGTTCCTTCCCTTTTGCATGTTTAAGTTCAAATTTGAGCATGATTCTACACTTTCACTAGAATTAATGATATTTTCACTTGTTTTTATGTTTTCATACGGACATTTGTAGCTAAATCCGGCCAAGGCGGAGCTTCAACTGGATCAAAGATGAAGGACTCACTGAGCTCTCTTTTTTCAGCAGGCCAAGAGAGGAGAAATCGGAACTCAACAATCTCCCCGCTTCCAAAGGTACGATGGTCATTTTTATTCTTCATTTTTATCTTTTCTACTATATTTTGGAGCCTTTGGCTCCTGGCGACCACAACCACTAACATCCCATCTACCAAGACCCCAAAGCAAGCGTAGGGGCTGGAAAAGGGAGATCTACGGATATCCCGTTTTGGGTGCTTACACAAGGTACTTAGGATAATTGGAAAAAGAGTTTTCCAATTGATCCAGATATGAGTACAGGATCTCATAGAGTTGGAATATTTAGGGGTTGACAGTCAGTGCCGAACCCCTGACCGACCGGGATATTGTATGAATGAGGATTTAAATCCATGTGATAATTGATGATGGAAATGCTCAATGGATGTTATTTAACTCCCCAAAGTCATTTGTGATCATAGGATGTAGCTTGTACCCAGAAAGCCGTAAAAATTGTTATCGGATAACGATTTTGATTTAATTTAAAGGAATTGTTCTTTTAAATTAATTAAGGCTTCAACCAAACTGACTATTGGGCCTAGTGGGTCACATACATTAGATCTGGTCAATAAGATGAGGGCATGTACGTAAAGTTATAGAAGTTTTGGGTTTTTCTGAAAAATTCCATCTTTTATATATAAATGGCTTATGAAGCCAAACCCTGACAAGCCATAGGGCTGGAGCACATCCCAAGCATCCTCTCTTCTTCCTCTCTTCTCTAGAAGGTGATCTCCCATGGTCAAGCTTGGATCTGGAATGTTTCTGGAGGCCCGAAGGAAGGGAGAACTCGTCCATTGAAGCAGATCGTGTGGATACCGCTAGAGACCGGACACTTGAACGGTTTTCAGCAAGGAGGAATGTTCTCTCTTCATCTATGGTGTGGTATTTTAGAAATCCCATGAGGTACTCTCGTTCTACTTCATATTCGGTTCCCGGTTTTACTCGTTCGACATCAACCAAGGCAAAGAACATGGTTTTATGAAATCAAAATTTTTTCGCTGTCATATATTGATTTCTTACATCTATATCCCTTCTTTGCAAGCTCTCTTCATGATGGCTCATCCTCCATGGTGGCCTCCTCTGTCTGCTCAGGTCCTGTCCGATTCATTGTTGTTCAGAAACCTGTCATCCAGTGGATTGGAAGGTGGAATCACAACATCTCTATCCAATTATATGACCTTGGAGACATTATAAGTGTCTCACGATTTGATGTTGTAAATTCAAGGAGTTGATGTAATATCTTCTTCGTTAGAAGGATTTAGCAAGCAACAAAATGGCTGGGAAAGTTCTTGAATCCTTATTGACATTACCAACTTTTCGGGTTCTATAAGATGGAAATCCTTCATACTCTTTCGGCCTATATATATACATACACACACTCCATAGTAGCAGTGATTTTTGAAATGCTACAATTATATTGTCATTCAAGTTTAATTCAACCTACAATTATAAGAACGAAAGTGATGTTGGTAGGAACTTGGGAACCAACCAATTGTCTTGATCAATTTCCTAATCGCATATGAAGAAGTCACGTGAAGGTTCTCTTTCATTAATGTGAGCCCTCATTACTCTCAAACAATGTTAAAAAATTCTTCCATACTTTTTAATGGTTCATCAAATGAAGATCTTTGACTAAAATTGAATAAGCAAATTTATGTGGAACTGTGATCTAGTTCAGTTTACCATAGAACTGAAAATCATCAAGAAGTCTCGAGGTATGTTTCGTGCACCTCCTAAAGGTCAAAAGGAAGCATTTTAGTCTTAACATTTGCCTGGATATTTTGAAATGAACATGGATCATGAAAGCCATTTCTGTTGTTTTTCTGGTAGTTCTTGGCTTCTTGCAGAAGATCCAAATTTTACTTCCTTATATTATCATAAAATTTGTTGGAAGTGATCCTCATTCAGATATTACAACCTATATGTTATCATCTTTAGGTGATCGCGAATGTCTGGCGAGGACACATTCAGTCAAGTCTGGTTCAACCTAGCCCATATGTTTAGATGTTGCTGACTTGCCTCAAAGATTCAATGTTGATCGGAGAGGATGTATGATATGTTGGCCATTACTTATGGAGGTCCAAATATTCTACCTTATTTTTATTTGTCTTGAATGAGGGTGTGAGCTTAGCCCACATCCAAGTCAATTCATTTATCTTAACAAGAAATGTTAAAATGAAAATCAAGCTTATTGGGTTTGGGATAAATATAATGTAGAAAAATGATATATCTTCTTTCCATTCTCCCCAAGATGGAGCCCTGAACCAAGTCATCATTCATTGGACGTGACTCCAATTTTTTAATTTACTTTAAGAAAAATGGTTGCATCTGTTAATAAAAATGAAGTGCAAAAAAGCATATACCCATACAATTTATCAATCCTTCCAACAGCTGTGAGGTGGCACAGCCAAGTCCCTATTGGCTCAAGCCACAAGGAGGACGCTAGGTTCATGGGTGGAATTGGGAAGTAAAGAAGGCAAAAAGATTATTCTTCCTTCATGAACTCGACCACCATCAAGAATGGCAAAAGAATTTGAAGTTCTGGTACTATCTTAGAGAAGAAAGTGAATCTATAATGCCAATTAGAAATAATTTGGGATTGAGGTGTATCTATATATAGTCATGGAGTGTTGTATACAATTTTATGAATGATATTTGGGATCAAAACACGGATATGTAACATACAAGAATCAAAATCAGTATGTGATACACCACATTCACTAGGATGGGATCAATAACCAAATTGCCTTTCATTTGATCGATTGGGGTAAACGATGTAGCTTTATGCTACTATGGCCCACTTTAAATAGAGATTCTTATTTGAAGTCTTCTGAAACAAATTTCCATGTGGCACAAAATTTGCTAAAATCTGTCCTTTGTATAATGAAATTCTAAAACAGCAGGAATCAATATCTTTTCTTTAGTTTTCTGTCTCATTGAATATCTTCAAACTGATTTTGAAATTTTAATTGACTGTATGCATGGAAGAATCATTAGCCCATTCATTCTTAACCGAACCCTATATACTTATTTTTTGTAGTCAACGTTTCATAAAGTCTATAGTTAATTCCTAGGAGAAAATATTTCCAAACTATGAATTACTGATTTGCCATATCAAGTAACAATACTTAGCAAAAGTTTTGTCATTGTTTACATGAATAAGTTCTATGGACATACATGCAAAATTTCATTAACCATAATTTTTATTATAATTTTTATATTTTATTTTTTATATATAGAATTGTATGTAAATTTCTCGGATTGGGTCATCTTGTATGGGATAAATCATGTCAAGAATATTTTAATGAGAATGAGGAAGGGATTACAATTGATGGAGAAATAGAACAAAGAAGGTAAGAAAGAATCACGAATGAAGATAATGTTTGAAGCAATTCAAGCACAAATGAGCAAAGACGTCTTGGAAAGCTTCATCAAGATAATATAATAAAAAAATGGCATCCCTTTCGAGATATCAGTAAGAGACCAAAATTGTGCAAAATTGGGGATTCAACAAAGATGTGAAGCATCCAATGTTCCGAGACTTCTTCGTTAGAATGTTAATGCTTGTTCTTCTGCTTTTTTTAGTCTTTGACGGATGACCGCGAGGTCTTTTGACGAACTTCGTCACTGGCTTTGATTGGCTAATTGACCATAAAAGTCAAAAAATTGAGTTAGAACCCAAATCATGACTGGTTAAGACAATCCAAACAACCAGCCATAAAAACTAAAAATTTGAGTTAAAACCCAAGTCGCCACTATCATAAGAGGTTAGGCCACTTCATTAATTATTATATTTTATTATGTAATAGATAAAAGATTTCAACAAGAGTCAGCAAACGTCTTAGGCAGCTATATCATCTCATGGTGGTGTATCACAAAGTCACTTAGGACGATCTCATTCTCAGAGAGATCAACCTTAGTCTACTCCTAACATGTCTCGGTGTGGTGCTTCTCAACCTACTCCATCAACACCTACTAAGCCTGGATCTTCTTAGGCTCTTGCTTCGCATCATACTTTGACGACACTTAGTTTTGGAGATAGTCCATCTTCTATCACCTCAGGTATATATTTCACTAAATATAATTCCATTCATTATACACATATTCATTTTCTAATATATTGTTATTTTATGGTTAATTAATTGCATCTACTAGACAAGGGAGAGGTCCTGCTATAGGGCCCTAGCAACACTTTCAACATCGACTTGGTAGGTGGTTCGGGTGTAAGGTCCCATGGTCAAAAGTTTACCTCATATCATGGAGTATGCAATAAGTGCACTATAATTTGTAGCAACACTATTACATCACTCTCCTACAAGAGAAGAAAGACGCCATCTTTCGTGGGCTCGAGGTAACTTTGATATTCATAGTTTTAATTTAGACACAATAGTTAAATAGTGTATATTTAATGATTATCAACATGGTTATCATGCAGCAACACTTTACCTTCAAGTGGTCTACATCTATAGATGGGGGAAAATGCAAAGAATGGAAAAGAACCACATGAAAAGGGAAAATTTTTAAATTTTAAATTTATTTCTCATTGTAATCAATTATTTCTGATAAAATTTTTATTTAGCATTTTACAGGATGGTCAGTCGAGGAGGTACGTGCCAATGTTCCTCCATAATGCAACGAGAAATAGTGGCATCATATGTGTGATTTATGAGTCAAAGATAAAAATAAGGTGAAATAAAAAGTTCATTTATATTTTTCAGTTAAGCATTATCATTTATCAATTATTAATTAAATCTTTCTTAATATATTTTTTGGCATTGAGTGAAAGAAATAAAGGCAATAGGTGACATTTAATAGTGCCTTATAAAAGAGAGAGAACGAGCATATATGAGTTAATGAGAGATTTTGTAAGTATTCAGCACATGTATTATTATTTATACGTTGGTTGAGTTTTCATGTATACTAATATTCTTATTTGCTTTGGATATGTATAAAAGGATGGCCACCCCCTACATGTCCGGAGGTATTCCAGATGATTCAGATGAATCAAGAGTTGGATGGATTGGTCATCTAGAGTAATGACCAGAGTTGTTAAATGCTAGTATATATTTAAATTATTTGTACAAATTTTATCATTCATTTAAAACCAATAAATTTTAATATAGCTTTTTTTTATAAAACAATATGCAACAAATGATGAATTCCCTAGCATCAGAAGATTCAGACACTAGGGCATCACAACCTTCACTCACTCCTGAGGAGGTTTTTGTATCCATCTTCAGTAGAGAGACCAGGACGAACTTGATGTGGTGGTTAAGGTCAAACTCACAACACATGGTATGATGGGTGTAGTGGAGGTGCTTCTACCTCTATGGCTCAAAAGGTCTAAGAGCTCAGAGAGTAAGTGGAGAAGCAAGCTCATATTAATATCAAATGTTGATATGAGATTTCTTCTTTGAAGTAACAACTAGATGATCAACAAAGATCATTCCAAGAAACTATCTAGTGCCTGAAACAAATGTACAAAAACATCAATCAAAGACTCTGGTACCATATATACCATCCACATCGTTGCCTCCTCCAACACAAACTCAAGGTGACAATGACAATGGGGGCAAGAACGACGATGACAAGGGGGTTTCGTATGGGGAGGATGAGTGATATTGTATCCCTAACCCCCCCCCCCCCCCGGGCCAATTTCATCACTTATTAGACATTGCACTATGGTTTGCATATAATGTAGATTGTATGAATAGTTTGTATATAATCTTTGAATGTATACAACGTGGTTTGTATGGATTATGTGAATGATTTTTATAGTTTACAGGAAAATGAGTGGAATTGTAAGAATAGATGTATATAATTTGTATGGTTTTGCAGGAAAATGAATGATTTTTATGATTTATATGAAATTTTAGTTAAATTGTGGATGAGTGTAATTATTTTGGAAATGCGAGTGAAAACAGGCCAAATAATGTATATTGGTTGTAGTTCTTCATAAATATTTAATTTTATAATATAAAAAAATTTGGACATAAGCGCAGTGGTCTGTGCACGCGAGAAAGCCGCCCTCGACGGGGCGGGCGCGGTTCGAGACCGCGAGCTGCCGCCCCGGAGGGCGGTGGCGTCCCATTGCGCTACGAGCGCGGGGACAATATTAAAAAATTTTATTACAGAAGTATTGGCAACATGATAGTTTCATTGGCAATAGTTGAAAGCCATCACCAAAATAGTCAATCAACTACTAGACTTATGTTTGAGAAAAAATTAATTATTTTGGTGACAACTAAAAGCCATCACCATGGCCAATCAACTAAGTGGTGATGGCTAGTAGGGTCACCAGTAAACATAGTTGCAATAGCTTCTAACCATCGCTAGCTTTCTGTTTGTCTAAGGAAAGTGCTGCTACTAAGTTGACTAGCGATTTAGTGAGTCAAGCTTAAACAAACACATACTTGACTCAATAATCACACGAGTAGCTCAATTAAATATTCATTGAATATTTATTATTGAAAAATCAAATTATGTGTAATAGTAATTATGCATTGTCATCTAAATATTTGTATTAAGTTGAAATAAAGATTGATTTGAATTTAAACTTACATCAATTTTCGTAAATGAGTTAATTAAAGTTTGACAAATAACTTTTAATTATTATTTTATTTTTATATACTAATTTGTATTGAGTTTGAATTTGAATGTGAACTAAATTTTAGTCAAAATATTATTTGAGTTGGAACTCAACCTTGACTTGATTAAATAACGAATAAGTTTGAGCAATGATACAACATATTTGTAAAAACTCAAGCTCGAGTCGTTTGCACATCATTCTACTCTAGCGCGTTTGCACCCCTATTAATGCCATTAAGGTTCCTCAATGAAAATTCCTCTCATTCTACATAAAGACATGCTCAAGCTTACCAGGATTACATAATTAGTTTAGAAACAATTCTCCACTGATTGACTGACTACTACATTATTAGTTGACTCAACTATACAGATGTTTTATAAATACTTATGAATGAAACATTTATTGGTCTAACTTACTTTTAATATGTATAGCAATATGCTGTTCTTTAAAATATTTATCCATGAGAAAATTTATCGACAACTTAAATTAGAACACGACAATGTTTAAGAAAGCAAAATATAGATGAAACAAACAAAATAGAAACGATGGTTTTGAATAAATTCTTTCCATTTTTTAGCGACTTCTAGTAGGAAGCATGCCATTCCGGTTCAAACTTGCAAGGACCGAGAAGTGAATAGGGTTGTTCATTGTTCGGTTCAACCCGAAAAACCAAACCAAACTAGTACTTTGGTTTGGTTTGGTTTGGTTTGAACTACCGATCGGTTTAGTTTGATTTCTAGGACCCTTCAAACCAAATCAAACCGGTAAACCGAATAACCCGAATTAGATTAAATATTTTAGTTTAAGTTATGTATAAATTAGTATTTATGTATCTTTTCTTATAACAATAAATTTGTTTTAAGTGTTTTTAAGGTAAAATTAATGAAATCTATAAACATATACACCAGATTTTAATAGAATATGATTTAAAACGAATAAAATAAAATTATATATTGATATATTTGTTATACTTTAATAAAATATGGTTTGATTTGGGAGATAGTTTGGTTTGGTTTGGTTTGAGAAAAAATACTCAAAAATCAAACTAAACCAAACCATGAACACCCTTAAGTGAGAACACAACTAGCTGACTCCTATGAAGCGAAGCGAAAGGGGGGGGGGGGGGGGGGGGGTGCCGGCAGCCATGGATTTGTAGGGGCACAACCCAACCCGGAGATGAAGGTTGCTCTGGCCATTCTCCCCACCACAGCCCTGGACGCGTTGCCTTCGTAGTTCGACGACGGTTACATCCTCCATGTTAGACATGTGCAAGAGCTGGATACAGGATGAAAGGTTCTTACAAATGTAATTTTCATTTATTCATTTTTTTTGTATTTTCCACCGTGGACTAACAGGCCCACAGGTTGTACACGTGTATACAGTGAATATATATATATACAGTGTAATACAAGAGGTAGGGCTCGAGCATTATCTCCGATGCCCAAATTTTCCCTCCATCACTGTCACTCTTCACTCTCTGGTCTTCGCCTCGGATCTTCTTCTCTGCAATTTCTACTCTCTGTTTTTCTGATCTGAAGTATTCATCATAGTTCGGTATCATCTCTGAAGCTTGCAGATCCACTGATCGTTAGCATCAACATGGTATCAGAGCACCAGGATTCTTCGATTAGAGCTGGGAGAATCGTCAAATATCTCCCCGGTGTCTGCACTTCCAACGGTATAACGGTTACCGTTTGCAGCCTCATCATCCTCTGTTTAGCTCAGTTCCGAACGTCTCCCCCTATTTTTCCGTAAAGCTGAATAGTGACAACTACATGATTTGGCAAGCACAGATTCTTCCGTTTCTGAATACATATGACCTAATGGGATTAATTGATGGATCAGTTCCATGTCCACCAGAAGTTTTAACTGATCCAAATGATACATTGAAACTGGTATCGAATTCAGATTATAAGATCTGGAAGCAATTTGATAGTCTAGTTACCACCATCATTGTTTCATACTTTCATCTATTTCCGAAACGGTTCTACCTCTAGTTGTGGGTCATTCTTCTTCAGCTGGCATCTGGAATGTGATAGTCAACACATGTTCTTAAGCCTCTAGAGCAAGAGTTTTGCAGTTACGTCTTCAACTCCAACAGCTAAAAAAGGGATCATCAAAATTGACAGAATATTTAGAGGAAGTTAAGTCAATAGCCAGTCAATTAGCGATGTTGTCTGAACCTGTTCCGGAAGGAGATCTAGTTCTATATATTTTGGGAGGCTTAGGTCCTGAATTTGAATCGTTTGTTACATCAATAACTACCAGATTAGATACTACTGTATTAACTGTCGACAGTTTACAAGGAATGCTTATGAATCATGAGATGTTCTTGTTAAAACATCATCAAACAGTAAGTGAACTCAGTGCAAATTTGGCGAGAACTGATTTGAGCACAAATCAACAACAGAATACAGGTTTTCGTGGAAAAGGAAGAGGTAGAGGAAGGAATACTGGTAGATTTAACAGAGGTGGATATAATAATTTCAACAGGAGTCAATCTCACTATAATCCTCAAGTTAATTACAGTAATCAGCAGGCTGTCTCTGAGCAGAATCAGTCTTATTTTCCAAACACTCTCCTGGTCTGTCAGGTCTGTGATAAAAAAGGACATATGGCCCTTCAATGCTGGAAGAGGTATGATTTTGGTTTTCAGAATTATGATACTAATAATAATGGTCAATTTAGTCACTCAAACAATGTGCAACAACAGTATAATGCTAATGTGGCTTCCACCAGTATTGGTTTTCCACACAGATCCTAGTTGGTATCCTAACTCCGGTGCTGCTAACCATATGACTCCTAATTTTAGTGTTCTTCAAAGTCTAGTTCCATATACAGGTCAGGACAAAGTGCACATTGGAAATAGAGAAAGTTTGAACATGGCTCATGTTGGAGAAGCAGGTTATAATTCCTTCACTTTACACGTTCCTTTGCTTGCTTAGAATCTATTATCAGTTTCTCAATTCATTAGAGACAATGATGTGTATTTTGAGTTTTATCATAACCATTGTTTTGCTAAGGATTTAAAGACCCGGAGAATACTAACACAAGGTCATAATGTGAATGGTCTCTACTATCTGCCGTCTTCAATAAAGTCAGGATCAGAAGTCTTTTCAACTGAAAGGATGAGCAAAGAGCAACTATGGCATCATCGGCTGGGACATACAGCTTTTAAAACAGTTGGCAAAGTTCTTAGTTCTCTTCGGTAACAATTTAGCAGTAACAAAGTGTTTTTTTGCAGTCATTAAAGTAAAGCTAAAAAGCGCAGGCAGGATTTTCCTTCTTCAACTTATGTGTCTAGTCATCCTTCAGAAATTGTGGCCTCCGATGTGTTGGGGTCCCTCACCATATGTGAGTAATACTGGTTGTAGATATTGATAGGGACCGGTACGGACCGGATCGTCCGTTTGTTTGGAGATAGCGTCTTCCGGGTCTTGAGGAGACGACGTATTTATTTCTTTTATTTCGTAGTATTAGATTTTTATTTTTATGCATTTTATTTGAGTATTTAGAGTCCTTTGAGTCCTTCTTTTTATTTTAGTCCTTTAGAGGACATATATGTAATTAGGGTTTTTAGAGCTCCATCTTGTAATGTCCAGCTCTATTTAAAGAGCCCAAGTCTTTGAATGAAAGATAGAGATGGATGTTTGAACCCAAGGAGAGAAGGTCCTTCCCGTTTTCTCCCTTTCCCCTCCGACGCCGCCGTCGTTCCCTCACCTCCGGGTGCTCCCGGTTCTCCTCTTCCTTTCCCGGTGTTCCTCCCCACCTCCGGAGCTAGGTCCGGTCCCCTCTTCCCTATCCTCGTTCGCTGCATTTACGTCGACACCTCCGTCGATGCTGCCCTAGGCCAACCGGACCTTCACCACCTCTTCCCCTCACCCCTACGGACCACCCCTTGCTGGAAGAGCCGCTTGCAACCCCCCCCTTTCCGGAAGCACCGCGGCACCCCCCCTTCCGGGCACACGCGCCCCTAACCGAGACACCCCCCCCCCGTGCGGCTCCCCTACCCCACGCAGGCACCCCTCCCACAGGGGCCTTGGCCTCCCACGCGGAGCCTCCCCGAACCCCCCTTCCCCTCCCTGCGGAGCCGCCGCGAGCTCGGACCCCAACCCCGCTTCCGTCGACCGTCGAAGACACCCGAATCTTCCCCATTCCGGCGAAGCTAGTCGGCGGCGACGGCGGAGGAGAGAGAGAAGGAAGGCGGCGCCTTCGGGACCCTCCGGCTGCCGCTACCGCGGCCTTCCCTCCCGTTCCCGCCGCCGCTGCCGCCGCCCCGGGTCCGCCGTGCGCGCGGAGACGAAGACCGCCGCCCTCCACGTGCCGTCGGGGGCTCCGGAGAGACGCCACGAGCCCCCGCCCCGTCCCCCCGTCCGCCCTCTCTCTCTCTTCTCGAGCCGGCTCCCCGGCAGCACACGACCCCCCGGGGGGAATAAGTCGCGCGGTCGCGCGGCGCCACCCCGGCCTGCCACGACCCCCCACGCGGCCCACCGCGTAAGTGGCGCCGGCCGAACCGGCGCCGGTTCGCCTTCGTCGGCCGGCCCGGGCGGCGGTTCGCCCGCCAACGGGTCAAACCGCCGGGTTAGCGCCCAGGCCGGGTCCGACCGCCCGGTCAAGGCCGGTTCGTCGCTCAGGGCCGGTTCGGACGGTTTAGGCCCGGCTCACTCATCCAGGGAGCCGGTTCGGGGCTGGTTCGGCCTTCCCGGACCCGGTTCATACCGGTTCCGGCCGGTTCAGCCTTGGGCCGGTTGAAGTCGTTTTGGACCGGTTCAGCAGTTGTGGGCCCGGTTCAACGGCCGTGGGGTCTAGTTCGGTGGATTTCAAGCCCAGTTCGGCAGTTTCCAGCTCCGTTTGAAGCGATTCAGCACGGTTCAGGATCGGTTCAGCACCCCATCAGCTCGGTACATCCTCCTCGGGCCCGCCGACGCGCGCGGGAATGGCGGCACCTCCTCTCCCGTCCCGCATCAGTTTGGTATCAGAGCCGGCGCCGACTTGTTTCCACGAGTCGGGATCCTTACATTGCGCGGGACATCGACATTTCAGCTTCGACATCACATTACCGGTGGAGGTGCACACCACGACATTTGTCCAGCTCTTCACGCAGCGTCATCTCGTAGTCTCTTTTCGGGTTGATCGCTCCAGATTATCAGGTGGTCGAGGATGGTCGAGCTTACATCCAGTTTGCTCGTATTGTCAGAGGCCGACTTAGACTATGGACAGTGCGGTATGTAGAAGATGCACAGTGCGCGAGATAGTTCCACGGCCTTGTCTCGTCCCCGGGTTCGAGTGGTTAGCCGATCGGCAGGCGATTTGGACACATTCGCTCGAGAGCTTACCTCGCGGCCCAAAGGAGTACGAGCACCGAGAGAGCCGATCCGTATCGGCAACACTTACGCCCTGGCTGTGCTCGAGGAGCACCGACACGCTTATCGAGGTAGCTTACGAGGCCGATCCCGCAGCTTGCCGCGGAGTACGAGCAGCGATGCACCATCGATGCCGAGGCGACGAGCCATCGAGGCCGAGGTCGGACCGAGCGCGCAGCACTGGCGTGAGCCGACAGAGCGCCGACACCTTGTCGAGTGAGACCGATCGAGCCATCCCGACCGAGTTGCACAGTTATGGAGCCGCTGACAGAGTGACCACCGAGGTCGTTCCCGGAAGGATCCGCACATAGTCGACTCGATAGAGTACCCGGACACCGGAGCTTGGCGCACTTACGACACCGTCGGGTCACCTTCTGCGGTCACGCCCGAGCTTCCCGGTCCCGCTTCATCATCACCCGAGGCTGCCCTACCGCCGTCCTCGCCCGTAGTGACCATGTTGATCATACGGCACTACAAAACTCGAGGACGAGTTTTTCGCAACCGGGGGAGAATGATAGGGACCGGTACGGACCGGATAGTCCGTTTGTTTGGAGATAGCGTCTTCCGGGTCTTGAGGAGACGACGTATTTATTTCTTTTATTTCGTAGTATTAGATTTTTATTTTTATGCATTTTATTTGAGTATTTAGAGTCCTTTGAGTCCTTCTTTTTATTTTAGTCCTTTAGAGGACATATATGTAATTAGTGGTTTTGTGAGGTCCGTCTTGTAATGTCCAGCTCTATTTAAAGAGCCCAAGTCTTTGAATGAAAGATAGAGATGGATGTTTGAACCCGGAGAGAAGCTCCTTCCGTTTTCCCTTTCCCCTCCGACGCTCGCCGTCGTTCCCTCACCTCCGGGTGCTCCGGTTCTCTCTTCCCTTCCGGTGTTCCTCCCCACCTCCGGAGCTAGGTCCGGTCCCCTCTTCCCCTATCCCCGTTACGTTTACGGATTTGCGTCGACACCTCCGTCGATCCGCCGGCCAACCGGACCTTCACCACCTCTTCCCCTCACCCCTACGGACCACCCCTGCCGGAAGAGCCGCTTGCAACCCCCCCGCCGGGAAGCACCGCGGCACCCCCTTCCGGCACACGCGCCCCTAACCGAGACACCCCCCCCCCCCCGTGCGGCTCCCCTACCCCACGAGCACCCCTCCCACAGGGCCCTTGGCCTCCCACGGAGCCTTCCCGAACCCTCTTCCCTCCTACTGAGCCGCCGCGAGCTCAGACCCCAACCCCGCCTCCGTCGACCGTCGAAGACACCCCAAACTTCCCCCATTCCGGCGAAGCTAGTCAACGGCGTCGAAGGAGGAGAGAAGAGAAGGAAGAGGCGGCGCCTTCGGGACCTCCGGGCTGCCGCCGCCGCGCCCTTCCCTCCCGTTCCCGCCACCGCCGCCGCCGGCGAGTCCGCCGTGCGCGGAGACGAAGACCGCCGCCCTCCCCGCGCCGTCGGGGCTCCGGAGAGACGCCACGAGCCCCGCCCCGTCCGCCCTCTCTCTCTTCTCGAGCCGGCTCCCCGGCAAAGACGCGCACGACCCCCGGGCGTCGGTCGCGCGGTCGCGCGGGCGCCGCCCCGGCCGCCACGACCCCCCCCCACGCGGCCCGCCGCGCGTAAGTGCCGGCCGAACCGGCGCCGGTTCGCCTTCGTCGGCCGGCCCGGCGACGGTTCGCCCGCCGAACGGTCAAACCGCCGGGTTGGCGCCCCGGGACCGGGTCCGACCGCCGGTTCAAGAGCCGGTTCGATGCTCAGGGGCCGGCTCGGACCGGTTCAGGCCCGGTTCACTCATCCAGGAGCCGGTTCAGGGCCGGTTCAGCCTTCCTGGACCCGGTTCATACCGGTTCAAGGCCGGTTCAGCCTTCTAAGGCCGGTTCAAGGTCGTTTTGGACCGGTTCAGCAGTTGTGGGCCCGGTTCAACGGCCGTGGGGTCCAGTTCGGTGGATTTCAAGCCCAGTTCGGCAGTTTCCAGCTCCGTTTGAAGCGATTCAGCACGGTTCAGGATCGGTTCAGCACCCCATCAGCTCGGTACATCCTCCTCGGGCCCGCCGACGCGCGCGGGAATGGCGGCACCTCCTCTCCCGTCCCGCATCAGATATCATGTTACCTTTATAGATCATTTCACTCGTTATTGTTGGTTTTATCCTATCACTTGCAAAGGAGATGTGTTTCATGTGTTTGTGAAATTTAAAATTCAAGTATAAAATATTTTTTCTACGAAGATTAAATATTTTCAAAGTGATTGGGAAGGAGGGTTCATGAGACTCAATTGAGTTTCTCTCTCGATGGGGAATTATTCATCAAATAGCTTGTCCTTATACCCATCGTCAAAATGGGTTGACAGAATGTAAACACATGCATATAATTGACACCTATCTAGTTCTTTTAAGTCATGCGAACTTGCCTTTTCAAGTTGTGGGATCAAGCTGCAGAGTGTGCTGTATACTTAATAAATAGGTTACCAACACCTCTATTGAAGAACATATCTCCTTTCGAGAAGTTGTATAATCAACAGCCTGATTACAAGTTTTTGAGAGTGTTTGCTTGTGTTTGTTACCCATATTTGAGACCATATGATAAGAACAAATTCATCTACAGATCAGAGTGTTGTATTTGTATGGGATATAGCAAAGACCACAAAAGTTACAAATGTTTTCTCCCACGGACAGGACAGGTTTTTGTTGCTAGTCATGTTGTTTTTGATGAAAATTCTTTTCCCTATAAAGTGCTAACTGACTGTGCAACTTCATCCACCTCCAATTTACTTTGCCTGTCCCAATGGCATCTTTGAATAAATCCAATTCCGGTACATCAATTATACCCACTGCTGAAGAGTGCACTATTGTGAGTTCTCGGCAAGACAACTTGCCAGATTTAGAAGCCTCCCCTGTTCTGACACCAAATGACAACATACTTACAGATGTGAATACTAGGGATCAAGAAGATTCAGATACTCCTTTTCAAGTCTATGACTGACATTCTTCGGAATTCAGAAACTGTAGCACAGAACAGGACAAATAGATATGCTCTTTTGGTAGACAAGTAAACCGAGGTAGAACCTACAAATTTTAAGTCTGCCAGTCAGTCTGTGGAATGGGGAGAGGCTATGTCTCAAGAATTTTCTGCTCTACAAAGTAATGGCACATGGACTCTTGTTCCACCACCTCGTGGTGTCAACATAATTGGTTGCAAATGGATATATAAATTGAAAATAAAATCTGATGGTTCTATTGCAAGGCATAAAGCAAGGTTAGTTGCTAAAGACTACACTCAAGAAGATGGATTAGACTATTGTGAGACATTTAGTCCTGTAATTAAACCCTCTACAATTCGCTTGATAATATCAGTTGCTGTCACATGTGAATGGGAGATTAGGCAAATTGATGTGAATAATGCCTTTCTACATGGTACATTGGAGGAAGATATTTTTCTGGTGCAGCCACCAGGATTTATTGATTCTAACAATCCTCATTTTGTATGCAAACTCCATAAAGCTCTATATGGATTAAAACAAGCTCCGCGAGCCTGGTTTGTTAAGCTTTATTCACATCTTCTTACATTGGGCTTTCATGCTTCAGCATGCGATCCATCCTTGTTCATTTACACTAAGGGTAATGTTAGTCTATGTGAAGGATATTATCATCACAGGAAATAATTCGGGCACTATTTCAGACTTGATTGTCAATTTAGCCAAAGCTTTCTCTTTGAAAGATCTAGGTGCACTCAGTTTATTTCTTGGAATTGAAGTTAATCAGTCTGCTGATGGGCTACATTTGAATCAACAATGATATATCCTTGACATTCTAGAGAGATCACAGCTCATTGATTCCAAGCCATTTCATACTCCAATGGCTACTAAGCTTGCCTTGCCCAAAAATGATGGAGAATTTCCAATAGATCCTACTACCTATAGGAACATGGTAGGCTCTCTTCAATATGTTACAATCACTATGCAGTCAATAAAGCATGTCAGTATCTTTCAGCTCCTACTGTCACCCATATGACATTGGTAAAACACATTCTTAGATACCTGAAATATACTCTCTCATGGACTTCTTCAACCAAGCAATTTTGAACTTCATGTATATATTGATGCTGATTGGGCAGAATGCCCGGATGCCAGAAAATCCACAAGTGGATTTGGCATTTTTATGGGAAACAATCTAGTTACTTGGACTACCAGAAAACAGAGGACATTGGCCAGGTCAAGCACTGAGGCTGAAACGAGGGCCATGGCTACAGCTGTCACTGAGCTAATGTGGGTCTCTCAATTCGTCAAAGAACTTCAGCTTCCTGTAAACAGATTGCCCACAATGTGGTGCGATAATATCCACAATCAGGGATGTCAACGGGTCGGATACGGGTCGAATAATAGTATTATCCGTATTCATATCCTATAAAAAAAGAAGTATCCACTTACTGTTCGTTAACTATCGGTAATGGGTGTATCCGCGAACCGCATTGTAATATCCGCTTTAAAACGGTTTACGGTCGGTTAACGGTCAATTAACGAATATATAAACATTACTAGAAGGTACCTAATATACACAAAAAAAATGTTAGCTTCCTTCTAACATGTATACTTAAATATCGTAGTAAGATAATACAGAGATATCATGTATACTAGCACCATGAAATAAATATTTGTCAAATAATATGCCTTTGCAACAAAAGTAGGGAATGAACTTGACCTATGATCCAAGATAACTAAGTAACATGGACGATTGCATACAATGGCCCACATCTGTCAAGTTTATGAGAATGTTCCAAGACGAGAGCGAGAGAGGGGTGACAGTGCTGCGGGTGAACCAGAGGAGAGAAAGAGTTGGGAGCCTCGCAGGCACCACGCGGACGCGGACGTCGCTACGTGCAACAGTGCAGCCGAGGTCACATCGGTCACCCAAAACCAACAGGTCCATGACGTAGCCGCTGGCCGCCACGTCAAGGTGAAGGTGCAATGATGCAACAGGTAGGGTGTCGGGCAAGGAAGAAGGAATAGGCAGAAGTTGAAAAGTCGATTTCGAAGATTCTTACAAATTAATTTTAGGGTTTTTGAGATTGACATATTTCTTGAACCTTAGATGTTGATATATTTTCAACCGTTGGATCAAGCTTTACTTAACGGGTTCGAAAACGGTTTATCGGGTTCGGTTTATACTGTATCCGTGACCGTATCCGTTAAAAAGACGGATAATCGGTAAATGGCTAAGGATACCCTATTCGGAAATTTTTGATGATCCTTTAACCGTCCATTAAGTTAACGAACGGGTCGGATAATCGGATAATCCGCTACCATTGACATCCCTATCCACAATATACTTAACAACAAATCCGGTTTTCAAGTCTCACACCAAGCATGTGGAAGTTGACTTCCATTTTATTCAACAGTTGATCCTAGATAAAAAATTTTTACAGCAAATCATATTCCTAGTAGAGATCAACCTGCTGATGTTTTCACAAAACCTTTACATAGACTACAGTTTGAATATTTGAGGTGCAAATTGAACGTGGTACCCTCGCTCAATTTGAGGGGGCATGTTAGACATGTGCAAGAGCTGGATACTGGATGAAACAAATGTAAGTTTCATTTATTCATTTTTTTGTATTTTGCACCGTGAACTAACAGGCCCACAGGTTGTACACGTGTATACAGTGAATATATTATATATAAAGTGTAATACAAAAGGTAGGGCTCGAGCATTATCTCCGATGCCCAAAAATTCCCTCCATTCTCTGTCACTCTCACTCTCTGGTCTTCGCCTTGGATCTTCTTCTCTGCAATTTCTGCTCTCTGTTTTTCTGATCTGAAGAAGTGTTCATCATAGTTCGGCATCCTCTCTGAAGCTTGCAGATCAACTGATCATTAGCATCAACACTCAAGGACATCCAGGTAGATCACATCGAACCAGCCGGGTCATCTGCTCCATGAGAGCACCACCGCACCTTCTTGTGGACTTCTTTCAATCTGTCCGGTTCATTATTTTCAGATCAAAGCATGTCGATCACTTGCTGTCCTTTCACTCATTCTGACAGAGCAATGGTAATTTCCTACATGGTGGGGCTGTGGCTTCATTGGTGGACACCGTCGGATCATCGGCATTCTTGACCGCTGGTGGTTCCACTTCTGGGGTTTCCCTGGAGATCAACATTTCGTACCTGGATGTTGCTTATGCTGAGGTAAGCCTTGAGAAAATGCTGTTAACATCTGTCGTGAATTATCTGGTGTTTCTGATATGCTGCAGTAATTTTTCCTTTTCTAATACTGAAATTTGTTCTTCTATGGATTTCGCGGACAGCATCAGGAATTCAAGAGCATATTTAGCTATTATACGGATTATTTATTCGATAATTGTGGTGTTTTGACTTTTGAATGAAATGTTGGGTAACCTTACGAATGCATAATTGTTTAGATAATGTAACTAATTAATTAAGAACTACCATATTTAACTGTAACTACAAGGCCATGCATGATACCTATTTGTAGGACATTAATGTATAATTGCACATATTGGAGCAAATGTACAGCTGTGAATCAGGTCAATATGAATTAACTCCCGGCATAGTATTTGGAAGTATCTAAGAAAACACAGTCTAATAATTTGGGCAGTTCTTTTAAAATAAACATTTCACAAAATACCTATGAGCATTTTCCCTTAAACTTGAAACACTCATCTGTCTTGATGCACCCACCAATTTTTAAGGTGCCCTTGGTTGGGATTATAAGGATAAGAAATTATGGAATAATCTTCACCCCTCTTCACTTTTCAAAGATCTGGGTTTTCTAATAATTGATAACCCTTATCGTTCATCTCTTGATGGATTTTAAAAGTTGAGAGAAAATGTAATGTTTGAGTCCATCTCTTTCTGTTTTAAAATTGTGAACTCCATTACAATTTAAAAGTCATGTAAGTTTCGATGGGATTGTGTGATGACAGATTCTTTAATGATTAAAATCTCCTCAGTAATCCCAATCAAACACACCCTTGGAAAAAAAAATTAAACTTGCTTATATAAATGAAAATAAGATATGGAATGGATAACTTGAAGAAAATTCATGGACAGTGCAGGGACCAGACTCATCAGTACATGGGTATGGAAGGAACGGACCGCTTGGGTACCTCGGCATCTGCCGCCGAGTCCCCATCAGCCTGCAGCTGGTCTTTATCCGTCACGGCTAGAGCGACGAGCAGCAGCAGCAGCGGGTAACTCACGCTAGTCAGCGACCAATTCACGACGAGCTGATTTATCAGCGGCGTCTTGTGCTTATCCACCTGCCAGGCCACGGCTGCCCCCGCGCTCTGCACGCCTTTGTAGAAGCCGCTGAACCTGAAAAGACAGCCGAGGTCAACAGCGGATTCTTCGGTAATGGTCTTGGGAGGTGGCAGAGCGGCCGAACCTGCTGAGCGTCCTGGAGTCGTCCGCCAGAGCGCCGATGACCCAGTAGACGAGGCTTTGGAACATGGCGTCGAGCAGGCCATAGCTGAAGTAGAGAACGAAGGGCCCGGCGTACCTGGCACCCGACTCCTTGAAGTCTAGCTTCCGTTCCCATTTCCCGTCCGAGTATCTCAGCTGGTTCGCCAGCCCTCCGCCCCACGCTGCCGTCCCCACCGCCGCCACCAGCGCTATGCCGAGGAAACCCCTCCTCCTCCGTCCGGCGCACCCGTAGTCCAGCACCCACCCGATCCCCGCGGATCCCACCATCTGCGCCCCCCAGTAGCAAACGTTGTTCAGTCCTGAGGTCCGCAGATTGAACAGCCGTCCGTTCACGTTGTTAAACTGGTAGGTGTAGAAGAAATTGCTCGCCCAAGCCGCCGGCAGCATCAAGAGCATCCGCCAGTCGCCGAACAGCCTCGCTATCTGGACGGCTTCAGTGCGGACGTCGGAGTATTTGACGTCTGACGGGCGGCTGCCGTCGGCACGCACAACCCTGTCGGCCGGAAGGATAACCAGCGCCAGCAGTGTCCCGGCAGACATGAAGCACATGAACGCGATGTAGGTGCCGTCGTTGACGGACTCGGCGGTGGTGCGGTGGTAGTTGAGCACGAAGGGGATGAGGCCCCCGATGACACCACCCAAGTTGAAGATGCCCCAGAAGACGGCGATGTAAGTGCCCTTTCGGCCAGGCGGCGGGTAGGAGGTCATGATGGCGCCTTCACCTGCCCAGAGGAGGCCGGCGCCGACTCCGAGGATGGCGCCGGCGACGATGGCGAATGCCTGGTCGTGGTGGTGGTTGTAGTAGAGAAAGGATCCCGCGTATAGAACGTATGTGGAACAGCCGGCAAAGAGGGTGAGACGGGGGCCGAGCACGTTGTAGATTCCGCCACCGAGGACGCCGAAGACGGCGAAGGTGGTGTAGAGGGCGGTATTGGCGTTGTTGGCGGCGTCGTGATCGACTTGGCCCCCGCCGCCCATCCCGGACAGGGCGTTAAACATCCCCGGACAGCAGAAGCAGACCAGGCCGATCAGAATCACCTGCACCAGCGGCGAATTGAACCGAAGGAAGCCCTGTTCCCCAGCATCGGCGGGCTCTTTGTCCGCCGCCGTCGCGGCGGCCGCGCCGGTCTTCCCTCCGAGGAATCCCGATCCCATTTGTTGCTTTGCCGGGCGGGATGGGGAGAATTATCAGATCTCTGCACGGGGCATCACCGCGTGGGGTTCAAGAAAAAGAGGGCATCAACAGCGGCGAAGAGGACGGCCAGAGTGAATCTAGGTCATGGCCTCATGGGCCGTCTGGTGGGGGCGGCGGCGGGGGAGGGGGAGAAGAGGAAGTAAGAGTGTAAGACTGGCAGGCAGGCAGGCCGTCGCTCAGTTGGCGTAACCTCTGTCCCGTGGGCACGTGGGCAGGGTTCGAGTTCCCGAGGAGGGGGGAAGCTACTGGAGATCGTCGCTGTGCAGCACAGCACCCTGCAGGGCTGTTCACTATTTGGTTCAACAGAAAAAATTAAATAAAAAATTTGATTCGATTTAATTTAGTTTAAATTATCGATCGATTTAATTTAATTTTTAGAATCTTTCAAACCGTTAAATCGAATCATCTGAATTAGATTAAAAATTTTATTTTAAATTATATATAATATAATATTTATCTGTCTTTTCTTATAAAAAATTTGTTTTAAGAGTTCTTAAAATAAATTAATGAAATGTATAAACAAATACACTAAATTTTAATAGAATGTGATTTAAAAAAATAAAATGAAATTATATATTGCTATATTTACTCTACCTTAATAAAATATGGTTTGAACCGAACTGAACCAAACCGAATCTTGGTTCGGTTTGGCTTGATTTGGGAGATAGTTTGGTTTGGTTTAGTTTGAGAAAAAGTACTCAGAAACCAAACTAAACCAGACCATGAACACCCCTAGCACGCTGGGTTGGCCGTTCGGCCATTTCGGATAAAAAAGAGAGAAAAAAGACCAAAGATGGAACATTACCCAATCTAGTTTTTTTTCTCTTGGAAATTAGAACATTTTATACAAAAATAAATTCATTTTACATAATACCTTTCATAACACATTTATGTTATCTGGTATGTGTTTGTGATATAATTTTTAACTATTGGGATCCATCGGTATATTAACGAAATCCAGGACAGGTAAAAATATAACTTTATAATGTTTTATGATAAAACAAAGTCTGATGCAAAAAGGTGCAGACAGCAATATAATAAAAATGTGATTTCATCTCTATTTTTATTTTTATCAAAATATATGTTAATCCCGGCTGTCAAACATCTTGTTAACAAATCTAGTATAATTTAATGGTAGAGAACTTTACTATCACACAATCAATTACATCATTGAGAAATTTTCACTCTAAGAATCTAAAGTATAGCTTTTAATTTTGAACCTATGAAAATAGAGAATTAGGCATGGCTCCCTTATCTTGGATGTACGTACTTTAGTTCGTGTAAACTTAGATATAACTATACAATTAAATTGAGTAAGTTCAATCTGATTTCAAGATGTTACGCGGAACAAAATTTAAATATATATGACATAATGCTTTTCTATATTTATGAGACCTTGATAAAAACTTTTAAACACATCTCTTGTATGGTAATCCTCCATATCTCAGATTACCATTTGACTGCTCTTTCTATCTTGTTTATATTTTCGAATTTACCATGTTGAATTAACCACTAAGAATAATTACCTTTGTGCTGATGAGAAAAGTAGGATGGAGAAGCTTATGTATAGAATAAACTATACTTAGAGATTTCTTGTAGGATTTTCATTTCTGTAAGTAAAGAGATACAATTTACATTTAAGCCTTTATAAATCATTAGTATATGAACTTACCAGTATTATAAACTATATGAAATCATAAGATGTGGCAAGATTTTATAATTAAGAGTACAATTTTTAGGTGAACTATAATTTTATAATATACGTATATACTTAAGATCAATAAATAATACTTAGATTGATATATGTTAAAACTAGTCAAATCACGTGCTTCGCACGTGTTCGAATGATATATTATATGCCGATCGTACATAAATTTATAGGATATTTGAGATAAATTCTTATGATAGATAGGTACATTATAAAAAATTAGTTAAATTATAAATACTATAGTTTACTCTTCAAATATACACATAGACCAGTAATCAAACTGACATTGATTTGAGTGACATTTATATGAATTTAACAACTCTCATTATAAAGATTGATTATAATATTATAAACAACACTCCTTTTATATTATTATTTTTATTATTATCATCATATTTATTTATTTGCAACCAATGTAAACATTTATTGATTCTAGTTAGTTATGATATATTTTTATATTTCTAGACTTATACATTCCAAATGAAAATGAACATAATTTTGAAAGCAAAATAAGATGCGGAGAATGAAGACATCCACCACAACCTAGCAAGAAGTAAATATTACAACATAAATTATCATAAATCAATCTAAAATAGGTAGGACAAAAAATATTATGTCAATTAGACACGGAGTAACAAAAAGGCCACTCATGCTTTTGATACAAAATTTTTACTTAATCATCAAAAATCCGAGTCACGATAAGCTATCATCCATGCATACGAATACATCTCAAATAAGTTATATAAAGAGGTGGAGCGAGGAATATGTTTTCAAATTTTACTTTGTTCATAGCAAGTCAAATTCCGAATCGACAACATTAATGTGTCCCACCTGACCAACAAACTTTCCACTTAACAAAAAAAAATCCTAAAAGAAAGAAAGTGGGATCCTCTTGCGTCAACAATAACAATGCACAAATGTTTTTGGCACACGAAAGAACTTGAATGGGAACGAACATTCAGATCTAGTCTATTTTTCACTTAAACTAAACTCATCTTATGACGACATCACCCGATCCCAATTGGATTAGGTATAACAATTAATCCAAATCTTCATTGGGTTTACAAAGCCTAATTCTCCGAATTGGTTTGCTACTGAGACCTACAGAAATTGCTCCAAATCCTAATTGAGTCCGCAAAGCCTAATTCAAATTTTCAGTTAAACTTCGGAGATAGAAATTTTAAATTTGAGAATTTCTTTTTAGTTAAGAGTTTATATCTTACTTTATTTCATTTTACTTTTGACATTTTAGGTTTATAATGTGAACTGACATTTTTCAATTTTCGTATATGATTACCTTGGTCATAATCAAGAAGTGGCAAGTTAGATTAGATGAATTTGATTTAATCATATTTTGAACCAATTTCAAATCAACTCAAGTCCTTCCTTAAATTTTATAAATTATATTAATACAGCTTGCTTTATCTTACATTCACCAAAAAAATTAAAAATATTCATTTATTTAAAAAATACTAATTATAAGAAATGGCTACCTTCTTGAGTGAAACTTTCAATAAAATATCTAGGTCATTTATGGTACAAAACTAAGTTTAAATCATAGTATATAATCGGGGCATTACCTGATTGGCATTTATAAAAAATAAAGTCACATTCGTTAGACATTTATTTCCAATTTTGGAACCTCTAATTCTATTACACTTCTTGCTAGGTAGGAGAATAATAAATTGGGATTCCCCACCCATAACTCTAACTTCTTTCTCATATATAATGAGAAATGCGGGATAAGAATATGAAAAGAGAGTAAACTATGGTGGAAAAGGAACGAATAAGTAAAGATAAAAAATTTTAACAACGTATGTAAAGAGAAAAACACGAGAAATGTAATATGTGACTAAAGACATCTCAATTGCCAAATGTACACATAAAGAGAAAAGGTATTGAAAAACAAATAGAACATAAAAAAGATAATAGCATATAGAAAAAAATAAAATATACAGAATGAGAAAACATTTTTAACATTACCGTGAAGTCTCCTTATATACTTAAAAAGTAGCATTTGGGTGTGTCAAGACTCTTTTTCATGTAGAGTACAAAAGTTGACGACCAACCTATTATGAATAATAAGAAAAGAGAGTAAAATTACTCCATGAAAAAATGGACGATGAAGTGTAGATAAAAAAATATAATCACATATATAAAAGAAAAAGCATAGGAGCCTAGGGGAAGGGGTAAAGCTACTACGGATCGCACTCCAAGGCCACCATTGTCACCATTGGTGGGTCTAGCGACAACTCCTCTTATCGTGTCAAGTTAAGACGTTGTCGGTGAAAGAGGAGAATCATGAAGCCAATCGTAGTCCAGAGAAGGTGAAAACCGACATGACCCGGCGAGAGGTAGGGAGGGGTCTCATAGGGCCGCAGATATCCTCTTTACTTCACTCTAGCAAATCTCCTCTAAAACGGCAACACCGTAGCCTTGCAGGGTAGAGGAGAGCGATGTTTTCTACATGGACGAGGTGTCATTCTCCGATGCACACCAAGCCCATAATGCAGGGCCTATGGTGTTATGTGGGATGCGACGTGTTGCCGTAAGAACGGATGGCCGACGAAGAAAGTTGGCAGAAGAATTGGAGGACGAATCGAGCGGCTCAATGTTGATCGGATGATCGGGGGAGACAGGATGAACAAACAGCATTCGCCCGAGCAAACCAACCAAGAAGGGAGAGAGAGAGAGAGAGAGAGAGAGAGAGAGAGAGAGAAACGACAAGGAGGGAGAGGTAGTAACGGCGAGGAGATGGGGGCGGAGATGGCATTGAGAGGTGGAGATGAAAACGGCTAGAGATGCGCGGTGCAAGGAGGGAGAGGTAGTAATGGCCGAGGAGATGGGGCGGAGATGGCACCGAGAGGTGGAGATAAAAACGGCTAGAGATGCCGTAGGCACTTGTAAATACGTATGAAAATCGGACGATTGGACGAGGGGACAACACCTCTCGTTCACGTAGTTTAAATAACATGATGTATTTTATTTTCAAGGCAATATTTTAGATAGTTTGTGATTTCATGATTATTTATTTAAATGTATTACCTAGGTTTGAATTAGAAAGCACTTAAAGCTTATGAGAGACTTTGAAAATTTAGTGAAAGGTCCAAAAGTAACTACTTTGATGACTTAGTTCACAATATGGATCATTAAAATATTATGGGAATTAAAGTAACTACTTTGATGACTGGTTTGCAATATAAAGTTTTCTTATTTTTTCGACTCTTTCAACTCGCCAACATCTTCAACAAAATACGAGAGAGAGAGAGAGAGAATTGCTCAAAATGATAACATTTTGTATTGCAAACCAAACATGTATATTTACATGAAGTGAAATGGTATAAGTCAAATATGCTTTGGTCATTATAATGGATATCAAAGATAATGTTGTGTAGCCCAATAGAAAGTAGCTAACTCATACTTTAGTGAATAAAAAACGATTAATTAATAGATAGAAAATAGAGAAATTTGCAAAGTAGAAAATTTTAATTAATGTAAAAAAATATAAAAATATATATATTATAGAAACATCAAAAGTTATGAAATCTAAAAAATTAGAAAGGGTAGGGATTCAAAATATGGAAACTTCCGAAAACTTGGAAATCTGAAAAGATTGGAAAAAATGAAATTAAAAAGATTAGAAATATGACAACTAATTAAACACTTGAAAAGTTCAAAAATCCCGCAGGTTTGAAATTCTTAAACCGTAAAAAGTAAGATTCTAAAGATACATTAAATTCGACAATTAAAAATTGTGAAAGAAAGAATTTTAATCTAACCCAACCAACAGATTTCTATTATTGAATTCATTAATCATAATGGGATATTTGTATGCATGACAAATTGGGATTTTATTACAATTTTATATTTTTATAACAAAACTTCTTACAAGAGGTGTTTGACGATCATTATAATTTTATGGTTTTAAAGAGTTTTACTTTATGAACAAATAAAAAGCAAGTGATACTTTTTTTATCTTGTCATCTCCCACCTTGTTCAGTCATATATGGTATCCAGTATTTTTTATCTTCATATCTTGCCAAACCTGATAAATATATTTTATTGATTAGCTTAGACTTTATTTTGATGCAATCTTTTATCATGAAAATGTACACAAAATTATTGTTCAACCAAACACCCTACGTGATGTAAGAGCAAAGCTAGGACGTGAATGAATACATGCCAAACAAAATTTTAAATTTTATAATAGCGTAATGTAGATTATAAATTTTAAAAATAAAACTACACAAATAAAAAATCAAGTCCAAACACTTTATGAATGCATATAATTAAGATGCTGTCAAAATTTCATGTTACCCAAGAATCTATTAGTAAAATATTTTGTAATTTATCATCACTATGTTCTAGAACTATTCAACCATTGTTGATTTCACATTTATAAAAAATATCCTGATGTCATATTATATTGTTGAATCTTATTTGACAACAATAAGTACCAAGCAATAAATAGATTTATCAATAAGCTTATCATTTTTAGATGCTTTCATTTTTTACCTTTATTTAATTTTCTAGTAAATACATATTTAGATATTTTAAATTTATGTCATACTTTAATAATGATATAGCATTTATATTTACACAAAATACATTTATAATACCAACCGATAAAATAATAGAATGCAATGTTAGTTTTATTTTAAAAAATAGATAATATCAACTATTAAAGATGTGATGTTGACAATTATTATAAAACAAAGTTTGTAAAAATGGTGATTAAAATTACATTTTTTACACACACACAAAATGAGACCGTATAAAGAAAAATAATGATGTCAGATATTAAGTTTAGAGTTCAGGTACACTCTATTAGTTATCAATATGATAAAATATCATTTTAAAATGTGACAAGGGTAGTGGATTTTGGTAAAAGATTTTACTTTTATCATGAAAAGGGTTAAGTTATTTTGAATAAATTGAAACTTTGTTATAATTTTGATTTTTTATAAAAATAAAAGTAATTTTATTTATGAAAATATAATTTACATTAATCTATACAAAAATAAATTAATAAATGTCATATTACTATTGTATCTAATCTAGCATCTTTAGTATTTATTTTTATTTTGTATTCTTTATATAACAAAATTGTAACTATTTATATATTTATTTATCACAAACCTAAGATACTATTAACTCCACCATGAATTCACCGTGAATGTATTACTATTACATCTAATTTACTATCATTGATATTTACTTTTATTTTGTATCATTTGTATGACAAAATTGTAACTATTTATATAGTTATTTATCACAAACCTAAGATGCTATTTAAGTTCAAATAAAAAGATCACGACGAGTCCATGGTAAATATGGACGATAAAAGACTATTTTTCTGAGGCATAATAAAATGGTATACACCACCAATTAATTGAATATCGATAAATTGAAACTATGAGCAGAGATGATGTATCTAGACAACGAGGGAGGCTATATGCTTGTTGATGAAACAAGGACTCCCACTTCTAATAGATAATAGATTTACAAATTTGAGAAATTGAAGTATCACCAATAAAAATCATTTAAATATTCATTATAAAGAATAAAGGCTTAACATAAATTTTACCCAAAATTCATTACTCATTTTGCTGGGCGTGAGATCCAAAATTATTCCCATGCTTCCCTTCCCTTTTCTCCTTTTATGCGATAAATGAAATTTGATATTTCAAAGTTTCAATTCGATTCTTGTAAAAATTAATGGGTTTGGAAAGTGTTTTTGTATTGGATAAGTTATGTGAATCAGATGTTTCAATAGTTTATCAAAATCAAAATTAGAATCAGTAAATTCTGTTTCGATTGATATTATTTCAAAAAATAAACGTATATGTAAAATTAATTAAAATTAAATTAAATAAATTATAAAATAAGATATATAAAATGATAAAAATAAAAATTTTAAAATATTATAACAAATATTAGTAATTATTTGTAAATTATTAATTTATTTTAAGATTATTATATAATATGTAATTTGGAAATTATCGAATTCTATTTCGATAACCAAATTGGACTTGGATTGAAATCAAAATATAGTAATTCCAAACTATCGAAATTAAAACCCATTAAATTTTATCAAAATCAGAATGAATATAAGTAATTCTATTTTCGAATCCCACCCATTTGTAGCCCCGAATAAAACTAGGGGTGTGCATAATTCAGTTTGGATCATTTTTTTTTTAAATTGAACTGAATCAAATCAACCCCTTAAATCGAACCAAACAAAATCAATTTCAATTCGATTTGTTTTAGTTTAAATTGAAGATATATAGAAATATTTAAATTAAGTAATTTATATATATTAATTATTAAGATAAAATAATCATAATAAATAATACTTTATTATAAAATTATATAAATTTTATTTAATAAATATTATAATATTTGAATAATAATTAAATAAATTAAACTAAATAATTTGAAATGGTTTAGATCAGTTTAGAAGACTCTCAAATGGAACCAAACTAAAACTAGTTCAAATTGATTCTAACCGAACCGAACGTGCCAGTTTGATTTAGTTTTTTGGTTTCAACCGTTCAGTGCCCATGCTAGATAAATCCCAAGTTATGAATTTCTCCTGACTTAGTCACCCGTCTCTCTCTCCCTCCCAAGATCTCCCGCAACAATTATTCTACTGTGAGTGAGAGTCACCTCAGGAGGCCTCCTTAGGGAGCCCCCTCAGGCCCCTCACATTTGTGCATTAAATATATGATAGGATGGTAAATTTAATGCATGACAAGATGGGCATTTAATGTAAGACATATATAAAAATTACCATGAGATATTCAATCTTTTTATCACAATTATTAAAAAATATCACAATGTAATTAAAATATACAAATAAGTAAAATAACTGAATACAATTATGAAGACATAAGGTCTATATATAATTTTAATCTCATGAACTCAAAACTTAAGTGAAAGCTTAAAGACAGTTGTATCATCAATTTCACAAATAATACACTAATCAATTGATGAATGAAAATACAATAAACAATGTTAAACTATTATGGAAATTAATTGACAGGTAATTAAAAAAATTTAAAAATAGATAGACAACATAGTGATATAACTCAAATAATATTTTTCCTCTATGTATAACCATGTCAAATGTCAATTAATGATTTTTAATGTGAAGACTTTCGTAAAGACTATGATTAAATTGCTAATGGGCCTAATAATAACATTTCTAGTTATTAACAAATGATTCTACTAAAATATGGCACATACATAATAAAAGATCATGAATTTAGAGTATATGCATGGATCAATAAGAGATATGCTCACATTTCTAATTACAAATTCTGGATCTAAAGATAAATAGCTAAAAGGTATAGAATATAAAACTCTAAATTTAATAATTTTTAACGGGACTCGATATTAAAATCCAATAGATATGATTTTGTATTTTAATTTTTATATCTAATTACTTGAAGCAGTTGGATACATCAATATCCAGTTAAAATCTAAATATAAAAACCTTAGTAACTGGATTTAATAGCTTGCATGCATAGATTAGGGATATGTAAATCTAAGAAAATGTAGACAGTGAAGCTTCAAATCAATGTCCTGTATACATATATATGTACATTTTTAATTATATATGTAACTACGTAAAGTATCCATTTTTAAATGTAGAATAAAATGCAATGATTTATATATATTAATATCATGAATAAATTATATAGACAAAAGTATCCCCTAACAAAATTAAGTTTTGCTTTTATAGTTCAATCCAATTTAATGAATTGAAAGAATGCGGTTGATCTTAGAAGTGTATTAAAAACCACAACATATTAAGAATTATTTTCCAATTGAAAATATTACTAGTAAAAGTTAATTGATTCTAGAGACACTATCAATAGTTATAACATATTAAATACTTTTGATCAATCACTTTCAAATATATATACTGATCAAATTAAATTAGATATCTTGGATGTAAATAAACACACTGAACGATCAAAGTCTTAAAAATTTAAGACCATGCGCACTCATACAATTTTAAGCCTTACTTCTATGGTATCCAATTAACAATCATACACATAATATATATCAATAATACATTTACTAAGTATAGATGAATGTATATATTAGAATCATAATGCATTTATATGCATAATCGGATGCAGTTATTGGTAATAGTTTGATCCCACGGTAGATTAACATTTGACCTTGACACTTCACAGATCAATTAAACTTAATGGCATTATATATCAGATTTTAAAAATCTAGATTTAATAACCAATACGTGGATATCGTTTTCATACCATAAACGGCCATATCCAATTTATTTGTTATATAATTGGATCCTTGACTTGGCTCGTTTATTATGTTAAATGAACAAGCTTGAACAAAAAATAAAACTCGACTCCTTAAACGAGCCGAGTTTGAACAGACTCCTGCTCGGCTCGATAAGCTCGCGAGAAACTTGATTAAATATTATATTACATATTTATTTTTAAAAATTAAATTTTGAGTATTAATAATTATATATTGTCACTTAAATATATTAAATATTTTAAAAATTGAGTTTAAACTCAAATAGAGTTTCATAAATGAGCTAAATCTAGAGTTTCACAAATGACTTTTCATTGATTTTGAGTTTATAAACGAGTTTGTATATAGCTTAAGTTTGGATGTGAATTGAATTTTAGTCTAACTACTACTCGAGTTCAAGCTCGACTCGGCTCAATTAATAAACGAACCAAGCTTGAACAAGAGTTCCACATATTCGCTAAAACTCGAGTTCGAACTCAAACTCGTGTAAAATAAACGAGCCGAGCTTGAACACCATACTACTCGGCTCGACTCGGCTTGTTTGCACCCCTAATCATTGGTAAGAGTCCTGGGCAACATACAACACGGACATGCCTTACTACCTGGCTCTCTTGCTGCGGAGGACTATGAAACAGTACATCTATTGGCAATTTAATCGATGCCTATTGAGAAATATCACGATGTGTGATAGTATCTAGTTGGGTCTGCAACTTCCCAACTTTCATCGCAACAACGCACTAACAATAGCATGAACGGGGTCAACTACTATCGCCTAGCCGACGTCTGGACAAGGCCAAATGTTGTGGCCTCTCACCTACGAGAATTGATCATCGATGAAGGCACTGATGGGGTGATTGAGTGCTACTCCCAGACTGGGGTTTTATGCAAATTCCATGCATAAAATTGGGTGAAGCATGGATGAAGAAATCGATGGAAACAAAAATCGGAGCAACAAGTTTTTATACCCAACCTCATGATACACATTCAAACAAATTAATAATAATTATTTCTGATTTAGTATTAAAGGTTTCTCTATTTATTAAACTAGTCATGAGAGAATAGAGAGAATGACAATATGTAAATGAATATATCAAGATTTTGTCAATATTTAAATTAGTAAAGAGGACAAGTAATATATGTTGTCTAAACAAAAATGTCTAAGTATGTTTTAATAAGAACGTCTAAAGATGCCTTAACAAGAACATTTAAACAATAGTGTTCAAATAAGAACGTCTAAACGTTAACATTCAAGTAAGAACGTAGAACAATTAAACAATAGTGTTCAAATAAGAACGTTTAAACAATAGCGTTCGAATAAGAATATTTAAATGTCAATGTTCAAGCAAAAATATCTAAATAAGAACGCTCAAATAAGAACGTTCAAGCAAAAACATTTAAGCATGGATGTACGTAAATGTCTATATGAATGACTACGATTTTTTTTTCTTTCATATATATGAATGCTTCTAACATAACCAATATGCTAATACAATAGAACTCTTAGATTGTTAGCTAATCTTCCTTAAAATCGACAAAAGCACAACGATACTAATGAATTAAAATCAAATAAATAGAGTTAGAAGCATAGCCTGTCGGTTCTAAGTGCGTAATTGCTAGAATTAAGAGTTCTATTGCCGACCGACGTACAGTTCTCGCAGCAACGTCCTTCTAGAGATGTGACAACTCTCGGGTATGTGAGACCCTTCTTTCCCGTCATCACATCTCTCAGGAGAGCTTTATGAATCGATCTTACTTTGAGTGCTACTAGCTAAGAAAATGGAGAGAACAGTGTAGAGAAAAATGAGATCCAGTGCTGGAGTTAGCAGCTGAGGAGAGAACATGTGCTAGAAAGTGTCGTAAAAGAAAGAGGTGTTGGAGTTTTAGGAATACCTGTCGACGATCGAAAACTCCATTGCGCTGCAGAAAATGAAGAACGAGGAAAATCCGCCGGACAGGAATCGCACGTTTCCTTCAGGCGATCCTCTGGCTTCCTCTCTCTATTGAGCATGTATGGTGCAACCGTATGGGGAGTCATAGCACTGCATGTGCTTATATAGAGAGGAGGGACCAGTCCAAGTTTGACTAGGATTAGGATCCTACCCATAGTCGGATCCCAAGACAAATAGAAGATAAGGCCCAATAAGCTACATTCCATCCTATAGACCTAATAGTGTGCATGTCAAGCCCAATAACAAATGAATCACTTAATGAATATCAGAGTAAACCTAACATTCTCCCACTTGATCCATCTTATTACTTATACATCAAATCTTCTCTTTGAACTATACATATAACACTAATATATATAATTTTGAAAATGACACTAGAAGATTTGACATGGTCGGGCTTAGACCTGAACAAAAAACCGGTATATGCGTGTACGATAAAACAGAAAACCAGCACACTGTCTCTATTAGATGTAACCCAAATTGCTTAGTTATAGTAGGTCAAATGACAAGGGTCATGGCGGTAAATGCATTCAGTCACACACCACCTTCCATGTACCACGTCACCAACTTTCTCATAACCAAACACTGTATATGGTTGTCCGATTAAATGTATACTTAATATTTATTTAGTGTTCACCACTTTAAGTTACATTCTGCATACCTGAAATTCATTACTAAAGTGTACACAAATAGAACATGCAGAATATAATAACAATGAAGAATTAATCACACAATTGTATAAGTGTCAAACTGAATCACAACATATCAAAAGAACTGACAAGACACATCCGAATCACATGACTACAAAGATGCTAGCTAGTAGTCCCTTAGTGAGTGGATCTGCCACCATGAGACCTGTCTCAATATGTTCAATAGAGAGTTAATTGATTCCTCAATAAATCTGTAAGATAAAAGTACTTTATGCCTAAGGTTCTACCACCCTTAGACGCCTTATTGTCCTTAGAGAAGAAAACTGTAGTGGAATAGTCATTGTAAATCTTTATAGGTCTCAAAAGATTACAAAAGATAGAGAAACGACCAAATTCCTTAATTGAATAGCCTGTGCTCTAGCCTTATAACATGTATTGAATCATGTCGTCATGGTGGAAGTAACTGTAAAAAATAACCAAAAGTAAACTTTCGGATATCAAGCAACAATCATAGTCTGTATCGACATATGCAATTATCTTTAATTGATATGACCTCCTTTATGTGAGCATAACACCTACTATGCCTTTAAGATATCCATGACCTTCAAGGCCATAATAGGAACACCGTAGCTTACTAAATTATTAACTTTTATAATGGGTACCTTATCGGGTGTGCAAGATTGCAAATGGAAACTTTATAAAATCTTTACGATGTAAGATTTATGAGAAAGACCTAATAAGCCTAATGGCCTAACCCTAGTGTTCTCTAAGCCCAAGATATACTAGGCTACACCTAAATCTTCCATCTCAAAAATTCTTAGACTATAAAACCTTAATTTCTTGTAACAAATAGAGATTACCACTAAAAAATAATATGTCATCCATACACAAAAGCAAGATAAAATTTACTCCCACTGACATTTAGGTATAAACACTCAACAAAAATGTTCACTTTAAACCCAAAAGACAAAAATCTCTCATTAAACTTGAGATACCACTGCTAGGAGGCTTGCTTAAGTCAGTAAATGGATTTACTTAACTTGCATACCAGATGTTCTCTCTATTCAACATGAAACCCTTGAGGTTGCTCCATGTACACCTCTTAATTTAGATCCCAAACTCCTTGTGGCATCCGTATTAGACGTGTGTGTCTACTTTGCCTTAATGCATTCAACACATGTCACAAAGTCTTTAAAGTCAAGAGGAGAAAATACTCCTCTCACTAATCTTTGAAGCCTCTTAATGGAGATAATTACCAAATCTTCTATACCACAATATGGATGACTCATCTTATATGCTACCATGCTTATTTCCATTTAACCAAATTAGGTAGGCTATCGTGGACATGTTAAACTATATAAGATATACACAAATTCTATAAACCATCAGAAAGATTGCTAGCACCAAAAGACAACTAAATCTTTAATCAAATTAAAGGGAAAAGTACCAAAATTGAAATGGAACCATTTACAATAAAGTTTTGATACTAACCATATTTCTACTATATGATGGTACATAGAATGTGTTATCTAAATTTGAAATATATCCAATACTAAACATAGCCTAAAACGTTCCTATAGCCTTCAGTTCCAAGCACGTCCTATTCCTTAAGAGAATTGGCTGCTCACCCTTATGGATCGGCCTTCTGAACAGGAATCCCTACGCAAAAGTGGCAACATGCACAGCAACCCTTGAGTCAAACCACCAGGAATCTAAAGAAATAATAACAAAATAAGACTCATAACATATTTGATAAGAGACCGCACCTTTCTTCTCAAGCCACTATTTGTATTTCCGACAATCTCTCTTTATGTGTCCAACCTTATGGCAGAAGTACTTATCATTATTTCCTTTTCTATTTCTGTTTTTCTTCTTCTTACCCTTTATTTGAACACTCATTCTTTTCACTAAATGTCCACTTCCATTATGAGAGATAAAATTAACAAAATTATTCCTCTCTTCTCTGAATCTCTCTTCCTCCTGTACACACATGGTCATCAACTCATTGACAGACCATTTAGCCTGATGTGTGTTGTATGATATCTTAAAAGCTTCTATTCCATAGGAAGAGAGTTAAAAATGAAGTGAGCTAAAAAAGTATCAGAAATTGTAACCTCCATAGCATTAAGTTGAGCTGAAATGTCTCTCATCATCTTGATATGCTCTCTAACACTTCCACTGCCAGTGTCTTTCATCGAGGAGAGTTTAGCCATTAAGGTACTTGCCTTTGCCTTATCAGTGTAAGGAATCAATACATAACAACGGAAAAATTTTGATTCCATAAAACCATGATCTTTGCCTTGATCGATGCCGAACGAGTAAAACCGGGAACCGAATATGAAGTAGAACGAGAGTACCTCATGGGATTTCTAAAATCTCTCACCATGGATGAAGAGAGGACATTCCTCCTTACTGAAAACCATTCAAGTGTCCGATCTCTAGCGGTATCCACACGATCTGCTTCAATAGACGAGTTCTCTCTTCCTTCGGGCATCAAGAAACCTTCCAGATCCAAGCTTGATCGTGGGAGATCACCTTCTAGAGGAGAGAGGAGGAAGAGAGGAGGCTTGGGACGTGCTCCAGCCCTATGGCTTGTTAGGGTTTGGCTTCATAAGCTATTTATATATAGAAGATGGATTTTTCACAAAAATCCAAAACTTCTATAAAATTGCGTCCATGCTCTCATCTTATTGACCAGATCTATTATGTGTGACCCACTAGGCCCAATAGTCAATTTGGTTGAAGCCTTAATTAATTTAAAAGAACAATTCCTTTAAATTAAATTAAAACCGTTATCCGATAACAGTTTTTACGACATTCTGATCATAAAGGGTACAAGCCACATCCTATGATCCCAAATGACTTTGGGGAGTTAAATAACATCCATTGAGCCTTTCCATCATCAATTACCACACGGATTTAAATCCTCGTTCATACAATGTCCCGGTCGGTCAGGAGTTCGGCACTGACTGTCAACCCCTAAGTATTCCAACTCTATGAAATCTTGTACTCATGAATGGATCAGCTGGAAAACTCTTTTTCCAATTATTCTATCTACCTTGGCCAATGATTTAGAGTACTATCTCATAGGACATTCTCTCTCTCCTACTGAGAGTGAACGATCCCCTATTGTCCGCTCAATTGCCTCCACCAGGTTTCCCATATACCCAATCCATTAACTATATAGGACCACAATACTAAGTGATCCATCAGTCAATAGTCAAAGTACATAGTACGCCTGGCAAGACATCTTTGGCGACTCAGGTCAAAGATCCAACCATGCTATTGAGATGTAAAAATAACCTGATAGACAGTTCGGTAATATACCGATCATGTTTTCTTAAATTGGTCAGTTCAATGAACTCATTCCACTAATGAGCACCTGTGTGTGTATCTCAGTGTCCCCACACTGATGACCAATGAGATCGGTCATTCTCATCATATGAGAAGACATCACGCACACTAGTCTATACGGATTCTTGATGTCCCATCTCAAAGATCCTGTGACTAAGAACATTTAGATCACATACCTCTAGATGATCGATCTCATTATCATGATCTCATCATGATTCAATCATCATTGCATGTGATCAAGGACTTCATTACGATATACGCTTCTAATAAAAGCTAGTAATGAAGTTTTGCCTATTTAATTGAATGAGATATTCCTAGAAATGTCGAATCATATCATATATGATTGGCTTGTAGGGCATACATTTCTATCAATCACCCACTTGCACTAAAGCCAATCACCCATCTAGCTGATCTCTATCAGCTCAAGGTGAAGCTCAATCACTCTTTGAGTAACTTCTTCAGTTAGTGGATCTGTAATGTTATTAACGGAAGATACTCTATCTTTAATTATATCTCTATCAACTGCATTCTCTCTGATTCTATGGTATTGCCATAGAAGTTTGAAACTTTTAATGAGACTTTGGCTCTACCCCATTGTTTTCTCAAAACAATGATACACTTTCAGAAAAGGTTGGGACAATCCCATAAGCCAGATGAACATCTTCATCTAGTCAGCTTCTCAAGCAATATACAGTCATTATTCAATCTACTTTAGATTAGTTGTAGAATTAGCAGTGTTCTCTTGCATGGAACTCTTCCAGCTCAGTACACCACCATTAGCTTGTCTTATTATTAGACTTATCTGATTAGAAGCTTGTGTTCATAAAACTACAAGACTTCAAGTCTTATCCTTCATACATTAGAGATATATCCTTAGTGCTTCTCAAGTACTCAAGGACACATCTCTAAATTATCCTGTGACTCTCACAAGGATTTACTTAATGAATGCTCATAACACTTAGAGCATTAATGAAGTCATGCGCGTAGCATCACAAATGTGATAGGTCCTATTGCAAAAGCATAAGGGCAATACTAATGTGATCTCTTTATCTCTTAAAAAGTCTGCAAAGACATCTCTTTAAAGATATCAACTCCACACTACATAGGTAAGAAACCTATCTTGGAGTTTGCCATGTCAAACTCTTTGACTATGGTAACTACGCACACGAATTGGGTAAGGCCAAGAAACCTTTTAGATATATCTCCATAGATCTTAAAACCCATATTAAGTTTGGAGGATTAATTGATAACTAGGCTCACTTATGATAACATACTTACTTCATTCTTAATGAGTAGTATGTCATACATATATCATGTCAAGAAGATAATAGCACTCTCACTTATCTTATATGAAAACACAAGGCATATCTTCATTCTCAATGAAGTCATAAGATTTAATCTCATTAAACCTTATCTACCATCTATGAGAAGGTTTACTTTTCCATAAATGGACCTTATGCACACACTATTTGGATGTTTTGGAACTTGATTCCCAAAGGTTGTATCATATACACTTGTTTCTCAAAATAACATAGAGAAACACTATCTTAACATCCATTTGACATATCCTATAGTCATAGAGTGTAACAATCAAAATCCGAATGGATTAATTCCATGGCATAGGTAAAAGGTCTTATCATAGTCAACTATTTGACTTAAATAAAATCCCTTTTAACTATCCTTACTTTGAAGGTCTTTACCTTCTAATACACTTCAAATCCTTAGGTGGATCAATCAAGTTCTGAACTTGATTAGAATAGATAGAGTTTATATCGGATTTTATTGTTTCTTCCCATTTTGAATCAATATCTCATATTGCTTCAATATAGATCTTAGGATCATTATCCTTTTATCTTATGTCTCATTTCTTCCATCTAAGATATGTCTCACATATCTCTTAGGTTGATTGGACATAAGAAAAGATCTATGATTTGTCCTTATATAAATATAAGCTAGTACCTTAATAAAAGTGTCCATGGATTGTGGGACTGGAACACCTTCCATTTATACCTGGCTCCCACTATCTTTCTTAAGGAGGGACTCTTCCTTTAGAAATATGGTGATATGGGCAACTCAAATACCCTTCTCCCTAAGGGAGGCATTAATATTCTTAAATTTCCTTAGGATATCCCACAAGCCAACACTTTATAGTCTTATATTCCAACTTGATAGGGTTATACTTATTTACCAAGCCAGACATTTTGAAACCTTAACTTGCTTAAGGTCAAGCTTTAACCCCTTTTCATATCTGATATGAAATAATTGGAATATATTTGGAAGGTACCGATTTAAGATCAAGTGCTTATATTGAGTGCTAACCCCTGTAGACACGCCAATTTGGCCTTATTTAGAGCTTAAACCATTATTACATTGGCAACATCTCTTTTAGACCATCAAAATCATGATAAACAACCCTTTTGGATGAGCCAAGGTGCTTACTGGAAATATGAGGATGATTTTTAATTTTTAATCAAATCCGTGTTTGCCGAACAAGAGACTCTTGGTGGTGTGCCAGATTATGCTTTTCCTAGCATATCCTCTACTTGAAAAATTTTCACAGAATTATGTGGACGTCCAATGAAGAAGTCTTCAAAATGAATAATCTTCCCCTCTGAGTCCTCTTTTCAATACATTAAACAGCATTCAATTCTGATCTACCATTTGTCTTCAGCACCTTTTAGAAGTCAAACGTGCAGTTCTGTCCGCACGCAGCACATATCAAGCCCAATTGCATGCAAGCCCAGCCCATTGGGCACATATCTGACCAATTCACGACCTTACCTTCATTTTTACTCCTCCATATCACTTTTTATTGTATCTTGAAGCTTCATGGTCGAAATTAGCATCATCAAATGATGGCAATCCAATTTGTTGTCTTATACATCAAAACTTGCCATTTTTAGACTAGATTTGTTTCCTCTTCAAGTGGAGACATATTTTGAACATGGGGAAGATGATCCACGGTTTACAATCTCTCTCAATAATTTGGGTAAGTTTTTAGATGCCTCATAATAAAAATTAGCAACATTAAATGGAGGAAATCCAACCTATGGTCGGATGTATCAAAACTTGCTATTTTTTGACTTGGTTCTCATCCCCTATAAAGGGAGACTCATATGAACGACCTAAGAAGGGCATCCCCATCCTCCAGCACTCCTCTTCTCGTCCTCCAACAACCCTAGGATCATCCCAACCTCCTCAAATCGTCCTCTCTTCGTCCCGGTGCCCGGAGATCATCCCAAAGTGAAGAAGAAGTCAATCTATGCTCTGACGTGCTGCACTGCTGATCATCGGCTTCTAAAGATCTATATAGTCATTTTCAGGCCTGACTTCCTTCATAATAAGTGTGGTTAATCAAGATATATTTCATCTCCAACAAACGGAGATCAATTCTGACATTCCCTCGGTTTTTACGGCTTCAACACCGGCGCTGCACAGACAGATCCGAAGTGTTCTTTTCTAAGTCATCATATTCTCAGTCAATTTCAGCACATTTAATGGTGGATTCAGCCTATACATCCTTCATATAAATTGTTCCTCATTGAGTCATATTTTATCTCCAACAAGAATCATTCAATTTGGATATCTGTGGTGCCCATAGCATGTCCTACATCGACATTGTGCTGGGAGTTTCCATAACTTCACTATCCAAGATCCGGCTTATCAGGTAAATTCAGATTACTTATCATAAGATTCAAGCAAACCTATCTTCATATAAAACCACCCTACATGAGTCCTATTTATTTTAAAACAAACATCACTTTATTCTGATGTCTGTGCTATTCGTTATGATCTCTGCATCAGAGCTGCGCAGTTTACATTGAATCTGTCCAACCCGGTTGCCACTTTGCCTAGGTTGTGTTATCTTTAATCGTCCATATTCTCTTTACTAATTCTTCATTCATATCATTTAGTTCATATTTAAGCATCATTTTTATTCAGTTTTGCATCATTTCATATATCATAAAAAACCAAAAAAAAGGGGGGTTAGGGCTAACCCCAAATCCGGTGAGTTTGTTTCTAATTGCCGTTTTGTGTTATTGTTTTTACAGTTACTACACTTCACTCAGTTCTATTCCTTATTCACTTGTTTTCTTGTCTTCTTTGTCTACTAGTTGCACAGGTACATCAAGCTAGCACCGGTTGGACTCTTTTTCATCGGCCGGCCGAAGAAGAAGAATGTTTAACCCACATATCATCTCCTGCGCTAAGGTACACACGGTCAAATCAACTCAATCTTGTTTTTATTCCATAAAGTGGAGCCCGCGGCTCCTGGCGACCAAAATTTCTCTTATCATGTTCTAAGTTATTCTATTCCTCACTCTCCTCCCACATGACCCGAACCGTCTCCGGTGCTCGAGCGACACCGTGAGATGAAAGTTCGGGGATCAATGTGAGTGTGGGACCGAGGTGAGGATTTTACCGCTTTCTGAGTGTTTTCCGATTCACTCTCATTCCCCATTCTATCTTTCACCTTCTCTTGAGGTGCCGATCCGGAACCCGTTTCTGGAGTTGACAGCTTTTTGGCGACCACGGTGGAACAACCAATGTCTTTAACCGTGCTAGCTTGATTTGTTTGTGCAACTAGCTTCATTCTAATTCAGTTCTAGTCACTACATTGTTTGTTTTGTTGCATGATTGCTTATCTTGTTTGCATAATGCATGCTTGATTTATTTACTTCTTTTCATTTTATGTTTGCGTATATTTATTGCTTCTTCTCCTCTTACCCTCCATTTTTACTTTTGCATTAGCTTTTTGCATCGGGTACCAGACTTGCTCTGATCCGTAGGGCATTCGAGGCGGGGGCTCTCTTCCCCAACACACCCTCACCCTCCAAACACCTTCTTGGTGGATTCTTACCTCTCTTCTGGGATATTCCTTCCTAGTTGATTTGGTGGTTTCCATCAAGGCCTCCATAAGTCCCCATCCGTGGAGTATTCCTCTCTGCACGATTGGGCCGGTTGTACCACTTTCCCAAAACCCGAAGAAGCCAAGTACCTACTCGTGGTGATTGAGTGATAACTTTAGGTCTTGAAAATTGAAGTAATAGGAACCATACCCATTTGAGTGAACAATTGCTAACAATCTATCTAATCTAAGGTTTCAACCCAAATATTGTCGAGTAGTCATTTTAAAACCTTGTTTGCATAACTTGCTTGCTCACCACAATTGAAAAAAACAAAAAAAAATTTCTTCTTTCAAAACACCTAAAAAAACAAAAAAAAACCTCTTCAATTTTGTGTTCAACTTGTTTTTTAAACAACCAAATTGAAACAAAAAAAGATCAAACAAAACAAAACATAACAAAAAATCTTCAATTATGTGCTTTGCTTGCTCTCTTTTTTAACCATCCTTATAGAAAGATCAACATGATGCCCATGATACTAAGGTCCGAAAGACACGTCAAGATGTCAGACTACTTCAAGCAACAGGAGTACGGGGAAGGTCTCTATAAGCTCCAACAACAACACGAGAGCCATGTCAATGCTTTGCTATGGAACTGAAGTGCAAGGGGATGCCCATCGGTCCGCTTCATTTAGTATAGAACAAGCTCTTAAGGATCTATCTTTTCATCTTGATCCCAATACCTTGTCATTCATACAATCTCTGCCGAAGGGAAAGATACCGCTAATCAAGGTCCGACCAAAGTCAACCGAGTCGCTTTGCCTCCCCAATCGACAGTTCGACCTCTTGTCATAACCCCACACAGGCAGCCACTGCCATGTTACTTCACCTACTCACCCCATTGTGGGTCATTCTTCAGCTCGCACACCAACCCACCTCCCTCCCATCCAGGTGCCACATGCACACCCCCTGGTGAATTCCTCCCCACCTGTTGCCATTGATAAAGAAACCATTGAATTCCCCCTCTATACTATCTACATCCCCCAATCACAAATGCCAACCTACCATCGCTACAATGGCTCAGGTGATCCCATCACCCATGTCAATGATTTCATGAGCAAATCATCTCGATGGCATAATGATAGAAAGACCCTTGCCTTTCTTTTTAGGAGATCTTTATAGGGTGTAGCCCTAGATTGGTTTTTTTCATTGAACGAAGTAGAGAAATGGGATTTTGAAATTGTCAAGGAAAAATTCTTGCGACGATATGGGCCAGGCTATTCAATAATTGGGGAAGCAAAAGAAGATATGGAATTAATGCAATATTCTGATGAATTGAGGCCCAGACTTAAGAGGAGAATTGATGCTATGAACCAACCTAGGAGCCCTCTCCAACCTCATCTAGATCATCATCTTCAGCCAACTCCTCGACGCTAGTTGATTAGGCCACCCATGCCACAATCTCGGCCGGACATGCAACCCGTGTCAACGGCACAATCAATTGTGCACAATCAAGCTCCTCATGTCAATTGTGCCAATACCTCATTATCAAAATCGAATTCTCAGCCTATTTCACCAACAACCCCTCGGCCAATCATCCAGCCCTTGGCTTCTCAACCTATTCCACTAACAACCCCTCGGCCAATCATTCGGCCCTTGGCTTCTCAACCTATTCCACCAACAACCCCTCGGCCAATCATCTGGCCCTTGGCCTCTCAGCCTATTCCACCAACAACTCCTCAGCCAACCATCCAAGCCATGACTCCTCAACTAATTACACCAATAGCTCCCCAGCCTGAACCGACTTCTATGCCAGCACCACTTCAATCAATCCCTCAACATAGGGTTCCCTCTCAGTTAGTCAAACTAGTTGTTTCTTCTGTTGCTTCTGCCATGGTAGAGGAACCAGTCACTCCGATCATTCATGCTTCTGCTATGGTATATGATTTAGTCACTCCGACCCCTCAAGCACATACCCTGGCAGAGGAATCAATAACTCCAACCATCTGTGCTCCTACCATGGCAGAAGAATCAGCTTCTCATCATGTCGTTGCTATATCTCAAGATCAAAGTCAGCTAGTAGGGGAGGTCGAACCAAACCCTTCTACCTTTTTGGAATCCCCTAGACTAGGCATGCCCTCTTCCATAGAACATCCTGAGGAGAAGCCTACTATAGGGAGCTTAGATGAAGGAATCATAAACTTAGTTGATTGTCAATCCAATGATGGACTAGGCAAGGATTTGTCAGGCATTGATCAACTATTACCATCATTGGAATTGATCAATGAAGATGGTCAGATTGAATTAACCCCTAAGCGGGAAAGTAAGGAGACCGAATTGGTCAATGAAATAGAGAGTAAATCCACAAGCCTCCTGAAGGATGTAGACCTTAGCAAAGGGATACTAGGACCTCCTCCAGATAGGCAGAAAAATCCCTTAGCATCAATCTTAGGGCCACGGCCCTTACCCCATTCTTCTCCTAAGCAACAATCCGGCCCATGGGCCCATGATCAATCAATCTTAGGGCCACGACCCTTTCTTTATTCTCTTCTAAATCAACGATTGGGCCCATGGGCCCACAATTCCTCAATCTTAGGCCCACTGCCCTTTCTTTATCCTACTTACAACCATCAATCAGGCCCATGGGACCAAAATCTGTCAATCTTAGGGCCATGGCCCACACCCCATCCCACTCGGTGGGCCCTTATGCCCCATTTTCGGGCACTTATGCCCCTTTTTGTCAATCGGGCTCTTATGCCCCTTTTCATCAACTGGGCCCATGTGCCCCTTTCCATCAGCCGGGCCCACGTGCCCCCCTTTATCCAACCGGGCCCATGTGCCCCTTTTAATCAATCGGGCTCTTATGCCCCTTTTCTTCAACCGGGCCCACGTGTCCCTTTTAATCAATCGGGCTTGCATGCCCCTTTCCTTCAATTGGGCCCATATGCCCCTTTTCCCCAACTGGGCGTACATGCCCCTTTCCTTCCATCGGGCCCACGTGCCTATAACTCTCCCCAATCGGGCCCTTGTGCCCTTAATTTTTCTAAATTGGCCCCACGTGCCCGCAATTCACCTCAACCGGGCTCACATGCCCATGTTTTTCTACAACCGGGTCTATGTGCCCAAATTTCTTCTAAATCGGGCCCACGTGCCCACCTTCCAACAAACTCGGGCACACATGCCCACACTCCTTCAACTTCGGGCCTGTATGCCCCCATTTCTTCACCATCGGGCCCACGTGCCCATACTTCTTCGAAATCGGGCCCCCGTGCCCCCACTTCTTCAACTTTGAGATTACGCACCCATACTCTTCAATGGCGCCAGCGAGCCCATCACATATCACAATCTTGCTCCCAACCATTTAAATCGGGTCCATGTGCCCACTCTTTTCATTGGGTCCCTCGGGCTCAACCTCCAATCGGGCCCTCATGCCCATCAACATCAACTGGCCTCTCTAGCCCACATTCAAATCTTGGGCTCACATGCCTCTTGATTCCAACCCTTCCCGAGCTTTCAAGCCCATTATCAACTCTTCGGCCCAAGAGCCCACTTTAGCACACTTTTGTTTTCAAACATGTTTCTTTCCTTTTTGAATTCTCTTTCTTTTTCCAAGTTTTACTTTCAAAAAAATCAAGGTAGAGAAATTTCCTGGGTGATACCACAATCTTTGTCTCTTACATCATTAATTTTGACTCCGCCATGCTAAATCAGATCCTCCACATTTTCACTTCATCCTATGACTATGGATCTTCAATCCAATGCAATATGGTGCATATCAACAGTGGAAGCAGCAAGGCAAGCCATGACAGACAAGGCAAGGCAAGCACAAGCAAAGCCATCATCAGCAATGAACTTCTTCTTCTCTCAGGTATTACATGAAATTGCATTCATCATCATTATGTCATCTGCAAAGCAATATTTTTAAAAAAATGATTTTGAATTTCACATGACCATTTTAATTGAGAGGAATTCATGATTGACGATATTTGTAGCTACCTTGTTCTTATTAAACAAATTCTTTACGATGCAAGGCATGTTTTCAATTGATTCACCTCTGGAATGTAATATACCTCAAAAATGGAGAGAACTACCAGTATGACTTGAGTCCACATGTCCTAGGATGTTCTCTAAGATTCGAGGGTAGATACCATACTACACACACAACACGTTCCTATCTCAGAATCTAGATGACCTGACACTCGAGAGAAGCTAGGCAAGGCTTAGAGATGGAAGGAAAACCCTCACCCTACTCTTTTCTGTTCGGTCCAAGATAGGCAAAGGGGACTAGAGGGGGAGAGTATCGAAAGCATCCACCGCCTTAGTAGGAGGCCGTCTCGAAAGGTCCAACTTCTCAAAAGAAAAGGGTGCCAAAAGATGGGCAATGAACCCCATAGGTTTAAACAAATATGGGCCTGTCTGAATGAGTACCCAGAAAAGTAGAAAATGAAAAAAGGCACCAAAAGATGGGCAATGACCCCACAGGTCAAAGACTTGTCTAAGTGAGTGCCACATGTAGAAAAGACCTAAAGAGGTCGAACCCCAATGGACAATTAGGTGTGAGTAGAGAAATCCCTCTCAACATCTCCAAAGCTTATCAAGGACTTTCTTATCAATTCTTCATTCTTACCCCCCCCCCCCCCAAGATGCGGGTGGACCAACCAAATCAAAGCTAAAACTTTGGTCGATCAAAGGTTGAAGGTCGGAAAGATTCTGGGTAAGGAACCCCATTTTGCACATGGTATCTACCAGTGAACCTAGAAAAACAACCAAGTGATGAGAACTTGTGTCAATACTGAATTTTCTCTCAAAAAAAATATTTTCAAAAAACTCCAAAAAAGCTGAATATCTTCAAAACTACAAATTTTTTTTTCAAAACTCCAAAAAAACTTAATATTTTCAAAATCTTAAAAAAAATTTAATCTTTTAACAAAACTTCTTTTCAAATTTAGACAAAATTTTCAAAAAAAATAAAATTTTTTTTCGCCATGTTTGGTTTGAATTCTCGTCTTTATATTCATATTTATTCTTAGTCTCTCATGTTTCAAATATTTCATTGCATATTTGCTGCTTTATTTTTTTTACACCCTTAAGAAAGCTACACCCCTTGACAAAGGTCAAGGTATACTGCAACTTGCAAGGGGGATAAGCCGCATTGTTGTTCTAATCTCTTTCTTCTAAGTGTTTCAGGCATAAGGAGAACTTATTACACCCCTTGACAAAGGTCAAGGCATACTGCAACTTGAAAGGGAGATAAGCCGCATTGTTGTTGTCACGACCCGGAATTTAAATAACATAACCTCAAAATATGCAGCGGAAATACATAATGTCGTGACAATGGGATGCAACCCAACACTTAGATTCCATAACCCAAACTTAAATATTTTCATAAGATCAATCAAAACAAGATAATAGAACCATACTACTAAGTCTCACAACACTCTTGCTCAAAAACAATCAAGATCATCTACCTAAGTAGAGAGTACCAAGAATCTCCAAGTGCAAAATGACTCTGACTCCTCTGGTTCCACCTGAACTTCAGCTTCATGTTCCTAAATCTTTAAAACCTGCTGAAAAGTTTAACCCACAATGGGGTGAGTCCGGAGACTCCGTAGGATTTACACCCTTTTCTGGCCAATCGGATACTAACATATAAACATGCAATGATAGATAACATATCTAAATTGAGATGTAATTACAAATATATAGAATGTCTTCTATATTAAGCTCATAACCCATATCCAAACCATGAATTAACTTTAAGAAAACAATTATGCCAATGCTACACACTTCTAGACCAAAACACACAAGACCATACAAGCTAGACAAATATCATCTTAATGACCTCAAGACTTAGCTTAACCTGACCAATTTAAAACAAGACAAATCTGATTTTTCTAACATGACATGGTTTAACATCTATACATGACACATAAGTAACATATTTCATATCCTTTCCAAAACACATAGCCAAAGAGCAAGGAATTGGTCGTCTTGCTTCACATGTACAAATACTTTCACCAGCTCTAATATATATAGAAGTAGCATATACTAAGTTAGCCCAAAGTGCACCTAGGCAGTGGTGACACTAAGGGAAAACCGCGGTAATCCGGGATCTGTGGGAGGGCCGGATTCATCTAAGTTACCCGCTGCCCACGGGGCAATTTACTAACATAGGTACATTGAAGCCTTCATAGCACGTCATATCAAGAGTTCATAACATAATTTCAAATCATGACATACTTAACCATACCATGCATACATGACATAACCATCCAATTTCATAGCCCTTCATGCAAGACATAACATCCATAACGAACTTGACAAGACATATGATAACCCAACATAATTGAACTTGTTCTCAATGACAACTCTTACTAATCATGACCAAATTTACATGACTAACTATGCATAGCATAGCCCATGATACGAAACCAAATTAAACATATTTTACCATAACTAGACAAGACTTGTACTAATCGACTTGGTTGACATATTCTAAATCAAACATATACGAAACTTGACCATATGAACATAATCATATCATGCATGACATAATACATAATCTGAGACCAGACTAATCAAAATTTACATGATCTTCACACATGTAATGACAAACCGAACTAGACATACTTAATTACATATACAAGACAGTTAACTTAAATCAAGCTTGGCATAACTAAACAAATTAAATTCTGATGTACTCAGCCATAATCTGACCTAAACAGGTCCTAAAAGGTATGATTTGATGACCCATGAGTTTTTCCAAATCTCCACATAATTATATTTCAATTCTAGGTCTATTCTAGCACATAATCATATACATAAATAACATATGGTCAAATCTCATGAAAAATATTTCTACCCATCCATAATCATGCCAAACATGTTCCATAATATTCAAAATATCATTTTCAAAGTTCTGGTTTCAAGGATTTTTGATAAAAATCACAAATCTTATGTCCAAAGTCTAAACTAGTCAAATCAAGGTCCATAAGTTAAATCATGCATATTTTCTAATCAAAATGGAGTCAAATACATAGACAAGATTTAGAAACCTACCTGGAAGCTCCTTTTAATTTTCCGGATTTTTATGGATTTTTCTGCTATTTTTCTTAGCCTTAATCTAATATCCGGATTTAATAAATCCGAAAAATCAGAATTTCCTGAACCGGCGCCGAACAGGGCGGTTCGACCGGCTGAACCGGGGCGGTTCGGAGGTGCTGGACCGCGGTTGGACCGGCGGCTGGACCGGGCGCTGGGCCGGCTCGACCGGCGGCTCACGGCGGCGGTTCGCGGGCGGCGTTGGCGACGGCAGAGGCGGCGCTAGCGACGGCGGAGGCGGCCGGCGGCGCTCGACGGCGACGGCGATGGGAGGGGGAGGGGCTGGCCACGATGGCGACGGCGAGAGGAAGGCGACGGCCAGCGACGGCGGCGGTGAGAGGCTCTCCCGCGGCGGTTCCGGCCGGAACAGGGGAGGTGACGGCGGCGGTTTCCGGCGATGGCCACGGGCGGCGCGGGAAGGGTTGGATGGCGACGTTCTCGCCGGCAAGGGAGGTGCTGGAGGGAGGAGACGGAGACGAGGGGAGGGGCCGGAGGCAGTGACGGCAAGGGGGAGCTCGGCGGCGCTGGGTTCCAGCGGCGACGGCGACGGAGGAGGAGGAGGAGGAGGACTCGCGGCGGGGAGACGGCACGAGCGAGAGAGAGAGAGAGAGCGAGAGAGATCCAGCCGGAGGGGGGGCTGCGTAACCGACGAGGGGGGGGAATCGCGACACTCCGGGGGGGTGGCCAGCGTTACCGCGGGGACGGTGGCAAGGAGTCCGGAACGGGGAGGGAAAGGGGGGGCGGTTACCAAAATTAAAATGGTTTTTTTTAAATGCCAGGTATTACAGTTGTTCTAATCTCTTCCTTTTAAGTGTTTCAGGCACAAGAAAAACTTTACACCCCTTGACAAAGGTCAAGGCATACTGCAACTTGCAAGGGGGATAAGCCGTATTGTTGTTCTAATCTCTTCCTTCTAAGTGTTTCAGGCACAAGAAAAACTTTACACCCCTTGACAAAAGTCAAGGCATACTGCAACTTGCAAAGGGGATAAGCCGCATTGTTGTTCTAATCTCTTACTTCTAAGTGTTTCAGGCACAAGAAAAACTTTACATCCCTTGACAAAGGTCAAGACATACCGCAACTTGCAAAGGAGGTAAGCCATATTGGCATTCTAATCTCCTTTTTTGAGTTTTTCAGGCATGAAGAACAAACGAGGAGAACTACACAACAAGGCGATGCTCGCCACTTCTCTCCCCTAAGGATTCTTAGGAGAAGGTGTCACCATAACCTCGGCTTCAACTCTACCGAGGAGCTTTCTTTGCAAGACTTCAATAAGGCGATGCTCGTCACTTCCCTCCCCTGAGGATTCTCAGCAGGAGGAGTCATCATTACCTCGGCCTCAACTTTGCCGAGAAGCTTTTGCTCTATGTCCTCATTAGGACATATGAACTCTTTTGTGAGAATGCATGTCATCACATTGCAAACTCACTGTTATCATTTCCATTCTTAGCATATATTAGGTGCATTACTATTTATTTTATACATTGATGTTGAAGACCGTGAATGCAAAGAAGACCAGGCCCGAGATCCCCTTCATCAAAATCCACGATGGTCGGGTCATTCATTGTGCTCACGGATAAGCCAAAATTGTGCAGTGAGGGACGATAGTTCTCGAATGGGTATCTTGACCTCATAGACAATCTATTTCTTCAACTAATTGTTAGACAAGTTTTGTTTTTGTTTTCTTGAGCCCAGCATGCATCATATAGTATTAGTTGCATTACATTTTTCATTATCATTGCATACATTCTTTTAAAAGCTTCACCTTCTCACCCTCTTGTATGCTAATTCTGATCATTCTGAATCCCACCGTGTTTTCTAATCCCATCGTGTTTTCTAGTCCCACCGACCCTTCTAATATCCCACCGTGTCTGTTAATCCCACCGTGTTCGGTAATCACCTTGTGCCTTCAAATCTTTTTTTTCTATCACCACTGTGGCCACTGCAACAACCTTCTTGCTATTTATCCCACCCTGGTAGTCAATTCATCCCACCAAGGGCCTCTTATTCGATCAGAACTACGCCGTCATTATCTTCACGGTCTAAGCTTCAACATTTGCCTTTCGGAATCTGAGATCATTCCATTCCGAATCAAATCTTGTCTCTTGGAAGACTTAAATGAATCTAAGAGCCTTAATGTGCTCGATTGGTATTCTTTTATTTTTCAAATCAAATCTCTTTTAAAAACTTTAGCTCATCACAGTACAGGAACACCGCAAAGATCGGGTTACCGGCTGATGATGAACCTACGAACCCATGTTTCGGGGACTCCCCACCGCGTAGGGGGTTGGCTATTCTTCTCTCATGCCAATGGCACATCTCTTACCAATCGAACATAAGAAGACTTGATGAAACATGGCGGTTAACAAGGAGACTTGAGGAGATTCGTCTTGCCGAATCTGGTTGTTGAGCGTGTCTATCTACACCTTGATGCCACCTTTTCAATCCATCACCATTTTGCTCCACTACATTCCACTATGATCCATCTCGCTCGCTACACTTTCTCTACATTTCACTCTGCTATGCTACATGCCATTCTCTTGCAAAGCTGACATCAAGGTGAGGCAAGCTGTAGACACGCCAATTTGGCCTTATTTAGAGCTTAAACCATTATTACATTGGCAACATCTCTTTTAGACCATAAAAATCATGATGAACCACCCTTTTGGATGAGCCGAGGTGCTTACTGGAAATATGAGGATGATTTTTAATTTCTAATCAAATCCGTGTTTGCCGAACAAGAAACTCTTGGTTGTGTGCCAGATTATGCTTTTCCAAGCATATCCTCTACTTGAAAATTTTTCACAGGATTATGTGGATGTCCAATGAATAAGTCTTCAAAATGAATAATCTTCCCCTCTGAGTCCTCTTTTCAATGCATTAAACATAATTCAATTCCAATCTACCATGTCTGCAGCGCCTTTTAGAAGTCAGACGTGCAGTTCTGTCCGCATGCAGCACCTATCATGCCCAATTGCATGCAAGCCCAGCCCATTGGGCACATATCTGACCAATTCACGACCTTACCTTCATTTTTCCTCCTCCATATCACTTTTTATTGTATCTTGAAGCTTCATGGTCGAAATTAGCATAATCAAATGATGGCAATCCAACTTGTTGTCTTATACATCAAAACTTGCCATTTTTAGACTAGATTTGTTTCCTCTTCAAGTGGAGACATATTTTGAACATGGGAAAGGTGATCCAAGGTTTACAATCTCTCTCAATCATTTGGGTAAGTTTCTAAAATGCCTCAGGATAAAAATTAGCAACATTAAATGGAGGAAATCCAACCTATGGTCGGATGTATCAAAACTTGTTATTTTTTGACCTGGTTCTCATCCCCTATAAAGGGAGACTCATATGAACGACGTAAGAAGGGCATACCCATTCTCCAGCACTCCTCTTATCGTCCTCCAGAAACCCTAGGCTCATCCCAACCTCCTCAAATCGTCCTCTCTTTGTCCCGGTGCCCGGAGATCATCCCAAAGTGAAGAAGAAGTCAATCTATGCTCTGACGTGCTGCACTGCTGATCATCGGCTTCTAAAGATCTATATAGTAATTTTCAGGCCTGACTTCCTTCATAATAAGTGTGTTTAATCAAGATATATTTCATCTCCAACAAACAGAGATCAATTCTGACATTCCCTCGGTTTTTTATGGCTTCAACACCGGAGCTGCACAGACAGATCCGAAGTGTTCTCTTCTAAGTCATCATATTCTCAGTCAATTTTAGCACATTTAATGGTAGATTCAGCCTATACATCCTTCATATAAATTGTTCCTCATTGAGTCATATTTTATCTCCAACAAGAATCATTCAATTTGGATATCTGTGGTTCCCATAGCATGTCCTACATCGACATTGTGCTGGGAGTTTTCATAACTTCACTGTCCAAGATCCGGCTTATCAGGTAAATTCAGATTACTTATCATAAGATTCAAGCAAACCTATCTTCATATAAAACCACCCTCCATGAGTCCTATTTATTTTAAAACAAACATCATTTTATTCTGGTGTCTGTGCTGTTCGTTATGATCTCTGCATCAGAGCTGCGCAGTTTACATTGAATCTGTCCAACCCGGTTGCCACTTTGCCTAAGTTGTGTTATCTTTAATCGTCCATATTCTCTTTACTAATTATTCATTCATATCATTTAGTTCATATTTAAGCATCATTTTTATTCAGTTTTGCATCATTTCATATATCATAAAAAACCAATAAAAGGGTTAGGGCTAACCCCGAATCCGATGAGTTTGTTTCTAATTGCCGTTTTGTGTTATTGTTTTTACAGTTACTACAATTCACTCAGTTCTAATCCTTCTTCACTTGTTTTCTTGTCTTCTTTGTCTACTAGTTGCACAGGTACATCAAGCTAGCACCGGTTGGACTCTTTTTCATCGGCCGGCCGAAGAAGAAGAATGTTTAACCCACATATCATCTCCTGCGCTAAGGTACACACGGTCAAATCAACTCAATCTTGTTTTTATTCCATAAAATTGAGTCCGCGGCTCCTGACGACCACAATTTCTCTTATCATGTTCTAAGTTATTCTATTCCTCACTCTCCTCCTACATGACCTGAACCGTCTCCGGTGCTCGAGCGACACCGTGAGATGAAAGTTCGGGGATCAATGTGAGTGTGGGACTGAGGTGAGGATTTTACCACTTTCTGAGTGTTTTCCGATTCACTCTCATGCCCCATTCTATCTTTCACCTTCTCTTGAGGTGCCGATCTGGAACCCGTTTCTGGAGTCAACAACCCCTAAATAGACAAAGAAGAATTTTGCAAAGGTTGTCATTATCCATATTATGTCCTACACAATATGGCTTCTCATTTTAGCTACTCAATTAAGCTAAAATATATAAGAGGTGTCCATCAAAATTAGATTCTACTATCTTTTATTTATGTGTGAATTATTACTTAAGTATCCCCTCTTTGATCTCATCAAAGAGTTCTAATACTCTTTTCATTAATATTTCCTCTTCATTCTTAGTCTCAAATAATTTCTCAAAGGTTTTGGATTTGTACTTCATAAAATACATATGTCCATACCTAGAGAAGTCATCTTTGAAAATTAATGAAGTTGAAATATTATCCTCTAACATTAATAGATATGGGCTAACATGCATGTAGATGCATGAGTTCTATAAACTCATTAGCCCTCTCTCCATGTCTAACAAATGAAGAGTTGGTCATTTTGCTTAATAAGATAAGACTTACATATAGTTAATGATTCCAAATCATTTACCTATATGTTACTATCCGAATAGTACTCCTTAAGTCTTTTCTTATAAATATGACCGTACTAATAAACTATAGATTGATCAATATCAATCTACTTCACCTAATGAGGATTATTCACACATATTATAAGAGCATACATATCTGATATGAATAAACTCTTTATTATGCTCCTACTAATAAACACTTTACCAGCTATTATAGAACAAATATCGCTTCCATACCAAAGAATAAATCATCATTTATTCAACTAGGAAATGAAAACAATGTTCTTATGGAAGGATAATTAAGACAACTCTAGAAGGCTATATAAAATTTGTATCTCCCACTAGTAATGATGCAACATTTTGTACCATTTCATATGTAGGTCAACAATTTTATTTAAGCCTTCATTTACTTGCTATTATCTACAACTCTTTGTAGATATATGATGCATATCTGGTATCTCATACTATTATATGCATCCCTAGTATCTTATACTAGAATACACATATATAGTATCTTATACTATCAAATGTGTATATAAGACAAGTAAATATTAATGACATAGATACATGGAGCTTCTCAAGCTCCACCTTTGCATTATGTGTAATACACTTTGCACTTCTTCTTCTACTTATCATCATCATGATAGTAGAGGAATGCTATGTCAAATTTGAGTTATAATATCTTGACTCACTTCTTTGACTTTTAACTCTCACCATCTATTTCTATCTAATGATCTTACTTCTTTCTATTGGTCTTACCAATAAGAAGTATTCAAGATGTATTATTCTTCTTTGCCTTTAATTAGCTCATCACCATGAGCCATGATGAATATCATATCCATCTATCCATGTTGCCACTACTAATTTTATCTGATAGAGGCTAACATCTGATATAAGGCAATTAATACATCTTTTCAATGAGATAAGATCTTATCTTCTCTCACATCATTAGATAGTGTAGAAGATACTTACTTCTCAAGTAGGATAGTCTATAGGTCAACTATAAGAACTATTCTCATAGTTCTAAACCAATATAAGAAGTGTGAGCCACTAAAATACTTAGCATCTAGCATGCTAGATTAATGGTGGTTTATAATATTCTACAACAGAGATATAACTATATCAACATTATAGATATTCATTAAAATTAAGATATGGTCTTTCATCCTAATTTATACTCCCACTAATTTTCGACGAATTTGCATAACCCTCATTATGCAAAGACAGGATATCACAATAACATCCTAGTGGAGACCAAGACCCTACTAACTTTATGATGATAACCTTGTGGGAAACACAGCAAGTCATCCCATACTTAATAGGTAGATAACTTTTACCAATTGCAACCCATGCAATTCTTAATCATTCAGCCTCTAGAGTTATAACCTTGTGGGAAACACAACAAGCTATATACTCTAGTTAGGTCAAATCCGCTTGTTACGTTATGAGAATGGATTCTTAACATAGCCCTTGTGGGAAACACAACAAGGCCATGCAATGGTCCACCCCAAAGTTCGGCAAATGCCTTAGCCATGATCACTAATCCCTTGCTGAATGAGTCTTGTGGGAAACACAACAAACCCATCCAATCTAAGATTGGCTCATCAAGACCATAACAACGGAAGGCTACGTGAGTCATTCTCAATGTCTTACGTTTATCGACCTAATTAGAACGAGGAGGAATTTTATTTTAGTCTCATCAACATAGGTGCTACATATAAATATTAATATACCTTTGAAATATCATATATTTAAGGTATAATCTGTAGCACACACCACATATCAAATATGCATTAAAACATAGGTGATCATGGACTTAACCCTAAGCATACACCTAAGGCACCCCTATAGGTGCAATTCCTTGCTTCAGAAGCTTGAGTTGGCATGCTCCCACTTCAGAAGGGTGCTTCTCCAAGTGGTCCCGCTCTCCATTCTACCACGAGCCGGCTTCTAACCATTACAAGTAGCTAAAGGGTACACAGACCCACAAATGTACAACTCATGATAAGAAACATTGGTTTTAACCAAGGGGAGTACACCAATGGGGGGGAGGTAGAATGTACAATCAGATTGTATAGAGAGAGAGGAGGCACACATAGGCCCCATTTAATAACATAACCAACTTAATTAACCAAGCAATCAAAAGCAAAGTATATTTAAGTCCATGATCACCTCCATACACACACCAACATTCATCACATGAACATAGAGCGCATATGTAATAATTATATGGGATATATCATATATACCATCATAAAATTATATACTGTAATTTTGAAATTCCAAATTTCATGCTTGTCGAATTTTCATAAAATAAATAACATGAAATGCACATATAAACAATTTACATGCATAAGACAAGCAATATAAAATATTCAGATGATGCATGCTTTTAAAAAATTTATCAGAGCAATAAATTAATGTCCAAATCATAATTCTTCAAAATCACATTTTTAAAAATTTATTTGAACACTAATTTAATCAATAAATATTTTAAAACAATTTTAAAATCATTTATAAAATGATTCTATAGCAACCAAAGTCCAAAACTATTTAACAGGTTCATAAACATTTTACAAACCTATTAAATAATTTCTCAGAACTTATATAATCATTAATTTCATTAATTTTGATCTTAAAACAATTTCAAAATCAAAATAATAGAATTCAATGACGAAAATAGTAAAAATCTATTTAATAAGTCATTAAACACTTTAATAACTTATTAAATAAATTCTACAATTTTTCAAAATTTTTCTGGAATTTTCTGGCAATTTTTCGGATCAAAAATAAATTTTAAACAATTTAAAAATTATTTTGAAACGAATTTAATGGCGGTGCAGTGCGCCGACCAATTGGCGCCGGCCACGGCACCGGCGGGCATAACGCGGCAATGCCACGTATCCATAATGATCAAAAATGAATTTTAAACAACCACTCACATGATCACACTAACATAATCAACATAGATCACAGTAAAAAATAAAATAAAATAATCACAATAATTAAACATTGGTCATAATAATATATTCAACATACAATACAACGTCATAAACCAAAATACATAAATGATTACTATCAAAAAAATTTATATCACAAATATTATAGAATAATTGAATAGAATATATATACGAAGACAAAGTATAATGAAACTATCCCATCCTTCTAAAAAGATATTAAGATCATGTAAATTTGGTTTGAGTTTAAAATTAGATCCAGTTTCATAAATAAACTAAAGTTCGAATTTCACAAATGTGTTTAAATCGATCTTGAGTTGTATGAATGAACTCATATCGAGTTTGAATTTAAATGTGAATTATACTTGGATTGAGTTTCGAACACGAGTTCATGTTTGATTGGATTACATAACAAGCCAACCTTGGACAAGAGTTGAACATACTGGAAAAAGCTCAAGTTCAAACTCTAACTAGTGTAAAATAAGTAAACTGAGTGTGAACTACATATTACTCGGCTCTTTTCAGCTTGATTTGTTCATAAAGAAGTTAAAGTTAGGTTTAACTGCTATAAACATATGTTTAACCTCTGATTATTTCATAATTCTACATTAGATTATGTGATTTTGTGTTCTATTTAATTTTTCAAATGAATCTCTTGTATCTAAGTAAAATTCTCAAAATTGAGTTCTATGGTTTAATTAACTTTTAATTTTCACACATTATATTTTTTATAAAGGATACAAGTTGAATAATATATAATCATATTCCATAAATTAAGCACTTTATCATTAGAAACTAAGAGGTTAAATATAAAATTGAGATATCAAATTTTCATATTAAGCCAGAACAAATATGTGGTCGATAGCTACCACACGTGGCCAATGATAATTATTCCAAAATACCTCACAGTGGTCAATAGAGTTGTCACCAACAGTTTTATTTCTGAAATTTTACCTTCGCTAATACTTTAATTTTCGTGCAAAAAAATATTAATGACAATGACCACGTCAATGTCGATAATATAATTTTAATAAAATAAATTTATTTGATTAATAATTTATATCATGTTAACAAATACAAATAATAATTGATTCCAACATATATGACAGTATTAGCAATTAAAATAACCAATTACATCACATAAACATAATCAACATTTATGACATTAACAAACTAAAATACTTCACAATAATTATACATAGGTCATAATAACATATTCAACATACGTTACAACATCACACACCAAAATACATAAAAATTGCTTTAAAAAATTATATCACAAATATTACTGAATAAGTAACATAATATATGAGGAATGAGCATAATGAAAATCACCCGTCTTTTCAAAAGATGTCAAGGTCATGTAAATTTGGTTTGAGTTTAAAATTAGGCCGAGTTTCATAAATAAACTAAAGTGAAAAATATACAATTGTGTTTAGAGTAATCTTGAGTTTTATGAATGAATTCGTATTGAGTTTGAACTTAAATGTGAATTAATCTTGAGTCGAGCTTCGAACTTGAGTTCAAGCTCAACTCAATTAAGCAATTAACTGGCTAGCCAACCTTGGGCAAGAGTTGACCAAACCCGTAGAAACTTGAATTCAAACTTGAGCTAATGTAACATAAGTGAACCAAGTTTAAACTACGTACTATTTGGCTTGGCTCGGCTCTAACTCGTTCACAAAAAGAGTCTTATCTCTTATTAAGAAATTTAGTCCTGTACAAACAAAACCTTGAGATTTCTATGACCGGTTTCATCTTTCTTTTCTTCTCACCACTATACGAGAAGAGTAACATGGATAGTTTCACCCAAGGAGGGTTGGGTCGGGGGTCGCGACCGGGTCGCGGGACCCCCAGGCCGACCCGGTCGCGACTGGGTCGCGACCCGGGTCGCGACCCTAATTTGTAATTAAAATTTTTTTTTGAAAAATTCAAAAAAATAAGAAAAATGCGAAAAAAAATCTGAAAAAATACAAAAAATTGGATAAATTAAATGACATGATTTAAATAAATAATGCATCAATTTTATTCCAACATGATGTGTTGTACACTTTGTAGGTAGTTGATGTACTCTCCCCATGTCATTTGGGTTGAGTACAAAGCTTGATACATGTACACATGACGATCATATTCATCTGTCCCTTGGGAAACTATCCTAAGACTTGATCCAAACGAGTCACCATAACTATAGGTCGATTGGATCGAAGTATCCGATGACTCCACATAATTCATTCCACAGTACTCTTGATCGTATGTAGGGAACCAAGAGCCTTGAGATGAATCATACACATAGTCGGAGGCATCGTGGTATTCTGCTCCAACTCCATGGCTACGATGACCTCCTCTACCTTGTGGCGGCCTTCTACCATGATCGGTATCTTGGGTCGCATGAGTATATTGCTCCTCGCCGGTAAAACGTAGCGACGTGGTAGGAGATATGGGAGGATCTGTGGTCCCTTGTACTTGTAAAGTGTCCGTGCCCCCGTATCGAGCACCATCATCGCTGCTACTCTTTGACGACGACTCCTCGGACGTCTGGTACTGCACTCGGATGTTCGACTCCGGCGTATCTTCTCAATCGTCTTCGACCGTATCAGCATCTGCAATATCAAAAGGATCAGTCATAACTTGTTTACCTTTTCGCCTACTTTGCGTACCTTGGCTAGTTCCTTCTCCGGTCCTCTGGCGCTTTGCTAGTGAGGGAGGGATCTGGAATTCTTCGGCTAAAGGGACATCGTCGAGCACTCCTTTGGCCCATTGTCGGTCTTAGGGGTTGAACTCCGGTTCTCCCAACCCTTCTCGGTCGTTTACCCAAGCTTCTAAGGAGTTCTTCTCGTAGAATATTTGATCCAAATCGATATCCTCCTCTTCAATTGGCGGCTCGTCGACCGAACGTCCCGCTGCGTGTGCTATCCAACTCTTTTGTTCCATCTGGTTCTGCTTCATTCTATCCAAATTCCTCAACTTTAACCTCATGTTGTAGTGACGATACACGAGGTCTTCAAGCCTCCTTGATGTCAACATATTTCTCTGCTTTGTGTGAATCAAGCTGAATGTAGACCAATTTCGCTCGCAGCCCGAAGCCGATGTGGTTTGACTTAGGACCCTGATGGCTACGTCCGCCAAGTCCTCGTACCCTGGTACTTTACCATGGTCCATCCACCAATCACCTGCATAAATTGATTGTCGTACATTATTATCTAAGTAAGCTTTGATTAATTAAGTGATGAAAAACATTTCTACGTACCCGGACTTAGTATCATCACAGCTCGTTCAACTCTGCTCGTTCCAAAGTGAAAACTCCGCATTATGTAATCATACATCTTGTTGCAAGCGATAATAGCCCGGTCGTCGTCACCAAGCAACCGTCGGATGACGCTCTTCACGTCATCTAATAGCTCGTTCGTCGCCTTGAAATGTGGACTATAGCAGTATCTTGGGTTGAAAAAGTAACCTACGAAACAAATAGTATTAGTAAACAAGTTATACACAACTTTGATTAATAAAAAGATTAGTAAATGTTTAAGAAAATATACTTGCTGCATGTATGGGTTGATGTAATGTACGCTCCCAGCGACGATCTATAATATCCCACCACTTGGCGAAGTCCGACACGGTCTTGGAGATTTCTTCTTTGGCTCTCTCAATCGCATCATATAAATACCCCATGTATGCCTTTTCTATCTCCGTCAACTATCCTTAGTACCTTCACTATGGGTTGGACGATGTCTAACGTCTTCTTTACAACTTTCCAAAAATCTCCACTCTCTATTGTCTCTTCTACTTTTCTCCCCTTTCTCTTATCCGATGGGTTACATCTAGCCATCCAACTACCCCAACCCGGTGAAATGACCATTTGAGTTAGAGCTCTCCTTTGACTCAATAAACTTTCTAAGGAAATATAGTGGGAGGCGAACCGGGTTGCACCGGGCCGTAACAACTCTCACCCCTTGGTGTGTTCCCTCATAAGTGCAAGGACAAAGTTGTGGTTATAAATAAATGAAGAAATAAACTGGGCTAGCTTAACTACCCTGTCTATTTGAGGATCCTTGCATATATCCTCCAACATCAAATCTAAAGAGTGGGCGGAACGGGGTGTCCAATACAACTTTGGTCTTTTGACCATAAGCATCTGACCGGCCGCTTTGTATGCCGCCGCATTGTCTGTGACTACTTGAACTACCCGGCTCTCTCCTATTTCTTCTATCACTCCATCTATCAATTGGTAAAGATACTCTGCATTCTTTACCTGTCCTGATGCGTCGACCGACTTCCAAAAGACCGTGCCGGCTTGACTGTACACTAGGAAATTGATCATAGTCTTCCTAGTAATACCTGTTAAGTATAAGATGTTAACTAAGTTATACCAAAAAAGAATGTTAATACATATAATATGAATGAGTAAAAGAAAATTTAATTACCGGTCCATCCGTCGGTCATTAACGTGCAACCTCGTTCCTCCCAGATGCGTTCAAATGACTGCACGTACTTCTTTGTTTCTTGCACCTCCATAGGAAGATATACATTGTATATCTCCTTTGGGTTTGGACCGGGCACTCCCCTCCCGACGTCTGCGATCGTGTCGATCATGTTCTCGTAGTATGGTCCCTTCGCGGCATTTGCCGGAATGCTGTGGTGAAAGAACCACCTTGACGTTGCCCGGCCAATCCTCTCCTTACATAATTTGAGGTTCTTCATCGCCGTCGTGATTGTTGTTTGACGTTGCCGTGGTCTGGTGATTACGGGATCCACGGGACCTACTGCCGGGTCGTCGTCTTGTGTGAGATCATGAACCTGATCTTGCGGTTGGTTGTTGGATCCTCTTCCGCTACCTCGACCACTCCCACTTCCAGACCCTTGACCCATCATTCGGCCGGTATGTCTATAGAACTCTTCCTCGGCGAATGATCTTCGACTTGCTTCCATCCCTCGTGAGAGTTCATCTTTTAAAAAACATTTAAGTATCAAGACTACTTAATTATCCTTTAAAATAGAATAATGAACAACGTTTATGAGTAACACCTCCCATACCTTCGTACTCTTCGTCTCCAAAAATATCCGGCCTCTCTTGTCCGGTTCCGTAAATGTGTACGGATCGTCTCCCCGGTTGTTGCAATTCTTCTCGGACGGTCTCTTTATGTCTTTTGCTAGTTCCCTTCGTTTGCTCCGTCGCTTGTAGGTGCCTACGAAATTGAGCTCTGACCTCCGGCGGAGTCCGTGTGCAAGGAAGAACATTTCCCTTCATGCCTGCAAGATGAAATTTTAAACGTTAAATACCACCGAATATTACTTTGTCGTAATATTTACATTGCACTTTTCTCTCCGCCATGGAGATCAAATTGCAATGCAACCAAGCCGGATCACTCCGGGTCGCGCCGGTAGTTTGGGTTGTTTGGCTTGGAGAAGACATTTTTTTAAGTAAATAATTACTTAAGAAAGTAATTAATTATTTAAATAGCTGATAACCTTAATTAGTGACTTCTAATATAAGTATATTTTTATTTATATAAATTGAATGATTAACTAAATATATGATTAAGTAAGTAATTAATATTCCTTCAAACAAATGATGTGTTAAGTAACTACTAAACTAAATATCTAACTAATCTTCTAGCTAACTAACTATGCAAGTAAGCAAATAAGTATTAAAAAGAATAAACTACTTAACCCACTAATCAATGGAACTAATATTAAATAAATATACTAAATGAACTAATGAAATGCTTGATGAAATAATTAAGTAAATGAGAAAAAAAAATTGAGCAATGAGAGCAATGAGAGCACAAATGAGAGGTTGAGAGTGAGAGTGGGGGGGGTGGGAGTAAGGAGAGCCCCTTGGGGGCTTTAAATAGCCCCCAAGGGGCTGAATGGGGGGGCTGCGCCCCCCCAAGACCGTTGGCAACGGTCTTGAGACCGTTGCCAACGGTCTGGCAACGGTCAAGACCCGGCCACGACTCCGCGACCCAGCCGGGGGAGTCGCCCCGACCGGGTCGCGACCGGGCCGGTCGGGCCTAAACCCGACCGGGTCGGGGCCGGGTCGCGACCCGGCATTCCATGGTTTCACCCAAAGCACAGCTTAGGGAATCCCTCAAAATTGTGAAGGAAACATGCGTCGTTCCGGACAAATATATGGAAAGGATACATATAATTAACTTGTGATTCTCTACACGGTTACATATAATGCTATATATTATTGTATCTCCATGTAAAGGAGATCTCATCAAGATGACAATCAACTTTTCATCATATGCTGGTAAATACATCAAGAAAGATTATTATAAACGATAAACCCCAATATCTTAATCTCCACTTAGCACAATTGTTAGGGTACGTTTCTTATTTCCGGATAGTCACCCCGGTCATGGATGCCACAGATTCCATGTGCCCGGGCAGCATTGCGCTCCATGCGTACGAACCCATCTTCTCCCCAAAAGATTCCATACGTATTCTTCACAAGCCAGTAGTCCTGTCCATCTTCTGTGCCGTATCCTATCAAAAGCATGGCATGGTCCAAAGCTGTTCCACAAGGTCCATTGAATATGCCCTAGCAAGAAAAAAGAACACAGAAGTTATTCACTGTCATATTGTTTCATACAATAACGCAGCAACCAAACATGCACAACCATAAGTTCTCCTCAAATCCATGGCCATGCTCAACGTCATTTTCAAAGAGCCCAACATCAAATAAACATTTGCAGTTCAATTAAATAATCTTCGAAAAGCAACCTTAAAGTAGTTTATAAATAAAGTTTAAAGTTGCAATCCATGACATCAAAAATAAATTAAACCGCCTTACCCCGTTGTAATGCTGGAAGGCTCTGCCGACCGCTTCAATCGCAATGCCGATCGGTTGCTTTGAGACAGCGGTCCGAAAACGTAGCTCGTTTCTTGGGAAAACAGTTCGGGCGGAGTCTATCGAGACAACCTTATCCTTCATCACAAAAGGCGCATATTGTTGCATGTGGTTAAAAAAGTAAAAATACAAGTCGTCTCGTTCTATCTATATGCTACGGGGAAAATATATAGTTCGGGTGGAGAAGTCGCGGCCTTCTAGACGTACTAAAAATACATGTTGTCTCATCCTAGCTTTATGCTATTAAAGCCTCCACGAGGAAGAGGGAAGAAGGCTCACAATGTTGTTTCTACAGGTTGCGACCTTCTTGACGTATGGGTATAGTTTTCGTTTGTATCGATGCCAGCCTTTCCTGACAATGTATTTCAAGGCCTCGTCCGTCCACCCACCATTGCAGCCGTGACTGATCCTCTCGCAGTCCACGAGTTGCTGGGCGGAAAGTACAGTCAGATTGCCGGTGCGGATCTGGTGAAGGCCCTCCACTGCTTGGCTGGCAGTCCATGCCCAGCAACTTGCTTTTGTTCCACAACACCAAGCAGGCAGATTTAAATTAGGGAGAATTACCACCAGGTCCATTTAAGAAAATCGGTTTACCAAAAACTCCGTTGACCACTTTTTCATCTCATTTAATCCGTTGACAACACATAATGTTACCATTTGGTCCGTTTTTCCCAACTACTGTCCCCGTATCCCCATTTTGCCCTTCCCGCAGGTAGACGGTGTCCCGGGCGGCGATGTCGGAGCAGGAGACGACGCGATGTCGGAGCAGGGCGGCGGGGGGGAGGGGGCTGCGGGGGGAGCCTTGCCGGGGGGGGGGGGGGGTTTCCGCGGGCGGGGGAGCGCCGCGGACGTCGTCGCGGGGGGGGGGGGGCGCTGCGGGGGAGCCGTCGGAGCCGGAGACGACGCGATGTCGGAGCAGGGCGGCGAGCGCGGGCGGGGGGGGGCTGCGGGGGGGAGCCTCGGGGGGGGGGGGGGGGTTTCCGCGGGCGGGGGAGCGCCGCGGACATCGTTGCCGGGGGGTGTTTCCGCGGGCGGGGGAGCGCCGCGGACGTCGTCGCCGGGGGGGGGCGCTGCGGGGGGAGCCGTCGGAGCAGGAGACGACGCGATGTCGGAGCAGGGCGGCGAGCGCGGGCGGGGGGGGGCTGCGGGGGGAGCCTCGCCGGGGGGGGGGGGGGTGCGGGGGGCGGGGGGAGCGCCGCGGACGTCGTCGCCGGGGGGGCGCTGCGGGGGGGGGTGTTTCCGCGGGCGGGGGAGCGCCGCGAGGGGCAGCCTCGCCGGGGGGTTCCGTGGGCGGGGGGACCGCCGCCGGGGGCTCCGCGGGCGGCGCGGGCGGGGGGCGGTGGAGAGCGTCGCTGCGAGGGAGGGGGGCCGGCGGGGGGCAGGGCAAAAACGACATTTCAACTCCAAATTGGAGTGGGTGTGACCATATTTTGAAAAAACGGACCTAATAGAAAGGTGTTTTTGAAAACGGACCTAGTGGTAAAGTGATCCCCGTAAAACGGACCTAGTGTGCATTTGCGCTTTAAATTATTGAAGTGCTTATAAAATTTCACAAAATATTTAAACTGTCTGTTCAATTTCGCAATATGTTCAATTATTCGTGTTGATGAAAAGACGTCGCTCTCCTTAAATAAGGATTTTGTTCTAAATTGCATGAGGAGTGATCTAGGTGAAAACCGAAACAAGAATACATTCGTTGATCATATATATATTTATATGATCATCGTCCTAAACGATCACACGGCCGGCCTCCTACCACATATTGTTCGTATCTCTTAGAAATTAGTTTCACCAAACAAAAACCTCTTATATTAAAATCCATGAAAATCTTTATTTTTAAGAAAAACAAGTGATTTTTTGAAATAAGAGAACTATCATAAAGCAAAAAGGCTCTAAATTGATCTACTATAGTGAGAGTCATCGATTATCAGTACAATCTTGAAATCTTAAAGAAGATTCTTCAGTTACATATTAACAGAGAAATACACCATGCGTGTTTATAATTTATATTTCACCAGCTGAATGACATATCTATGATCACCAGTGACCTAGTTAAGGACACATTTGGTTAATTATTTCTGTGTTTTACCGATCCATAAAGGCAAATAATTAATACTTTCACCGCTTGGTTGATGTGTTAAAAATTTAGAAACTAATTAATATATAATATTTCTATAAGGAAGAGTAGTAAAAGTAAAACTTATCCAATTTGTACAACAAATGCTACCATTATTCTGTGTACTGCCAATTTAAAATTAACGTTGATTTCCGAATGTAGTGATGATCTATATTTATACGTACTGATCCAATTTGTACAGCAATTGACGCCTTAATTTGTTCTGCACCTAGAATTTTAAAATGAACATTACTAATGAACTACCAAATTAATATTGTGATGATTCGTATTAATGTTAATTTTAAAATAAATGAAAATAGAATTGTTTAGTAAGGCTTCACCGAATAACAGGCCGTGTAAAAAAGGTAGGAGATTGACTAATTAAGTGCGTGCTCACCGCATTCTCCTTGGTTTATCACCGGACCGACGGCACCGCTGGTTCGCCAGTCGACGGAGTCGGGGAGGTTCTGCCCCACTCCGCCGTCGCTTACGTGCTGCCTGATGACGCCGTCGCCGTCCCCCATCTCCGGCGACGACGAGCTCGCCCTCTGGTTGATCAGCGGGTTCAGGTACTTGGCTCGGTACTCCTCGTTCGTCAGGTCGGCGAGGGAGGTGAGGCCGACGGTGTAGGTGTGGTTGTGGCCGGGATGGTTGTGTTCGTCGATGAACCGCAGGTTATCTTTGAAGACCTCCAGCCGGCGCCCTTTCTCGCCGGGCTCCGCGTAGGACTTGTCCGTCCAGACGAGCCACTCCTCGAACAGCCACCTCATCTCCGTCTCGCTTCTGAGCGCGCCCCGTATTCCGGCGCCGCCTGGGTAGCCGAGTGTCGTCCTTCGACCCGACACCAACGAAGCGAAGGGCCAACTGACCAGCACGGCGGCTATGATTGTCACACTTGTTAACCAACTCAAAATCGCGGTACTGAGTTAGAGAGGCCCAGGCTTATAAGCATAGGTACCTCCCCTACCTAGTCAATATGGCACTATTCTAACTCGCCCTCTCACGTGTAAGCTCTTCTAACTTTGACACGTGTGCACTGTTTACGGGTGACGGTTGACGGAGGGGGGTCCACAGCCCTTGGCTCTGATACCATGTTAACCAACCTAAAATCACGGTACTGAGTTTGAGAGGTCCAGACTTATAAGCATAGGTACCTCTCCTACCTAGTCAATATGGCACTATTCTAACTACACTCCACCGCATGTTAGCCATGGATCCTCTCGGTCTCGACTGGAGAGGACTACCTCACAGGAGTTCGCGGAGGATGTGCCTGAGACCGGTGTCCGGAACTCCCCCTTTTATTTATAGCCATGCATATACACAAAAGGAATCTAGCTAGATGTGAACTTAAACCTAACAACACCTGATTTTTGCTTTCCAGCTGAAAGAAACTTGAACTGCGCTCGTTTTCTTTCTCTCTTTTGGGTTCACATCGTACAGTAAAATTCGGAATAGACGCCAGCGGTGTGCATGTGCGCTCGCACAGTCACCGCCAAAGGAAACCCCTCCGCGGCGGCTGTCAGCGTTGTCCTCTCCACCTGTTCATGAACGTTGACCAATTAAAGTGAAACACGTGGACAATACGTTATTCTTGTTTCATGATTTTTGAAAGATGATCAAGTCTTGCCACGCATGGAAGTCTGTAATTACAACAAGATGCAGCTCCAGTTCAAACCGTAGGTATTTTTCTTACCTAGCCAATATGACACTATGCAAGTTCTTCTGACTTTGACATAGGTACACTGTTTACGGGTAGCGGTCGACGGAGGGGGTCCACAGTCCTTGACTCTGATACTATATTAACCAACCTAAAATTACGATTTTGAGTTAGAGAGGTCCAGACTTATAAGCATAGATACCTCCCTTACCTAGTCAATATGACACTATTCTAACGGGAGACACCTACGTACTATTGAGTCATAATACATTGAAACTTGCTCCATAGAAATTGACTCTGCTCTTTTTTAGACATTCTCGTAATAAAAGTTATATTAAAATAAAATGTGAACTAATCAATGATATAAAATTATTATATTTGAGAAGACACGATAACAAAAAAAAATGATACCATTTATGACAAACCAACGTGAAGGGAGGGATAACAAGATAAAGAAAATAGGTGACACCTTTTCTTGTTCAAGAAAGAAAATTCTTTTAAAATATAAAATTGTAATCATTGTCAAACACCTTATAAATAAGTACTCGGTTAGTTCACAACTAACTCAATTATATATTAATGTTTATTTAAAAAATAAATTATAAATATAATAATATATTATCAATTAAATATATAAAAAGTCAAATAAATTTTAATTTGAATTTAAATTTGATAAAGTTTCGTAAATAAGTTAGAAATGGAATTTTAGAAGCATGTTTAAATGGATCTTGAGTTTTATGAATGAATTCATATCAACTTTGAACTAAAATGTGAATTGAACTTGAGTAAAGTTTTGAACTTGACTTCATGCTCGACTTGATTAAGTAACGAGTCAATATTGAACAAAAGTTCAATCTCGAACTCATGCAAAATAAGTGAATTAAGTTTGAACAACATACTACTTAACTTGATTTGACCTGACTCGAATCGTTCATAAAGAAGTTAAAGTTAGATTTGACTACTATAAACATATGAGTAACCTATGATGCTTTCGTAATTTTGTACTAGAGTCTGCAATTTTGTGTTCTGACTAATATCTAGAATGAATCTCTAGTATCTAAATAAATATATCAAAATTGGTTTAATTTATAATTTTCACACATTATCTCTTTTATAAAGTATAGAAGTTGATTAATACATTAGCATAATATTTTAATTAATTTTTTTTATAAAAAACTAAGTGGTTAATATAAATTTGACAGATCAAATTTTAATATTAAGACAAAACAAACATGTGGTTAATAGCTAATCGAGTGGCTAACAATAATTGTCCCCAGAAACTTCACGGTCAAAAGGTCATTCCGCTGGACATTGTTGCGCACACTTATGTCGCTTGTCCTTGGGAGATTGGTGGGACAGATTTGTGAACGGTATATATTAAATTATTTATCATATTATATTTAAATTATTATTAATATACTTGGAGTAGTTTTTTTTAACGCCTACCGTGTAACCAATTGAGCATTCAACTCAGAGCGTGGTTGGATGATCGGGCCCTGCAGAGGCAGGCGACTTCAACATCAAGAGAGTTCGAGCTGTGACTCGAACTCCGGAGGGCTGCCCCCGGTGGACAAGTGATACTAATCGATATATATTAGTTACTTATTATGTTTTATGTATATCAAAATTTAAATATAATAAAAATATTAATGTATTAATTTATTTAAATATATATAATATTAATTTATTTAAATATAAAAACTCTGATTTTTTTGCTTTCCCATCGATGAGCCGCTCGTTTTCTCTCTCTTTTGGGTTCGCACCGTACGATGCAATTCGGAATATAGACGCCAGCGGTGCGCGTGTGCGCTCTCAAATGTCACAGCCGAAAAGGGAACTCATCCGCGGCGGTCAACGTTGTCGCCCCCCCCCCCCCGTTCACGAACGTTGACCAATCAGAGTGGAACACATGCATGGACACGACACTTGTTTCATGATTATTGAAAGATGAGCAAGTCTTGCCACGCATGGAAATCCGTAATTACAACAAGATGCAGCTCCAGTTCTTACCGTAGGAGAAAGCCACCGGAAGAAACTGAAAGATGGGCTCATCTATAGCTTGCTTCCGGGTGCCTTACGTTGACTCGGAGTAAGCCCATGTTTATCTCAGAATGAGACATGGAGGCTAGGGGTGTCAATGGGCCGGGCCCGGCCCGGCCCGCAGCCGGCCCAACAAAGTCCGCTCCAATATATAATGGGCCGACCCGGCCCGCCCCATATTACATTTCGGCCCGACCCGGCCCGGCCCAAAAAAAATATAAGTTTGGCCCGGCCCGACCCGGCCCGGCCCGTTCTTTTTAACATATTATAAGATATATTTTAAAATTTAAATTATTTAATATATTTGAGTGATAACATATAATTATTAATAATTATAATTTAATTTTTAAAAATAAATATATAATATAGTATTTAATTCAGTTATTCGCGAGTTTATCGAGCCAAGTAAAAGTATGTTCAAACTTGACTCGTTTAATGAGTCGAATTTTATTTTTTGTTCAAATTTATTCATTTAATGTAATGAAGGAGTTAAATCGAATTTTTATCGAGTTAAATTTTAAATTATTTATCAAGTGTATTGGTTAGTTTGCACCTCCACTTACACGTAGGGGTGTCAATGGGCCGGGTTGGGCCGGGCCCGAAGCTGACCCAATAAAAGCCCAAATCAAATTATAACGGGCCGGCCCGGCCCGGCCCGCATTATATTTTTGCCCGGCCCGGCTCGACCCGCATAAAAATTAAATTTGGCCCGGCCCGACCCGATCTTTCTAATATAAAAATATATATAAAGTTAAAAATAAAAAATAATATAAATATGATAAAAAATTATAAAAACATCCCAGCGACATCCCAGCGAGTTTTGGTTCGATAAATTTAGCATTAATTTAACGCTCAGTTGTGGAGCTTTTCATCGCAAAAAATACTAAATGTGGAGCTAATTATTAAAAGAATAGTTTATTTATGCATATGTTGTTGCATATTTCTCCCTGGATGATGCCTTCTTATTTCTTGAACATTTGTATATTACACAAATTAAAAAGAAATGGAAGGGCGTTAACGTTAGCTCCGTAGCGGAAAAGGGGTAAAAAGTCTTTTCCTGGGAGAGGGTAATAGACACCCAACATTATCGTTATCCTTCCAAACTGGAGCGGGCATGGTAAAATTTTGTAAAAATGAACCTACCGTAAAAGCGCTTGAGGTGCAAGGGACCTTCTATTCATTTTCTCTTAAAAAAAAAAGTCTTCGGAAGCAAGAGGTAAAAAAGGCCGCATGGCTTTTAAGGACCTCGGTTACGTATTGGGGGAGTGTCGGCGGCGGCCGACAGCCCCAATACGTAAATATATTATAACTTTTATATTTTAAAATTTATTCTTACATATTTTTATAATATTAAATATATTAATCAAATATTATCTAATTTATTATCTCATCCGTATCAAATTAGGATAATACATAAAATGTCTTGAATAATTCACGATTGAACAGTAAAACGTGAACAGATAAGTGTGAACAGCAGTTGGCCAGGTGAATTCAACGGGCTTCCTTCGGCCCGAACAGTAGCCCATGCGAAGCCCGCGGGCCCGCTCCGCTGACCCGAAATTTGATTCACCGTTGGCCCGGCCCGATGGCCCGCGGGCCCGCCCGCCCCAGTGACAGCCTTAATGGAGGCACCTCTCAGCGGAGATACAAATCAGCCGAGCCGAAATGAGTATTATGGTATTCAAGTTCAACTCGTTTATTTTACACGAGTTCGAACTCGAGCTCGAGTTTTAACGAATATGTTGAATCCGTGTTCAAGTTTGATTCGTTTATTAATCGAGTCGAGTCGAACTAGAACTCGAGTAGTAGCTAGATTAAAATTCAATTCACATTCAAATTTAAGTTATATACAAACTCGTCTATAAAACTTAAAATCATTGAAAAGTTATTTGTGAAACTCTAAATTTATCTCATTTATCAAACTCAATCTAAATTTAAATTCAAATTTTGAGTTATTTAATATATTTAAATGATAACATATAATTATTACTACTTATAATTTAATTTTTAAAAATAAATATATAATGTACTATTTAATTGAGTTACTCACGATTTATCGAGCTGAGCAAGAGTCATGACTCGTTTAATGAGTCAAACTTTATTTTTTATTTAAGCTTGTTCATTTAACGTAATAAATAAGCAGGAGTGTATTGGTTCGTTTGCACCCCTACCTCTTAGTTGGTCAAAACTTGCTCAATAAAAATTCTGACCCCTCACTTTTTATGTTAAACAAACGGTAAAACTTTATACATTAAAACGAGTGTACCTTGATAAGTTTCCTACTGGACTCGGTAAGTGCACAAGTTACTCAATAAAATATTAGATTGAATATTTATTTAAAAATTAAGTTATAAATATAATAATTATATATTATAGATTAAATCTATAATACATCAAATAAATTTTGGTTTGAGTTTAAAAGTAGATCGAGTTTCATAAATAAGTTAAAATTGGGTTTTTCACAAATGTGTATAAATCGATTTTGAGTTATATGAATGAATTCATATCGATTTTGACATTAAATGTGAATTAAGCTACGGTCAAATTTCGAGCTAGACTCGATTAAGTAGAGACCCAACCTTCTACAATAGTTCAACATAGAATCTCAAGTTCAAACCCGAGCTCGTGCAAAATAAGCAAAACGAGTTTGAACAACATACTATTTAGCTGTAGTCGTTTAAAAAGAAGTTAAAGTTAGATTTGACTATTATGAATAGATGCTTAACGCCCTGTTTGATAATATTATTAGGTACCTCTATCATTATCAATTTTAAAAGTGATATTGATAGAAATTATTAAAAGGTGTTTCGTTAATTATATTAATTTTAAATTTTATAGTGCAAACAAAGCATATTATGTAATATAGTGTCAACTTGTATTACTCTTGATATTAATACTCTAACATTTAAAAATATTAATATCAATATTGATACAGTACCAAAAATGAGATTCTAACCAAACAGGGCATAACATATGATGCTTTCATAATTTTGTATTAGAGTGTGTGATTTTGTGTTCCATTTAATTTCTCAAATGAATCTCTTGTATCTAAATAAAGTTTTTAAAATTGAGTTCTGTGATTTAACTTTTAATTTTCACTCATTATCCCTTTTATAAAGTATCAAGTTGATTTTTCAGTGTTCGGAACTAGGGGCAGCAATGAACACGACTGGTCTATGATTATTTTTTCGGGCCGGGCCAGCCATGGGTCTTGTTTCGGGGTAGAGAAACAAACCCTCTCGTGTTGCTCGAGCTGAGAAACCAGGCCCCCGGGCCTTGTTCCGCATCAATGTCCGACGGTTAGCGTCCCTTAGTCGGCAAGCAGAGATGCAAAAGTCTTTTTATTTTATTTTCATAGAACTTTTTGCATGCATGGGTGGGAACAAGGTACGTATACTATCAGAGAAATTTTAAAAAAAGAGTAACATTTTAAAATAATAAAATATATACTTTGCTTTAACTTTGGTTGCATATCTATGATTATTTGGGTGTCAAATAGTATGTTTCTATCTATGTATCTATTTTTATTTCTATATTTAAAATATTTCTTTGGTAGTTAGTTTGATGTTTAAATTTTTTTAAAATATGATATGTATTTTATTATATACTATAAAATTTAAGCGAGTCAGTCAAATCTACATATTTTATTATAAATTTAAAACTTATGAATGCGTATAGTGTATCTACTATTCTTATTTTAATTATGTTTCAAATTTTTATCAAACTGGTGGTATCTTAATATTTCAAAAAAGAATCTTACTTTTAATTTTGCATGTCATATCAAGAGTTTGGTAGGAAATATTTTAAAAATTAAAAAAGCAATATTTATTTGAAAAATTGAGCTTGGTCGACTGGGCCGGACTAAATCTCTGTTTTATTATATGGGCTGAGTTGGGTCACACCAACGACATAAACTGGGCTAGGCCATGTCAGCCCATTATATATTGGAGCAGGCCTTGGTTGGGCCGTCTGCAAGCCAGGCCTAACCAATTGACACTAGGGCTGTCAATGGGGCGGGTTGGCTCGTGGGGCCTCGGGTTGGTTCAAGGGCAGACTTGAAATTTTGATGTCGATTTGAGCCTACGGGCCAAGTGCGGGTTTTGTTCGAGTTCTGCAATAAACTTGCATATTATAAGGTGTTGAATTTGTCAAAGATATAGAAAAGAATTGTTTATATCGACTACAAAATTTTTACCAGTTATTTTTTTAGAGTATTGCATTATCAGATGAACAAATATTATGTTGCCTGGAGCATAAAGTTATTTTGTAAATTATGTGTTCATTGTTGTGGGCATGGGATGGACAAATTCTTCAAAAAGATGTTCATAAATCGGTTCCTTAGCATCAGCATTCTAATCCTGGCAAGAACAGGTTCATTTATTTTTCTCAGTTGTTTTAAGATTTTACAGTGTACTTAATTATAAACAAGGGGCACTTAAAATGTTTATGTTGACAGAATATAAATGCAGTAAATTAGGACAACTATTTGTTTATTTTCAATTTAAGTAGGTGATAGCAGATAAGTGATAACTATTTTTTTATTTTCAAATTAAGAGGTGTTAGAGTGTTATTTCATCACGTGAACATAGATAATTATGCTATATATTATTATAAATATTTATAAAATTTATAACAGATTTATACATTTTTTATCATATTTATATTATTTTTATTTTGAACTTTATATTTTTTATATTAGAAAGATCGGGTTGGGCTGAATCGGGTTGGGTCAAATTTAAAATTTATGTGGACCAGGCCAGGTCGGACAAGAATATAATGCGGATCGAACCGAACCGGCCCGTTATAATTTGAATTAAACTTTTATTGGATCAGCTTCTAGTCCGACCCGATCCGACCAATTGACACCCCCCCCAGAGGAACTCCCCCTCCTATTTTGCTTTTCAGATGAAAGAAATTTTAACTGTCCTCGTTTTCGATCTCTCTTTTCGGTTCACATCATACAATACAAATCGAAATAAACGCCAGCGGTGTGCACGTGCGCTCTCACAAGTCACAGACAGCCAAACGAATCTCCTACGCGGCAATCAACGTTGTCCCTCCTGTTCACGAACGTTGACCAATTGAAGTGGAACACATGGTCAAGACGTTATTCTTGTTTCATGATTTTTGAAACAAGATGCAGCTCCAGTTCTTATCGTAGGAGAAAGTGTCACGCGTTGGTAGAAACACCTGGTAACATAACGTAAAAAAATATCTCATAATTAGTAGTTTTTTAAATAAAGAACAAAAATATATATTTAAATATTTTAGAATTTTTTAGTTGTCCAGATATCACCTCATAATCAACTCCGATCTACTATGTGAAAAAAATATATCTATACCTATCTATTAGAAACGGGAGTACTCTTTTCGTCGACAAGCACCCGGTCACCCTTCCTGTCTGTATACATTTTAAGTGTCCGATGATTCCTTCCCTCCTACGCCTCTTTTCTCTTCGGGCTGCCCCGACTGTCACCTCCTCCTACGCCTCTTCCCGGTTCCACCTCCTCCTACGCCTCTTCGCGCTGCCGCGCTTCCGCGATTGATTCCACCTCCTCCTACGCCTCTTCCCGGTTCCTCCACCTCCTAGGCCTCTTCGCGCTGCCCGGATGTTTCCTCCTGCTCATACGCCTCTTCCCCCCCGCCTCGCCAAAGCCCCGAGCCGGGAAAAGAAGATCCGGAGGTCGCCCTCCGACCACCGCTTGTGCTGCACCCTCCTGCTCATACGCCTATTCCCCCCCGGTCGCCCTCCGACCACCGCTTGTGCTGCACCCTCCTGCTCATACGCCTCTTCCCCCCCCCCTCGCCAACTCCGCGAGCCGGGAGAAGAAGATCCCGAGGTCGCCCCCCGACCACCCCTTGTGCTGCACCCTCCTGCTCATACGCCTATTCCCCCCGGCCGCCCTCCGACCACCGCTTGTGCTGCCCCCTCCTGCTCATACGCCTCTTCCCCCCCCCTCGCCAAATCCGCGAGCCGGGAGCAGAAGATCCGGAGGTCGCCCGCCGACCACCGCTTGTCGCCCTCCGACCACCGCTTGTGCTGCACCCTCCTGCTCATACGCCTCTTCCCCCCCCCCCCCTCGCCAAATCCGCGAGCCGGGAGCAAAAGATCCGGAGGTCGCCCTCCGACCACCGCTTGTGCTGCACCAGCATCTGCTCGAGCGTCAGGGGGGCCACCCCCAGGAAGCGGGCGCGCGCAGGGTTGAAGTACCTTTACGGCCTTCCGACTTCCGATTGTTCCTCCGACGGCATCGACAACCGGTCGGAAGAAGGCTGATAGGAAACGACGGGCACGGTACTTACACCTCCTCCATCGCCGCCGGCGCAACTAAACGCTGCTTGACGTCGGCTTCCTCTTCGCTTACATGTTTTTTTGCTTATAAGTCGCCTTGAGATATTGGGACATTGAGATTACTTTTAAAACATACAAATCTCACCGTTCTTAAACTGGTGATTGGTTGTTAGAAAATCTAAGGCTTCTCAAACCTGAGATTGGTGTTTTAGATTGGATTTTTAGTGTTCTAGGGACCTTAAGATTTCTTTTCTTTCATTGTTCTTCGGACCACAGTCTTAGTTGGAGTAATTCTCAGATTCTAATTTCTTGATTCTGTTAGCCTTATATCATTCTCAGTTTTCTTCCATGTTCTGGTTACATGGAATCTTAAATTTCTTGGTTATTGAGATTCCCATTCTTTAATATACTTCAAATTCTCTAATTCTCTAGGGTTTACAGATTTTGTTTATTTCTCAAGTTCCTCAATCCACAGTCCTGAAAAACCTCCGAATTTATGGTAGCCTTGAACATTTTTAAATTGGCTTTTTCCTACCCTGCACATTTTTAGATCCACCTTCTTCACTATAAGAAAGGTTTAATAACTTTCTTCTCTTTCCCTTGACCAAAGTCAACTCATTCTCCTTGAGCTCATCAGTGTTGCTACCATCTTTGGCAATTGAGCTCATTCAAATTGCAACATTGCTATTTGGGGATTGAACATTTATTCTCCGGTTAGTTCTTTCCTTATTCAGTAGCAAACATCTACTTCATAGCAAAGCAATCTTCACAAAACAAGGCATAAGTCATTTAATAGCACACTTAGTAGTAAATATGGACATATGAATTACATTTGACCTACTCCTTCCCCCACTTTCACTTATGACCAAGTGTGACAGTAAAATCAGTCCTGTTTAGCTTATCTAATTTTGTTTTCTGAAACTGATGTGATCCCAGATGACTGGTCCAAATCCCTGATATTTTTGAATGAGTTCACTAGATATCAGGACTAACTTTTCCTAATTTCCAACAATTTTTTTAAAACACCATCATGGTTGGTTTAGTACATATTCTTGTCATCTTTTGATCGATAATAGTTGTTTTTACACAAGGTTTCGAATGAGGTGTTGGATTAAGTCCTTGTTGGAGAGTTACTTCATCTGAAAGAGGTTTGGTTTGGTTTACTATTATTTATTATGTATTTTCATTGTCATTATTCTAATTTAGCATTTTGTAATAATTGTTATCCAAGTTTAAGAAGGGATGCAGGGAAAAAAAATCCTCTGAGGACTGTCATAGGGTGGAGTAGATGTTTACTTCCATATTAAGCAATAAATCCACTTCATCACTGTGTATGTTTTAAACTTTTGCCAGCTCTCAAAGCGTGGTGGATTGTACAACAAATCATGCTTAAACAAATTTGTAGTTTGTTTATTTCTGTCAATTCTTCCAACACAATCTTATTTTCTGCATACTTGAAATTTCAAATTTTTTTGTTAAATGCCGTAGGTTCAATTCAAGGTTGTAGATTGATTTCTCTGGATAATTTGCTGGCTTTTTTCATAGTGCAGTTTATTCAAAGAATAACTTGTGAGTGCTCCCTACACTACTGATTGATATGTTTTCCGGCAAATTACTCTATATTCTTCACGAAAAACTTATTGTTTTGCATAATTATTTGCTTGGGTGTTTATAACTTGTTTTGAATTAAATGTAGGATGTTGTAATCAAATCAAATTGCATAGTTTGGAATATTTTTGTAAATCTGAATTTACCAAAGAATTATATATATATATATATTAGGATAGGTGGCGTACACGGCAAGAAAATTCTTCAAATAGCTGATCAATCTATGCACCCAAGAAGATTTTACATCTTGGTGCCTAATGGGTCATTTCCAACCCAACACTTCAATGTGAGAGGTAGCATACTAGACTGCTGTACTTAACCAGGTGAAAATGGGACTCTATGAAGTGATTTTATTTTTTCAGATTCTGTTTCTTTTCTCTTCTCTTTGTTTGGTTCACATGTCTGGCTGGAATAAGCAGGCCATGCTTCTGTGATGGCAAAGGAGTATGCTGTATAAACTAAATGCCAACAAACGAAGAGAAAATGCTATAAGCTAATAAACTATATTTTTAGCTTTTAGAAGGGGATAACAAAAAGTAAATGTATAGTACCATGTGTATGTGGCATGTAGTGGCATATATATATGCAAAGGATGAAGAAGGGATAACCTGACTTCAATACCGGGTGTGCAAAGTTCTCAATGCACAGTCCAAGTCAGAACTGAATTAGCCCAATTCGTATCGATTCTTGCCTTCCATTGGATCGGGATCGCCTTTGCCGATCCGGGGTCCAATTGCGCCTTGCCTTGGCTATGAGAGCCGGAACCAATCGAAGGTATGATCTTCTCGGGAAGGGGCTCGACTTTTTAAAGTTTCCTATCCTTGCAACCTAGGCACTATTCCTTTGCAAGGTCTCAGCATCTTCAGAGCTCCCTGACCTCTCAGACTTCTATAAAATCTTCTGATTTTTAGTACTGTGAAATGACAGTACTTCTCTTCAATTTTTACGTAACAGCCTCTTCTAAGGGTATCATTGTTACATATGATCTAGATGATATAATCATCTCTAAAGAAATAAATTTTTTGAACCTCAGACCTTCCTGATTTATTTTTTTTCAATTGTTTTTTATTATTTTCTGTTTTCATGAAGTTTTAAAGGGACAGCTTAAACATTTCAAATAAAAATATAAACTTAAGGAACTGAAAATGGCAAGATGCAAGTTAATTCATACCAACACTAAAGAAGAGGAACCCAGAAGCAAGTTCACCGTCACTAATCACCACTGCGCTATAGAGCCAGAGGTCTTCTACCTCCGACGTTGTTGTGCAACATTGACCACCTTGAACTGACATCCGACACTAAAATCAGATTAGGTCCGAGATGAGAGAGAGCAGAATCTAAAACCTGCAAATCTGAAATCTAAAATCTAAAACCTGCAAATCTGAAATCTAAAATCTAAAACATGCAAGTCTGAAATCTAAAAGAAATCCGAGTGCGGAATCTGAAACTCTGTGAAATCTAAAGCCTGCCGAACCCAAAATCCGAAACACAACTTGAATCTAAAAATCTGAAAACAAAAATGTGAAATCTACCAACCGGCAGAACCCGAAACGAAATCGAAATCAAAACACCCAAGACTAAATCCATGTCATTTCCAACCGTTTGAACATAAAACTCCACCCAGATAAGAAATTGAAAAATCTAAAAATCTGCAGTTTCTAATTCAAAAATATGAACTCCAAGGATTTAAATACGAATGTCTATCCAAAGATAAGAAGAATCCTAATCCAAGCAAACTTGTAACCGGAAAACTCGTAAACCCTAGAAATCAGTAAAGCCCAGAATCCGAAATCTAAGTCTTCACATAATCTGACCGTCCATCAAGCTCAAACATAATCAAATCAACCAACAAGATCTACAAACTGAATTAAAGTTATAACCCAAATCAAAGAAAAAACTCCAAACATATTCAAATCGATTACGATCGGGAATGCATTATTTAAGATGCTCATATGATTCGAAGTCAATAATATACTACATGTATTTCTTTGCTTAGTTGTCTTTTTGAGAACTTTGGAATAGCATTTTTTTATTTTATTGTCGGGTTTACGGTTGTTAAACCACAAAGTATTAAATTTTTTATTTTCCGCAAACAAGGATTCTACCACATCATGTAAAATAATAATTTCTACAACTTACGCTTTTAAAGTATGCTTCGCAGCCCCTATAACAGAGGTATATGTCAATTGGATATAAAGTCTGTGTATGTCAACTATTTAATGAGCATGAAAATGTAAATGAACCTTGCCAAGCAAATTATTAAATAAATAAAAGATTTTACGATTTTCCCATATGATATATCCAAACTGAAGTCAATTTATGAACTTCTATCAACAGGCCTTCAATGTCAAGCTTTCTCCTTCTAAAATTTAAAGAGAATGTGACATCTACAACCAAAGAACATACCGTTAAGAACGTTTTCTGAATGAACGTTTTATCGGGCTCGACCAATCACGATCAGGAGCCCTATCTTTCCCATGGCTAACTTCTCCATACTGCTGATCTGATACCGCATCCTCTCCATAACCTGATTGTTCTTCACCCCCCCATGCTGTTGCATTAGGATCTGACCACATCCCAACTCCCCCAGTTGGAATTCCTCTCCCAAAAAATGCTGGGTTAACATGGGGAGCCACTACAGGAGGGAATGAAGGAAGCATTCCTGGAAAAGGAGGTGCCGCAATCTACAAACTGAATTAAAGTTATAACCCAAATCAAAGAAAAAACTCCAAACAGATTCAAATCAGTTAAATAAAAAAATGAAATTCAAATGAATTCAAACAGATAAAAAACTCAAATAAATCAAACACAACCTAATTAAAAATTAAACTCAAATCAAATTCAATCAAATTCAATTGAATCCAAATCAATCAAGTCAACCAAAATAAATCTCTCAAATTAAATTCAAACAAATCAAATTCCAATCAAATTCATTCCAAATAAACTTAAATCAATCAATCAACTCAAATTAAATCAAATTAAATCAAAATCAATTCAACCCAAAACTGAAACTGAGAATTCCTTCTCAATTATCAATTCTTCCACTGTCAAACCAAACTAAAGCTTAAAGAGATCACCAGATGCTATTGAATAAAAATAGTTTTCAAATGATGGCAATGAGTGTACAGCTCATATACCAAAAAAGGTAGAAAGTTTAGGATCGACAAAGTCAAAAACCAAAATCTGTTATAGCTTCAAGTCAACTTATAATGGAAGGATTCTTTATTGAATTCCTTGTTAATAACTTTTATAACTAACATGCATTTAAAAAAAAAATCTCAGATCTCAATTTTGAGACAAAAAATCCAAGGAGAAAAAATATCCAGATCTTAAAAAAATCTTTGAAATTTAAAAATATTGAAAAAGAAAATTTAAGATTGAAAGTACTAATTTAAAATCTGATACATGGATCAAGTCCGGGAGCATACAATATGTCAGAATAGTTGTATATGAAGGTATTGATACTCAATGAACAAATCCTAAGGACATAATGAAAAATATTTGATTTAAGGTGAAACAATGAACTATACAATATGTCAATATGGGTGAAATATTATTGACAAAGCCTTCTGGAAGACAACTTAAATAAAATTCTCTTAAATAATTTTATCATAACTCATGCATGCAAAAATAGTAAGCATGCTAATTTTCAAGCATATGCTTCATATAGCATGAAAATTTTGTAAATATCCATGAGGACATCTTGGGTTCGAGTGGCTAGACTCAACACAGAGTTGGTACAAGGGGAGATGAACTTCATTCTCAATAATGAAGTTCTGGTAATATGAAGAAGAAACCTAATATAATACTAAAACCTAATATAATACTAAAACCAATTAATTTATGATACGTGAACATATAATATTTTGAACTCATGACATTATGGACTATATTATAGTAACTTTTGATACGATTTTAATACTTTTGTTAATTTCTCTTTTTATAATCATAAGAATTGTTAATTAATATCATCTCAGCCTACCTAACAATGAGCGACAACGACTATAATATAGAAACAGATGCACTTTCAGAAAGAGAAGGTATGTTTTTTTATTTAAACTATTAATTTATTAAGTCAAATTTATCATTGACTCTGCCGTTCAAAAGATATTTTAAGGAATAGAAGATGCAGAAGAAGAGAAGTCTTTAGGGAAGCGAAAAGGCGTAGAGTATTGCAGGATTTATCCGTCAGGCACATTGTAAGGACTATTGCGGACTGTGTATACTGTGGAGCAACAAAGTTTGAACACGAACCTCCAACATTTTGTTGTTATAAAGGAGAAGTTTCCTTGAAGGCATCAAATTTTCCTGCAGATTTATTGAACTTATACATGTCAAGTGATATACAATCCAAAGAGTTCAGGAACTCCATACGTGCTTATAACAGCGTATTTGCATTTACCTCTTTGGGGGTAAATTTGGATAAAAGAGTTGCAGATATGTCAACTGGTTGTTACACCTTCCGCATTTTGGGCCAACTTCATCATCGCATCCCCTGTTTAGTGCCAAACGATAATGTTGCAAGATATCTTCAACTCTACTTTTACGACACGAGATAATGAAGTGCATAATCGACAATCACATGCTCCAAACTTAGATGCAACATTAATTGAGAGGTTAATAGGAATATTGCGAATAAATCCATATTCTACGTTCTTAAGAAATCTACATGATTTGCCTTCCTTGGAGAAGATGGTGATTTCCATACGAACAGACCCCGGATTAGATCAACGTGTTTACAACGCACCAACTTCGATCAAGTGGCGGCAATTTGGATTGAAGGGAATAATATAGAAGGGAGATATGTAACCGATATCATAGTCCATGGTAACGATGGGAGAAGTCATAAGGTGCAATCATACTTTGGTTCCTATGATCCACTTCAATATCCTCTACTTTTACCTCGAGGAGAAACTCGGTTGACACAGAGGAATCAGGCGGACAAATTGCAAGTTAGATCACGAAAATTCAACACCAACTATACCAAATGATCATCACGCCTTCAGTGATATGATGCAAGCGGAAGAAGGTATGTTCTAATTATTCATCAAATATAAATATTTGTTCCTACTTTCTACTTATCATATAAATAACCGATCAAATATTCTAATCAGATGCAGCTTCTCAAGGAGGGAAAAAATGTTTTGTATCTCGCTCGTGAATATTATGCATATCTTCTGCAACAACGGAAAAATCTTTCGAACCATTTGTTGCTTGGAGGGCGATTGTTACAACAATATGTGGTTGATATGTACGTTAAAATAGAGACCGATCGGCTGGATTTTTATTATAGAAATCAACAACATATAAGAGCTGATCTTTACCAGGGAGTTGTGGATGCAGCCAAGGCTGGAGAGATGAACTGCAAAAATATTGGCACAAGAATTATTCTACCAGCTTCGTTCATTGGTGGCCCTAGAGACATGCGGAGGAGGTATCTTAATGCAATGGCTCTTGTACATCGGTTTGAGAAACCTGATATATTCCTCACCGTCACATGTAACCCCGAGTGGAAAGAAATAAGACAACAATTGCATCCATGGGAGGCTACATTTAACAGACCAGATATTGTTAGTCGGATTTTCCGATCGAAGTTGCAAGATATCAAGCATCTGTTATTCACGAAAAATTTGTTTGGTAATGTTGCAGCTCATATTCATGTCATAGAATTTCAAAAGAGAGGCTTACCCCATGCTCATTTCTTGATTATCTTGAAAGAAGGTGAGAAAATTGAGAATCCAGAGACATATGATACATTTGTCTCCGCGAAATTCTCGATCCAAATTTTGACAGCGAACTATGTGAGTTAGTTTTGAAGCACATGATGCACGGTCCATGTGGATCCTTAAGGCCAACTTCACCGTGTATGAAAAAAGGATTTTGCAAGTGTAAGTATCCACGTCAATTCAGTGAGGTCTCATTGAAAAACATTAATTCCTATCCGATATATCGAAGAAGAGATGATGGTCGAAAGGTTAAAGTTAGAAATGAATACTTGGACAATAGATGGGTTGTTCCATATAATCCTCTAGTACTTAAAAGGTATAATTGTCACATAAATGTTGAGATATGTTCTTCTATAACAGCTGTGAAGTATTTATACAAATATGTGTATAAAGGTCATGATCGTGTCTCTGTGCATATCAGTGATGACAATGGGACAAATGTAGTCGATGAAATAAGAAATTTCCGAGATGGAAGATGGATATCACCGCCAGAAGCAACCTGGAGAATTTATCATTTCAATCTTAGCGAGATGTTCCCCTCTGTTGTTCAACTCGACTTACATCTCCCAGATAAACAACTTGTCACATTTAGCAACAACGACAATTTGCACAACATTTTAGAAACAGCTCGTTCGAGGAAGACAATGCTCACGGAATTCTTCACAACAAATGTTGCAGATGATGACGCGCGGCTGCTATTGTACAGAGAGTTTCCGGAGAATTATGTTTGGAACAAATCAAAGTCATGTTAGACCAGAAGAAAACAAAGGCAAGTCATTGGACGTGTCAATGCAACGAACCCATCGGAAGGAGAGAGACACATTTTGCGACTGCTATTAAACGTTGTAAGAGGTCCAACATCATTTGATGATTTGCGTACGGTGAATGGTTTCACATACTCCTCATTTAAAGAAGCAGCTCAAAAACGAGGTCTATTAGAAAGTGATCATGCGCTTTTCACTTGTTTTGAAGAAGCTATTGTATACCAGATGCCTTATTCATTACGCCGCTTATTTGCGATCATATTGGCATACTGCGATACAGATAATGTTAAATTGTTGTGGGATCGATTTCATAAGTATATGTGCGAGGATTATGAAAAATTCGGTGATATGTCACCCGCGGATCAAATTGTGGCAACGCTGAAGGATATACAAATGTTTCTTGAAAGTATGGGTAAGGATATTGCAGATTATGACTTGCCAAAGATACCTCAACATAACAATGCATCGTTCAATACATCAAAGGAAGTCCTAGATGAACTCTTGATACATACTCCTCAAGCTGATATTCAATCTATCAATCTGCTGAATGCAGCTCAAAAGAGAGCTTTTGACAGAATAATGGATGTGGTCAATCAAAAAAAACATGGCATATTTTTTGTTGATGGACCTGGAGGTACCGGTAAGACATTTCTTTATCGAGCTTTACTTGCAAACATTAGAAGCCATGGAGATATAGCCTTAGCAACTGCCACTTGTGGAGTTGCAGCATCTTTAATGCCTGGAGGAAGAACGGCTCATTCAAGATTCAAAATTCCTTTGGATATTAAAACATCGTCCGTGTGTAACATAAAGAAACAAAGTGCACTTGCAAGTTTGATACGTGTGGCAAAGATAATTATTTGGGATGAAGCACCTATGTGTAAGAAATATGCTATTGAAGCCGTTGACCGAACATTTCAAGACATTATGGATCCAGAACTTCCTTTTGGCGGAAAGATCATGATTGTTGGGGGAGATTTCAGACAAGTGTTGCCGGTGCTTCCAAGGTCTACAAAACAACAAACAATTGATGCATGCATGATCAAGTCATATTTGTGGCAACAAATGGAGAAATTATACTTGAAAAGGAACATGCGTGCAAAAGATGATAAGGAATTTTCGAAATTTCTTATTCGCATTGGAAATGGAACAGAAGAAAGTATCCATCATGACTTAGTCCATATTTCAAGTGATATGTTGATTAAATTTGATGCAAATGAAGATATGCGGTCATAGTTGATTAACTGTATATATCCATGTATACAAGAAAATTACCAATGCCCTACATATATCACAAGTAGAATTATATTGGCAACAAAAAATGAATTCGTTGACGATATCAATAACATTCTCGTTAAATCATTTCCAGGTGAAGAACATGTGTACTATAGTTTTGACAGTGCGGTTGATGAGGCAAATACACAATATCAAGTAGAGTTTTTGAATTCTTTGACATCGAACGGTATGCCACCTTCCAAGCTGATATTGAAAAAGTATTGTCCAGTGTTTCTATTGAGAAATTTAGACCCACCGAATGGTTTATGCAATGGGACAAGATTGGTTTGTGTTGATTTTAAAAGAAACGTGATCAAAGCACGAATAGCAAGTGGCCACCATATTGGGAATGAGATCCTTATTCCCAGGATACCTTTATATCCGGCAGAAAAAGATAGTTATCCGTTCCAATTTAGAAGGAAACAATTTCCAGTGCGTCTAGCATTTGCCATGACAATAAATAAGGCACAGGGTCAAACAATTCCAAATGTTGGAATTTATTTGCCAGAACATGTTTTCTCTCACGGTCAATTATATGTTGCGTTGTCACGGGGAATTTCTAAAAGTTCTACCAAGCTACTTATCAAGCCTTTTGCAGTGAATAATGAAACAATACATGAGTACACGCGAAATGTTGTTTACAAAGAAATTTACGAAGTCGCTCCATGTGCGTATAATTATCTACTTCATTATCTTCATCTTTCCAATTCGCTTTTAATATTGTAAATTGTTGTTTACAAAGAAATTTATGATGTCAATCCATGTGCGTATAACTATCTACTTCGTTATCTTCTTCTTTATTTTACTACTAACGTTGCAAATATTTTTTACTCAGGATATGGCGCCATCAATCATAACGTTCAGAGATTTAGCTCCAAACATGACTGAATGGATAATTAAATGTCAATTGGTTGAGAAGAAAGCGCCATACATTTTCTCAAAGAATGACAGGCCTGGAAAAGTGGTTAACATGTGTTTGATGGATGAACAGGTAATAGTTACATTTTAAATATTACATCTTACCTCTTTGTTCCTGATGTTCTTTTCGTAATTTATTTCAGGGGACTCAAATGCAAGCAACAATGTTCTTAGACACAATTGGAAAATTTGATAATCTTCTAACAGAAAAAATTTATTATACCATTTCAAATGGTATAATAAAGTTGGCAAATCCAAAGTTCAATCTTGGATCAATCGCAACCACTGTTATATTCACAAAGGCTACACTGATCACAGAAGCACAAGCATTTCTTGCAATTCAACAGGATCACGGAGATTCAAGTAAATTAAGGACTATTAAACAATTGTTTGATTCAAAGATTGATGATGAAGTTATCGGTAATTCTTTAAACCTTTCTGCGTTCTAATAACAATGCTTGATCCTAACATTACGTCCTTTTGCAGATTTATTGTGTGTGGTTATCAATACAGATGAAGCAACATCGGTTTCAAGAAGAGCAGATGGGAAAAACATTCAACGACAAACTCTAATATTAACTGATGACACGTAATATCTAATTACTTATTTATTATTTATCGACTTTTTGAATATTGCTTATTTGTCTCGATATCTAATTGTTTAGATGCTCAAGAACTATCATGCTTACTATCTGGGAAAATTTTGTCAAGAACGAAGGAGCACAATTATCTGAGATCATTCAAGAGAAACCTATACTTTTTGCAACATCCTTGCGGACTCATACATTTAGAGGTAATAATATTTTGTATCATTGTCAACATACATAAACTCTGACTTTCTAACGTAACCATATTTTGATTTATAGGAAACTTTGGTTTGAAGACGACATTTGGTACCAAATTATTGATCCGTCCCGATACAAAAAGTGCAAAATTGTTGGAAAAATGGTATACAAATTTATAGTATTTTAATTTTTAAAATATTGATTTCATGTCATACTTATTGCATTACACTGATAAAGTTTTAACTATTTCAGGGTGACTAACACCGTTGACGAATTGTCAAGAAGGGTTCTTAGAGAAACAACGGAAGATATAATATGAATAAAATCAGAGGACGTATCTTTACAGGAGATGATTGACAGCAAAACGACTTCTTCGTCTACTCATGTAAGTTTGACATATCTTGAAATTACTCTTTCCAATTGTTTGATATACTCATTATTCTTAAATCTATTTGATATCGCATTATTTTTCCCTATTAATATTTTGTAGGTTGTATCATATGATGTCAAGGTAAAAATACAAGATATTATTACAAACAAGGATCCATGGTACATGACTTGTCCTTTTTGTGCACGACTTGTGAAAGAGGAGAGGAACATTTATACTTGTTTAAAATGTTCTAAAGATATATGCCCAGCTGAAAGGTTAGTAAACATACGAAAGTAAATATCATATCTTACTATCCATGCATCTGTATATTATAATCTTACTTTACATATGCACAACCATTGTTTTAACATCTTATTTATAGATATTGTCTGCGTCTCAATGTTGCGGATCATACAACAAATATGTGGTTAACATTCTTCAATCGTCAAGCTGAAGATATTCTTGGTGTACCAGTCCATACATTGAAAGAGTATAAGGTATACGTTGTTAACTTTTTATAATTTCTTTGTTTCTTATCCTACACATAATGTTATATGTTATCATGCAGGAGAAAGACCTTCCTACCTACTTGAATAATTTGCGAGCTTGATTAATAAAGGATACGTGTTGACTATAAAGTGTGTCAACAGAGGAATCAACGATCTGTTAGTTACACATGTACACATGTCAAGCGATTCTCGAGATGAATGAAGCCGATGATTCAAACTCGCGGGCTACTGATGAAATCATACAACATCGAGGGAAAAAACAGAAGATCATGTGAATATCATCAAAAGTTTGAGGGCCAGAAGATACAGAAGTTCATTTCGTGCATTTGAATTTTTTTTTGCAACTATTTGATTGAAGGGTGTAGATTTAGTCAAATATTTCTAAATTTCTTTCAATTGCAAATAGCTTTTGTTTTTTGACTTATTAGGTGACAGTTTAATTTAAATGTTGGATCAGACTTGGTTTAGTGTATGTTCTCTACTGTGGCTTTAGTATCTTCCTCTATCTTGTCTCTCATTTTTTGCAACTATTTAATTGAAGAGTCTCATTGGGTAGTGTTATGAACTTTCCTTTTGGAAAGACGAGATGGTCGAGGAACCATGTGTTTTTTGAAAGACAAGATGGTTGAGGAACCATGTATTTAGGAATAGTTTCCTGATTTTATTCTGTTGTCCACTCATGAAGGCACTTGGCAGCACATTCCTGGAATGTGGTGCCTTGAACTCCTTTTGGGGGGCATTGAATTTGCTGGGTTCTTCTTTTGTATGAGACTTTCAATACCTTAATTTGGCTATTAAGCTTAACTCTCTAAAATTGGATTCTTGCAGGATAGGTAATAGTAATCTGATTTCAGAATAAAACAGTGTGCTTTCTGTTAGGTCATCCGTGGATCTTCTTGGTAGAGTTGGGGTTTGGGTAGAGTAGATCAAACAGGTCTTCAATAAGTATATTCCATCTGAACTACAGTTTTTCTTTTGAACAATTTCTTGCTTGAACTTGTCTTGGTTAGACAAAATCAACAAGCAGATGTGATGTTTTTGTTGTTAAAAGTAAAAAGAGGGAACATATTTTTTTGCACTGTGCTGTTACAAATCTTGACTGGCTGTCTATGCAAGCATTTGAAGATTTCCTTTCAAACACTCAAGGATGTGTTATTACTTATATTGCTTTGTCAGGATTTTAACAGTTTGGAGGAGGCAAACTATTTGGGATGTGATTACCAGCTGTCCCATTTGGAATATTTGGGTGGCAAGGGGAAAAGGATGTTTGATCAACAATTTTTCCCGATGTCATATATATATATTGATGTTCTATGAGGTGATGCAAAGTTGGCACCTAATATGGGGAATTCTTTTTGTGCTTGTGTGCTGTTAAATTTATTTCTTCTTCTTGTTCTTCTTACTTATCATTATTGTGAATGTGTGATAGTGGTGCGTTTGGGCCCGTTTTGAAGGTCCTTTGTTGGGGACAGATGTGGAGGTAACTGTTGGTGGCATCACCTCAGTTGAAGACTACATGTGCTATCAACCTAGAACCATTTCTTTTTACTTTCCAACAAGATTTTCCTTCTTTGTTAGTAGCCAACCAAATTTCGCAGCACAAGCATGAAAAGAACGGGGGGGTTTCTACTCACGAGGACGTAAGTGTCCCTTTCTGGATCAAAATCGTTCATTATCTCTGTTCCAGGAAGGATCATTTGGCCTCCGGCTTGGGTGGAGCCGGCCGGCGAAAAGGGCTGGTGAGCTCCCTCTCCTGCGTGTGGCGTCTGTCCTGGTTGGGATCCAAGCTCGCGAGCGGCGGCAAGACGGCGAGCTCGTTGCCTGCGAACTCGATCATGTCATGGTATTTGGCGCTGGAGAGCGGCAGCTTCTGGTTACCTGCCCAGGTCTACAATCGAGAGGTATGTATGGGCAATTTCTCATCTTGTTCCTCCTCGACCGACCATGTCTAGGAAACGAGCGGCGCCTGCACTTGGAGTGATCTTGCAGATCAAGGTTTTTGGTGCGGATTTTCTTTGTATTTAAAGACACTAACAACATGTCGTTGGCTTTGCTTGCAGAATGGGCATGTTGGGTTTATGTTGTCTTGTTATGATGCTCAAGTCAGCTATGACAGACGCACGGATACCTTCACTGCGGGGTATACTTGAAGAGAAAGAGGGAGATATATATATATATAATCTTATCTTGTTTGCCATGATCAAAGCTATGGCAATTCTCTCTGATGTTGCCCTTCTGGATGACATGTCTGTGTAGATACCCACCGCACGGGCGACGCACAGTGGTGACTGAAGAAGGGGTGCAATGGGAGAGACTGCGGGCGCCACCAGTCGGTACACCCGCTCACGACCTGCACATCTCCGACTGTCTTGGTGATCTTCGCCCTGGTGATCACATCGAGATTCAGTGGAGGAGGAGCAAGGAATTCCCTTACGGCACTCAGCTGATGCCCCCTGTATTTCGAAGTCTTTCGGCATATGATATACTTCTTAGCAAGATGTTTCTGGCTTCTCGGAGATGAAGGTGAGCAAAATAGAAAGTTTTGATCATTGTATTGGTTCTATTGCAGGCTGGTGGTACGGGGTTGTTGGTCACCTGGATGCCTGTGATGGGAACGGGCGCCGCTGTCGCTGCCACAGCAGTGGTAAGACTTCTTTAGCATCGCTATCAATTTTCTTCTGCTTAGAGAGGTTTTCCTAAAGAAAAAAACTGGATGGGTAATGGTCCCTGTATTATAGGGATAAATGGGCTTTTAAATTTGTGCCTTTCGATATCTTGAAGTAGAGTGAGTAAGAAAAAAGCAGGCAGGCAAACCCACTGTAGGCCTTTGCTTCCATTTCTATAGTCTATACTGAATGGTATCTGCATCATATTCTACCGGAGTGCATCTGAGTCTACTGTAATGTGAAATCAGGTCCTTGAAACCTCGTCACAGTTTTCTTCTTAGTAGAGTCAACTTATGCTTGGGAAAGAGCATTCATCTTGTTGTAAGCGAGGATGAGATTCCCCAATTACCACCTTACTGTTTCCAAGATACCTGTCTCTTCCAGATGCTGAAGATTTAGTTGACCAAATGTCCGTTTAACACGTATTCAGTTCTTGTTTCTTTTCTTCAGAACTCTTTTGTCTTATTATCAGGTAATTCAAGAGATTAAATTCATTTGGTGCTCACACAAGAATTTTTGTTTGGTTAAAATTGTAAATAAAGAAGGCGATTACGTGATCAGAATTCAGAACAACTGTGAAAATATGGACTTTGGTTTCAACTCCCACCATATGAATGACAGTTTTTTAAATGTATCATTTTATCTCGATCCAAACTATGAGGAAATACTGTTAAAGGGTACAAGCGCCCTGTTTTTACAGATTTTGCAAGGAAACAAAGGACACGTGAAACAGGTAAGTTTCATTAGCAGCTTCTTGAAGTCTTCCCCCTTTTCCTTTTTTTCTACTGAAGTTTGATATTTGTCAAGGCATAATTACATCGATCTTTCATTTCGCGGAAGTGTTTGTACATTATTCCTGCTCATTCAACTATCATTTCGCAAGTGAAGTTGGAACCTCAAGAAGGATACTTTCTTGGAACTGGTTCCTACGATACCAAAACAATGCTATGGTCTGGCAAGGATTTCAAACCCTTGAAGACACTAATTAGACATGAAGGAAGAGTCACATATCTTGATATTACCGGAGGTATGGCTGATGACAATGTAGCATTTTCCACCCTTTTCTTTGTCTCTGCATATCTTGTGGATAATTGTGTTCATCTTCTTAGTTCTTACTGGGTAACTCCATCCTAATATAAATGATCAGCTGTTCATCCAATATCTGATGCGTATCTGCATTTGGGTGATCAACATGGTACTGTTTTCTGATTAAAAACACAGCTAACAAGGTTGAATGATCACATGATATTCAGAACAATTGCATCAGAAAAAAATATGTAAAGAAGAAGAAGAAGAAGAAAGGCTTCTGTTCGTCATCATGTTGTGCTATGATCATCCTCTGCAGCCTAAACCAAAAAAGGGGGGGGGGGGTGAAAGCTACCAATGTATTGAATATATTGCATCAACTATCTAGCTTGGGAAGGTCTGTCCGGCAAGAAGGGATCGCTATGGGCGGGAGGGAGCGTGATGGCGCATCCGTCACTCGAAGACCATAAAAATATGGACCAGTAAAGATGAGAAGGATGCCATGGAGGTTGATGGCCTGCCTGCAGCATGAGGCCCTCACGGTCTCCTGAGCTAATGTATGATGTAGTTGTCCTCGATGTAACCTGTAGCATAAGGTAGTCTGAAATTTTTTCTCAATTTTGATACATGATTTTGCAGCCACAATTTGTAACTTCTTCCAAGTACATGCCTGTGGTTAGGTGAGGCAACTTTTCTTCTTCTGGGTCCTATGTTTATTTCAATCTTGTTAAAGTCTTTTTAGTTTTCTGAATGCAGCTGTTTGAAAGGGCATCACAGAAATAGTTTTTTATAAATACACCTGCTGTATGCGAGTATATTTGTTTCGAAATTTTTGACATTTCTCAAGTAACTCAGAGAATTTTATAACAAGCTCTAAATCTGTTATTTTTTCCGTCTGTAGATCGAACCAGAAATTTAAAATTTCAGATTTTCTTGATAACTAATAAATATTATATGATTTAAACTAATTTTCAATAGACATAACGTTATTCTTTACTCTACTCTTGGATGGTTTACACCTTAGGAAGAAAAAATAATGAAACTCTTTTCTTTTATTCTTGGGAATTGTGTCATGCTTAGGCTGCACCTTTTGGGGGCCAAAACGCCAGTGCGCCTTATTTAGTTACTTGCTGGGTTGCACGTTTGTTCCGCTGCGGGAGTGTTTCGACGCTCCGACGTCTAACATTTCTGAACCGAACAAAAGCAGATAACAGGGGTCAAGACGTGAATGATTTATGTCATTTGATAAAACATTGTTTGGCTAGAGTTTTATTTTTGGTACTATGTTAATATTTTTAAATGTTAAAATACCAATATAAAAATTAATACAGGTGAATACTTGTATTACATAATATATTTTGTTTACACTATAAAATTTAAAATTGATACAATTAATCAAACACTTCTTAATGATTTTTATCAATATCAATTTTAAATTGATAATGATAAAAGTACCTAATAGTATTACCAATTACTTATTCACTTGACTTTTAAAAGTTTTCAAGTTATAAATCATCGCAAATATTGGCCCATCGTAAGAAGAACATCAGCGGCACTACTGCTTGCGGTCATTGTCGATGTGGTTTCTGAAATTAATATTTATACCATGGTTCTCCGGGTCGCCCGACCCGATCACTTTTTGGGCCGACCGACCCCGACCCGGCCCCGACCCCCCGACCCGGTTATTATTTTAAAATGAATTATTTATTTATTTTTTCCCGACCCCAACCCGACCCCGACCCGACCCGGGTCGGTTTTGGGGCCGACCGACCCGGGGCCGACCCCCGACTATTCCTTCCTTGATTTATACAGTGGTTGGTTAGTAATGTCAAGTTTGAATTAAGTAGGTTAGGACTCAGTGCAAGCAAAGTTTAACGGGCAGTACAGGTGCTCAACTCTTGATACTATATCAATATTAAAATCGATAAAATATTATTTTTGACACACTAACAAGAGAGGAACTAGGGCATCGAATTTATCAGATACTCGACAAAACTCCAAGTGGACACATAAAACTCCAAGTGGCCTAGACACTCGCCAAGGCAGGGATGCTTTAAATATTTATGTTATCAATTTTTTAAATTTTCTATGAGCCTTTTACTGCGTGATTGCTTCATAAAATTACACTGTAATTTAGTGTCTATGTTATTCTTATTTGTCGTGTACACATCCTTGCATCATCCTAACTTGATTTAAGAGCATCATAACGATTGAGATTTCCTTCACAGGGTTATTTCTGCAGGAAAATAATAGGTGCATGTTGGTACATCAAAGGATGTGAAACAAAATTTGCAAAGTTAACACAAGTGACATATTTGAGTTTTTGTCTCCTTGTGATGCATTGGGCCATGGGACACGTATTTCTTCCAAAGCAGCTGGTTTAATGGTACAAAATGTCAGCTTTATAAGCCTTGCAAATGGTCAAGACAGAGAGGGTGTCTTCGGTGCACATTTAGCAACGCACAAAGTATGTTGGGCAAATGGTGAATGCAACTTCAGAGATATTCTTGCTGTCTTTGATGAAATTGCTTAGAATCCTGTAATGATTTCACGTAAGCAAACTATATTAAGGGTTATCATTCTCTTTCCATTCCTACAGATAGCCAGTTGTCAAATTTAGCCTCACAGAGACTTCTATAGGGTCACTGATTTCCATTGAAGTGGCATTTTTTCTTCGAGTTCTTTATCTCCTTTCATATTAAAGGTGACACTTAATTTTTCTCTTCAGCGGATTATTTGTAAGATGATAAAGTCAATTTGCATGCAAGCATCATGTACTTTGTTTAATATGATTTTTTTTCGATTCTTCCAAATTATTAAATAATATTATTTAGATTTTAGTCAGAGATAGAGATCTGTCTACTCAAATTTTTGTACCATATATTTTTTCGATTCTTAAATTTTTTTATAGAATTTCTCACAGTCACATTACAAATTTATATTTAATCAGTATAGAAAATATTACAAGAACACGTGCGAAAGCACGTGATTTAACTAGTTTATACAACAAGTGTGAGTCATGTGAATATGACTTAGTAGGGCATTCCCACCCTCCTCTACAGATTTACCCAAAATATCTATATATGCATAGCTAAAAGCATTCGTTGAACTCATATACATTAACTATCACATATTTACAAAATAATTCATATTGAAATCAAATAGACAATTCAAATATTATTTCATCGTATACCAAACAAATGAATTCAATTCTAAATAATCAAATGATCATGCAATAAGTAGTATAGATTTTATCTTAATTATTATATTCCACTTAAACTATATTCACAAGCACTTAAGTCAAGACAATCTTTATGCAATACATTTCATCTTTCCACTTTCAGAACAGATACTTTAGTCAGGGAATTATCGTATAGTAGAATGTACAGAGTAGCTAACTAACACCGAGTACGTCTAAGCAATGGCATACAAGGCGATCAACCATGGTACTTGGGATATGCACTAGGTTCAGAGCATATCTAAAATCCCGTTGTCCTCGGATATTCATATATACCCTTGCAAAGTTCAGATTCAAATTCAGATTTGCCGATATAAATTCGGATGCATGTATTTCTTATCAAACATATGTCACATATTCAGAAATAAGATTCGTATCGTATTCATAATCAGATAATTTGAAATGTATTTAAAACTAAATTTCACATCAAAGTCATACTCAAATAATTTCATACATACTTAAACGATGCAACATACACAAAGATATATATAAAATTATATTTAACACATAATCAAACAAACCGATCCAAACATAATAATTTTAATCCAAAGTCATAATATAACCATACTAAAAATAAATCACAACATAATATAGTTCATATTACAAATAGTATAGACAAAATGTACAATCCATAATTAAATCAGTAACCAACAAATCAAGTTGCTAAACAATCATAACTAACATGAATAAATCAAAATTTTATTATATCAAATGGACAAATCAATGTTTAATCGAATAAAAATAAAATAAAATAATTTCAGAACATAAAAAAATCTTCATGTGAAGAATCAGATTTCACTAAAATCATATTATAATCACAACAATCAGATTTAATTTGAAACAAATACACAGATTTGCTAAATCAAATTAACTCTATACCAAAATGCTTAATTTATCATCAAAATGCTAATTAACTATGCATTTACTCAAAATATCTAATTTTAAAGTAATAACCCAATAAATAAAAAGTTGAGAATCCTACCAATTTAGATCATCCAATTTTTGGAGATAAGATCAAATCAAACAATCAGCATCCTGTGACATAATTAAGAAAGATATTAGTAATAAAATATAACAGAAAAAATAGAAAAAATTGGAAGACGATGAAACAGAGGGTACCTGGGGCATGAGAAGGGATAGAAAAATGAGACCCGGGGGGGGGGGGGGTTACAAATCTCCAGGATTAGAGGAGAGAGAGAGAGAGGGAGAGAGAAGGAGAGAGATTACCGTGGGGGAGGGAGAGAATAAAGAGAATGGAAAGATGGGGGCAAGAGCTCCGTACCCCCAGCTGAGCGTCTGATATTTCGATATTTTAATTTGATTTCAATAAAAATTAATAAATTTAAAATTTGTTTTTGTATCATATAAGTTATCGAAATCGAAATCAAATATTCTAATAATTTATCGAAATCAAAATCAGTCGATTCTATTTTTTTTAATTTGATTTAAATAAAAAATAAATATATAAATAAAATTAAATCAAATAAAGTTATATAAATTATAAAATATATTATATAAATTAATAAAATGATAAACATAAAATTTTAAAGAGATAATATCAAATTTTAATAATTATATGTGAATTACTAACTCATTTTTGAATAAAAATTAATATTTAATATGTATTTTAGAAATTATCGAATTCAAATCCGATTTCGATAACAGAATCAAAATTAGATCGAAATCGGAACATAGTAATTCTGAAATTATCGAAAATAGAATCAAAATCCCTTAACCTTTATCGAAATTGAAATCAATTTTTTGTGATTCCGCTACAGAATCTGACCATCTACAATCTTAATGCCAAGTGTCACAGAAAGCCACCGGAAGAAAGTAGAATATCGCGTTATCAGTTGCCTCTCATTAAGTCGGAGTAAGCCCGTGTCTTTCTCAATACACTATATATGTTTGGTACAGGGAGAATATGGTTAAACCCGATTCGTTTTAAATTTTCCGTTTGTTTTGCAAATAAAATGGGGCTTAACGGATTTACTAAATTTGATTTATCCTAAAAAATAAAGATAAAAGTGTTAGATAAGTCATCTCATACAGTACATGAGAAATTTTATTCTTAATTTTTTTTCGAGAGATAATCATCCTACCTAACACATGAAATATTTTGCATTACCGCTATTTCTATATTATTTATGATGTAAATTTCAAATAATATATTACCAGTCAAAAAAATTTATATATTAATATTAATTTTAAAATTAATAATTATATAAAAAATATTCTAATTCAAACCAAACACAATAGAAATATAGATAATTACAAGGAGCGCCTTACCTCTATCCCTGTCAATTTCATCCTCATACCAAGGGTTCGTTACTTTGCTCGTAAAATGGGCTCTGCCACTATTTTTTTTGGTAAAACGTCAGCGGGGCGTATATTTGGATGTCAAACAAATAAATAGGCGAAAAGTTAAATGATTGAGTCTATATTTCACCGATTTTGACATCCTCCTTTTCAAACCGAATGCCATTTTTGAGATACGTATTTCAAAAAACCGAATGCCATTTTCTTGACCGAAGAGTGTAAACTACCTTTGTAACATTTAAAATTTTATTAATTATTATTTTTTGAATTTGAAAATAGTAAAATTATAAAAATTTAGTTTTAATAAAATATTATATAATATAACATTTTAAAATTATAAACATGATAAAGGCTATAAACAATTTAATTATAATAAATTTTATTTTAAATTTTTATATTTAAAATGTTAAAACATAAAATTGTTAAAATTACTTAAATATAATCAAATGAACGAAAATATTTCAAAGTATATATATATATACTCAGGACCTGATGTGGCACTCGGCCAAGAAAAGCAAATAAAATATCTTTATTTACAAGCTATTTTATCACAACAATTATTTATTTAATAAATTCAATAATTAAATTTTAATAAAACTATAGGTTGCAATATGTTGTTGATTAAATTATTTTTATATATAATTTAAAAGACCACTTTATTTTGTACTATTACTTTAAGTTTCTAAAATAAAAAGTTTCGAGTAAATAATTTTTTATAAAAAATAGTAGTTTAAAAAAATATTGTATTAAACATTTAATAAATGATGAGACTATAATAAAAAATTACATAAAATTTAAAAAAATAATTTACAATTGTTTAAATGACTGAAATTAACTTATAAAAACAATTTAAAAACAAAAAAATAGATATTCTTTTTGATAAAATATTTTATTAATATACGAATAATAAATTATGTTTTCAATTTCATCTAAATATAATGTCATAAAAAATATTTTACTTTAAATTTTTGATAGCAAGATTTTTTATAAAAATAATGTATTTAATAGTCCAAAATTTTATTTTATAAATATATAATTATTAAACTTAATAAATTTAATTATTTAAAATAATACTATAACATTAATAATATTTTAATCAAAATAAATTTTAAGAAGTAAATATGATATTTTAATGAAATTATGAGATAAAAGTTGAAGTCTATTTAGCTCGCTTCATCCCGTATGCCAGCTCAGTTAAGGCCTACGGCCATTATCTCTGGCCCATAAAGTGGCCAACAGTTGGCCCAACCCATGAACCTGCTGGCTAGCCCAACCCATTATCACCTCTAGGTCCAAGTCTCATTGCTTTCTGAAAGGAACAACTACAACATAGACATAATTTCATTCATTCATTCAATGAGAGACTTCTAGACAAAAGGGAAGAGCCAACACAAGGGTTATTTGGCTTACAATACATTTATTATTTTCATAGCTACTGTTTGTTATCACTTGTGGAGAACGATCTTCTTGATTGAACCTTGACAAAAACAATATCTTACATTCTTTACAACATTTGTTAAATATGACTTTGCTTTTTCAATGGTGCTTGAAAAGACATCGTACATCGGCACCTTCCACCTTCTGAAGTGTGATAGTTTTTCCATTCATGGTTCCATTACCTATACCATACATCTTGTTTAGAGCACAGTTCCCAACTTCCCCATGATTGTTGAGTACTTTTATTCCTTTTAAGTTGGTATATATATATATATATATTCATTTCAGTTGTCGTTCAATCCCTATCAAGATAGTCTGTGTTGTTGTATTCTTCTCTTCATTTTCAATTGTTATCAGAAGTTTTTTTGCAGATGATGCTTCCTTTATATCTTTTTCTTTTCCAAACCACAAGATCCAAGACAACATGGTGACTCTTATCACTTACAAGAAAATTTAGTCCTATACAAAGAAAACCTTGATATTTCTATGATAGGTTTCATCTTTCTTTTTCTCACCACTATACGAGGAGAGTAACATGGATATTTTCGCCCAAAGCACAACTCAGGGAACCCCTCAAATTGTGAAAGAAACATGTGTGTTGTTTTGAAGAAATAAATGAAAAGAATACACATAATTACTTGTGATTCTTTACATGGGTACATATAATGCTATATATTATCGTGTCTCCACGTAACCAAGATCTCATCAAGATGACAATTGATCCTTCATCATATGCTGGCAAATACAAAAGAGAAGATTATTATAAATGATAAACCCCAATATCTTAATCTCCACTTAGTAATTATTAGGGTACATTTTTTATTTCCAGATAGTCACTCAGTCAAGGATACCACAGATTCCATGTTCACGGACAGTAGGGATGCAAATGAGTCAAGCCAACCAAGTAATATGGTGTTCAAGTTAGGCTCTCTTATTTTACACGAGTTCGAGTTTAAGCTTGAGTTTTAGTGTCTACGTTGACTCCTTGTTTAAACTTGGTTCGTTTATTAATCGAGCCAAGTCAAACTCAAGCTTGAGTAATAGCTAGACTAAAGTTCAATTCACATTTAAACTTATGCTATACACAAACTCGTTTATAAAACATAAAAAAAAAATTCATTTGTGATATTCTAGATTTAGTTCATTTAAGAAACTCAATCTAAATTTAAACTCAAATTTTGAAATATTAAATATATTTAAGTGACAATATATAACTATTGATATTTATACTTTAATTTTAAAAAATAAAATATTCAATAAAATGTTTAATCAAGTTACTCGAGAGTTTATCTAACTAAATAAAAATCTCTTCAAACTCGACTCATTTAATAATCTTATCCATCTTGTGTGCCATATCCTATCAAAAGCATGACATGGTACAAATTTGTTCCACGATGTCCATTGAATATGCTCTAGCAAGAAAAAAGAACAAAGAGTCATGTTTCACATGATATCGCAACAACCAAACATGCACAACCATAAGTTCTTCTCGCATCAATGGCTGTGCTCAACGTCATTTTCGAAGAGCCAAACATCACCAAACATGAATAAATCTTTGTATTATTTCCCTGTGGCCCATCATATATATAATTCCGGTGCGAAGCCATGTCATCCTGTATAACTCCTTATTTTTAAATATTTAGTCTAACATGAATAAAAATATATATACTAAATAATATAAAATTTGTAACACTAAACGTGAATTAATTTGGAAAAGTAAGTAATGAGTTAGGGAATAGGATGCAGTATACATGTCTTCTATTAAACTTGTTCCCGCGGGGATTATTATTAGTTACTGAAGTCACCTTTGAGAAAATAAGGATGTGTTTGATTGGGATTATGAAAAAGATTTTGATAATTAAAATTTGTAAACCACATAATCCCAATTCTCGAAAGATGCCTGATTTTCTTCCGATTTTTAGATTCAATGATTGGGTTCTGATTTTTCTTTTTTAAGAAAAGAGAGATTGACTCATGTATTATCTTCGATGAAGACATGAATTATAGAGACTATGGATTATTAAAAAGATCTAGATGTTTGAAAAGTAGAAAGGGATATCGATTATTTCTTATTTAATTTCTTTCTCCCATAATCTCGACCAAGCACACACTAAATAGTGCTAGTTCGTAGAAAGCCATAGACAATAGAACAAACCTTTTTCGGTTTCAAGTACGGATTTTGAGTGGAAACGAAAAAATGGTGAATTCCGTAAGTCTCACCAAGAAAATAAAAACAATATATATTTCATTGCAAAAAGAATGTAATCTGAATTTATATTTCCAGAACGGAAGAACAAGTTGTACAATTAGCTAGATAATTTTCCAAAAACAACCCTAAAGAAGTTTATAAAGTGTTTAAAGTTGGCATCCAGGACGTCAAAAATAAAACTGTGCCTTACCCCGCTGTAACGTTGGAAACCGCAATGCCGATCGGTTGCTTCGAGATATACAGCAGTACGTGCAATATTCACGTGATGACCGAGCTAGGGGTCGATCATCCGACCGCGTCCTGTGCTGGACGCAAAGTTAGCCACTGTGCCAGTCGACCATCAAAAAAAACAGAATATGATTTTATTTATTCCCCCATTTTCTACCCCCATCGAAGCCCCTCTCCCTCTGTCTCTTTTTCTTTGCCCTAACTAGCGGCGGTCAGGGTTTGACTTAATTTAATTTTTAAATATTTTTTTCTCGTTCATTCAATTTGGTTCAAAGCATATTTTATCAAAGTATAATAGATATCTCAATATATAATTTTATTTTATTTATTTTAAATCATATTTTATTAAAATTTAGTGTATATATTTATACAATTCATTAAATTTACTGGTAAAATCACGAAACAAATTTACTTTTATAAGAAAAGATACATAACTATTATATTAAATATACATAAATAAAATATGTAATCTAGCTCGCAATTTACATGTTTGGTTTGGTTTCGAGAGTTATAAAAAATCAAATCAAATATGTAAACTGAATAACCTGAATTACATTAAATATTTTATTTATATATATTTAATACGATACTATGTATCTTTTCTTATAAAAATAAGGTTATAGAAATCAAATCAAATCGATCAATATTTCAAACTAAATGAAATCAAACCAAATTACTTGATCGATTTAATTTTTTGAAATAAACCTGATAACGAATAGCACTAACGCTACTCTCTCTCTCTCTCTCTCTCTCTCTCTCTCTCTCTCTCTTCTCCATGCGCAACTGGCTATGCAACCCAACAAAAGTGGGGTCATGTGACCCCACTAAAATTTGAAAAATATAGTAGAAACTTAAATTAATTTATTAAAAATAATTTAAATTACAAAGTATTATAAAGATATGACCCCACTAAAATTTTAAGGTGACCCCACTAAACTAAAATTCTAAATCTGCCACTGGTGGGGTCGGGGTTGGGACTGGGTCAGTCGGGCCTAAAATCGACCCGAGTCAGTTGGGGTGGCTACCCGAGTCGGGCCAGGGTCAGGTTGGGTCAGAAAAAAATAATATAAAATTTATTTAATTATATAAAAAACCGACCGGGTCGACCAACCCGACACACCATGGTGCCACCTCTCGGGCACCACCAGTAGCCACCCCTTGCCGCGCATCAGCCAACGTCACCTAGCCACTCTCGGCCCTCGCGTGCGACCTGATAGAAATGTATGCCCTACAAGCCAATCATATATGATATGATTCGACATTTCTAGATATATCTTATTCAATTAATTAGGCAAATCTTTATTATAAGCTCTTATTAGAAGCGAATATCATAATAAAGTCCTTGATCAAATACAATGATGATTAAATCATGATGAGATCATGATAATGAGATTGATTATCTAGAGGTATTTGATTTAAATGTTCCTAGTCATAGGATACTTGAGACGGGACATCAAGGATCCGGATAGACTAGTGTATGTGATGTCTTCTCATGTGATGAGGACGACCGATCTCATTGGTCATTAGTGTGGAGACATTGTGATACACATACAGGTGCTCATTAGTTGAATGAGTTCACTGAACTGACCGAATTAGAAACCCTGAATGGTATCTTACCGAACTGTCTATCAGGGTCTTCTATCATCACGGTTGCATGGTTGGACCTTTGACCTGAGTCACCAAAGATGCCTTGTTGGGTGGAACTTGTGCTTTGACCATTGACTTATGGATCACAATTTAGATGGTCTGATATAGCGATGGATCGGGTACAAGGAAAATCCGATGGAGGCAATTGAGCGGACAACAAGGGATCGTCCACTCTCGGTAAGTGAGAGTAAATGTCCTATGGGATAGTACTCTAAATCCCTGGTCAGGGTAGATAGGATAATTGGAAAAGGAGTTTTCCAATTGATCCAATTCCGAGTACATGATCCTATAGAGTCGGTACACTAAGGAGTTGACAGTCGATGCCGTACTCCTTTCCGACCGGGACATTGGATGGATGAGGGTTTATATCCATGTGGTAACTGATGATGGAAAGGCTCAATGGAGATGAGATTATCCCCATAGCCATTATGGATCATGGGATGTGGCTTGTACCCTTCATGATCGGTAGGCCGATTAATCTGTTATCGGATAATGAATTTAATTAAATTAAATAGAATTGTTCTATTTTATTTAGGCCTCAACCAAATAGGCTATTGGGCCTGGTGGGTCACACACAAAAGGACTTATCCACAAGTACAGGGGCAAGGGCGTAATTTATAGAGATTTTGGGTTTTTATGAAAAATTTCATAATTCTCTATAAATACTAATGGTTTCAGCCAAACCCAATCAAGCCAAGGGTGAAAACCACGTACCTAGCCTCCTCCTAGAAGGTGTCTATGGTCGATGGAGCTCTGTTCGGGAAGAGTTCTCGAGGCCGGCGCGAAGAGAGAACCTGTTGTGGATGAAGTTCGTGTGGATACTGCTGGAGACCGGACGCTTGAACGGTTTGTAGAGATTAAGAAGCTCATCTCCTTCCTCTCTATGGGATTATATGAATCCCTATCAGGTATATTCGAACCCGATTTGATCGGTTTTCCATTTTCGTCGTTCGATTCTGATTGAGACGGATTCTAAAGGAACCCATAGGAATCGTCGCTTAAGCTGCTCCAAACTTCTATGGACGATTCCTTACAGTGGTATCAGAGCCCGGTTCAAGTCTTGGTTGAAAACGACGTCGAATCGACATTATTTCATGTTATTTATGTGTTCCCGAATCTGTGCAAACGTCTGTTTTGACGAGGCCACCATATTCTGTGTATGACTTAGATAAAAGATTTGTTGGCCTTGGTAGAATATCGTGATATAGGTATTTCTAACTCCGCAAACCGTTTGAATTTTGGATCTCTGTAGTGTTCGGGAGAAGCATCAAAATTTGGTGTTTCTGTCATGCTCGAACCGACACCCGGATTTGGGGATTTTGTGAAATCTCCGTCCACAGAAGAAATTGAGGCTAGGAAAAGGTTTGGGAGATGGGTAATATGATTACCTATCCTTTATCTTTGATATCCAGCTTTGAACGATGGCGGAGGATGAGAATTTTTGAGTTTTCCAACGAACTAGGGTTCTGCGGAATCGGGCGGCGCCGACTTGTTTCTTCCTGATTTACCGTTGATAGAGAATTTTTATCTGAAGGTATATATACATATTTGGAAGCGTCATATGATTAGGATTCTAAATTGTATTTTTGGAGAATATTTGGCTTTCTGGATAAGGAGTTATCCTTGTTTCAAAATAGAGATTTCTGCTACGGAATTTGGGTGACCGCCGCCTCTTCTTACTCATTTTTAGGACGATTGGGATTTTCTCTGGATATGAGGCCGACTGTTTTGGATTCCTTATTCGATAAATATTCCAACGCATATTTTTTCGGATTTTTCGGAGTCCGGGATAAGGAGATAAATCCGATTCTATAGGATGGATTTTCTCCCGAATGAACAGTGCTTTACGCGGGGAAGTCGGTCGACGCACGCGCCGGCGCACCGACGGTCGGCGCACAGCCGCTGGAGGACGGGCGCAGTGCGCCGCCAGGTGCGGCACATTGCGCCAGACACCATTTATATGCTTTTAAAGTGTTTAAAATCATAGAAAATTCTGAAAAATTGCCATAAAAATACATAAAAATTCTTAAAAATTCTATAATATTATTTAACATGTTTTAAAGTGTTTAATGACATGTTAGATGATGTTTAGTTCTATTTACATAGATTCACTCATGGTTAAACTTTAAAATTGTTTTAAAGGTTTAACTTAAATTATTAGTGTCTTAATTAATTATGTAAAATGAGATTTTACATAATATAAATTGGGACATTAATTTCTGACCTTGCACAGTATTGGGAATGCATGAATGTTCTAAATAGTTTAGTTTTGTATGTTCATTTCATATAAATTGTTTATATGTTATTTTCATGTTATTTATTTCATGAAAAATTCGACATGCATGAAATTGAGAATTTAAAAATAAATTATATAATTTTATGCTTATATATATGATATATCTCATATAATTATCACGTATGCGCTCTATGTTCATGTGATGAATGTTAGTGTGTGTATGGAGGTGATCATGGACTTAATTGTGCTTGGCTTGTGATTGATTTTAATTATGTTGGTTATGTTATTAAATGGGGCCTGCGTGTGCCTCCTCTCTATCTATACAATCTGATTGTACAATCTACCTCCCTCCATTAATGTACTCCCCTTGGTTAAAACCAAAGTTTCTTATTGAGTTATGTACATTTATGGGTCTGCATACCCTTAAGCCGCTTATAAGAGTTAGAAGCCGGTTCGTTGAAGGTTGGAGAGCGGGACCACTTGGAGAAGCACCCTTCTGAAGTGGGAGCATACCAACTCAAGCATCTGAAGCAAGGATTTGCACCTATAGGGGTGCCTTAGGTGCATGCTTAGGGTTAAGTTCATGATCACCTGATTTTGTGCATATTTGATATGTGAATGTGTGCTACAGGTTATACCTTAGATATATGATATTCCAAAGGTATTATATATACTTAGCACATATTATTGATGAGACTAAAATAAAATCCCTCCTTGTCATAATTAGGTTGATAAACGTGTGACATTAAGAATGACTCACGTAGCCTTCCGTTGTTATGGTCTTGATGAGCTAATTTTAGATTGGATGGGTTTGTTGTGTTTCCCACAAGACTCATTCAGCAAGGGATTGGTGATCATGGCCAAGGCATTTGCCGAACTTTGGGGTGGACCATTGCATGGCCTTGTTGTGTTTCCCACAAGGGCTATGTTAAGAATTCATTCTCATAACGTAACAAGCGGATTTGACCTAACTAGAGTATATAGCTTGTTGTGTTTCCCACAAGGTTATAACTCTAGAGGCTGAATGACTAATAATTGCAAGGGTTGCAATTGGTAAAAGTTACCTACCTATTAAGTATGGGATGACTTGTTGTGTTTCCCACAAGGTTGTCACCATAAAGTTAATAGGGTCTTAGTCCCCACTAGGATTTTATCGTGATATCCCGTCTTTGCATAATGAGGGTTATGCAAATTCGTCGAAAATTAGTGGGAGCATAAATTAGGATCAAAGACCATATCTTAATTTTAATGAATGTTTGCAATGTTATATTGATAAAATTATATCTCTGTTGTAGAATACGATAATAAACCACCATTAGTATGGCATATTAGATGCCATATAGCTTAATGGATCACACTTCTTAGACTGGTTTAGAACTAAGAGAATTGTTCTCATAGTTGACCAATTAACTATTCTACTTGAGAAGTAGGTGTCTCCTAAATTATCTAGTGATATGAAAGAAAGATAAGATCTTATCTCATAGACAAGATGCATTGTTTGTCTTAAACTAGATGTTAGTCTCTATGAGACATAATTATAGAGATAACATGGATAGATGGATATGAGATCCATCATGGCTCATAGTGATGAGCTAACTAAAGGGCAACTTAGATCAACAATACATCTTAATTACTTCTTGTTGGTGAGACCAATAGTAAGAAGTAAAATCATTAGATAGAAATAGGAGAGAGTTAATAGTAAAAGAAGGTGGTCAAGATAATAAAGCCATAATAAGATAGGATTCTTACACTGTCATGATGATGATAAGTGGAAGAGGAAGTACAAAGTGTTTTGTATATAATGCAAAGGTGGAGCTTGAGAAGCTTCATGTATCCAAGTCATTGGCACTTACTTGTTTTAAATATACACTTAATAGTATTAGATACTATATGTGTATATCATAATATTAGATACTATGGATGCATCTAATGGTATGAGATACCAGATATGCATCTTATTTCTACAAGGGGTTGTAGATGATGACAAATAAATGAAGGCTTAATAAAGAAGATGTTGACCTACATATGAAATGGTGCAAAAGTTGCATCATTATTAATGGGAGGTGCAATTCTTTAATAGCCTTATGGAGATGTCTTAATAATTAATATTGCTATTATATCCTTCTACAAGAACATTATATGATTTCCTACTTGAATAAATGTTGATTTATTCTAAGTTATGGAATTGATAGATGTTCTAATAGATTGAATGGCAAAGTGTTTGCCACTGGGAGCTTAATGAATTGTTTAATCATATTTGATATGTTAGCTCTCATGTTATGTGTGAATATTCCTTTTAAGAGGAAATGGGTTGATTTAGATCAATCTACACTTAAGCTTTATATAGACATGGAGAATGAGTTAATGAGTTATTAGAACTCGTACATCTAGATGTATGTTAGCTCATATCTAGTAAGGCTAAAGAAGAATATTTCTACTTCATTATTTCGAAGATGATGTCTCTGGGTTTGGAAACATGTACTTTATGAAGTACAAAACTAAGATTTTTGAGAAATTATTTGAGATTAAGAATGTAGAGATACTAATAGAAATAGTATAAGAACTCTTTGATGAGATCAAAGAGAGGAATACTTAAGTACATAATTTACATATAATTGAAGGATAATAGAATCTAATGGACACCTCTTTACATATTTTAGCTTAATTGAGTAGTTAAAATGAGAAGTCATATTATGTAAGACATAATAAGAACAATGACAAGCTTTGCAAATTTTCTCTTTGTCTATTTTTGGTTAAGTACTCGTTATAACCACTTGATCTTAATAGGTACCTTCTAAGTCTGTTCTGATTATTCCATATAGGATATGGAAAAGGGGTTAAAACTTGACCTTAAGCAAGTTAAGGTTTCGGAATGTCTGACCTGGTGAAGAAGAATAAGTCTAACAAGTTGGAATATAAGACTATGAAGTGTTGGCTTGTGGAATATCCTAAGGAAACTTTTGGATATTAAATATACGACCCTTATGTATAAGGGTATGTGTTGCTCAGCTCACTATATTTCTAAAGGAAAAGTTCCTTCTTAAGAAAGATAGTGGGAGCAAGGTATATATGGAAGATGTTCCAGTCCCAAAACCCAATAACACTTCTATTAGGTCTTTACTTGTGTCCATTCTACCTAAGAGATATGTGAGACATATCTCTGATAGATGAAATGAGGCATAAGATAATAAGGATATTGATCCTAGGATCTATATAGAACCAATATGAGGTATTGATTCATTAATGGGAAGAGACAATAAAATCCGATATAAACTTTATCTATTCTAATCAAGTTTAGAACTTGATAGATCCACCTAAGGATATAGTATCCATAAGGAATAAATGGATCACTAAAGAATGGATAGGAGTGGATTAGAAGGTAGATACCTTCAAAGGTGAGAATAGTTGAAAAGGATATCATTGAAGTCAAATGGTTGACAATGATGAGATCTTTTACCTATTCCATGGATTAATCCATTCGGATTTTGATTGTTACACTCTATGATTATGAGATAAGCTAATTGGATGCTAATATAGTGTTCCTCTAAAGTATTTTGAGGAATTGGTGTATATGATACAACTATAGGGAATCAAGTCCCAATAACATCCAAGAAGAGTGTGTAATAAGTTCATTTATGGACTGAAGTAAAACTTCCCATAGATCATATATAAGGGTTAATGAGATTAAATCTTATAACTTCGTTAAGAACGAAGAGGAGCCTTGTGTATTCAAGAAGATAAGTGGGAGTGCTATTACTTCCTTGACATTTTATGTTGATGACGTACTACTCATTAAGAATGAAGTAGGTGTGTTATCATAAGTGAACCTAGCTATCAAATTGATCCTCCAAACACAATTTGGGTTTTGAGATCTATGGAGATAGATCTAAAATCAATGCCTGATTAATGTACGTAGTCACCATAGTCAAAGGGTTTGACATGATAAACTCCAAGATAGGTTTCTTACCTATGAAGTGTAGAGTTGATCTCTATAAAGTGTTGTCTTTGTAGACTTCTTGAAAGATAAAGAGATCACATAAATAGAGCCCTTATGCCTTTGTCATAGGGTCTATTATTTATATGATGCTACGTACATGATGTGATTAATGCTCTATATGTTATGACCATTCATCAGGAAGATCCAGGTGAGAGTCACTGGATAGTTTAGAGAGATATCATTTGGTACTTGAGAAGCACTGAGAATGTATCTCTATACATTGGAGGATAAGACTTGAAGTCTTGTAGTTTTACAAACACAAGCTTCTAATAAAATAAGTTTGATATTAAGTTAGAATTATGGTGGTGCAGTGAGTTGAAAGAGTTCTATGTGATAGAACACTGTAAATTCTACAGCATATGTAAACAAGTTTACATAGTGGTTGCACACTACTTGAGAAGTAGTCTAGATGAAGTTTTTCATCTACATATTTGATATGGGATTGTCTCAATTTTCTCTAAAAGTGTATCATTGTTTTGAGAAAACAATGGAGTAGAGCCAATGTCTCATCAGAAGTTTAGAACTTCTGTGGCAATACCATACAATCAGAGAGATTGCAACCTATAGAGATATAATTAAAGATAAAGTATCTACCGTTAATAACATTGCAGATCCACTAACTGAAGCAGTTACTCAAAGAGTGTTTGAGCTTCACCTTGAGCTGATACAGATCAGTCAGATGGTGATTGGCTTTAGTGCAAGTGGGAGATTGATAGAAATGTATGCCCTACAAGCCAATCATATATGATATGATTCGACATTTCTAGATATATCTTATTCAATTAATTAGGCAAATCTTCATTATAAGCTCTTATTAGAAGCGAATATCATAATGAAGTCATTGATCAAATACAATGATGATTAATTCATGATGAGATCATGATAAAGAGATTGATCATCTAGAGGTATTTGATCTAAATGTTCCTAGTCATAGGATACTTGAGACGGGACATCAAGGATCCGGATAGACTAGTGTATGTGATGTCTTCTCATGTGATGAGGACGACCGATCTCATTGGTCATTAGTGTGGAGACACCGAGATACACATACGAGTGCTCATTAGTTGAATGAGTTCACCGAATCGACCGAATTAGAAACCCCGAATGGTATCTTACCGAACTCGTCTATCGGGGTCTTCTATCATCACGGTTGCATGGTTGGACCTTTGACCCGAGTCGCCAAAGATGCCTTGTTGGGTGGAACTTGTGCTTTGACCATTGACTTATGGATCACAATTTAGATGGTCCTATATAGCGATGGATCGGGTACAAGGAAAATCCGATGGAGGCAATTGAGCGGACAACAAGGGATCGTCCACTCTCGATAAGTGAGAGTGAATGTCCTATGGGATAGTACTCTAAATCCCTGTTCAGGGTAGATAGGATAATTGGAAAAGGAGTTTTCCAATTGATCCAATTCCGAGTACAGGATCCTATAGAGTCGGTACACTAAGGAGTTGACAGTCGATGCCGTACTCCTTTCCGACCGGGACATTGGATGGATGAGGGTTTATATCCATGTGGTAACTGATGATGGAAAGGCTCAATGGAGATGAGATTATCCTCATAGCCATTATGGATCATGGGATGTGGCTTGTACCCTTCATGATCGGTAGGCCGATTAATCTGTTATCGGATAATGGATTTAATTAAATTAAATAGAATTGTTCTATTTTATTTAGGCCTCAACCAAATAGGCTATTGGGCCTGGTGGGTCACACACAAAAGGACTTATCCACAAGTACAGGGGCAAGGGCGTAATTTATAAAGATTTTGGGTTTTTATGAAAAATTCCATAATTCTCTATAAATACTAATAGTTTCAGCCAAACCCAATCAAGCCAAGGGTGAAAACCACGTCCCTAACCTCCTCCCTACCTCCTCCTCTCTCTAGAAGGTGTCCATGGTCGATGGAGCTCCGTTCGGGAAGAGTTCTCGAGGCCGGCGCGAAGGGAGAACCTGCTGTGGATGAAGTTCGTGTGGATACTGCTGGAGACCGGACGCTTGAACGGTTTGTAGAGCTTAAGAAGCTCATCTCCTTCCTCTCCATGGGATTATATGAATCCCTATCAGGTATATTCGAACCCGATTTGATCGGTTTTCCATTTTCGTCGTTCGGTTCTGATTGAGACGGATTCTAAAGGAACCCATAGGAATCGTCGCTTCCGCTGCTCCAAACTTCTATGGACGATTCCTTACCACGCCTCCCATGTGTGATGCACTCCCGATGGTCTCCCCCTTGCAGCCGTTGTGGCCCGGCAACCGCCTATTGCCACACCTCGGCCCCGGACCCGCCTCCCCTTCGCCGTGCGCCGGCTCCTCTCCTACTTGTGCCAACAGCCTGTGAGCCACTGTGCGCCGCCTTCGCCCCCCCACTCCTCTCTCTCCTATCCTCTTAGATGTGCTATATCCCTCTATGTTATTATTTTTGTAGCTAACTTAGAAGCCATGGAGAAAGTCTAAATTGGTTCGGACCAAACCCTATGCCAACACCTGCTTACAATTTCCAAGCACCGTTCAAATAGACATTCCTGACACGTTTAATAACATTAAATTTAATATTTAATATTCACCGATCGCTTCTTTTTTTGGTCACCATGGCCAAAAGGCCAACACCGGAACAGCACCGCGCGGCGACGAGGGATCGAGCCCCCCTGCTCGATCCCCACATGTAACCATCCCCCCCGGGGGATGGTGGGCTCAGCGGCCCTCAAACCCCCACGCCCTGCTTTAAGAGCAGGGGGTCATGCCAAACGACCTAGGGTCATTCCACATATTCCCCGATGACTTGCAGAGGTTAGTTTATACGTATCGATTTGATATTGGATATAGTGATTATTCATAGTTGTATGTAAGGAAGTTGGGGTTAGGAGTTGGGACCGGGTTGGTTTGGGGTCAGCCGGGGTCGCTACCCGGGTCGGGACATAGTCGGTCGGAGTTTCCAAAACAAATAATAAAATATTAAATACGGGGTTGGAGTCTTGGGGTCGGGACCGGGTCAGTCGGCTCCAAAACCGACCGGGTCAGGGTAGGGTCGCGACCTCGCATTCCACGGTTGTATGTATTATTGAATCTTGTAGATGCGTACCATTTAGATAGTGATATTAGTAGTTAATTATTCTTATTTTGTCCTAGATTGAATTTAATGTATATGGTACAATTGGAGTATAAGAAAGAGCTAGACCACAAATTAATAGAAATTATTTTTTGATAAGAGGAATAGTTAAGAATATGTTATTCTTTACTTTGTGTGGATTAGATAGATAATTATGATAAGATTTATTTTGAAAAGGTGTATGTTGAGGATAAATAAATTGGAAGGAGAGGTTTAGTTTTGTAATGATGAGTCTTTTATACTGGTATTAGGGTGATGCCTATTAGAGGAGGTGTAATTAATTATAGTCCAACCTTTTCTTGATGATTGGATATCTAGATCCTAGTATTGTTCTTATTATTCTATTTATCATGATCCTAGTATGCCATATATTTACAAACTTATATTGTGATTAAATTGGAGTATAAGAAGTAATTAGACCGCAAATTATTAGAACTGATTTTTTTGATAAGAGGAATAGTCAAGGATATGCATAATCTCTACTTTGTGTGAATTAGATAAATAATTATAATAAGATTTATTTGGAAAAGTCGTATGTTGAGGATAAATGAATTGGAAGGAGAGGTTTAATTTTATAATGATGAGTCTTTTATACTGGTATTAAGGTGATGTCTATTAGAGGAGGTGTAATTAATTGTAGTCTAACCTTTTCTTGTGATGATTGGATATCTAGACTATACATAATGATATTGGAGGATTGCCATGGAAAAAAAGGAAAGAATGAGAGCATGTCGTCTTGATTGTTTATTGATAATAATTATGTGATTTTCCACCATACTTGATGTATGATAATTAGTGATTAAGTATGATTTAGATGGAGAAAAATGATATAGAATTCTTGATATAAATAGTATTAGAGAATAAAGAAAATATTGACATATACAGGAGGACGTGATAAAATTTCTCTTGGAAGTGAGAATAATATTAGAGAATCAAAGATAATTTTGAAGATTTAAGGTATAATTGGTATTTGAAAGATGAAAGATGAAAGTTTAGTTGTGTTCTAGGTTTTGCGGAGGTTTAGAATCTTGATATGTATGTATTCCACAAGAACACTAACACATGATGAGTGTAAGGGTCCATTGTGAAGTTTGATTTTATTTGACATATAATAATGATTGATGTTTAAGCATGATATAGTTAAGAATGATGAATGTAAATACTATTACAAAGAAAAAAAGAATAATATAAGGATCTTGATGTCTAAATCTTGTAGACAATAATGTGTTTAAAGGAACACTACAAGAAAATCGTGTTTTACCTATGGGTGAATGCTCACCTATACTATACTATACCTACGGATCCATTCGTAGGTAAAACACTTATCTATATGTACTAACCCTACGGATCGATCCATAGGTAACTCCGTAGGTAAAGATTTTTACCAACGGAAAAATGGCCCATACCTGTGATTTATTCGCATAGGTAACCTACGCGAATGTGGTCTATACCTACAAACCATCTATTTTACCTACAGCACTCACGTAGGTAAAACATCATAAATTAAAAAAAAATATGTTGGTATTATTTTTACCTACGGGAGTAATATCCATAGATAAATATATCCAACTATATAACCAAAGTCTGATCTCAACCCATTCGACGTGAATACATTTCACTCATTGAACTCCATACATTCCACTTATTCCACTTACTCAATACAAACATAATCCACACAAAAACTCATACAACTTTCAAAAGACCTCATCACTCAATCTAATCCAAATTTTGGCAACATCACAAACAAACATACAAGAAAAAATAGAACCTACTCATTACAAACAAAACCTAATCAAAAACAAAACTTCATAACTAAACATTCCTATATACATCATTCACAGCCTGCCCATATATATATACGCCATCCATGTTTCAAAAACATATAACAATCATGTTTGTTTCATAAACAAAAATTCAAAGAAATTAAGCACAATATAAGATCTAATCATGCAAATTAAAACATACAACCACATATCAAGAGATTTGAGAAACATATATCATAATATGTGAGGCCTCAAGCTATAGGTGATGATTAAACAAATCTAGTTAATCATGAAACAAAGATCAATATTTGATTGAGCATGAAAAGACAATCTGATAGATCATGAATTAAGGGATGTCAAGTTTTGTTGTTTAGAATAAATGGAGTTACAAAGTTTCAAGTATTGTCCCATCCAGAGAACCAAATGTGTAAGAAAAATATTTGATATTTGTGATAACATGAACAAAATCGAAAATAATATATGAAAATGGAGAAGTTCGAAGTAGTGCATCTGCCTTGAACAGATGAAACTATTTTCTTTCACCGACAACTCTTATAACTGCTACTTACCGAAATGTATTACCCGATATGTTAACCGTAAGTGACAAAATAAGCAAAAAGTATAAAAACATTAGGAAAAGTAAAAAGACATCATGTAGTCAAATAAGATTGATAATTCATGCACACTTTAAGTGTCATAGTAAAAAATGAAACCAAAGAGAAACGAGACAAAAAAAATAGAAACCAATGTATGCTTAAACTTGCTTTCATGTTATATCTCACTTGATAACATATATATATAATGATGTGATCAGCTTTTGATAGTACAATATCTAAATTAATCAACATCTGCCACGGGCTACTTAGAAAATTCATGTGTGAGTTCATATTCAATGTGTCTATGAATACCGGTGGTGTCATACATCATTCAATTCCACCCTAGCAGTTCAAGGAACCATTTTTCTAACATGTTTAATAAGAAATTTTCTTAGATATTCACTCTCTCTAAGATGAACAAGCAATCTTGTCCAAATCTATAACTAATACATAGAAGTGCGTATCCCTTTTCTTCATCCTTGCTTCGTGATCGTGAGATTTGAAAAGTCGTCCATGGGATAATGAATGCGTCTCTTCAGCCGTTCACACCCCCATCATTGTTTGATTTGGAAAGTCGTTTATGGGATAACAGATGCATCTCTTCGGCTATTCACACCCCACCATTTTTATTTCATCTCCTGCTCTACATCTCACAAGTCGTCGCCACGGTTGGCATCCTTCGCGCACCCGCCGACCCGTCGTCCACCCACCCACGACCAGCCGCCGCCCTCACATCCTCCCGCGCGCCAAATTCATGTTGTGCGCTCGCGCATCTTTGTCATCTCGCCAGCCGCGGCCTCATGCATCCCCTTGCGCATACCATTTTCCCAGCAGCATAGAGCTCTCCGATCGTCGCTTGCCACCATATTATGCACCCCTTTTCTGATTTTAAAGTTTTATCCTGCACACAGCACCGTGCATTCAAGATTTGCTGCTTCAAACGACCATGCAACATTGTGAACATAGTCGACAGAATTGCGTAATGTTCATTCCACGGGCCACATCAAATTTCAATAGTTTGTATTATATAGATTTGTATCGAGTTTTAATAGTTTGTAACACTATAGCTACCGACGCTACTGGTACAAAGAATGTTTTTTATTTGTTGTTATTTCTCTCATTGTAGTATACGATTCCAAGTGATGGTAAGTTTATCAGTGGAATCCCAGGTTTATGTTTTTTTTCCGGTGTAGTTTGATAACTGAGTATGGTGTTTATATTTCCCTTTGCTCTTGCATTATTGGATTTTTCATGCGTTATTTTTTTTACAGGCTCGATAAAAGAACTCAACAGAGATGAGAAGTCAACAAATAGCAAAATCAAGGCTAAAGCCCTTCAATATGTGAAGGCTTCAACTTTGACATCAGTATATACTCTGTCTACTTCTAACTCAGATGAACTAATTAAGTACCGTATGCTATTTGTCATTAGCTCTTCGTTGTTTTCTTCAGTCTTTTTTTTGAAGGTGGTATGCTTTGGTCCTCGCACAGTATTTCTTATCATCCTTATTCATTAACAAAGTTGTTGCCAGGAATACTCTGTGTTGAGAAGCATTTAAACTGTCGGTCATGTAAAATTTTGCTTTACAACAAATTAAGTGACAAACAATGACAATCTTCTAAACAATCAGATGCAAAAAAAAAACTTGGCCGAAGATATTTACTGTTACATGGCAACCAATAAAAATGTATACGAATATGTTTTATGAATTTCAATTTTTTAATATGATTATTAAATTTTGTTGTTCAGTTTATTTTATTTTAATAAAAAATGAACAATAAATATTATATCATGTTTCATATTTTATTATATATCTAGGTAGTTAAATTAAATTAAGGTACCAATGAATCTGTTCATAACAACAGATATTAATATTTTAAAATGAATTTTTGAAATAACTTAGTTGCTAATAACAATCTCTCTCCCTCTATCTATCTCTCTCTCTCTCTCTCTCTCTCTGAGTGCAAACTACCATATACTGAATAATTAACACCAAATTGGCAGGGTAAAAATTAATAAAAAAATAAAATTAAAACACAATAAAATTTATCAAATGAGTGGAATGTGAACAAATTTCCATTCAACTGAATAAGGCCATGTGTAGCCAGATTATATACTCATGAATATTTATTTAAAAAATTTAAAATAAGTATCATTATTTGTATAAAATCAAATGAAATTTGGTTTGAGTTTAAACATAAATTGAATTTGAGTTGTATGAATGGGTTTGTATTGAGGTAAGTTGACCTTAAATGTGGAGTTGACTCGCTTAAATAATGAGTCAAACGTGAACAAGGCGTTTGCAAAAACTTTGACTTGTGAAAAATAACAAGTCTAACATGAACAATATGATATCAAACAACCCCCCTTCTATCTAGGTTAACCCTTCATTCCATAAAACTAATAACTAATTAAAAAATATAAAAATGACATTCTTATAAAATTTTTATTTACCTTTAAAAATCCAAATCTAAAATTTTAATTCAACATCTAACCTCTTAATTTAGGATAAAAATAAAAAATTTGATGGAGATGTTTGAATTGTTTTAAAAAAATGAGATATCATATTAAATGTATGCAAATGTATAATTTAATAAAAGTAAAAGTATAATCCCAATAAATCAAAGGACCGGTGGGGTGTATGGTTGTATGATAAATATAATTTTCGTTACAAAATTATATTTTTGTAACAAAACTTGTTAAAGAGATATTTAACTATCATTATAATTTTACATTTTAAGAAATATTTAAAGATTTGCTATTTATATATGATGATGCACATACAAATCCTAAAATGGGTAAATAAAACATTTATTATGAAACATAATAATTATGAAATCTAAATTTTAGTATCTCCTTGAAATTTAAGAATGTTGCGTTATAGGTTCAGATCTGAAAAGCTAATCTTCCTCCAAAAATGTCAGAGAAATTAATTTTGTTTCATGTACATTTTACTATTTGCTTTATATGCAATCCTTTTCACACCCATGAATCATTAAAAAATATATTTCAGATGTTTGTCGAGAACGATCAGAACCATAAAGTGAGGGCGAGAGTGCTATTATGAAATAATGGATTAGTATACATTAGTCCCTATAATTATTTACATTTCTAAATATATCCTTGTAACATTTAAAATTACTAATAGATCAGTTACTAAAATTACATTCTTGTCAATAGAAATCTCTTAATCGACCACAAAAGATCAGTAAAGTTCCTTGAAATGAAATGTCCATATGTTAAATGCCTCCTAATTATTTAAATAATATATTTAAAAAATAACTACTCTATTTCCACTAATTGATCGACGATGGTGGGATCACATCATAAGTTGTGGGTGGGTAGACTTTTCTTTTTTTTTTCAACCTAAACAAGAAAACACATCGAATAAAGTTATTCTGATATGAGTCCTTTCAGACAGACATGCTTATTTTTTGAAACAGAGAATTTCAAGGATGTACCTTTTAAGAATTTTAATTTTGTATGCGATATATCTAGAAATATTAATAATTGTGAGGATATAAATCTAAAAAACAACCGATAGGTTAAACTGTATCTGTCAACGATTATAATATATATATTAAAAATCAGTTGATAAATTTCTTTTCGAAAATGAAAACAGAAATGTAATATATCTATTATTAAAAATATTTTATCGCACAAATAACGTAAACTTAAATTGTTGTGCTTATATTAACCATTACATAATCATTTGAAATATGTTAGATTTTTTTAAAATGTATTATTTGAGATTAAATATTGTCGACTACACGGCAAACATATGGATTATGCTGTTCAATTGTCAAGTTGAAAATATACTTGGAGTCCAAGTACAAAATTTGAAAGATAAAAAAGTTAGTTTAATTAACAATTTACATATTCTAATTTTTCTTAACTTCATATTTCATAAAACATATTATTTTACTGGAAATAAATTTGACTTCTTACTTTAATATTATGAAGAGTTTTATCATTAAAGAGTACAAATTGACCCTTAAGTGCAAAAAAAAGTCACTGGTGAAGGAATCAATTGTATTTGCACCAATGTTAAACACGTTACCGTCAACGAATAAATTGAAACTTCAACTTCTCAACAATTTACAAAATTGCAGAGTAGTTCAATAATGAAATTAAGGCATGATTAGCACAACATTTTGTACTTTGAAATACATTTGAATTAGTATTGTTTACATTATTATGAATAAATTCATTTTTTAGTATTATTTACATAACCTTGATATTTGTGAGTTACAAATATATAATATTACAAGTAAAAATCAGTACGTAAAAAATTTAGTATTATCCCATTTTGAATATCTAAAATTTTCAAATCTTGATAGTAACATATCAATGGCAACATTAATGAATATTCAAAAACATTTATATTATAAGTTATTAAAAAATTAAATTTATTTTTTATTCAAAATTAATACCCACGTGTGCGAAGCACGTAGTTTTGACTAGTAAAATAAAGGAAAAGAATATGATAAAAAAATTTAACATCTAGAAAACTAAGAAAAAAATGTGTCTCAAGCCAAAATATCACAAATACTGCCTTATCCCAACCCATCGTAATGAAAACTATAACCAAAATCTTTTTTATTCGACATTATCTTTGTAATATTTAAAATTTAAACTTAAACTCCAAAATTTATAACTTTCACATCTAACATCATGAACCAAAAATTAATGCTAAACACGGAAATAAATCAACAATCATTCGAATGTTCATAAAGAAGAGATACCATTTATGGTAAAACAAGCCCAAGCAAACATGAATCTTAAAGTCAAAAAAAAATGAATCTTGCATATAGAAGACACAAAATTATCACAAACAAGCCAAAATCTAAGTGAATTTTGATCAATTCAAATTCAAAATTGACAAGTCTTAATTAGAATAACCAAATGAAGATTTAAGAACCAAACTTGAAAACTCCAAAACAGAATTTAACTTCCCAAACAAAATCTATATATAAGATGCAATTTGTAAATTATTAGATTTGATGATTCAAATAAGTTTTTAAAAAAATTTCAACTATAAAGTAACTGGAAGCTTAAAGATATGAAAATCTTAACTACAGAGTGCCCATATAACTTTCCCATCTTTTGGTTTCCTTGGTTTTCAATCCTATTTCTGTAGCTTTTAAATTTCTCTCTTTTGCTTTCTCTATATCCTGAACCAACGTACAACAAAATTTGCAACCTGAGTATCATCCACAAATTTGAAACAATCCTCCTACACATAACAATTAACTTGTTAGCTCCATGTAAGCATGATGACGGATAAAAATATACGTCTTACAAATCAATCATATATAATATGATTCGACATTTTTAGAAATATCTAATTCAAATAATTAGACAAATTCTTCATTACAAACTCTTATTAAATGCGAATGTCATAATAAAATCATTGATCAAATATAATGATAATTAAATCATGATGAAATCATGATAATGAGATTAATCATCTAAAAATATCTGATTTAAATATTCTTAATCATAAAATACTTGAGACTAAATATCAAAAATTCAGATAGACTAGTATATGTAATATCTTCTCATATAATGAAGATAATCAATTTCATTCATCATTAGTGTGGAGACACTGAAATACATATATAGGTACTTATTAGTTGAATAAATTCATTAAACTAACCAAATTAGAAATCCTCAATGATATCTTACCGAATTGTCAATCATGATTTTTTATCATCACGGTTACATAGTTGTACATTTTACCTGAGTCGTCAAAGATGCATTGTCAAATGAAATTTGTGCTTTAACCATTAACTTATGAATCATCATTTAGATGATCCAATATAACGATGAATCATGTATAAGATAAACCTGATGAAGACAATTAAGCGAAAAACAAGGAATCGTCCACTCTCGATAAATAAGAGTAAATGTCCTATAAGATAATATTTGAAACCCCTAGTCAATGTAGCTAAGATAATTTAAAAATAAAATTTTCTAATTGATCTAATTTTGAGTACAAGATCCTATAGAGTCAATATTTTAAGGAGTTAACAGTCGATGTTATATTCTTATCCAACTGAGACATTGGATGATCCTGGGATTATATTTATACAATAACTGATGATGAAAAATCTCAATGGAGATAAAATTATCCCCATAGCCATTTATGATCATAAGATATAACTTGTATCCTTCGTGATCGTTAAACGAATTAATCTGTTATCGAATAATAAATTTAATAAAATTAAATAAAATTTTCTTTATTTAGACCTCAATCAAATAGATTATTGAACTTAGTAGGTCATATATAAAAACTTAACTATAAGTACAGAGACAATGACATAATTTATACAAATTTTGAGTTTTCATAAAAAATCCAAATTCTTTATAAATACTATTAATTTCAACTCAATTTTATCAAGCCAAGAGTGCAACCACATCCTCAACATTTTTCCTACCTTCTCTCTCTAGAAGATGTCCATAGACAATGAAACTTCATTCAAAAAGAGTTCTCAAGATCAACACAAAAGAACCTGCTATAGATAAAGTTCGTATAAATACTATTGAAGATCGAATATTTGAACGATTTGAAAAACTTGAGAAAATCATCTTCTTACTCTTTTTAAGATTAAATGAATTTCAATCAACTATATTCGAACTAATTTTAATCAATTTTTAATTTTCATCGTTTGGTTCCGATTTAGATAAATTTTAAAAGAACTCATAGAAATGATCGCTTCCGCTACACCAAATATTTAGGACTTTCCATTTGAACCCTACATGTATTAAAACTTTCTAAATCAAAGAATATGTTTAAAGACATCATAAACGCCATAATATGTTCCTTGGCCCATACATCTGAATAGTTTTTAATCTTTGAGGGAAAAATCCTGGCGGCCAAAATAAAAGAGTGAGTTGTAATAACTAGAAAAGTTCTAAGATATGCCTCCAAAGAACCATATTACCTTGACATACTTGTATAAATAAAAGACCAAAATATCATTATAGGCGCGTCATCCTTATTTAGGAAGAATAACAGTGCTAGTAAGAATGGAACAAGGCAATCTAATACCTACCAACAAAAAATAGAAGAACCAGTTTTCAACCCTAAACTGTAGGAGCAAAAAGTCACTCCTAAATGCTCAGTCGACCAACCCAGAGCTATCCAGTAAGCTAAACAACTTCAACTTTGAAACTCTTGCAGAAGCTATCCAATCTCAAGCTATTATCGACACCCATGGATGCATAGGCACCTGAGTATTGAATTCCCTATGCCTTCAGAATGCAAAAGGATAGTCCAAGAATCACAAGCTTTAAATGATACAAGCAAGAAAAAGTAAAAATGCAAGAAAGAAACTTTCCCTTTGGTGGCTCTAGGTGCTCAAGAAGCTGTCCCCTTTGTACGTCAGGCATGCGCATGTCCATGAACGAAACTCTCTGCATCCCTTCAGTATGTGTTTAGTTTAAAAGAATGTCACTATTGGCATAAAAAGGGAACAATGACCGGCTCAACATGAATTGAAGAAAACTGTATTCCCTTTCCACACACCGAGAATCGAGTAGCACCAAGTAAATGAGCAAAAAAAACCATGCAAATCCAGAAAAATGCCATAAAAATACACGATGCTGATTTAGTGACTCAATCCACCGATGATAAGGGATCACCAACCCTCAAGCTGCTGATGGCAACGCAATCCACCGATGATAACAGAACGCCAGCCCTAGTTCACATTTTAACATATGAAGTCATTCCCCAGTTTGAACTAGCCTGTGATCTCTTTAAATCTCGCAAGGTCAAGTTCAAAAAAAAAAAAAAAAAAGCTTGCAGGATAAGGATGTGTCGGGTTAGGCGAACGAGACAGGAAGAGAGACCGGCTCACCCTAGGTGAGTTGGTACCTTTGTCTGCCCTGGGGGGTGGGCTCCCGGGTTCGAGCGGCAGCCCGGACGCCGTTCAGCTGTCCGCTCGAACTCCTGCGGTCGCTGTGCCGACCTGCCTGAGGATAGGGAAATCAGGTGGCGATCAAGCGGGGTCTCGATTGCTCGCTGATCACGGTGCTACGAGCGTCTCTGGCCACTGTGCCACCGTTGATCAAAAAGAGACAGGAAGAGAGAGGGAAGAGAAGTGAGAAAGGAGCAACCTTTTGAAGAGAGAGTGCTAATGTATTGCTTGCTGGGCAGCCGTTCTTTCCTTATAGCTCCTCGGCGCCGTTCATGCCAGCTGCTTGCCTGCCGAAAGGTCCCACGGAAGGGTTTGTGAATGATCAATGACGACGAAGAAGTTAGGGTGTCTGGGGGCTTAAGCGCCCGACACTGGGGCTTTATAGGGTTTAAGCACTTCGTCCGACCACCAGTGTCCACCAAAGTGCCATCCAGATCGAGGATGACTGCTGTTAACCAACCCAAAACCGCGGTACTGAGTTAGAGAGGCCCAGTCTTATAAGCATAGGTACCTCCCCTACCTAGCCAATATGGCACTATTCTAACTCGCCCCCTCACGTGCAAGCTCTTCTGGCTTTGACACGTGTACACTGTTTACGGGTGACGGTTGACGGAGGGGGGTCCACAGCCCTTGGCTCTGATACCATGTTAACCAACCCAAAACCTAGGAGGTACCTATGCTTATAAGACTGGGCCTCTCTAACTCAGTACCGCGGTTTTGGGTTGGTTAACATGGTATCAGAGCCAAGGGCTGTGGACCTCCCTCCGTCAACCGTCACCCGTAAACAGTGTACAAGTGTCAAAGCCAGAAGAGCTTGCACGTGAGGGGGCGAGTTAGAATAGTGCCATATTGGCTAGGTAGGGGAGGTACCTATGCTTATAAGCCTGGGCCTCTCTAACTCAGTACCGCGATTTTGGGTTGGTTAACATGGTATCAGAGCCAAGGGCTGTGGACCCCCCTCCGTCAACCGTCACCCGTAAATAGTGTACACGTGTCAAAGCCAGAAGAGCTTGCACGTGAGGGGGCGAGTTAGAATAGTGCCATATTGGCTAGGTAGGGGAGGTACCTATGCTTATAAGTCTGGGCCTCTCTAACTCAGTACCGCGGTTTTGGGTTGGTTAACATGGTATCAGAGCCAAGGGCTGTGGACCCCCCTCCGTCGACCGTCACCCGTAAACAGTGTACACGTGTCAAAGCCAGAAGAGCTTGCACGTGAGGGGGCGAGTTAGATAATCCCATACCGGATAGTGAGGGGAGGTACCCTATGCTTATAAGCCTGGGCCTCTCTAACTCAGTACCGCGGTTTTGGGTTGGTTAACAACTGCCAATACTGAAGCACCGTCCATGGCTGCCGATTGAGGCAGACAATAGTCCTTCGCTGCCGACATGTGAAGGACACCGAGAACGGCAAACCACAAGATATTTGAGAACAGAACGAGGGGGGAATAGATTCCGGTGTCGGCGGGATAGTCCTTCGCTAACGATTTGTGAAGGACACCAAGAATGGCAGACCGCAAGATACTTGAGAACAGAACGAGGGGGAATAAATTTCGGAGTCGGCAGGAGAAAGGTTTCTGGTACGGAATAAGCCGAGGCTGGTAATTAGACGGTGCCGTGTCCGTCAGCGGTTCCTCATCTGTATGGGAGAGGTGCGGGCCTACGTTTCACAAGAAAAGAGGAAAGAGGGGCGGGAGAGGAGAAATTAAGCGGGGGAATAGATTTTTGGGAGTATTTCTCAGTGAGGCCCGACAGGCCCGACCGAGCACTATTCGGTTTTGGTTCGGTTTAGGTCATTTTTTTTTCAAACCGAATCAAATCGATTCAACCCTTCAAACCGAATCAAACTAAACCGATTTCAATTCGGTTTGGTTCGGTTTAGGTCATTTTTTTTCAAACCGAACCAAATCGATTACATTGCCGCCGAGTGTGGCGTCCTGCACCGTTTCTCCTCTCCCCCACCGTCATCGTGCCAAGCTTCCGGTCGCATTGCTTTGACGTTGTCGCGCGCCATTTTCTCATTGATCCTCCAAGGTGAGTCTCGACATTTTTATTTTCTATTTTACTTTGAGATTGTTATATATATTCGTAATTTATTAAATATTGATATCTTTCTAGTTTATAATCGTTGTCTGTCGTTGCCATTTCATGATCGTCGTCTAGTTGGTTTCCATTGGATTTGAGTTGATCGTTCCTTCATTGAGGTAGGCATCCCAACTTACTCTTAGCATCCCGATATATTAATTAACATGTTAAAATATGGTTATTAGATAAATAGTTAGAAATTGATGATTAAATGGTAGTTTAATTATTTGATTGTCTGTATGGATTTATTTAAATGTCAAGTCAATCATGTCATTCATGTGTAGTTACATTCATTTTCATGAACTGGATTAGTTAGTCAGAAATGTGATTGATCATGATTTAGTAATCATGTAAATTAGTTAAATATTGTGATGGTTAATTGCATTGTTTGTATTAAGTTTTGGAAATTGAGTTATGACCTGTTAAGATTATAATTATATCACTACGCCAAATTCATCCTTTACCTATGCGAGAAAAGCGTAGGTAAAACTTATTTTCCCGTAGGTATTTCAATTTACCTACGGGACCCCCCGTAGGAAGTCGCATTGGGGTAGGACATGTCGGTAAATGTTTTACCTACGGTTCAACAACACCCGTAGGTATACTCCCTATGTATACCTACGATTTATATACCCGTTGGTAAAACATGATTACCTGTTTAGCAAGCGTAGGTCAAGAAAACGGATACAAACGGGCATACATATGGTTCCTCCCGTAGGTAAAAGTAGTGATAAAAAATAATTGGATCTTTGGCAGCGTTTTACATTTACCTACGGCCAGAAACTGTAGGTATTCATACAAGTTGTTCAACCACTCATATACACATTGTTCCACAACCACACTTTTCCATACAACCACTCATACACATCATTACATACACTCATTCATGTTCCATTCAATCACATTGTTTCATACAACATGTTCCATGTTCCATACAACTTGTTTCATACATTGGTCCACCTCTTCACACTTTTCCATACATCATGTTTCATACAACCTATTCCATACACTATTTCATCTACACATTGTTCCATACACCCATTCATGTTCCACCTCTTCACACACATTGTTCCATACACTTGTTCCATACAACATGTTCCATTACACATTGTTCCATTCATGTACTCAAATTTCAAATTCAGTTTAAGAAAACTTAAACAGTTTTACACAGATGAACCAAGTTGCTAAAATGAAAACAAAGAAGTTCTACAACCGGTTAAAGTAACACATTTAAACATGTATTATACACCAAATATAACATGGGTCAAAATATGACCGAATCGATCATAAGGAGTCTTTGAAGTGAAATCAAACGAAGGCTTAGTCATCGGTTGTCCTTTGATAGGAAAGATGCATAAAGAACAGTGTTATTCAGAGATCTCATGAGGGTGTTCGGTTGCATGATAACTTGAGCTTTCTTGATTTTGTAACAAAACTAACAAAGATTTGTGTATGGGTAAAAAAATCTTGAACATGTTTTAAGCAAAACACACATACACAACTCAAAACCTAAATTCAGAATTAAAGTTCAAAATTTAATCAAAATTACAAGAACACTCAAGGTCAAAAGCAAAACATATTAACCTGAAACCAGAACTAAAAAATCCAAAACCAATTAAAAAAAACCCAAACGTCAAGTTCAAATATGAAGATCCCAAGAGATCTAAAAATTGAGTTGAAACTAATGGGGTGTTTGGTTGCATGATAATTGAGGTTTTTATTTTAATTTTTAAAAATTGTAAGAAAACTTGTTAAAAGAGGTGTTTGACAACCATGACAATTTTATGTTTTGAAAGTGATTTTCTTCTTAAACAAAAAAAGAGGGTCTCACCTCTTTCTTTTTTCTTGTGGTCCCCCACTTTATTTGGTCATGTGCGGTGGTTACTCTTTTTTGTAATCACATCCCTCCAAACATGATAATTTTATGTCATGAGTTGGTTTACTTTTTATTTTAATACAATTTTTTATCATGAAAGTGTACCAAAAATTATCATGCAACCAAACACCCCATAAAAGATCTAATCTCTATTGTTGGGAGGCCCAGATATGTAAGCCATGCAATCATCTATGATAACAAAATATGTTCGGTATTATTAACTCATTCTTACCATGGACTTCCATGAGACCTGCCAATAAAAGAACTCCACTTTTTCTTTTCGCCTGGAATGAGTAACTGATGACTAGAAAATGAAATTTTGTTATACACACCATGTATTCTACATGAAATTTTTTCAAAGCAAAATTAAAGATGCCCAAAATCAAATTCAGCACAAAAACTGTAGCACATAAGACATAAAAAGAGCCAAAAAAACATGATCTTTCTTCATTATTTTTACTTGCACCACCACGAAACATTCTTGAAAACTTGGGATAGCAAAATTATATGGTCTACAATTCTATATGAAAAGCCTCTTATTTGATTCCTTCTCATGTGTAAAATGTGAGAAAAGTAGAGACCATTACTAAAACATGAATTTAAAATGTTATATAACCAATGCAAAAAAAAGAACACAGAAAAGGGTTCAACAACACTTCTATTCTAGATCAATTTTATTTCAGCCTCATGAGCGTACATGGAAAGGTGACATTTTTCTTTATCCGACCTTCACAAACTTGATTTAGTGACAAGTTGCATTAATTCACCCTTACAAGAACAAGATGTATTAATTCACCCTAACAAGATGCATTTTTTGACGTACCACTAACAAAAACAATGTCCCAAGACGTAAGACCCCCCTCAGTCCAACCTAGAGGATTATGCTTCTTATATATGTATAAATACATTTGGCAGAAATTGCAGCACAGGAAAAGTAAGTGGCAGAAACCATCCACATTAACATAAAATGGTAGCACAAGATGATACTGACAAAAAAAACAAGAAGGAAGAGGCTATTAGATGTCAAACAGTTATGTGTCAACAATAAAATTTGTAGCAATCTTGACACTGGCAATTAGCAAGCGATGGACAAAATTTGTCCATTAGTGAATAAAACAAGCACCAACCAACATACATCAGAATTACATATTTCATTGAGTTGTTAAAATAAAAATAAAGAAGTCTAACACACTGTTAGAGTAACACAGTTACACATGTACTATACACCGAAGTGAGAAGAGACTTAAGTGTTTTCATTTTCCACCACAACCAACATACATCAGAATTACATATTTCAAATGCCCTTCGTGGATGCGAATAGAATGTAATCAATCTTGGTTGAAGATAACCTGCAATGGCCATAAAAGTACAAAAAAACATAAGTATGCAACATGATAATTTGTGTGTTGTATCTTCAATCGTAACGATGACTTACGTAATCTCTCCACCAGATTATATTACTTCCAATGGCATCATGCATCTTATTTCTATGATTGTCTTTCACAAACAAAGTGGCATTCGGGTTTGTGACAATGAGAACTGAGACCTCATAAAAAACTTCCCCAAGGCATCTGTCCATCACCATTTTTGAAGGGTTGTCACTGATAAAAAAACCTTCAGCAACACAGTAACCCTTTAAATCCATGAGCTTCACCCTTCTCCCTACCTATTGTTATATTACCAGCAAATATCTACAGATTAGCATACTAAATGACCACATGAATTTAAGGGGGACAAAACAAACATACAGATTTCCTGTTTAACCTACACTTTTTGCATAAGTTAAAAAAACATAAGTTCTTATTTTAACTTACATTTTTTGCATCCGATGGTGACATTTTGCTTGTAGCTGTTGATCGGATTCCAAACTACAAGGAAATTCCAAGCATAATATTTTAAGGGTGCAAACCTGTCTCGCTTATGAAAGTTCCAATATATTTTGTATATAATCAAAATTGTATACCTCTTCTTGGGGTTTGTTCTCCAATTTGGCAACTTTCGATTCTAGAAGTTGGACACGTTCATATAACTCTTTCTTTAGAATGTTGGAGGATTCACCCTTCTCTCCCCAAATGTAAGTAGGGGATGGACCTGTGCCAATTCCCCTGACTCTTCCATTCTTGTCTTTTCCCATGACTTTTGATAACACATCAGATTTAGCTACCATGGAATGCATGCTGGTCGATGGTACAACTGATTTTATAGCTTTGAGTCTCTCATGTAGTGGCAAAGGTATTAGTAACATGACATCAAATCTTGTAATGATATAAAAAATGATAAGTACTTACGATTGCAAGGGCACAATCATCGTTTACGGCCTTTCCATCCTTCTTTGTGTGCGTGATGATGAATATGTCTGCCCTATCCACATCCTTGCCAGTTTTAACGACCTGAAAAGTTAACAGAAATGATCAATGACTCCTAACATGTGAAAAAGTCACGATCATATGTTCAATTAATACAAAGTTTACCTCTAGTTTCCTTATATCTGCAAAAGGCTGAGTTCCAGCACAATGAAAAATTTTATGCAGACTTTTGTTCTTTTGATTCACTTTGCTTTTCTTCTATCAAAAGGAAAAAAATTATATTAACTTGTCTATACCTTTATTACTCACATCGACCCACATAACAAAGGAAAAGACTACTTTTATACTAAACTGAATTGAATCTTACTTGGAAATCAAGAGAAGACCAAGATGCCTTCGCGGACTCTCACATCTCACTAGAAATATACAGACCAGCAGGTGGATCTTTTTGATCTAATTTTTTTTCCTTAGTCAATACTTGTGATATCTCCATTTATGCCCAAGGTCTTTCATTATAAACATTTTCTGGAATACATCTCCCTCATCAACTTCATATTTTCTCTACAGAAGTTTGACAACTTAATGATGGTAAAAGACACTGAACGTTTATACAAATCAAGAAGATCTACTTTAAAAACTTTACCTTAATATATGCCCAGATGTCATCAACATTTTCTTGTGGCATCTTATCCCAAGATGTAATATTGATTGGGCATTTGTCAACGTTCCTGGCAATTGTACCCAAGAAGGTCCTAAGTGACCTTCCACCCTTCTCAACTGGTTGTCCTAACTCATTCCACTCAACAGAAATGAGTTTCCCATCCTCTAGCACATGCACATCTCGACAAGATGTGCGGCCTCACGTTTTCTTTTTGACAACTACATGACTTTCAATTTCAGTGTCTTCCCTCTTGGGAGCAACTTCATTTTCCTCCCCACAGTTTGTGGTAGAGGGTATGGATGAGGAAGCTGAAGAGACCCACAAGTCTCCCTGTTTAGCGTATGTTATTACTTTCATAATGAAACCATCAATATCCCTCGTGCTAGCAAATAAAAGCAATTATTTACTTAGACTGAAAAATGGGGAAAAAATAAGAAAAGGTTGAGATACGAGATTTACAAAAGCAGGAGATGACAGTCGAGAAAAGGTCGGTGGAGCACTCTTTAGGAAAAGATATGCAAAGTATAGTGTGAAAAACCCACATTCAACATCATCTCTTTGTTGTGGCACCTAGAAGAAGGCAATGTAAACTCTACATATTTCTCACGTAAACATGTAAAAGTATAGTTTTTTAATACCTTGGGAATGAAGAACGGAATGGATTTTAAGGTCTTCTTGCTAATCATCTTCCCTTCTGCATTGTATAGATCCTTGACCAACCTGAGAAGACAACAATCATAGATTAAGATCCTGGAATAGTGTACATAAAAGAAGAAAAAGCATAGGGTGCAATTTGTGTAGGTGATTAATTTACCTCCTAATGATAGGTTCCTGCCTTTATGGCTCAGCCATCAGAAGTGAGTCTAGAACAATCATAGATGGTCCAAATTCGGACTCGAAAGAGGTAGTCAAGTTGCACAAAATCAACAGTCTCCAATGTCCACTACAACATCTTTGGTTAGAGAGGTGACAAATAACATTCATATGTTGAGTTAAAAAATTTATTTTCCACTTACCCATCGACTATTGGAACAAGGATATAAGACTTGGAGAAAATCTCTTCCTTCTGAATGTACTCTACAATCCTACGACTACCGTTAATATACATAGAAAACAATAAACAATATATAATTGCAGCACTTATATTTTGGCTAATTTGAAGTTGGCCCCACATATGGTTGCACAATTCAAAGAAGTTAGAGTTAGCTATTATGTAGAAACGTTCAAAAAACCAAAGATACGAAATAAAATATTATGTCTGAAGGGTCAAATGTTGTGAGATCAGCCAAATTGCACAAAATCTGTCTAGACAATCAAAAAGTAACATGCACCAGTCACAAATTAAAGAGAAGCTGACGGTCACCTAGCAATCCTAATGAAGTTTATACTCTATATCAATCACAAATTAACAAAGACAATCTACATGTTGCAAGCAACATGAAATAGTCGAATCTAAATTGTACGCATACATCACCTTGAAACATGTGTTAATAAGGACCTCTGCATCAAAATACACAAGAAGTACATAAGATTCTGAGTATAAAAACAATCAATAGTTTCATGCTTCCACAAAAATCTGTTATGTACAACCATGTTATGTAGTGGCTTTCTTTAAGTTGTATGCTGTAAGAACTTTCAATAATCTATGAAAAGGCCAAAACAACACATGGTTATAGATAACATACTCTATGTACATCAGGAAAAGTTCCGAGTCCAACTTGTTCTTTGCTGTGGATGAGAGGTCATAGATGTCTGCAATATGTTTGATTTTCTTCGGTGGGAGTGGATTGGATGATGTATCAGGCCCCCACAGCCCCTTCTCCTTGGACTTCACACCATCAGATTTGTATAACAGTGATTCCATAATCTTCTTCCCCATGAAATTGACATTTTCAGTAATTTTAGCATCATTAGTAACCGAAAATAAAGAAGCTACAAACCTTTCCTAAAACAACATCTTTTAAAATCTCACCTAAAACAACATCTTTTGATTGTAGAATTTACATGATAATAAAAGATGAAGGCCTAAAGTAAACAAAACCCTGAATAAGAAAGAAAAGTCTATTCCAGATGCCATAAGTGAAATATGTGCTTTTCCATAGTGATGTGAATTCTTCCTGTCTGTCAAATGCACCATCGGTAGTGAAGTATGTTCTTATCCACACAGAGTTGTACATGTCACCATCAGCTGTCACTAAATCGAACAGCACTGTCTTTATCAATAATATTTAACATAAGCATGCATACATAAGATACTGACATAAGCATGCATACATACTTGATTTAGTGAAGATGAAGCGAGGTAACATGAAGTAGAATATCAAAATTCAGGCAGAATGAGTTACAATTAAATTTCAATCCCATCTATATCGGATTTATGACCAGTTATGTTCTAAATATCATTATCATCTTGGTAACTTTGTCTTTGCTCTTCTTGTGTGGGTTGTATGTTCATAAAATTGGCCTTGTCTTCAGAACTATGTCTTGATAAGTTGTAAAAATCTTGGGGAGTTATCTTGCGAACAACACACCAACCAAGGTTCCTAGGATCCTTCACATACCAAACTTGCTCTGCCTGTAATGCTAGGATATAACATTCACTTGTTCTTAGCTTACATAAAAGATTTACAAGGGTAAGAGGTCCATCCTGTTTGACACCTCTATGCACGTCTACCCAATCACACTTAAACAATATTACCCTCATGTGTCCATAGTAATCAACTTCAAGAATTTCATGAAGAACACCGTAGTAAATAACATTATCTTCAGCACTCAGCATAACACCCAAGTTTTGGGTCACTTGACGTTCTTCAAGACTTTTAGTGTGAAACCTAAAACCGTTGGCTATACATGATTCATATTTCTTAACCACGTCAATTGGCAAATCTTTAATCCAACGAAGATAAGATGACATGTCTCCTTTGGTCATCTCTTGTTCCTTGTGCACCTAAGCAAATTAAAATTATCATTTAACCTTAATTCACGTATACAATCATAACATCTTTGACAGGAGCTAATGCTAGTTACCTTAAATTTAAGCCATTCTACAAAGGTACGTGTATGAATCTATTCCACATCACTCTCAAGCAGCTCAGTACAAGTTTCTCTAACCTCATCAATGTGGACTCTACATTGAAATCAACAAACAAACAATATTACTTTGGATGCTTGATGGAGATGTACAAATAGAATAGTTTTTTTTATAAAAGTACATTGACTGAAGTAAATTGTTCATAGCGGTACAGTTGAATAGGATATATTTATGAATCTCTTCCAACTTATTAGTTTGTAGTCGATATGTTGTAGCTACTCCAAGTGGGCGACATGTCTCCATGAAAATTTCCCATCCTTTCTCCACATCTTTTGGACTATATTATGCTTGTCGACGTGGCTTATTGAACCATGTCTCTACATCATCATTTAGATATCGAGAGGCAAAAGTGATTGTCTCTGCAACAATATAACCTTCTGCAATTGAACCTTCAGGATAAGTCTTGTTTGTAGCATAAGACTTTAGTTTAGCCAAATACCTGAAAAGATATGAAACAATGAATACTACTTTCATTTTAAATGGCAATTAAAAACCTACTACTATTGATAATACCTCTCAAATGGGTACATCCATCTATATTGGACCGGCCCAGCAAACCACGCCTCCTCTGCTAAATGAATGATCAAGTGTACCATGATATCAAAGAAACTGGGAAGAAATATCATCTCTAGTTCACATAATACCTTTGCAATATGTAGGCCTTGTTAGTAAAAGTCTTCAGCATAAGCAACTTTAGAACATATATTGAGGAAGAAGTGAGAAATGTCGCTTAGTGACGAAGATAGATTAATATTTGGGAGTGCCCTAACGGCAATTGGAAGTAATTGTTGCATGATCACATGGTAGTCATGACTCTTCAACCCCCACAACTTCTTATCTTTGTTGAGAAATCGCTTTGCAATGTTTGAAGAGTATCAATCAGGAACCCTAACAGATTGAAATAGCTTGAAGATGAAATAACAGATGTTATTTTGCTTGATCCAAGTTCTTGTGGATGAAGACACTCTCTTATACCCAACTTTTGTAAGTCTTGACGAGCCTTCAAGCCATCTTTGTTCTTCCCCTCAATGGATAGAAGGGTGCCTATGATACTCTCGCACATATTCCTCTCAATGTGCATAACATCTAAATTGTGGCGAAGCAACAATGATTTCCAATAAGGTAGAGAGAAGAAAATACTCAATTTTCTCCACCCAAGGTACTTTCTATCATCTTTTTTACTTCTCTTCATCTTCTTACCTTTCTTCTTGCTGTCTTCTTTTGCAACATGAGAGTTAAAATGCTCTAGCTGTTGTAAGATTTGATCTCTAGATAGCATCAATGGCTTGTCACCCCATTCTCCATGACCATCAAATTATGTTCTCATCTTTCGGAATTTATGATTGTTTTCAAGCCATCTACGATGACCTGTGTAACAAAATTTCGTACTACACTATAACCAAGTAGAACATGTGTCATTGTTACAGTTAGGACAAGCTAATTTACCTTTAGTACTTGTTAACCCCGCCCAAAAAAGGGGGGTGATTGTGGCCATGTGATACCATGGACTTAACCGACCAGTAAGAACATCAAACATGATCGACATACTCTTCAAATACAAGAAAGCGCGGAATATGCTAAATTAATCAGATCTGGTCGGCGCAAATTAGCATGATAATATGAAATAGAAAGATGGGAAATTCAGGCACAGCATAAGAACTGAAAGGCTGACCATAAACAATGCAATTGCCATTCAACAAAATAGAAAAAGATGGTCAGTAAGCAGACAATTAGGTAGGGTGGCTGGCAATTAATGCTGATTTATTAAGCCGATCGACCATGATCCCTCGAAGAGGTGGTCACCGGCACATGTCATCTTCATTCAAGCCGAACGCTGACGGTCCTCCAATGGAGGGGTCGACGACTGCCCTTTTCAATGATTATCTATTTTTTTAAGTCAACCGGCCGTGGTTCCCCGAAAGGGTAGTCGGTGACAAACGTCATCTTCATTCAAGCCGAACGCCAATGGTCCTCCAATGGAGGGGTCGACGACTGCCTTTTTCAATGATTATCTATTTTTTTTAAGTCAACTGACCATGGTTCCCCGGAAGGGTGGTCGGTGACAAATGTCATCTTCTTTTAGGTCGAACGCCAACGATCCTCCAACGGAGGGGTCGACGACGACCTTATCTATTCATTAAGCCCTATCATGTGCCAATCAGTCCAGTCTATCCATAGAAACGATCAACTGATTTCAGCCCTGTGTCAAGCATGCTATTATCCTTTGACATCCCCAAGGAATATGAGCAAACCCAAAGCACACAAAGAGTGTAGTAATCTGATGCAAAAAAAATAATAAAACAACGACGGAACAAAATGAAACATAGGCAGAGAAGCCTACAGTCGGGAATGCAACCAGCCCGTTCGACAGTCGATCACTGCGCCGAAAGCTCAGAGGCTGTCCTGTCTTGAGCTACCGAGGCCTGAAGCTCCAAAGAAAGGATTCCCTGTATCAAACAGCAAAAAAAAGGAAGAGACATTGGGCCGTAACACCAAAAATAAAATAGAGAAAATAAGGAAAGAGAGGGGAATCTCACGGAGAAGAGGGCTTCCGTGAGGCTCGACTGTCGGGGGAGAAGCCTGTGGAGGAGGAGATGCAGGAGATGGCTCTCCTGTAGAGCTGGCGCGGTTTAGAGGACTATCAGGCCCCGTCGACGGCCTACCGTACCATCACCTCCAGAACGAAGGTGTGCGGAAGACGGAAGAAGCTAGAGGGAGCCGGAAGCGCCGAGCAAATCAGATGGATGGGGTTCCCGCGAAGCTTGACTTGAAGGAGGGCCCTCGCTGCGACTGCCGCAGAAGAACCGGAGGTCGACGATGCTCGGCGGCTGCGAGGAAGACCGCGAAGAGGAAGAACCCTGCCGGCGGGCGCTGTGGAAAAGCCAGAGGCCGGGAACGCCTAGAGGAGGAGAAGCTTTCACCGTGGTCGACGAGCGTAAGAAGAAGGGCTCCCGCGAAACCTGAAGTAGACACGAGGGGGAAGCCGCATGAGGGGCTAGCGCCTCGGCGTCGCTGCTGGACCAAGCTCACCACACCCGTTCGCCTATTTCCTCTCCCTCCTGCGTCGTCGGCGAAGCTGGAGTCCTCCCATGCCGACCGGTGACAAAGCAAGGGTGGCGGGTAAGGAAAAGCTCCACCGCGAGCCACCCACAGGGGGAGGCAGAAAAGAAGAGAGAATCGCGCGAAGAAGGTGGGAGTACTAGGGCTCCGAGCCTGCCGGCGTTGTCGATCCTTGCTTAGCAGCCTGGCGGGTTCGTCGGCAGCGGAACAAGAAACGGGGGAGAAGCTCACCGAGGTCGACTCCTCCAGCACTCAGCTGCACCGGCAGCCGACGGTTTTCGGAGAATCGGAGACGATGAAGGCGGAGGTGGAGAGCCCCTGTCGTCTTCGCCCGTCGGCGCACCGTACTCGCTGGCCCCGTCGCTTGCTGCCCTCGCGCCTGCCAGCCACCGCAGGGGGTGAAACACCCAGGGACGGAAAAGCCCAAATTGCCCCTTCGCGAAGTTTCCTTCACCGAGGAGCCTTGTCGCTCCCGCGGCCTCGCTTTACCCAGGTTAATGATTTTGACTTGGTCAAAATCGGAGCATGAGAGGAGAAGCCTCGCCGGTCGGCCAAGGGAACAGGGAGATGGCATGGGGATTTTGACCCGGTCAAAATCCAAGAAGAAAAGGTACACTCATGTATGCATCGCCATGACCCCCTCAACGTAATTAGGAAAAATGAATCAGATGCCATGTTCAGCAAAAGAAAACAGAAGGAAGGAGATTTGACTTTGGTCAAAATTCAAGAGCATTGGATCTTTTGGCTTGAAGTGGTCAACCGGATTTTGATAATTATTAAATGGAAAATAATGTTGATAAGAGGTGCAGTAAATGAGGGCAATAGATTAAACATTTTTCTCTCTCATTTATTGATTATGAGGTTAAAAAATGACGAAAAGGAGTAAAAAATGAAGAAGAAGAAAACGAAAATGATGGATGAAGTAAAAAAAAAAGAGGAAGGGGGGAAGAAAATCGGCAAACAAAAAAATAAGAAAAGAAGAAGAAGAAGAAGAAGAAAGAAAAAATAAAAGAAAGATGAGAAAATGTGTATCAATAGAGAATGCAAGAAAAAAAAAGAAGAAAAGAAAAGTACATGGGATGTTCATGTAGGAGACGTGACTCTCGGCCAATAATTTTGACAAAGTTAGCTTTGCCTTCGGATGACTTTTAAATGGGCTCAAATAGCCCCAATTGGTTCATTGGTCCCATATATACATATATGGGCCTTGGATGTTAATGTGTGGGCCTCAATTTTTCAAGGGGGGAAGGCCCAAAAGCTGTCCCAAATAAGCCATACGAAATTCCTCTTGCAAAGATGATTATGGGGGCATTTTGTGTAATTGGCCACCCCAACCCCTCATAAAGGTGGCCAAAGTCCAAAAGACCCTCACATTTTCCCCTCACACCTACCATAAAGTAAAAAGCGAGGTGAAGTAATTCCAAAGTGACCCTCACCTCATCTCACACCATCAAAAACAAGGAAAAGTTGGGGCATTTTGTGGACCAAAATGTCCTTCCCTTTTGGCATATAAAAAGGCAAGAAATCCTCTTGTAGAGGAGAGAGGCAACGTTCCCTAGGCATCCTTCTTACGTAGAGCATCAAAGGTTCAAAGGCTTCCCCCTTTCCCATCGTCCAAGAGAGTGCAAGGAGGGAAGAGAGGTCAAAATTCCATTTTCATGGAATTGGCTAAGTCCCAAGGTATACCATAGGTGCAATTACATCATTCTACACCATGATGGGCATGAGGGAATATCAAGCATCCAATGGCCTATTAGGCAAGGAGAGGTATCACTCATCCCAAAGTCCAATGGGCAATGGGAACACTCATCTCATCAAAGCTCATTAAGGCTCTCAAAGCCCAATTGGCCACCATCAATGGAAGACCAAGACCATGTGACCCCATTTCAAATGAACCAACTCCAATCAACTAAGGCCCAATTAGGCCTTAACCAACATGAACAAGAGACCGATCCAAGGCCCATCAATGTGGGAGTTAGGCCCATTAAGGTTTACAAGGCCCAATCAACCATCTTCAAAGGAAGCTCAAGACCATGTGACTCCATTCCAAGTGCATCAAACTCGGTCCATTAAGGCCCAATCCGGTTTCAACAGAGATGAGCATGAGATCGACCCAAGGCCCATTAACATGGAAAGTGGGCACATTAAGTCACATGATAACCAAAACTCTAATTAAAACATCATAAGCAAGTCCACCTCCACTAGGAAAGAGAAAACCTCCCAACAGTTCAATAAAGACCCCCCCAACGGTTGTTGGAGGAATGAGAAAACCCCCAACGGACCATCAAGGCCCGCCAACTCGGTCAATCCCCAATCGGGAAGTACCGACTGGCGGATGAAAGAGAAAACTTCCTAACGGTTCAATAAAGACCCCCCAACGGTTGGTGGAGGAAAGAGAAAACCCCCAACGGACCATCAAGGCCCGCCAACTCGGTCAATCCCCAATCGGGAAGTACCGACTGGCGGATGAAAGAGAAAACCCCCAACGGACTATCGAGGCCCGCCAAATCGGTCAATCCCCGATCGGGAAGTACCAACAGGTGGATGAGAGAGAAAACTCCCAACGGACCATGAAGACCCACTGATTCGGTCAATCCCCAATCGGGAAGTACCAGTTAGTGGATGAGAGAGAAAATTCCCAACGGCTCACCCAAAAAAATTCCCAACGGCTCACCCAAGGCCAATTAACATGGAAAGTGGGCACATTAAGTCACATGATAACCAAAACTCTAATTAAAACATCATAAGCAAGTCCAACTCCACTAGGAAAGAGAAAACCTCCCAACAGTTCAATAAAGACCCCCCAATGGTTGGTGTAGACACGCAATTTTGGCCTAGTTGGAGAGCTTAAATTCTTGTTTTCATGAAGAATATTTGAGTAACCTTTCAAGGGAACCGAGTTTTCCAGAAAATTAAGGTTTTTGGCACATTTCAAAGAGGGCAAAACCCTGTGTATAAGGGCACCTGGCACCCTACTTATAGGGCACCAGGCGCCCTATAAATAGGGCACCAGGCGCCCTGTTTATAGGGCACCAGGTGCCCTATAAACAGGGCGCCTGGAACCAAATCCGATCGATTTGACAGGCTGATTTGACCCATGCAGTGACTTGTCTTGTCGATCTGACAAACCTCATGATGCTAGCGCCCCATATACAGGGCGCTATGCCACATGGCACTGTTTTTCGAAAATGGCCAAAGTACCCTCTTTTGGGCTATAAATAGACCCCCATTTGGAGCTTGGAGGAGGTTCCAACCTCGTGCCACCCTATAGCTCATCCAACACCACGTTTCTAAGCCATTCTCATCCTCCACAAGCCTTCAAATCGATCCAAAATCGTCCACCAAAAACCCTAAAAACCTATACATTTCGTCACTCGGAAAAATGATTTTCCTCCAACGCTTTGAGAGCTTCTACCCGTCTCTCCTCTTATATCCAAGACCCAAACCCTCTTCCATGGGCTTCATTTGAGTATTGTCTACAAGGAGGAGCCCCTACTTTGTCCCGGAAGCCTCCCGGCACTCCGGAGCGGCGCCGCGAAGAGGAAAGAAAATGCGGTCGGGCCGGACTTAGTGCCCCGTATACGGGCGCTTTGACTTGGTCAACGCGCCCCGTAAAGGGGCACCTTCTCCTGGCGCGCCCTATATACGGGGGCACCGGGAAGGACGGAAAGCTTGTTTTGTTATTTTTGGATTCCGATCGTCCGTTTAATCAAGTTTTTGTCTTCCCTTTTCATCTTAGCTTGTTCATCAAGTTATTTAGCATGTCTTAGATCATTTTGCATCACATATATATATTTAAAACCTTCCAAATAGGGGTTGGGATTTAGTCCCAATCGGTCGATTCCTTCCCTTTTTCATGTTTACATTTGAATTTGAGCATGATTCTACACTCGTCACGAGAACTAATGATCTTTTCACTTGTTTCTATGTTTTCTTATGGACATTCTTAGGTAAATCTGATTGAGGCGGAGCTTCAACCGGGATCGAAGACGAAGGACTCACTAAGCTCTCTTCTTTCGGCCGGCCGAGAGAGGAGAAGTCGGAACCCAACAATCTCCCCACTTCCAAAGGTACGACGGTCATTTCTCTATTTCATTTCTTTTCCTTCTACTATATTTTGGAGCCTTTGGCTCCTGGCGACCACACCCATTAACACACCATCCACCAAGTCACCAAAGCAAGCGTAGGGGCTGGAAGGGGGATATTCGCGGATGTCCCGTTCCGGGTGCTTACACCTTTTGGCGACCACGGTGGGACCGACTTTGCTTTAGTGAGTTCTTCTCTTCTTTCCTAAGAATGTCCACTTGAAAACATGCTTATTTTCACTTTAGTTCACATTTAAGCCATTTCCATTTCCTTGCATTGCTATTTACTTGCTTACATACTTGTTTGTTTCCTTGAAGCATCATCTTGTTTCTTCTAAGTTTACTTGCTCTCTGTTTATCTTTTTAAAAGCATATCGATCTGATTTCCAACTTTGTTAATCAACTTATTTCACCTTAGTATTTTAGATATCATCTTCTTTCATCCCTTGTTAAGTATACTTGCCTATTTCTTTCTAAGTCTAGTTCTTCTTTAGCAAACCTTTCAAAGCATGCTTAGTTAAATTAGTGCTTTCTTCCATCCTAGTTTAATTTTATATCATTGTCTTGTTCACTTGCTTCCTACAACATCTCATTAATCATTGTATGCTTTTATTTTATTCTTGCTTACTTCTTATTCCTTGACATTTCACTTGCATTTAGTTTGCATTGGAGTTTCGGGTTCGCCCGTCTATTTAGGTCATCCGAGAAGGGAGGCTCTCTCCTCCCAAAGCCCCACACATCCAAACACCCCTCTTGGTGGTTGCCAACTCCTCCTCCGGGGATTCCCTCTCGGAAGGACTGGGTAGCTTCCATCAAGGCCTCCGTAAGTCCCCAGACGTGAAGGATTCCCTCTTCACTGATTGGGCTGGTTGTACCATTTTATCCCAAAACTCGGAGTACCTATTACCTATCGTTGTGAAAGGAGTGACAACCTTAGATTGCTCGGCGTTGTGAGAGCATAGGGTCCTACCCATTTATTTGAGTGGACAATATTTCTCTTAACAAGCCATTAATTTGAGGTTGAAACAAAAAAAAATTTTGCGTTAATCATTCCAAGTCTTTGCTATTACTTGTTTTCAAACAAAAACTAAAAATTAAACAAAAATCCCAAAATCACCTAAAAAGAACCAAAACAAAAAATTTTCTTGAGGTTAATTTGCTTGACAACTTGCTTGTCCGACAAAAGAAAATCAAAACAAAAAGGGGTAAAAAAATCAAAACTAAAAAAATCCTTAAGCTTTTATTTGTCAACCTTCTTTTTCTATTGTGTTTATGAATTTAAGGTCAGGTCGAGTTATCGGAATGGCGGATCAAGGATACGAGCAACTACAGTTAGAGTATGACCAATCTTATTTCTATCCTGATGCCGTGTGTGCCGTCAATGAACCCGAAGTTCTCCCTGAACCTAGTCAAACTTCTCCTCGACCCAATCCAAATTCACTTTGGGAGGCATTCTCTCATGCCGACCCTACCCAACTCCAGGCTATCAAAGCCATCCTCAAGGGCAAGTCCCCCACCGACCACATTCCTCCCGAAGGTGGCCTTCATATCTCTACCCCTCGGTCAGTGGCACACCAACCCAATGTGCCCACTCATGGCCATTCCCATATCGGGCTCATAGCCCCAATTTCTCCTCATCCGGTGGCTAATCTAGATCACCCCAATACAAATGTTGTTGTCCCTTCTAGACCACCAGTTTATTCTTCTAATCATCTCAACCCTACTCACCCTTTGGTGCATCCCCCAATGTACCCTTCTCATCCGGTCACTTCGGCCCACCAAGTCCCAATTCCGGTGCACCAAGCACCCACTTCTCCTCCTCCTCCTAGGGAACCTTCTGTCGATCAGGCCATGATTAACAAGATCAATCGCATGGATGAGCAGTATAGAGAGCTTAGACGTTTGATCGACACAAAGGCAGCCCCTGAAATTTCTCTTCCTTCCCTCCCTACTTTTCATCTACCTCCCTCTGAAATGCCGGTATACCGTCGCTACAATGGAACCGGTAATCCATTCATTCACATCAAGGACTTTCTTTATGAGTCGGTAATGTGGCACAATGATCCAAGGGCCCTTGCTTTTCTTTTTAGAAGTTCATTACAGGGTTCAGCTTTAGAGTGGTTCTACTCGCTTGACTCTTTGGAGGCGAGTAACTTTGAAAGCTGTCAAAGCTAAATTTTTGCAGAGATATCAAGATAGGGTCGGACTAACATATTCCATCACCGGCCTCATGGCTGAAAAAATGAGAAATGATGAAGATTTTACCGAGATATCTTGATAGGTGGAGGTCCATGGCGAGAAAAGCTTACTGATTCCATTTCAGAGCCGGAGCAAGTAAAGATGATCATCACCAATGCCACTCCGGCCTTAAAGAATATGCTAGCTTTGCATCACCCCACCTCCATGAGTGAACTTTATGAGAGGGCACGGTACATTCAGACACAGCTTAGGGACTCACCTATCATGAACTTGTTTGATCCTAGACCCCGAGCTGTCAAGAAAACCACTTTTACCACAACCGGCCCAGTGACTGAGGGCGTAGTGACAAACGAAAACCTTAACGTTGTAGGGAACCCACCTATAAATTATCAACACCAGGTTAGGGAACCCTCAACAAAATCAACCATTTAGAAACCCTCGTCAACCTCAACATCAACCTCGGTTCCGGCCCCCGTCGGCAACAAGCCCCGATCCCTCGGCGACCGCAAGCCCCCGGTTCTCCGGCCCGGCGCGGCAACAAGCCGGCCAACTACAACCAGGCACCCCCTCCCATGGCCTATGAACCCCGAAAGGTTGGACCCAAGAGAAACGATTACCCGCCTTTGCCGTACTCTCTCGTGGACATCTTTAATGCACTCATGGCGGCGGGGCAAATTGCATTGCCAAGGAGAAATTGGAATGGCCTCGAGAATGCCAACACGGAGTGATCTTGTTTGTTCCATAGACATCCACGGTCACACCATGGAAAATTGTTTTCGGTTCAAAGACTATATCCACGATCTTAATGAGCAAGGCGGTATTGGCGGGACCGGATGGGGGAATACATCGGAACGAGTTGAAAAATCAACCTCAACGGCGGCACGTACCGGCTCGGCGAAGCAACAACAACAAAACCCCGGCACAGGGGATTATCCAAAACCCTCTACCTCTACATGCACCCGCACACAGGAATCAACATGTTAATCCCATCTTGATCTCTTCCGGAGAGTATCATCTACGGGGCCAGAATTGGCAAGGCGAGGGAGCCACCTCCGCCCTGCATGTCAACCGACGTGTCCATTCTATACCCCAAGTTACATCAGCCAACCCCATTACTCCCAACCGGGCACCCATCATCCGAGCACCATCACGACCCATCATAACACCACCAACCACACAACTCCAATCGGGACGGACCCTAATCCGCCCGGTTAATCCTACAAAACATCACCACCACTAGGACCTATCATCATCCCGCCCCGTGCAAACATACCTACCTACTCTACCATGCCTCAAACCACCATCATTACGCCCGTCCCAAGAGCTCCCATCATTCAACCTAACCCGCCACCCACCACTACCAACCCAGCCATAGCTCCTCAACTTGCCACAGTACTCAGAAGTGGGCGCATGTTCCAAAGGGTATTTCCCCAGGCCGGCCAATCAGGGTTGGCACCAGAAGCGAGAAGAAGAACACATTGAAGAGCGTTGCAGGACATCCTATGACTTATTGAAGCATCTTGATAAAACCCCGGCACGGATCTCTATCTTAGAGTTGATCAAAAGATCCGAGTCCATCAAGAGGTTCTCCAACAAGACGGTACTTACGGCGAGTAATGGTAAACGAGAGCCTCCCCGAGAAAAATCTCATCGAGTCTCGGTCCCAAGAAGTGAGTATCCGGCCCTCACATTCACAAAGGAAGAGTTGGCCGACCCGGAAATAAGGAAATGTGCCTTGTGCATCACGGTCCACATCAATGGTGTAGGCATCAAGTCATGTTTAATCGATCTTGGAGCATCCATCAATGTTACGCCACCGAGAAACATTACATCTTTGTGGATTCTCCGAGGAAGACATCCGGCCATCTCAAATAACGGTATTGCATATGACAATTCAAAAAAGCTTCTGATGGCATGATTACATTAAATGTAAAGCTTGGCCCTCGAACAGTCACTGTTAACTTTCACATACTTGAGATGGATCCAACCTACAAACCTATTCTGTGACGGCCCTATTTGGAAGCACTAGACGCAGACGCCTCCACCAATCACCGGTGTCTTAAATTCCCTTACAAGGACGAGTGATTAAGGTGACTAGCATGCCCACTAGATCATCCATCTTCTCCACCACCACCCCTTGGGTTGCCAAACGAGCCAATTTTTACAATCTTGGATCTTCCCGAGAAATGAGTAGGCAACCCGGGCAAGTGTGGAGAAGGAAAAGAGAAGAAAATGAAACTATAGGGTGGCATATAATGAAAAGTTTGGGATACCGAAGGGCCGAGGACTAGGCAAAGAGCGCAAGGCATAGCCCCAATCAATCTAGTGAGGTTACAACCAAAAGGCGGGGTTGGATATGATGGAACGATAGCGAATGGTCGAATCTCGGAAGCGAGATACTTTTACGGATGTTTACAAAAAATTTTCATCAAGAAAGAAACCATTCAGGCGGTGAGAACAAAGAAGAACAAGAAGTGGAGCAAGACAAAAGAAGAAGAGCGACGACCCTGAAGATGACGTGTATCCCGAAATATCTCTTTTATTTTCCACCGATGAAGAAGGGTCAAGCAATGAACCACTCCGAGTGGCGAACCACCTATCAACCCACCTAAGGGTCATATTGCCAAACCGACTCGAGAAAAAGTCCAACCAACTCCACGAGGGCCTTCCCTCATTATGTCATCTTTTGGGGCCGATGCCCCAATTCACCGTGATGCTCTCCCCGGGCTCCTTGGCCCGATCCCTATTTCTAGGCCCTCAGGCCCAACTTATGGGTCCACGAACCCACTTGTTGCTTTTGGGCCACCGAGCCCCTCTACTAAATATGGGCCTTTGTGCCCATTTCCTCCAACTTTTGGGCCACCGAGACACTCTACTAAATCAGGGCCTTTCAGCCCATTTTCTCCATCTCTTGGGCCGTCGAGCCCCTCTATTCAATCTGGGCCTTTGTGCCCATTTTCTCCAACTCCTGGGCCATCGAGCCCCTCTATTAAATCCGGGCCTTTGTGCCCATTTTCTCCAATTCTCGGGCCCTCGAGCCCATCTCCTAAACCTGGGCCTTTGATCCCGCATCCTCCTCTTATTGGGTCCATGAACCCCTCTTCCTCTATGGTCATTCGGCCTACTGGCCCATCATCTCTTTCTGTCAACATTGGGCCCGAAAGCCCCCTCTATCAAACATTACTCGAAGTCTTCCCCTCTTTATCAATATCTTCGCCTACTCTGACCCCCGTAGTTGATCTCAACCCAAATCGGGCACACGAAGCCCAATCTGTCTTTATGTTTAGCACTCCTCGAAAAAACAACGTCCTCCTCGAAACTCAAATTTCGATCAAGGAAACATCTAAACTTACCTCGGAAGGGCATTCGACTCAAGGAGCCACCAGATCCTTGATTGACCTCCTTTGCCCTCCATCCTCTCCAATAAATTCCACTCCATCCACCCCCTCTTCCTCTTCTTATTTACTTTCTTCTTCTTTAAGTTTAGTTTCCAATAAAAATAGGACAAAAAATCAGAGGTAGGAGAGTTCCCGAGGAAAGATACACCGCATCGAGTTAGCTCCAAAAGCTTAGAACACCATCTTAGGTGGAGTACTTTAAAAAAAGGAGCTTGGCCGGTGTTCGTTAAGATGCGTAGATGAAGAGGAGGCTGAATTGGTGCTTGAAGAAGCACACTCGGAGTATGTGGAGGCCATGTAAATGCCCAAGCCCTCGCGAAAAGATCATCAGACAAGGGTACTATTGGCCTACTCTGGAAGAAGATTGCTCGATCTTTGTCCGGCACTGCCATCAATGTCAACTTCACGCCGACAAGATTCATTCTCCCGCATCTTCCCTTCACCCGATTCACGCCCCATGACCCTTCGCTATGTGGGCTTTTGATGTTATCGGACCCCTCAGTGACCCAAACTCCACAAACAAAAACCAAATCCTTCATCCCTAGCGCAACGGAGTACTTCACCAAGTGGGCGAGAAGCGGAAGCATATGTGGAGATCAAGGCATCAACGGTCTACACCTTCATCCAAGCGCAACATCATTGCCGAGGTTCGGGATCCCGAGCGACATCATCACCGACAATGGACCACAATTCATCTCTCGGGAGAGTGCGTAACCTTTGCAACGGGTATTGCATCGATTGCATCATTCATCTCCATATTATCCTCAAGGCAACGGTCGGGCGAAGCCACCAATAAAACCACGATAAAAATCATTAAGAAGACTTGTAAGTCTAGCAAGTTCGAGGACCGGCCGGATAAGTTAATTGATGCTCTATGGGCCTACCGCACTTCTATTCGAACCCAAACGGGTCAGACCCCCTATGCCTTGGCATTTGGGATGGAGGCGGTAGTTCCATACGAAGTAATCATTCCTTCCCTCCGAGTCCAGATCGATCGAGATATCTCAATGGATGAACGTCGAGATTCTCTTCTCGCGCAACTCGAACTCTTGGATGAAGGGAAAGTGGGCGCTGCCGAACATGCTAGATCTTACCAAAATAGACTTAAAAGATTTTATCAGAAGAGGGTGGTGGAGAGAAAATTTGAAGTCGGTAAGGTTATGCTTAAAAGAATATTTGTTAAGCCGGGCGGTCCCCGCTCCAAACTTCAACCTAATTGGGAGGGTCCATATGTAATTTCGGTTGTTTATCCCGGTAATTCATATAAGCTAACTAATGCAGAAGGAGAAGAACTAGCTCATCCCTGGAATGGTGTATACCTAAAAAAATATTTCCCTTAGATCACAAAAAATCTATAAAATCCAAAGGTGTGAAGTATCAAGATAGCATCTAACGCTTACTTGCCCGGTGCATCAACTTGTCACTTAGGGAAATATGGATAGGCATCATACTGCACACACTACACGTCTAGTCTTGAGATCCGATGATCAGAAGACAGAGAAAGCTAGGCAACGCTTGGCGAAAGAAGGTCAGCCTAATCCCGTTCCTTCTCGTTTCGGTCCAGAATAGATGAAAGGGGTTAGAATAAGGAGTATCGAAAGTGCCCATTGCCTTAGTTGGAAAATGCCTCTGAAAGTCTGACTTCTTAAAAAGAAGAAAAGGGTACCAAAAGATGGGCAATGACCCCTCAGGTCATCGAAAGAATAGACCTGTCTGAATGTGTACCCACAAAAGCCCAAAAAGAAAAAGGCTCCAAAAGATGGGCAATGACCCCTCAGGTCAAAATCAAGCAAAAAGGAAGAAAGATCATACCGAATGTGGGCCATCAAAGAAAAGGGATAGAAGGAAGGACCCGAAGAGGTCAAAACCCGAATGGGCAATGTGGGTATTAGTAGAGAAACGAGTTCGACATCCCTGAATTCTACTAAGGACTTACCACCAATCATCTTCCTTCTTTAACCTCAAAGGATAGGGTTGACCGACTAGGTCCAAGAAGAGCCATAGCCTATCAAAGGCGGAAGGTCAGAAGATTCCGAACAAGGCACTTTCTTGCACGTGAAGCCTACTCTTAACCCTTAGGTAACAATGAGAGGCACCTATGGCAAGCAAGACAAAGGATGAGATGGTCGTGTCCCTCACACCAAACCAAACAAAAAAATCAAATATTTCAAAAATCCTAAAAAAGAATATCCAAAACACCAAAAAATCATAAAAAATACCAAAATACCAAAAACATTATAAAACCATCAAAACCCAAACAAATCAAAAATTTCAAAACACTTTCAAATTTGCTTCTTAAATTGGCTAGCGCCTTTGCATTCATGTTTAATTTCGAGTCTTGCATACTTTCTTTTGTGCATACTTATGTTTTTGTTATCTTTACCTTGATAAAGCCGATGTCCCTTGACGAAAAGATCAAGGCAACTTTGCCCTCTCCTTGCAAGGGACTAAGCCAAAATAAAGTTCTAATATCTTCTCTCAAGTGGATGCAGGAATAGGAGAAGGCATGCCAGCTTCATATCCCCAGAAACTTAGAGGAAGCAAAAACAACAAAAAATCAAAAAAAATTGAAAACCAAAAGTGGACTACCCCGACCCCTATTAGGACTTGCATTTAGTATTGCATCTATCAAAATAAATAATATTTGAGATGTTGAAGACCTCAAGTCTAGAGGGGGATGAGCCTGAGAACCCCTTCAACAAAATCAGTGAGGGCCCAGTCATTCCCTAGGCTTGCGGATAGGCCAAAGTTGAATATGCGGGGACGACGGTTTCTTCATGGATGTCCTGACCCGTTATGTTCAACCTATATCTTCAACTATTTTCTTATACTTATTTTTATTTCTTTAAACCCGGCATGCATCATGCATCATCACATGCGTTATCCCACCATAACCATTCCCCGCTTCCTAATAATGCTATAACCTCCTTCCAGTCGCATCATGCAACCTTTTAAAGATGGTCTTTTATAGCCCTTAGAGAAGGTCTTGATTTTTCATAGAATTGGTTTCCAACGGGTTTTGACAATGATTTCATCGAAACAAGAAGTTTTTCCATGTCAAACTGAACCGGTATTTCTGAGTAAACCTCATGAATTTGAAGAACCCAACCTTTGTTGATTGGTTGTCTCCTCTTTACTTTTCGCAATTTACTTTTCAATGCATTTCTACCGAGTCCAGCACACCATGCAGTTCGGGTCCTGGCCGGTAACAATTCTCCCACACGTGGGATTTTAGTTATTTACTTTCAGTACTGTTCTTCTCTTTAACCAATCAACCAGAGGGAAGGTTTCGATAAGACAAAGGGTAATCTCGGAGTCCGGTAAAGTTTTATTCCACTCAACTAGGCCAATGAGGGCGTGTCTAAATCTACACCTTGGCGTCACTTTTCAGTCCATTACCACTTCATTCCACTACGCCTCATTACGCTTCGCTACATTCGCCTACGTTTCATTCATGTCACTCCCCTACAAAGCCGACGCCAAGGCGAGGCAAGGCCGTAGACACGCAATTTTGGCCTAGTTGGAGAGCTCAAATTCTTGTTTTCATGAAGAATATTTGAGTAACCTTTCAAGGGAACCGAGTTTTCCGGAAAAATTAAGGTTTTGGCGCATTTCAAAGAGGGCAAAACCATGTGTATAAGGGCACTGGCGCCCTACTTATAGGGCACCCGAGGTGCCCTATAATAGGGCACCGGGCGCCCTATAAACGGGGCACACGGCGCCACGTATACGAGGCACCAGGCGCCCAATAAACAGGGTGCCTGGAACCAAATCCGATCGATTTGACAGGCTGATTTGACCCCTGCAGTGACTTATCTTGTCGATCTGACAAACCTTATGATGCTAGCGCCCCATATACAGGGCGCTATGCCACATGGCACTGTTTTTCGAAAATGGCCAAAGTACCCTCTTTTGGGCTATAAATAGACCCCCATTTGGAGCTTGGAGGAGGTTCCAACCTCGTGCCACCCTATAGCTCATTCAACACCACGTTTCTAAGCCATTCTCATCCCCCCACAAGCCTTCAAATCGATCCAAAATCGTCCACCAAAAACCCTAAAAACCTTCTGTTTCTTTCACTCAGAAAAATGATTTTCCTCCAACTTTGAGAGCTTCTACCCGTCTCTCCTCTTATATCCAGCACCCAAACCCTCTTCCATGGGCTTCATTTGAGTATTGTCTACAAGGAGGAGCCCCTACTTTGTCCCGGAAGCCTCCCGGCCTCCGGAGCGGCGCCGCGAAGAGGAAAAGAAAATCGTTCGGGCCGGACTTAGTGCCCCGTATACAGGGCGCTTTGACTTGGTCACCGCGCCCCATAAAGGGGGCACCTTCTCCTGGCGCCCTATATACAGGGCACCAGGAAGGACAGAAGCTTGTTTTGTTATTTTTGGATTCCGATCGTCCGTTTAATCGAGTTTTTGTCTTCCCTTTTCATCTTAGCACTGTTCATCAAGTTATTTAGCATGTCTTAGATCATTTTGCATCACATATATATATTTAAAACCTTCCAATAGGGGTTGGGATTTAGTCCCAATCCGTTCGGTTCCTTCCCTCTTTCATGTTTACATTTGAATTTGAGCATGATTCTACACTGTCACGAGAACTAATGATCTTTTCACTTGTTTCTATGTTTTCTTATGGACATTCTTAGGTAAATCTGATTGAGGCGGAGCTTCAACCGGATCGAAGACGAAAGACTCACTAAGCTCTCTTCTTTCGGCCGGCCGAGAGAGGAGAAGTCGGAACCCAACAATCTCCCCACTTCCAAAGGTACGACGGTCATTTCTCTATTTCATTTCTTTTCCTTCTACTATATTTTGGAGCCTTTGGCTCCTGGCGACCACACCCATTAACACACCATCCACCAAGTCACCAAAGCAAGCGTAGGGGCCGGAAGGGGGATATCCGCGGATGTCCCGTTCCGGGTGCTTATAGTTGGTGGAGGAAAGAGAAAACCCCCAACGGACCATCAAGGCCCGCCAACTCGGTCAATCCCCAATCGGGAAGTACCGACTGGCGGATGAAAGAGAAAACTTCCCAACGGTTCAATAAAGACCCCCCAACGGTTGGTGGAGGAAAGAGAAAACCCCCAACGGACCATCAAAGCCCGCCAACTCGGTCAATCCCCAATCGGGAAGTACCGACTGGCGGATGAAAGAGAAAACGCCCAACGGACCATCGAGGCCTGCCAAATTGGTCAATCCCCGATCGGGAAGTACCAACTGGTGGATGAGAGAGAAAAATCCCAACAGACCATGAAGACCCACTGATTCGGTCAATCCCCAATTGGGAAGTACCAGTTAGTGGATGAGAGAGAAAATTCCCAACGGCTCACCCAAAAAAATTCCAAATACCATCAACTCGGCTCGCTCCCAAACGGGTGATGCCGAGAAAAAAATTTCAAGACCCATTAATCCGGTTAATCCCCGATTGGGAAATAATGTATAATGGATGAAAATACCAAACATCATCAACTCGACTCGCTCCCAAACGGGCAATGCCGATGAACAAAATTCCAAGGCCCATTAATCCAGTTAATCCCCGATCGGGAAATACTGGGTAATGGATGAAAATTCCAAGGCCCATTAATCCGGTTAATCCCCGATTGGGAAATACCGGGTAATGGATGAAAACCTCAAGCCCCATTAATCCGGTTAATCCCCGATTGGGAAATACCGGGTAATGGATGAAAAATTCCAAGCACCATCAACTTGGCTTGCTCCCAAATGGGCAATGCCGAGAAATAAAAATTCCAAGACCCATTAATTCGATTAATTCCCGATCGAGAAATATCGGATAATGGATGAAAATACCAAACATCATCAACTCGGCTCGATCCCAAATGGGCAATGCCGATGAACAAAATTCCACGGCCCATTAATCCGGTTAATCCCCGATCGGGAAATACCGGGTAATGGATGAAAATTCCAAGGCCCATTAATCCAGTTAATTCCCAATCGGAAAATACCGGGTAATGGATGAAAACCTCAAGCCCCATTAATCCGGTTAATCCCCGATCGGGAAATACCGGGTAATGGATGAAAAATTCCAAACACCATCAACTTGGCTTGCTTCCAAACGGGCAATGCCGAGAAACAAAATCTCAAGGCCCATTAATCCGGTTAATCCCCAATCGGGAAATACCAGGTAATGGATGAAAATCTCAAGGCCCATTAATCTAGTTAATCCCCGATCGGGAAATACCGAGTAATGGATGAAAATCTCGAGGCCCATTAATCCGGTTAATCCCCGATCAGGAAATACCGGATAATGGATAAAAATATCCAACGCCCATCAATCCGGCCAATCCCTGAAAGGAAATGTCGGGTCATAGGTAGCAATGTCCAAGGCCTAGCAAGTTGGTTAATCCCCGATCGGGAAAATACTGCTTGTTGGATGTGGAACCAAAAAAGCAATGGATCAAAAAAAAGGGAGCCGTGAGGCTAGACCCAAGGCAGATGCCGTCTCCTAGCCCCCAGATCGAGTCCGAAAAAAAAGGAGGGAAGTAGAAAGGAGAAATGAAAAAGAGATAACGAGAGAGGAGAGGCAGTGTTGATACTCCTGCTTGTTCTTTCATTATTCAGATTGAAAGAAAATACATATTTTCCCTTGCATTTGTCCCGTCTTGTAAATGTGTTACCATGGCAGTTAATCAGGGGTTACTGAGCTGCCGCTCGGTGTAATTAACATCGAATCCATTTGTGGATTGATGGAGAGAGGTCAAACCATAATTTAAAGAACCCACACCATAACCTCGCTATATTATTATGACCCTAATAATCATCAAATTATTTTAATACCAAAAGAGGTAGGGCGGGAACCTTGTCGTCACCATTGTTGGAGACTTTCGCGCCAAAAGGATAAACGAGGGAAGAGGTCATCGCACCCGCACGGTACAATATTTTTATTTTATCCCTCGAATAATTTTTCCAAAAAAAATATAATATAAAATAAAAATGATCATAAAAAAAGAGATCAAAACAAACAACGATTAGAAAATCGCGAGGTTCGAACAAATGGCACGCCCGGTGGGACCTCTCTCTCCCCTCATCTCTCTGCCATGGTAACATAACAAGATGGACATTTAGGTCAACCTCTAACCAGTATTTCGGTTTGTTTTTGCAAGGTTCAATGCCGAACGCTGATGGCGGGGTGTTTTTCACCCAATCCTACATCCGCAACCGGTGGGGATTTCTCGACGTCCCCTTGATTTTCGGTGGCTTCACACCTGTCATCCAAAGGCCTGAGTTCCTCGGTACTATCCTGGCTCTCCCTATCGAGCCGAATGTTGTTCCCTCTGGGAAGACCTAACTCGAAGCTCCCAACAATGAACTCACCAAGCTACCCCAGGAAAAGGATGAAGAGAAACAAGATGTAACGACCGAGTCGGTCACGTTTATTGCCAACACAGTGACGGCAGGCCCGTCTGCACCAGCAGTGGGACGACCTCGCCGAAGAAGAACTCCAACGAAGCAAGCCTCTCACCAGGCGCTTACTGTTGGGCATGCCCAGGTGTGCTCTGAGGGTGACCTAGTTCACCACCCCGATGCTCCACGCAGATTCAAGAAGCCAATGACACTCTCTAACCGGTTCGCTGCACTCCGAGAAGCTCCACAACCAAGCATAGTTGTCATGAAGAATGATAGCGCGGCATGCTATGATGCCGCTCCTAAGATGATAGCTTCACACCTAAGTTCTGCTAGGGCTGGGGGCAAGCCATGCCAGCCGCCCACCCATCAACCTTCACAAACCCAGAAAGCCGGGGGCATGTCCGCCCCACCTTTCCCACCACAATTTCCAAAAGCTACCGACGCTGGTCGTACACCAACTTCTTTAGTTGTTCAACGCTCCTCACAAGCCATGAAGGCCGAGGGCATGCCACCCCTAACAACCACCCATTTGTCCTCTCACGTCACAAAGACCGGGGAAGATTCCAAAGCAGAATACCACATATGGTAGAAGACACAACAACCACAAAACAGGCATTTTCCAAGCAACCAAGGATGCTATAACAATGGCAAGATTGAAAGGAAAGGAAATAGTTCAAGAGAATGCTCAGTGTCACCCCATGACTAATCCAGGGAACTTGAAGCCAGTCTATGTGCCGAGACAAGCTACAAGAACGAGTTTAAAGGAGGAGTATGTCCCAACACCCCAACAAACTCTCAGTAAGATAGAAGCAACAAGTTTACAGCAAGTCACCAAGACCCCGATAGCCACTAGGGCTAAAGGAGGGAGAAGCACCAAGATATCCCAAGCTTGGGTTGATAAACAAAAACTGCAAGGTGAGAATCGGGCTCATGTTCATGCCCATGGTGTTCTGGCAAAAGGAGGATGTTCTAATGCCCCCTAGGTGAAAATCAGTCACACCCGAGGGTGTCAATTAGACCACACCCGGCCATACCTGTGATAACACATAGTATAGATGGAGTGGAGCATTATGATGAAATATTACGTCGGTCAGGCTTGGATCGACTCGCATTTCCCCCCAGCTTAGCCCCACGGAGTCAGCAAGCCAGTATACAGGAGGGGCGAATTCGTGTCTATACTTGTTACGCATCTAGTATGAATAATAGGGCCGAGGAGACCGTAAATACCCCTCGAGCAGCACATCGTGCCGGGCCAGTCACTCGCCAACAAGAGTAAATGGCAGCCTTACTCCATCAAGCAGTTCTCTCACCTCCTCCACAGCAGCCAGAAGTGCTACATCCTGAAGAGAATGAAGAACCTAACTTGGGAGACCATCATGTTGATCAAGAAGCCGTGCTAGCTAATATAACATTGGAAGATTTATGGAGGGAAAATCAAGAACTCAGGGCTATGTTGCACGATTTCGTGACTGCCCAAGCTCAATCCCCACGCCATGCTAGACCCATGGAAGCTGCAGAAGTTCTGTCAAACGTCCAAACGGACCCGCCAGCACATGTATTCCCTCGTGGTCCTGCCCAACACCCAGTTGCCCCACCTCATATGCAAGTTGATTTCCAAGATTTTGAGCCTCCAGTGGCTCACCAAGCCCCCCACATTCCACCCGAACATGCAGCAGTTTCTCAAAGAATTATGATAGAACGCATCGTGGATGCTAAGCTAGTGGAGCATGATGATGGCTTGACAACGGTGGATCTGTACCGAGTGCCATACCCTATCCACCATCAATTTAGAAGGCTGCCGCCAGAAGTTACAAAGATTCCCAAGTGCCCCAGGTTTGACGGATGGGGTTCCCCGAAAGAACACTTAGCAATGTATGTCACCCACCTGGGCGAGTTGGCCCTGGAAGAGTCATACCTGCTTAGATACTTTGCAGCTACTTTGACTGGGTCTGCATTCGAGTGGTACTCGAAGCTCAAACCAAATTATGTTGCCAACTGGGAAGATCTACAACGAAAATTCATTGAACGTTTCAAGCTTACGGAGCGGGCTGTGACATTGGTGGAGCTCACTTCGTTGAGACAAAGAAGAGATGAGTCTGCCGTCGACTTTGTGAAGAGATGGCGAAATTTTAGTATGAAGTGCCCAAACCCCCCGGTCAGTGAGGAGGCTGTAGGACTATGCAAGAGAGGCCTACGCTCCGAACTACTTGAAAAGTTGCTCATTGCAAATATCAAGTCATTTGATGAATTGAACAGGGTAGTCTCAGAGCTAGAGATGTTCTATGCTGAGAACCCGGCTATGTCAGCTGCCAAAGCTAAAATTACCAAAGACAAAGGATATATGGCCAAAGATGTCAACATTGTTGACTTTGTTCCAGCTCCAGCTAGTGAAAATTCAGGCAAGGGAGCCTCATCCTCCTCGCCTCCGGCAGCCAAGAGGCCACCGCAGCAAGGTGGGGGTCTCACGCTGGCTGACCGATTAAAGAAGCCGTATTCTTTTACCAGGGAGAACACTGGGAGACTATTTGATATATGTATGAAGAAGAGCCTAGTGAGCCTACCATCACCAAAGAGGCCAGCTGAGGCAAGCAAGACTGACGATCCCAACTATTGCCAGTACCACCGGATGCTAGGGCACACCATTGAGGATTGTTACTTGTTCAAAGACATGGTAGAAAAGATGATCCAAGAGGGTACTCTCTCTATGGGAAAACATGCCGTTAACTCCCCAAACCCCCATGAAAAGCCTAAACAAATGCAGAATTTTGCTGTCAATATGATTAATCATGGAAGTGGCTCGCCTCGAGGTGAGTCTGGGGAGCCGATACAAGAGTACCCGAGGACGACGCCTGAACAAGTTCGATTCAACAGAATGGTAGATCACATGCGTCGACGGATGTCCCGGCTCCACCAAAGATGCTTGCGTCTGGCAGATGATGTTTTATTGACTACACTCAGCTTACCGTCTATCTTGAGAGGCCGGTTTCCAGAAGACAATTACTCCTCAGGCAGTGCAACACCTTCATACTCTCCCCCTCCTTGCAGTACATCTAGTAGTAATGCTCGGCCAGAGTACCCTCATGCAAGGAGTGGTTGCAAAAGAAAAGCAACTAGCCCGTGTGTCGAGTGATACGAGGCAGAAGTTCGGTACCCACCAAGCCAACGAGAATTAAATCATCCCGTGCCAATGTATCCCCAGGCAAATGCTCCTAGGCCCTCAAACAACCATTCATTCCCCAGGCATATGACCCAGCACCTCTTTGACATATATGTTTGGGAGGGACTCGTTATGCCTATGAGGCTATCAGGCGAGGTCGCAGGACCTAGTGGTTCCAGGCCACCTAGATATTGTGCTTATCATCAAACACATAGCCATGTGATTGAAGATTGTCAAGCTTTGAGGCACCAGATCGAAGAGTTGATGCGAAGGGGAGTGATCGGCATCAGAAGTGGTGCACTCGGGCGTACATACCCACCCCGAGGGCCAGTGACGCATCATCAAGCAAGTGTGATCCACGTCCAAAGTGATAAAATAAGCTGCAACAACAAAGGGAAACAACCACAGGATGTTGGAGAAAGTTCGAGACACCTGGTACGCTATGCAATTTACCAAACTCTGCCTGATGAGGTGGTAGCCCGGAACATCGAGTTCATTGAAGAACGTGCAAAGAGTCACGTGACCCAGCACGAAGTTGCCCAAGTCAAAGATGATGAAGGCTCGTGGACCATGGTCCAACCCCGGAAGGAGAGGACGACCTGCCCACGTCAAGAATTTCTAAAGATTGAAAAGGTTCCCCAGAAGAAAAAGATCTCCCCGGTCATTGCCCTCCCCCCTCCAACTTCCCAGAAAATAGTGGCTAGCGCCGCCATTGAGAAAAGGCAGACTAGGAACAAGAAAAAGGCAGATAAGAGAAAAGAAAGGCGATGAACTGAAGCCCTCCAAGTCGGAATGATGATTCATGAGCGCAAAACTCCACTCCAAAAGCTCCAAATGTTGATAGATGAAATGGAAGAACCTGAACCTAGAATACCCGCAGGCCCCGCTCCTTTGCATGCATATGTCCCATGGGAAGAGCTAGAAGCCAAGGCACGCACAAAGCAATGGCTTCAAGATTTAAGAAAAAGGATGGAAGATGATGATGCCCTTTCTGTAATTGATGAAACTCCAAATTTTTGGGATAGTGCACTTCTTGACACTGAAAGAACAACCACAGTACATGACATAATCCGTAGAATGGAAAATTTGACATGCAATATGGTGGGTGTTCCCCCGCCCGATGAACTATATTCAAAACAACACACAATGAGAAGAAACGATCAGGGCCATTGAGGGAGAGGCGGTGGCCGTCGCACATCAACCAAGACAAATGACAATGTAATTTACTCCAGAGGAGAAAATCCAGGGCCGGTGCCCTTGCCACAAGTAAAGCAACCACCCAAAGGGGTGGTACATTTCTCCCTATCATCTGATGAAGAGGAAGGTTTCGATGCCTCAACAATGGTGCCAATCATGGTAGAACTTGCGCCAGAAGTACCCCAATAAAATATACATATGGAAGAAGAAGAAACCCTAGCTGATTTGTTCGGCGACCGCTTGCGAGCGGTTAAGTTGCAAGAAAAAGATAAAGCTCAGCCTGAGAATGAAACCAACATGCCGCTACAAGAAGAAGATGCCAAGAAGGGCGTAGGGATTCTGCCTCCCCTAAAAGATGCCAAACAAAGGGCTGTTAGAAAAGTGCTTCAACACATGAAAAGATTCCCTGTCTCCTTAAGCATATGGGAGGCCATTTCCCTAAGCAAAGAATTGAGAGAAACCCTTGTGTCTATACTTCAAGATCTAGAAGCATACGAGACACATGCTGCAGAATTACAGAGATATGAAGCGTACATGGCGTCAGTCACTTTCACGAATGAAGACATGCTGTTACCCTCCACCTTCCATAATCGACCTCTGTATATGAAGGGACATCTGAACGGGCATGAAGTTAGTCGAATATTGATAGATCCAGGGGCTTCTATTAATTTGCTTCCCCTTAAGACCTTTAAAGCCCTATATTTGATGCCGCACTTGCAGAAAGTCGCGGGTGTGAAGATATCAAGTTTCAACTAAGATTTTGAACAAGCATTGGGCAAAGTCGAAGTCGAATTGGCATTAGATGATTTCAAAACAAACGTCACATTTTACGTGATCAAAGCTGATACAACCTATAAAGCCCTACTAGGCCTCCCTTGGCTACATGAGAATCGAGTTGTTCCATCAACTCTTCATCAATGCATCAAGTTTTCCCGAGATGGGAAGCAACACAGGCTGTATGAGGATCGCTCTCCATTTGAAGTATGTGAATGCCACTTGGCAGATGTTGAATTATACTTCAAGGTTGGGGCATCCACGTCATCTATTGATAAAGGAAAGCAGAAGGTTAGTGAGATAGAAGAGGAAGAAGAATTTGTAATAATGGTAGATGAGGCCAAAGCCAGGATACACCACCTCATGATCCAACCGCAACCTCCACCGCAGCATGTGAAAGGGCCAGAGCGCCGAATAGTCAAGTTTGGAGCAAATTCCATCACTAAGGCCATGAATGCGAGCATATGCATGCCTCCTGAGGTCATGTGGATGGCAGTTGAGCGGGAAGAACATACAGTGGGAAGGCTTGACACGTTTGCCATCCCTTTTCGTGACGGTCACCTCCTGGTGTATTACAAAAGTGATTGGGTCCCTAAGTGTGCCCCGAAGGATGACTTCGGTTGGCCAGAACAAGACCAACCCGTGGAAGTAACTCTCCCGACATATGAAAAGATGTCCTAAACCATTAAACATTTATGTCATAAACTCCAAATTCCTCACCGCTGCCACCATGAAGAGGCACGCCGATTTGAACAGATATGGTACCCAACTGGTGAAGATCCCCAGGCCCAAAGAGGGCATCGTGGCTTGGGATACGATCCTGAGGTCTCGTATAATGCAAATTTCATTGTCCAGGTTGTTCAAGTTAGAATTGATGAGCCTCCACCGTCTGAAAATCTCGAGACGCCTTCTCCGGTTGGAGATGGAAATGGGTATGAAACCCAACAACCCCAACCAAATGTTGACCCCAGTATAGTTAATTTGTCTCCTGTAGCTCCACCCCCTCCATTGCAAGAGTTGGATGACATTCATGTTGTGGGAAATGAAGAAGAGGATTTTGTTGATGCACAACCTGCTCCCGAGGAAATTGAAGATGGGGGGCAGGCCACAGTGGACGACTTGGTTGAAATAGACTTGGGTACCCTAGAAGACCCAAGGCCTATTTTTGTCAGTACACTATTAAGTGAGGAAGAAAGAACCCAATACAAAATGTTATTATCTGAGTTTAAAGAATGCTTTGCATAGACATATAGGGAAATGCCAGGATTGGAGCCTTCTGTGGCCGTACATAAACTTGCCATACTTCCAACGGTCAAGCCTGTAAAACAAGCACAGAGGAGGATGCGACCTGACCTTGAAATCCAAGTCAATGCTGAAGTAGATAAGTTGCTAGAAGTGGACTTCATCGAACCGTGTATGTATCCGATTAGGCTTGCCAACATAGTCCCTGTTAGAAAGAAGAATGGCCAAATTCGTGTTTGCATCGACTACCGGGACTTGAACCGGGCATGTCCCAAAGATGATTTTCCTCTCCCAATTCCAGAAACCATGATAGATGGCACCATTGGGTGTGAAGCCTTCTCCTTTATGGATGGCTTGTCAGGATACAACCAAATATTGATGGCAGAAGAAGATAAAGTCAACACGGTGTTCCGAACACCCAAAGGAGTGTTTAATTATAAAAGAATGATGTTTGGTTTAAAAAATGCCAAGGCAACTTACCAGCGTGCCATGACCAAGATATTTGACGAGATGCTGCGTGATCTAGTGGAGTGTTATGTGGATGACTTGGTCATAAAGACAGAATGCCGATAAAATCATGTTCGAGATTTAAGGAAGGTTTTTGAGCGGCTCAGGCAATATAAACTCAAGATGAACCCCATGAAATACGCCTTTGGCGTATCGAGTGGAAAGTTTCTTGGCTTTGTAGTCAGATACCGGGGGATCGAGATTGACCCTGATAAAATTAAAGCCATTAGGGAATTGCCGCCCTCAAGGAACATCAAAGAATTGAGGTCCCTTCAAGGAAGATTGGCGTATATACACCGGTTCATTTCGAATTTATCGGGAAGATGTCACCCGTTCTCTCGATTGGCCAAGAAGGGAGCCCCGTTTGTCTGGGATCATGCCTGTTAGAGAGCCCTTGATGAAATCAAAGACTACCTTCTTAGCCCGCCAGTACTGGGGGCACCTATCAAAGGAAAGCCACTCATATTGTACATAGCCGCCTTAGACGCATCCCTGGGGGCATTGCTGGCACAAATAAATGAAGAGGATAAAGAACAACCCTTGTATTACTTGAGCAGACGGCTGGTTGGGCCAGAACATCGATACTCTCCAATGGAAAAAATGTGTCTGGCACTTGTGTTTGCAGCTAAAAAGCTAAGGCACTACATGTTGTCACATGAAGTTCAACTTATATCCAAGTTTGACCCGCTTAAATACATGTTAAAGCAGCCGGTCCTGGCCGGCCGACTGGGCAAATGGGCCCTCATCTTAATGAAATTTGACATAAAATATATGCCTTAAAAGGCGATTAAAGGACAAGGAATGGCGGAATTTTTGGCAGCCCATCCAGTGCCCGAGGATTCTCCACTCAACCTTCTGTTGCCAGAAGAAGAAACGTTGAGGGAAGATGAGGCATACAATGTTCAAGAAACCCAAATTAAATGTTGGCAACTCTATTTTGATGGGGCGGCAAGTGCTGAAAAGTTACCCAATGGGAAGTTCAGATACCGAGCAGGCGCTGGGATAGTGTTCCTCTCCCCAGAAAAGGGGGTTTTACATAATTTATATGCTTTGCCCGAGTCATTGACTAACAATGAAGCTGAATACGAGGCACTCATTGTCGGGCTGCAGCTTGCTCTCGAAATGGGTATCAAGTGCCTGGAAGTGTTTGGCGACTCCATGTTGGTGGTCCAACAGATGGCAGGCGTGTTTGAGGTGTGGAAAGAAGAGCTTGTGGCCTATCACTCTGCAGCTAGAAGGCTGAGCGAGAGGTTTTACATCTTTAGTATACACCATGTCAAGCGAAGCCAGAACTCCCAAGCAGATGCGCTTGCCAAATTAGCATCCGCAATAAGGCTACCGCCAGAGGGTGTGATAGAAATCACTATCAAACAAAGAAAGCTCCTCCCCAGCTCCCTTGAAATCGATAACGAACAAGCAACCTGGGAGGTGATTATGGCCGACCAGATTGAAGATCCCACAAGTGATGATGATGATTGGAGGCTTCCCCTCATAAATATAAAGAATGTTATCTTGCCTGATAACCGAGCCGAGCATGTCCGATTATTGCGGAGAGCCGCTTCGTATCAGTTGATAGAAGGAGAATTATACCGCCTTATCCCCGAAAAGGATAAAGCAATTTTGTCAAGATGTCTTTCAAACAATGAAGCTTACCAAATCATGAGTGAGGTCCATAGAGGGCTATGTGGAGGCCACCAAGCAGGTCCCAAGATGAAGATAACCATCAAGTTGAAAGGGTTTTATTGGCCGACTATGTTCGAGGATTGCGACAAGTTTGCCAAATCATGCCATGAATGTCAAGCGTTTGGTCCTTTACCAAGACGCCCCCCAACCCAACTACACCCCACAACTCCGACATGGCCATTCGCCGAGTGGGGCATGGATATAGTTGGTCCTTTGAAGCCATCAGCCAGGGGGTGTAAATTCATACTTGTTGCGACAGACTACTTTTCTAGGTGGGCAGAAGCAATACCGGCACGGGAAGTTACCGGTGAAGTCGTGGCTCGGTTCATCCGAAACAATATCATCTTCCGTTATGGAGTTCCTAGCCGAATCATCTCTGATAATGGCACTCCGTTCAAGAACCAGACAATATACAAAATGGCGGCCAAATTCAACATAGATTGGAGGACATCCACTGTGTATAACTCTCAAGCTAACGGCTTAGAAGAAGCCTTTAACAAAACTTTGTGCAAATTGTTGGTAAAGGTTGTTGGCAGCAAAAGAAGAGATTGGGATCAAAAGCTACATGAAGCACTGTGGGCATACCGCACTGTCTATAAGACACCGACAGGATGCTCCCCATTTTCCCTGGTATATGGGACCGAGGCCATGGTCCCAGTCGAAATCGAGTTAGCATCATATAGGGTGGCAATCCACCATGGGGTCCCCACAGATGAGCCGGATGAATTGGAAAGGCGGCTCACTGAGCTCAGTAAGCTAGAAGAAGAAAGGTTGAAAGCATATGAACATTTGAAGGTTTATCAAGCCAGAATGTCACGTGCATACGACAAGCTGGTCCGGGAAAGAATATTCAAGAAAGGTGACTTGGTGATGATCAAGCAGAGAGATGCCATGGCATCTTGGACCAAAAATAAATTCATCCCAAACTGGTGTGGTCCGTACATCATTGACCAAGTGTTCGAGGGAGGGGCCTACACCATGGTCGACAGCAAAGGAAACGTCCCATCCCCTCCACTCAATGGCAAGCACATCAATATGTACTATGCCCCAGAGCATGAATTCCATAGGAATCGGCAGAAAGACTGAAGTTGGCTTCGGGATCAATGTTGAAACAAAAAAAGGAAAGAAGAAAGAAAAGAAGAAACATCAAAAAAAGACGAAAAAATGAAGAAAGAAATAGCAAAAGAGAGAGAAGGAAAGAAAATAGAAAAAAAGGAAAAAAAGAGAAGAAGAAAGAGAAAAGAAAGAAAGAAAATAAAGAGAGAGAGAGAGAGAGAAAAACACGTAGAAAAAAAGAGAGAAAGAGAAAAGGAAAGTAGAAAAAATATGTAAAAAAAAGAGAGAGAAAAAAGAAGAAGAGAAAAAAAAGAAAAAAAGAGAACAAACAAACAATAACAATCATCCGACCGAGCGAGCTTCTCTACCCGATAAGGTAGACGGGCGTGCTTCACCCTAATTTTATTAGGGATGGTTTGAGTTGCCAATGATGAAGATGTTTCCCATAAGGCTTATCTACCTAGTAGTAGACAGGCCGGGGAGACCATATCTGAGGTGACGAGGAGGACCATCTCCCACTCATAAAATTTCTGGGAAAGTCGACTGCACTACTTCATTGGGTAAGCGGACGGGATTCCTACCTGCCCAAAATAAAAGAAAGGAGGAACAACACAAGTGGAGGGGACAACGCGAATGCAATGGCAGCTGCAGGTAGTGTGAGCTCCAAACATACAGGGTTTTACTCTACTTAACAGTGAACCCATCTAAACAGGATATTCCGACCCTGATTCTGGTATTCGTGGGCCTGGTGATACATGAGGCAGCTCGGAAGGCTGGTATTAAGCCTGGTGATACACCTCTCAAGGATGAACATGACTCTAAAGGGTCCTCTGTTCGCAAAGTGGCGAGGGTAGCATTGCAAATAGCACAAAGTTTGGCAACATCCCTCTAACGAACCTCCTGAAGTCCGCGGTAGAAAAAGACCTTGGAAGAGGTGGGCGATATGGGCATACTATCAGTGTCATTCTCAAAAAAAAAGAGAAGAAAAGGAGGGAAAATAATTGAGCCAGAACGCTGCGGCCCCATCCATTTAGAGAGCCCAGAGGGTGCTGGTGGGGATATGGAGGTTCTCAACCTTGGCAGCAAGGGTTCACATCCAAGGGAAAATATGTGTGCTACCAAACCCGGCGTGATCGCATTCCATTATCACACATGCACAATGGGGACACAATGGGTTGCCAAGAAGATAGTACGATGCATGCTGGATGCGACCATAAAGGCCTAAGGTTCTGTCAGCATGTTGGCAACCTGGAGATGAACGTTACAAACTCTCGACTATACGATTTGTTCGTCCAGCTAGAACAGGTGGTTTCAGGTCATGCATGCAGGGACGTCACTACCGGCCGATCTCTAGGCTATGCGTATGTTAACTTCAGCAACCCTACGGACGCATTATGAGCTTTGGATGTGCTGAATTTTATTCTCTTTTAACCGCAACCCCACTCAGATGATTTGTCCCAACGGTGATCTTAGCATCCGTGGGAATGGTGCTACCAACATACTTGTCAAGGACTTGGACAAGCCCACAGGCGATGATGTTTCAGATGGTACATTTATTTTTATAATTGGCGATATCCTTTCATGCAAGATTGTATTTGACCAGTCAAAGAATACTACACTTGTGCAATTCGATCATGGAGAGATAAAAAGGCTATTAACAAATTTAATGGCATGCTCCTTAATGAAAAATAGGTTTACGTAAGGTCCTTTGTACGTAAACAGGAAGGAGACAATTCCATGAGCAAAAAAAAATTCAATAATGTCTCTGACGAAAGGTGGTCTTAAAGAATTTTTGGTAAGAAATGTACCTAGTGCTGTCCCTATGGGAGGGAGGCGGAAAATCAAAATGCTTCGGCTTTGTCGATGTCAAAAAATCTACAGTCTGAGAGAGCCGTCGAGCCCTCAATTTTTCGGAACAAAATTTGCATATTCACATTTGAGAAAAGGTCATTGACGCATGCCCAAATCATGCATATTCTCATGCGATATCTGTACACCCTCAATCAGAGCATATAAAATATGTTCCGGTATACAATAAGAGTGACCATCTCAACATGTCGACGGCAACAGTGCCATTAAATCACCCAGCCGTGAGAAAGCAGCCAGGACTGATGATGATGGAGGACCAGGCGGCAGGAATGACAACTTGTAGACCACCAAAGATGACGTTGCATGGGGCGGCAATGAGGCCAACGAAGTCATTGACTCGATGGATCATGATGCAGCTGCTAAAAGAGAAGAGGCTGGATTGGAATAAGTGTGAAAGATCAATAAGCAAAAGACTTAAAAGAGATTTTGGATGTCCAGAATATTGTCATAGATATTAACAAGAACAACAAAGGAAGGGGCCAGTGAAATACCTTCCTTAGCGTGACCAAGACACTTGCCCATTTCTGCAAAGGAGGAGTGCAGTACAGCACCTAAGAAATCCTGGAGGAGAGAACAACATAAAGAGAAATATGAAAGAAAGAGACAGGGAGTGCCAGATTTTTGGGGAGATACAAGAGCGAAGGGGCTCTCAAATATCTTAAAGACATCAAATGGTGCAGAAATGATCCCCGTAAGAAGGTACGTGAAGAAAGGCCTGAAATCCGTGCACGGGACATCCCCCTCCGACGTTGTCTTCAAGAAATCTCCCGTGGGGGGCAATTGTTAACCCTGCCCAAAAAAGGGGGGTGATTGTGGCCATGTGATACCATAGACTTAACCGACCAGTAAGAACATCAAACATGATCGACATACTCTTCAAATACAAGAAAGCGCGGAATATGCTAAATTAATCAGATTTGGTCGGCGCAAATCAGCATGATAATATGAAATAGAAAGATGGGAAATTCAGGCACAGCATAAGAACTGAAAGGCTGACCATAAACAATGCAATTGCCATTCAACAAAATAGAAGAAGATGGTCAGTAAGCAGACAATTAGGTAGGGTGGCTGGCAATTAATGCTGATTTATTAAGCCGATCGACCATGATCCCTCGAAGAGGTGGTCACCGGCACATGTCATCTTCATTCAAGCCGAACGCTGACGGTCCTCCAATGGAGGGGTCGACGACTGCCCTTTTCAATGATTATCTATTTTTTTAAGTCAACCGGCCGTGGTTCCCCGAAAGGGTAGTCGGTGACAAACGTCATCTTCATTCAAGCCGAACGCCAACGGTCCTCCAATGGAGGGGTCGACGACTACCTTTTTCAATGATTATCTATTTTTTTAAGTCAACCGGCCATGGTTCCCCGGAAGGGTGGTCGGTGACAAATGTCATCTTCTTTTAGGTCGAACGCCAACGGTCCTCCAACGGAGGGGTCGACGACGACCTTATCTATTCATTAAGCCCTGTCATGTGCCAATCAGTCCAGTCTATCCATAGAAACGGTCAACTGATTTCAGCCCTGTGTCAAGCATGCTATTATCCTTTGACATCCCAAAGGAATATGAGCAAACCCAAAGCACACAAAGAGTGTAGTAATCTGATGCAAAAAAAGGGCTCAAATAGCCCCAATTGGTTCATTGGTCCCATATATACATATATGGGCCTTGGATGTTAATGTGTGGGTCTCAATTTTTCAAGGGGGGAAGGCCCAAAAGCTGTCCCAAATAAGCCATACGAAATTCCTCTTGCAAAGATGATTATGGGGGCATTTTGTGTAATTGGCCACCCCAACCCCTCATAAAGGTGGCCAAAGTCCAAAAGACCCTCACATTTTTCCCTCACACCTACCATAAAGTAAAAAGCGAGGTGAAGTAATTCCAAAGTTACCCTCACCTCATCTCACACCATCAAAAACAAGGAAAAGTTGGGGCACTTTGTGGACCAAAATGTCCCTCCCTTTTGGCATATAAAAAGGCAAGAAATCCTCTTGGAGAGGAGAGAGGCAACATTCCCTAGGCATCCTTCTTACGTAGAGCATCAAAGGTTCAAAGGCTTCCCCCTTTCCCATCGTCCAAGAGAGTGCAAGGAGGGAAGAGAGGTCCAAATTCCATTTTCATGGAATTGGCTAAGTCCCAAGGTATACCATAGGTGCAATTACATCATTCTACACCATGATGGGCACGAGGGAATATCAAGCATCCAATGGCCTATTAGGCAAGGAGAGGTATCACTCATCCCAAAGTCCAATGGGCAATGGGAATACTCATCTCATCAAAGCCCATTAAGGCTCTCAAAGCCCAATTGGCCACCATCAATGGAAGACCAAGACCATGTGACCCCATTTCAAATGAACCAACTCCAATCAACTAAGGCACAATTAGGCCTTAACCAACATGAACAAGAGACCGATCCAAGGCCCATCAATGTGGGAGTTAGGCCCATTAAGGTTTACAAGGCCCAATCAACCATCTTCAAAGGAAGCTCAAGACCATGTGACTCCATTCCAAGTGCATCAAACTCGGTCCATTAAGGCCCAATCCGGTTTCAACAGAGATGAGCATGAGATCGACCCAAGGCCCATTAACATGGAAAGTGGGCACATTAAGTCACATGATAACCAAAACTCTAATTAAAACATCATAAGCAAGTCCAACTCCACTAGGAAAGAGAAAACCTCCCAACAGTTCAATAAAGACCCCCCCAACGGTTGTTGGAGGAAAGAGAAAACCCCCAACGGACCATCAAGGCCCGCCAACTCGGTCAATCCCCAATCAGGAAGTACCGACTGGCGGATGAAAGAGAAAACTTCCTAACGGTTCAATAAAGACCCCCCAACGGTTGGTGGAGGAAAGAGAAAACCCCCAACGGACCATCAAGGCCCGCCAACTCGGTCAATCCCCAATCGGGAAGTACCGACTGGCGGATGAAAGAGAAAACCCCCAACGGACTATCGAGGCCCGCCAAATCGGTCAATCCCCGATCGGGAAGTACCAACAGGTGGATGAGAGAGAAAACTCCCAACGGACCATGAAGACCCACTGATTCGGTCAATCCCCAATCGGGAAGTACTAGTTAGTGGATGAGAGAGAAAATTCCCAACGGCTCACCCAAAAAAATTCCAAATACCATCAACTCGGCTCGCTCCCAAACGGGTGATGCCGAGAAAAAAATTTCAAGACCCATTAATCCGGTTAATCCCCGATTGGGAAATATCGGATAATGGATGAAAATACCAAACATCATCAACTCGACTCGCTCCCAAACGGGCAATGCCGATGAACAAAATTCCAAGGCCCATTAATCCGGTTAATGCCCGATCGGGAAATACTGGGTAATGGATGAAAATTCCAAGGCCCATTAATCCAGTTAATCCCTGATCGGGTAATACCGGGTAATGGATGAAAATTCCAAGGCCCATTAATCTGGTTAATCCCCGATCGGGAAATACCGGGTAATGGATGAAAACCTCAAGCCCCATTAATCCAGTTAATCCCCGATCGGGAAATACCGGGTAATGGATGAAAAATTCCAAACACCATCAACTTGGCTTGCTCCCAAACGGGCAATGCCGAGAAACAAAAATTCCAAGACCCATTAATCCGGTTAATCCCCGATCGGGAAATACCGGGTAATGGATGAAAAATTCCAAACACCATCAACTTGGCTTGCTCCCAAACGGGCAATGCCGAGAAACAAAATCTCAAGGTCCATTAATTCGGTAAATCCCCGATCGGGAAATACCGGGTAATGGATGAAAATCTCAAGGCCCATTAATCCGGTTAATCCCCGATCGGATAATACCGAGTAGTGGATGAAAATCTCAACGCCCATTAATCTGGTTAATCCCCGATCGGGAAATACCAGATAATGGATGAAAATCTCCAATGCCCATCAATCCGGTCAATCCCTGAAAGGATATGTCGGGTCTTGGGTAACAATGTCCAAGGCCTAGCAAGTTGGTTAATCCCCAATCGAGAAAATACCGCTTGTTGGATGTGGAACCAAAAAAGCAATGGATCAAAAAAAGGGAGCCGTGACGCTAGAACCAAGGCAGATGACGTCTCCTAGCCACCGGATCGAGTCCGAAAAAAAAAAGGAGGGAAGTAGAAAGGAGAAATGAAAAAGAGATATCGAGAGAGGAGAGGCAGTGTTGATACTCCTGCTTGTTCTTTCATTATTCAGATTGAAAGAAAATACATATTTTCCCTTGCATTTGTCCAGTCTTGTAAATGTGTTACCATGGCAGTTAATCAGGGGTTACTGAGCCGCCGCTCGGTGTAATTAACATCGAATCCATTCGTGGATTGATGGAGAGAGGTCAAACCATAATTTAAAGAACCCACACCATAACCTCGCTATATTATTATGACCCTAATAATCATCAAATTATTTTTATACCGAAAGAGGTAGGGCAGGAACCTTGTCGTCACCATTGTTGGAGACTTTCGCGCCAGAAGGATAAACGAGGGAAGAGGTCATCGCACCCGCACGGTACAATATTTTTATTTTATCCCTCGAATAATTTTTCCAAAAAGATAATATAAAATAAAAATGATCATAAAAAAAGAGATCAAAACAAACAACGATTAGAAAATCGCGAGGTTCGAACAGTACTCCAACCGAACATGTAAGCGTATGCTGGAAAGTCATTTATGGTCCATAATAAGGCTGCACACAACCAAAAAATCTCGCCTTTATCTACATCGAAGGTATCAATACCATTCCATAGGATTTGAAGCTCCTCAATGAATGGTTGCAATAGAACTTCAATGTTGTTACCAGGACCTTTTGGACCAGAGATGAGAAGGGACAACAATATATTGGTACTTTTCATGCATTCCCAAGGTGGTAGATTATAAGGTACAACTAACACTGGCCATGTACTATAAGTGACGTTCATGTTCCCATACGGGTTGAACCCATCAGTGGCTAATCCAAGATGGACATTCCAACATTCTAACCCAAAATCATCAATGCCATCTAATGTTTTCCAGCAAGCCGAATCAGCGGGATGTCTTAACATACCATCCTCCTCACGTTTGTCATGATGCCATCTCATGTTGAGTGATGTTTTTGAACATGTGAAGAGTCTCTTTAGTCATGGAATTAGTGGAAAATGATGGAGAACCTTTTGAGGTACTCTTTTCTTTTTTATCGAGCTACTCGATTGAAATGACTTCCACCAGGATTCCCCACATTTGGGACAACAATTACACTTCTCATATTCTTTCTGATACAACATACAGTTGTTCGGACATACATCAATCTTTCTATAGCCATATCCTAGCTTATCAAGTAGCTTCTTCATCTCATAAAATGATCGTGTAATTTCACACATGGACATCTTATCTTACGACTCGATGGTATACTTTTATATGCAAACTTTAAAAAGTTCTCAACACCATCGTAGTAGCCATCCAGCTCCAATCCATATGACTATAGAGTAAAACATGGATAAGAATTAAAAATACATCCTACAATTTTGAAAAATGGATAGCATTGCATCCATTAATATTATGAAACTTAACATGAAATGATGAAAATGACTAGTCAAATCTTCAAATAGACAACAACTAATCCTCAAAAGTTAAAGTGAAAGTCAAACGTCATTAACAAGTTGGTCAATCAAACGAGGAATATGGTCAGTTGCCTTATAAATAGAGCAAGTATAATAAAAATAAAGGGATGCAAGGTAGATTATCTTGTTAGTTGGAACACAAGGAGACATTTGGTAACTTTATATGTTATATATGTAATAAGTGGGATACAAAGAAAATTATAACATATTATTGCTAAAGTTATAGTGAACATGTGTCTAATTGCAAATAAGAGGATGTATAGTCAGATATAGTGAACAATGCAACTACAAACAAAATCATTAATGAAAATAAAAAATTCTAACAAGCGGATGAATGATTGACAAAATATAGTCAGAAATTTATGGCATACGTGTTACCTCATTTTCAAAGTGACAAGAGGGTAATCCAATCAATTAATGCCAGATATTAGCACCTAAAAGTAAAGACGTACGTATCATAGTTAAATTCAATTCATTCAGAAATGTTTACCCTAAAACATTTAAGCAAATGTTCTACTTTATCATACTTTAATTTCATGATAATACTAATTAATTTCAACAGTTAACTATCACGTAACTACTTTATCTACCCTTTGTCCTAGCAAGCCATGTTCCTCGAGATGAAGAACTGATTCCGGTATCAAGACCGATAAGCTTAGGCAATTGTTCATGATATTGCAGAAGAGAAAATAATCAAGTTAATAAACTATTTGAACCTTAAAACGAATGCCCCTCGGCCCTAATTGTTCTACTTGCTCACCCATTTTAACACTCCCTATCATAGGGAAAAGATGGGCAGCACATAGTTCGAATAACATCATATAAAGCCCAAAATCATGCTGTACGTATTGAACAATCTAAGATATAGGGAACCCTAAATCGTTCGAAATAAAGGAAAGGCGTGAAACACTTACAAGTAGGTCACTCGGACGACTGCTCCAATCAACGAGAGCTCCCCCTAGGGTTCACTAGTCGACCGCCCCGCCTCGCTGTGCAGGTAATCACCTCACCAGTACTTACTCACCCATGATGGAGAGCTTGGAAATGTTAATGATGGAGAGCCTAGAACTGCTGACGATGGACCGCCTGGAAGCACCGAGGATGGACCGCCTGGAAGCACCGAGGATGGAGAGCAGGAATCATCGAGGATGGAGAGCGGGAATCGCCGTGGATGGACCACCTGGAAGCACTGAGGATGGAGAGCGGAAGCGAGCGTCGGGGGCTATGCGGGGAGATGGTTGAACGAGCGGGATTTGGTATTAGGTAAAGTGGTAGGATCGATCTCAGCCATCCGCATATGTAAAATGTACGGATTAGATTTATTGATCACTTATAACATTTACCTATAGGATGTCGTGCGTAGGTAATCCGTAGGTGTTGACACATTTACCTACGGGCAACTAATTAGTAGGTATACTATGTCGGTAAATGATACATATACCTACCAACTTCTCACCTGCGCGAGGGGTTCACGTAGGTGAAGATGAGTTTTGGCGTAGATATCCGATTCATGTTATGTATAACCTTAAGAATCATTAATCGATAAATTGAATTGGAACTTGAATTGATATGATAATTTCTCTGCATAAATAATTAACTTATATTCTTGGTGTCATAAAGTTGCAAAATGTATTATTTGATGAATTGATATTGAATTATGATTAATTGGAGTTAACATGTTTAATGATGTTGTATATTCTTTTCTAATTGGGTCAATTGCATGAATTGGAGTATAATTGAGTTATGTGCATGACTTGGTACACTTGCATATTGCTCCTGATTGGGTCTATTACATGAATTGTTGAAATAATGGGATTGTTGTGCATGAAATAATAATTGGCATATCTGGGTTGGTGAATTTGTATATCTGGATGATTGAATTAATTTGGTCAAAGTAATTATATGGCTTTTACTTGTGAGGTTCCTCCAGCCTATGATTAGTGGTCTCGGGGTAGCGGATGACGTAGTGAAATCCGGTGTATCCTTCATCATCAGTCATACCGAAAAGGATGGCAAGGCTGTCAACGATGAATGTGCTATAGCAATCGTAAGCATATACTGAACCACTTACCTATATATATGAAGGATTGTGTAACATTGATGCCTTTGCCTTCTGTACATATATTTTGTATGTATTGTCTAAGATACCTTGAGCATTATAGGGAAAACTTAAGGCAATCAAACAATGTCAACCATCTACTAGTTTTATTCAATGGCCACAAAGGAAGATGTCTTCGCCAAAGTTCTTGGTGAAGACAAACATGGGAGAATTAGGGGTATTGGCATAGGGCCAACACCAAAGCAACTATGGGGGGAGGGAAAAGTTAAAAAGTCCAAAATTGAAGATAAGTCCTTACATGCACGTCTTCAGCTTTTGGAATCAAAAGTGGCTAAACATGAGGATGCTCCCCATCCCAATGCCGAGGTATAAAATTTTGAATTTAAATTATACAAAGATGTTTATCAAAATGCACAAAACCAGTAAGTCATGTTAATTGTTTTTCATGCAACTTTGTGTAGTCTGCACCTTGATCTTCGGTGGCCAGCAAATTGTCAACTTCGGCCGAAGATAATGTAAGTGAAGTTGTTTATCTTCATATATGACCTGCCTTTCATATATGATCTGCGTTTCTTTTTCTTATCGCTGCAGTGTATGAGTTGTGCTTCATATATGATCCGCCTTTCCTGTCCAGCCAATTCTGAATCTTTCCTGTCCTTTCAATTTTTCTTTTTATTTTTAATAGGGAAAAGGAAAGAATGTTAAGTTGGTAGACATGGAAGGGGACTGCGTTGCTGAAGGTTTGTTCATAAGCAACGACGCCAAGAAAATGGTGATGTCAAGGCACCTTGGAGATGTATTCTACGAGGTGTCTATTGTTCGTGTTCATAAGCCAAATGCCCCATTGTTCGTTAAGGATGATCATAGGCAGAAAATGCGTGATGCCATTGGAAGACATATTATATGGTTCAAGGATTATGTAAGTTATTCTACTTACATATTTTACTCACAATCATTAATTAGGTAAAAATTTATTTTTTTAATTTCTTTGACTTTAAATTCCGGGTTATTTTTGATGAAAAATGATCAATGAGGACTATGGATGGTTGACAACCAAGTCTTTTATCGTTGAAATTGATGGTTGGTTGTGGTGGTTTTGAAGGTCATGTTATGTTTGTAGTGATATTTCAAAGTCATGTAACTTCTGGTAGATTGTGGGTGATTGTTATGGTTTCATGTTCACATTTTATATATTTCAACTTTGTGATGTGTAGTTTTTTATGAATTTGTTTTTTAAATCAGACCTGGTTGTTGTATCACTCCGATTTGAGGATGGTCTATATATAGGAAGGTTGTGAATGGTGTATATAACAGATGTATGAATGTTTCATGAGTAAGTTTTGTTTTTTTAGATTTTTTGTGTGGTTAGTGTTGGCATCTGTTTGCGAAATTGAGTATGCATGTTGTTTTGCAGACATCTTCTTTGTTTGTTGGAGCATGGTGTTTCTCCTTTTGAATCCTAAAGAAAACTGTGTTGCTAAACATCACACATTTTCTTTGCTTATCTAATTAACTGCACTAGGTCGCTCTGTCTAATTTTCTGTTCTCTTTGCCCTTCAAGTTTCACTTGGCCCGAAAGGTCCTGGTTTTGGATGAAACCTTTGCCCTATGTGTGTAGACACGCCAATTTGGCCTTATTTAGAGCTTAAACCATTATTCCATTGGCAACATCTCTTTTAGACCATCAAAATCATGATGAACCGCCCTTTTGGATGAGCCGAGGTGCTTATTGGAAATATGAAGATGATTTGCTAATTTCTAATCAAATCCGTGTTTGCCGAACAAGAGACTGTTGGTGGTGTGCCAGATTATGCTTTTCCCAGCATATCCTCTATTTGGAAATTTTTCACAGGATTATATGGACTTTTACTGAAAAAGTATTTAACATGAATAATATTTTTCTCTGAGTCCTATTTTCAATGCAACAAACGGCATTCAATTCCGATCTACCATTTGTCCGCAGCGCCTTTTAGAAGTCAGATGCGCAGTTCTGTCCGCACGCAGCACCGATCAAGCCCAATTGCATGCAAGCCCAGCCCATTGGGCACACATCTGACCAATTCACGACCTTACCTTCCTTTTTACTCCTCCATATCACTTGGTATAGTATCTGTAAGCTTCATGGTCAAAATTAGCATCATCAAATGATGGCAATCCAACTTGTTGTCTTGTATATCAAGACTTGCCATTTTTAGACTAGATTTGTTTTCTCTTTGAGTGGAGACATGTTTTGAGCATGGGGAAGATGATCCACGGTTTCCAATCCCTATAAATCATTTGAGTAAGTTTCTATATGCCTCAGGATGAAAATTAGCAACATTAATTGAAGGAAATCCAACCTATGGTTGGATGTATCATAACTTGCTATTTTTTGACCTGTTTTTCATCCCCTATAAAGGGAGACTCATATGAACGACCTAAGGAGGGAATCCCCATCCTCTAGCACTCTTATATTCGTCCTCCAGCCACCCTTGTATCATCCCAACCTCCCCAAATCGTCCTCTCTTCATCCCGGTGCCCGGAGATCATTCCAAAGTGAAGAACAAAGCCGGTCTATGCTCCAACGTGCTGCACTTCTGATCATTGGATTCTACAGATATTTATAGTCATTTTAAGGCCTATCTTCCTTCATAATAAGTGTGCTTCATCAAGATATATTTCATATAAAATAAACGGAGATCAATTCTGACATTCCCTTGGTTTGCTACGGCTTCAACAACGGTGCTGCACAGACAGATCCGAAGTCTTCTCTTCTAAGTCATCATCTTCTCAGTCAATTTCAGTACATTTAATGGTGGATTCAGCCTATACATCCTTCATAGAAATTGTTCCCCGGTGAGTTATATTTTATCTCCAACAAGAATTATTCAATTCAGATCTTTGTGGTTCCCATAGCATGTCCTACATCGACATTGTGCTGGGAGTTTCCAGAACTTCACTATCCAAGATCCAGCTTATCAGGTAAATTCAGATTACTTATCACAAGATTCAAGAAAACTTGTCTTCATATAAAAACACCATCTGTGAGTTCTATTTATTTTGAAACAAACATCACTTTATTCTGACATTGGTGCTATTTTTTACGGTCTTTGCATCCGAACCGCGCAATTTACGTTGAATCTATCCAACCCGGTTGCCACTTTGCATGGGTTGTGTTGTCTTTAACCATTTATATTCTCTTTGCTAACTCTTCATTCAAATCATTTAGCTCATATTTAAGCATCATTTTTATTCAGTTTTTCATCATTTCATACATCATAAGAAAACCAAAAAAAAGGGTTAGGGCTAACCCCGAATCCGTTGCACAAATACATCAAGCTAGCATCGGTTGGAGACTCTTCTTCATCGGCCGGCCGAAGAAGAAGGAGGTTGAACCCATATCCCGATCTCTCATGCTAAGGTACACGGTCAGATTCAATTTCTTTTATTTGTCAATTCCATAAAGTGGAGCCCACGGCTCCTGGCGACCACCTTTTTATTTATGTTCTAATTTCATCTCCTCCTCACTCTCCTCCCACATGACCCAAACCATCTCCGGTGCTCGAGCGACGCCGTGAGATGAAAGTTTGGGGATCAATGTGAGTGTGGGACCGAGGTGAGGAGTCTTTACTGCTTTCCGAGTGTCTTTTGATTCACTACCCTTTTCCCCTATTCCATCTTTCACCTTCTCTTGAGGTGCCGATCCGGAACCCGTTTCTGGAGTCGACAATGTGGTAACTTAATTTTATCTTATCATCCATATTCAAGTTGCATACCAACTAAATTGGAAGCTGACATATTCAAACTCAAATCTGCGAGGTACTTATTTCTTTGTAAATTCTGCTTGTTAATGTACTTTTCCAAAGCTTTTCTTCAAGGCATGTCAGGTGTACGGAAATGAAGAACTTTTACAGCATAATACATCATTTCCGAGGTAATGTTCTTCAACTTTACGAGCCTATCTCTTTTCTTTCATTCTAAATGTATCATTTATTGCTAAAAAAGAATATGTAGAGGTGAATGGAAACAAGAGAAAAGAAAAGATAAGAATGAGAGTAAATCTAAATTTCTTGTTATTCTGACATATTAGGGATATTAATCTAACTTATTACCTTGTCTCCCATTTAATTTTTCTTTGGTTATTCTAGAATGGATGCCATTCTAAATGTCTCTTGGAGCTAGATCTGTAGATGGATCAATATATTCTGATCTGAGGATGGTCTATATATAGGAAGGTTGTAAATGGTGTATATAACAGATGTATGAATGTTTCATGAGTAAGTTTTAATTTTTTTAGATTTTTTGTGTGGTTTGTGGTGGCATCTGTTTGCAAAATTAAGTATGCATGTTGTCTTCAAGTTGCCCTTATTTTTTCCCAGTTCGAGGTAAGAAAAGAGATTAACATGGCTTCTGAACTTTCTGTGGATTTTCTAACTTTTCATCTCTTTACAGAAAGGAGAGTCCCTGTATTTTTTTTTACCTTCAGAATGGTCTTATCAATTCAATGCTCAATTCTGGTAGCAGAACCTGGAAACTAAAACCCAAAGCCACCCTCCTCCAAGTTACTTAATGGTAACTTTGTAAAGCAAGTTTATGTTATGTATAGATGTGCATGTTTTCTGCATGTACTTATGTTCTCAAGTTAATTTTTATGATCTAAAATACTAGTCTATGACAAGTGCAACATAATTTCTAATTTGAGTTCTTCACCCTCGATGGTTATGTTTTCTTTTGCTTTCATTAGGTGTTGTAATCAAGATTACATGGAACTAACTGTCGACTCTGAAAATTCGACGGGGTCCTCTCCTTTTTAGGGAAGTCCGTGAATCAAGATCGTCACCTCAAGAGGGGATGAGAAAGAAAGGAAGAAAACTCGGAAAGCAACTCTCACCTCGGTCCCACACTCACATTGATCCCCGAACTTTCATCTCTTGGCGTCGCTCGATCACCAAGGAGATGGTTCGGGTCATGTGGGAGGAGGGTGAGAAGAAATAAATGTGGTCTCCATGAACCGTGGGTTCCTATTTATAGAATTAAAATGACCGTGTGTACCTTAGCGTGAAGAATGTGAGTTAAAGCTTCTCCTTCTTCGGCCGGCCGATGAAGAAGAGTCCTCAACGCGGTGGGTGCTTGATATTCTGTGCAACTAGACAAAAAAACAAGTGAAATAGGCTATTATAACTAAACAACGTGGATTATATGTAAAGAGAATAACATAAAACACACATTTGACTAGAAACTGACCGGATTCGGGTTATCTCTAACCCCCTTTTTTTATTTTCGGAATAACAGAATAAAAGTAATGAAAAAAAATGTAAAAAAATTATAGGAGGATGGAGAATCACTAAAAAACAGATAGGAAAAAGAACATCAAGATTCTGAGTTGAATAGAGAAAGATATAGCCAAATCTGGGTTGTCGAAAAAGCCGAGCAGCAGTTCGGGATCTGCCAGGCGCGACTTTTCTTCTGCACTCGTCACGACCAGCCCCGACCTCGGAATCAATTTCCGTCGATTTAAAACTCAAGAATACTTGGATATGAAGAACTTTGATGAAGAGACATCTTGCAGAAGACATACACACACTTCTGTAGAGGCCGAATAATAGAGACCTGGCTGATCACCTGCAGAACAACCTTCCTCTCTCTTGAACCGACTTTTCTCTCTCTAAAAACTCGAAATTCTCTCTCTAAAAATCACAAAATCAATGCAGGAGGGAGGTTGTACATTTTGAGATGCCTGGGGGGTCGTGCTCCTGCCTTTGGAACGACCGGAATCAGAGTTTATTTATAGGAGAACAGACGGCATTATCCGGGCTAAAAAAATAGGGGCCTTGCGCCCCACCCCTGGGCGCATGCACCCTGGTGCAGGGTGCATGCACCCTGGTGCAGGGAGCATGCGCCCCACTGAGGGGCACATGTGCCCCCCAGTGAGGGCGCATGGGCACAAATCCCGAAAATTTTGGTCTTATCCGATCGGCGGTTCAGTGGTAGAGTCCCGGTGAAAGACTGGGTCCCTCGTGCCTCCAGGGTAGGGCGCATGTGCCCTCAAGTGAGGGCACGAGGTCACGTGCCTCACTGGTAGGGCGCTTGGGCACGTGCCCTGGGTCCCGGGCGCATGTGACCAGGAACCCGGGCGCATGGCACTGGTTTCGCGCGTCCTTCTTCCGGAAGCCATTGCGAACACTCCCGAACTCGAAATTGGACGCTGTTTGTTGCGTTGGAAAGATAACATGCCGAAGAAGCTTTCTATAGCATCGGATCAGCCATAACACCCTCCAAAACTTCAAAATTTTATTTGGAAGTTAGGGCAGTGAACAGAAGATCTGATACAGGTCAAAATGACTCCGACGGCAAACCGGAAAGGCACGGTATGCAACAAAACTTGTTCAGGGTGTGAATATGACCATAACCTTCAATGCATGATCATTAGGCATTTATCATTCAGCCAATTTCCGTGTTTACATGATTTACGTGTGGCTTTCGCTCGGAAATTACGGCTTTTTGCGGAAAACTTCGGAAAGCATCCTATTTCGTTCGGCGAAGCTTCAAATCAACTTTAAAAGACCCGGCATCATTATAAGGTCAATCGCACATGTTACCCTATAAAACATGAGTTTTATGCTCTGAATTTGGCGAATTTGGCGTGTCTACAGCTTGCCTCGCCTTGATGTTGGCTTTGTAAGGGAGTGGCATGTAATGAAGCGGAGTGATTCGGAGTGAACTGTAATGGAATGCAAGTGAGCGTAGATGAATGTAGAGGAATAGAATGGTGATGGACTGAAAAGGTGGCATCAAGGTGTAGATATAGACACGCTTATCTACCTGATCCAGCAATATGAATCTCGCTGAGTATTCTAGATCACTTTCATGTTCTATCAAAACCTCATATAATTGACTGGTAAAAGACATGCCCTTGGCACGAGAGATGAAAAGGTAAATGATAAAGGATAAAATGATGTAGCCAACCCTCAGCGTGGTGAGGAGTCCTCGAATTCGTAGGTTCATCATCAGCCAGCAACCCGAACTTTGCGGTGTTCTTGTACTGTGATGGGCTAAAGTTTGTAAAAGAGAAATTGATCTTAAAATGAAAAGAATACCAATCCATCATATTTGGAATCTCAAGTTCATTCAAGTTTCACCAAAATACTCAGTTTAATTCTGAGTGGAATAATCTCAAATTCTAAAAGGGTTCGTTTAAGCATAACAAAATTGCTCGGGTATCGTGAAAACCATGAATCATGTTCTAGCAGAAAATCAAGTATTCGGAAAACGACAAGACAGATTTAAGCCATAGTGGGATTGAAATATAATGGTGGGACTAACATAGAATGATGGGAAAGAAGAAACAATGGCATGACAATTGCCACGGTGGGTAAAATAAAAGACACGGTGGGATAAAAGAAATGACAGAATAAAACATGGTGGAATAAAATAAAGGAATAAAACATGAAGGGATAAAATTAGTAATGATGAAGAATGAAAAGGAGATGGATGTGAAAACATATAAAATTATGTACAAAATAGTTGAAGATATAGATTGTCTATTGGAGGTCAAGACACCTGATTAGGAACCATCGTCCCTCCAATGTTCAATTTTGGCTTATCCGTGAGTGTGAAGAAATGACCAAGCCGTCGTAGATTTTGTTGAAGGGGATCTCGGGTCCAGTCATTTTCACTCTCAAGGTCTTCAACATTAATGCATATAATATGTATCAAATGGCCCTAATATAACTAGGTGACAGATAGTAGGAGTGATGTGAAGTGCAAAAAATGAGGTGATGGTTATGATGTGAGATTGATGTGAAGCTAAGTGAAGTCCTCAGGCGTGGTCTATCATCTTGCATCAACTGCCTGATTCATCAACATCTCTGGTCCATCCTTGTCTTGCCTTCGGACGGAATACAACACCATGAGAATGTTTAACTAGGTGGTGCTTCCTTTCTTTTCGCCACAAGGTTGGCATGACGTTCCTTGGGGAACACTGATCTCGCCAATTCACCTGTTAGGACTAAAAAGGTTGCCTGCACATTTCTGGTTAGTACCCAACAGACAGAATTGTCATATGAAGCAAATTGTTCTTGTAATGATCAACTGAAGATTTTACTATTATAACCATCATTTGGATGTCAAAACAAAGTTTTTGATGATGGTTCCTTTAGCAAAAATGTCATTTTTAACATTATAGACAATTTCTGAATTTTTGAGATTTTTCTGAATTTTTTGAATTTTTTGTCCATGTGCCCCCGATCGGGGGCACCTGGCCATGTGCCCTGGGGTGGGGCACCTGGCCATGTGCCCCCAGATGAGGGCACATGCGCCCTGAGGCCAAATTCATTTATTTTATTTTATTTATAAAAAAATGTACCTAATGGCCCTTCTCTTTTGTTTCTTCAGCCCCTGCAAACACTTAGCAAAGATGATTAATTTTTCATCATGACTCATCCCTTTGCCTGTATATCGTTTGCCTTGATTTTGAGTCAAAGGGAGGAGCCTTCTTAACAAGGTGGAACAAAACAAATGACTTAAATGAAATAGGAGTAAGGGTTAAGAGAACTTACCTGCCGTGGTGTGAATCTTCTCCTCTTCTACATTGAAATGCCTGAAACACTTGACAGAAGGAAATTAGATCTTCATCATGACTCATCCCTTTGCCGATTATGGTCAGCTTTGACTTAGGTCAAATAGGAGAGCCTTCTTAACAAGGTAATTAAAGCAAAAGGATATGCAATGCAGGAATGGAAATATGCATGACAGTAAAATAAACATGGTTGCAACTAAGGCAATGATCATGACTAAGCAAAAAATTTTTTTGGTTTTCTTAGAAATATTCATCTTTTTATTTTTGGATTTTCAAAAGTATTCAATTTTTTTTGTATTTTTGAAATATGCAATTTTTTTTGGATTTTTGAAATCTGCATGTTTTTTTTTTGTTTTTGAAATATGCATTTTTTTGGGTTGTTGAAATATTCCTTTTTTTGGGGTTTTTGAAATATTCCTTTTTTTTGGAGAAAATGCTAGTATTTGAGACAGTTCATCGATCTTTGGAGTTTGTCAAGACTCAAGTGGTAGATGCCACGTGCAAAAATAAAGTTCACTACCTATAATCCTTCTAACCTTCTACCTTTTATTGGCTTGGATTCCACCTGGATTTGGTCGATTTACCCTACCCAAAAGGTTTAAGAAGGAAGAGTATAGAGGAAGTCCTTGATAGGGTTTGAAGATGTTGAGTGGGATTTCTCTACTCTCACTCAAATTACCCATTGGGGTTCGGCCTCTTTGGGTTTTTTTTTCTCTTTTCTGTATGGCACATATTTGGACAGGTTTTTGACCCGTGGGGACATTACCCATCTTTTAGTGCCTTTTGCCTTGACTATCATTCTGGGTACTCATTCAGACAGGTTGATCATTTTTATTTTTCTAACCTGAGGGGCTCATTGCCCATCTTTTGGCACCCTTTTGCACCCTCTGAGACGGCCTCCTACTAGGGTGGGAGTGTTTTCGATACTACCCCTCTCTAATCTTCTCTCCCTATCTTGGACCGAGTAGAAGAGAATAGGGTAAGGGTACTCCTTCCATTTCTAGATTTCTGCCTTGCCTTTCGCAAGTGTAGGGTTGTCTGGATTCTAGGATCGGGAAGTGTCGTGTGTGTAGGGTGGTACCTACCCTTGACTTCTCGTGAACAACCTAGGATCGTTGACTTAAGATTATACCAGTGGTTTCTCCATTTTTTTATGGAAAGTACTTTTTGAGGTAAACTCCATTCCAAGGATGATTCAATTTTTCTCCATCTGCATTAGTCAATTCATATGCATTACCTGGATACTTTTCAGTGATTACAAAAGGCCCTTCCCAGTTAGGTTGCAACTTGGAGCGGGGACCCCTTGGCTTAACGAATATGCGTTTGACTACCATCTCACCGATCTCGAATTTTCTCTCGATCACCCTCTTTTGATAAAACCTTTTGATTCTATTCTGATAAGTCCGGGCATGCTCGGCGGCGGCTAGCCTTCTTTCATCCAAGAGTTCAAGCTGTGCAAGGAGAGATTCTCGTCTCTCATCAACAGGAATATCCTTGTCGAGTTGAACTCGGAGAGATGGAAGTAATACTTCGTAAGGGACCACTGCCTCCATCCCATATGCCAAAGCATACGGGGTTTGTCCAGTGGGAGTCCTTACAGAAGTACGATAAGCCCATAGAGCATCTACAAGCTTATCAGGCCAGTCGGCAAATTTGCTAGACTTACAAGATTTCTTGATGATTTTGATTAAGGTCTTATTAGTGGCTTCCGCTTGACCATTGCCTTGAGGATAGTATGGCGATGAATGATGCAATGAAATGAAATACATGTTGCAAAGATCACGCAGATCTTGAGAAAGAAATTGTGGCCCATTATCGGTGACGATGTCGCTGGGGATCCCGAACCTTGCCAGGATGTTGCGCTTGGTGAAGGAGCAGACTGTTGACGCTTTAATCTCCACGAATGCTTCCACTTCAGCCCACTTTGTGAAGTACTCCGTTGCTGTCAGAATGAATGATTTTGAGCGCATTTCGGAGTTGAGGTCACTCAAGGGGCCAATGATATCAAAGGCCCACATGGCGAAAGGCCATGGGGCATGAATTGGATGAAGGGAAGATGCGGGAGAGTGAATCTTATCGGCATGGAGTTGACATGAATGACAATGCCGGACAAAGATGGAGCAGTCTTCTTCTAGAGTTGGCCAATAATACCCTTGTCGGATGATTTTCTTAGCAAGGGCTTGGGCATTCACATGACCACCACATACTCCAGAATGTGCTTCCTTCAAAGACCAACTCGGCTTCTTCTTCATCAAGACACCTGAGTAAGATTCCACTTAGGCTTCTCTTATAGAGCACTCCTCCTAGGATTGTATACCTCTGGGATACTCTTCTGATTGCCTTCTTTTCTTTGGTGGTTGATCCAGGTGGGTATGACTGATCTTGGCAATACCTCGCAATCTCGTCATACCAAGGTCTCTCACCTTCTTCTAATTCTTCTAACTCGATCAAGGAGATTTCTTCTTTATGTTCCAAGTATTCCTTTCTGTTGAATCTTTCCTTAACCTTCAGAAAACGTCCATCCTCAATTGCTGGAATTGTCCTCTTACAAATGTGGATAGTTCGCACTTGCCTGCCTAGCGGGACAGATAGAGATGAAGCTAGTGAAGCTAAGGCATCGGCGAGGATATTCTGAGAGCGGGGGACATGAACAAAGGTGAGTTTGAAGAATAGCTTGATGTAGCAGGTGGTGAGCTCCTGGTAGGGTTTGAGGTTTGGATGATAAGTTCGGTATTTGGATAGGACTTGGCGTAGGATCAATTGACTATCACCTATCACCCTCAGTTCGGTGGCACCATGGAAATGAGCGGCCTCCAGCCCGGCCAGCAAGGCTTCATACTCAGCTATGTTGTTGGTTGCTGGAAAGTTAAGCTGAAAAGCGTGTGGAATGGTGACACCTTCAGGTGACAGAAGGACAATACCTATCCTTCTACCATGAGAGTTCAGAGCCCCGTCAAAATATAATGTCCAAAGATTGGAAGATCGGACTGACATTAGTTCGTCATCCGGGAACTCCGACCGAACTGGGTCAAAGACGGGTATGGGATGATGAGCAAGGTGTTCAGCGATAGCATAGCCCTTGATTGCCTTCTGTGGGACATAAGTGATATCAAATTGGGATAAGAAACTCTGCCATCGCCCTAACCGATCAGTCAAGACTGTCTTCTCTAACAGAAACTTGATGGGATTGATACGAGCAATGAGCTTGACTTGGTGAGCAAGGAAATAATGTTGGAGTTTCTGGACCACCCAAACAAGAGCAGCACAGGTCTTTTCTACCACAGTGTACTTCAGCTCACAAGCATCAAACATCTTAGACAAGTAGTAAGTAGCTCGTTCTTTCCCTTCTTCATCAACTTGTGCAAGGATTGCCCCGAGAGAGTTCTCAAGAACCGAAATGTAGAGGACCAAATGTTTGTCGGGAATTGGTGGTCTAAGTACAGGGGGACTTGCCAGGTATGTTTTCAACCCATCAAACGCCTCCTGGCACTTCGAATCTCATTTAAACTCGGCCCCCGCCTTGGTTAACTCATAGAAAGGTTTACACCTTTGGGAATGTTGTGAGATAAACCGGCGGACAAATTGTAGCCTCCCAATCAATCCTCGAAGCTCTTTCATATTCTTCGGAGGAGGCATACCAATAATTGATTTGGCCTTGTTTGGGTCGATCTCTATGCCCCTTTTGCTTACTATGAACCCAAGTAGCTTTCCTGATGAAACTCCAAATGTACACTTCTTAGGGTTCATTTTTAGCTTGTATTCTCTAGCTCGTTGCAAAACTTTCCTTAGCACCGGCATTCTTTAACCCAAAGGGCATGACAACATAGCAATATGTTCCCCAAGGTGTAGTGAATGAGGTCTTCTCTTGGTCCTCGTCAGCTAACCGGATCTGATTGTATCCAGAATAGCCATCCATGAATGAAAGCATTTCAAATCCAACTGTGTTATCAACCAAAACATCGATATGAGGTAAAGGAAAATCATCCTTAGGACACGCTCGGTTCAAGTCCCTGAAGTCTATACAAATCCGAATTCGTCCATCCTTCTTCATAACAGGGACTATGTTAGCCACCCATTGCGGATACAAGACAACTTTAATAAATTTTGCTTGGTGTAGTTTGTCAACCTCTTCTTTCATTTTGAGTGCAATATCAGGGTGGAATCTCCTGAGCTTTTGTTTGACCGGGGTAGTTCCAGGTTTCAAGGTTAATCTATGTTCAACCAATGAATTATCTAATCCCGGCATATCTTCATATGTCCATGCGAACGTGTCCTTATATTCTTCCAAAACTTTGATCGAACATTTTTCTTCTAAGGGAGTGAGGTTTGCACTGATGAGGATAGTCTTAGGATCTTCCAGGGTTCCTAAATTCAGTTCCTTGGTCGGTTCATTCCCTGTGGCTGATGGTTCTTCAAATCTTCTATGTCCAGATGCATATGCATTAGCCAAGTCCTCGATTTCATCCTCGGATTCGGGATCCTTCTCTGATACCACCTCATATACTCCCAAAGTATGATCTATGTTATGCTCATCCTCATATCGGATTTCATCTAGCTGGATGGTATTATCTAAAAAGCTTGGCAGCCTTGCACACTCTACGCATTTCTGTGCCAATTGTTGCAGATACCTATTTGGAACTCGCTTACCTATGACTTTCCTATTTCCTAACCTAACTTGACCTACTGAAGATAAAGCTGGAAAGGTGGTATTTACAGTGGAGGGGGGATCAAGTAAATCGATCAATGATTCAGAAAAGAGGTATCCCTGATTGGGAGCACCCTCTGGGATGAGTAGAGACGTCTCCTCGATGGAATGTGAGTTTCAGAGAAGATGGTTTTTTTTGGAAATTTCAAGTAAAAAGATAGAATGAGCCTGAGTGGCTCGAGGCTTGCTGGAAACTGACTGAATTACTAGAGAGAAAAACTTAAGAATAAAGGGGAAAAAGGGGCTCGTGGGCCCAATGGTAACAGAAAGTGGACACATGGGTCCAAAACTGATGAAAAAAGTAAACGGGTACGTGGACCCGATCATAGAAATAAATGGGCATGTGAGCCCATGTTGGGAAAAGCCCTCAGTTCTGAAGTTGATGAGGGAAGCAAATGGGCAAGCTGGCCCAGTAAGAGTAGAAGGTTGAAGAGGGCACATGGGCCCAAAGTGGGTAAGTGGGCCCTGAAGCCCATCCAAAAGATCTAGAAACAATGGTACGAGGTTCAAACATGGGATTGTTATATTTGGGCCTCGTGGAATGGTTTTGACTTGGGTGGTATGCTCAACCAGATGATCCAAGATTGGTCTGCCCTTGAGTGGTTCCTGGTGCTCTTCCCCATTTGAGAACAAACGAGTTAAAGATAAGCACAGGTCTTCAAAGTCTTCTTCTTCTTCATCTGGAGCCTTTCTTCTCTTGACAGCTATCACAGAACTTTTGCCATCTTCAGCCATCATCATGGTCTGCCCTTTGATAAAGAATGTATGGAGCCCCATGGCATATCCTGGCTGGAAGATTCTCCTTGGGATGGAACCCTCTTCATATCCCAACCCCTGCCTACGTGGCCTTTTCACAGTTTCAATTGGCTAAGTGATCCCTTGAAGATCCTTGCCTAAACCTCTTCCAGGCTGATAGCCCAATTTCATCTTCATCCGCCATCTCAGTGTGTCTGGTAGAGAGGCGGTCATGCATCTGACTTCTGGCAATTCTCCCACTGAGATCTGGGGTTGTATTGACAGACCTATGGGTAAAGAAGCATCGTTCAGCTCGTCCCTTATAGGCATGCTAGTCACCTTGACCACCTGTCCTTTAAAGGGAAATTTTATGCACTGGTGGTTTGTTGAAGCCACAGCTCCTATTGCCTCCAAGTATGGCCTCCCAAGTATAGCCCGAAAAGTTGGATCCAATTCTAGAACATGAAAATCTGTTATGGCCGTACATGGTCCAAGTTTGACTTCTAGTGTGACCACCCCACGTGCAGACTTCTTGGAGTTATCATAGGCCGTCACCATGGCACATGATGGCTTGATTTCTTGTTCAGAAATACCGCACAACTGCAATGTTTCTGGCGGCATAACGTTGATGGAAGCTCCAGTGTCAACCAAACATGATTTTACTTCGACATTACAGATGATAACAGCCACATGCAAAGCATATCTCCTGACCTCTGGATTTGCTAATTCCTCCTGAGAGAAAGTGAGTGTTGGATGCTCACTTCTAGGGGCTAACACTGTAGTGATCTTCTCAGGTGGGAGATCTTCACTCACCATGACCCTTTGCAAGTACTGCTGTAGAATCTCCTGATGCACCTTTGATCTTTTGATCAACTCAAGTATGGAAATATGGGCCAGAGTTTTATCTAAATGCTTTAACAGATCAAAGGATGTGCCTAGCAATGGTTCTTCTACTTGTTCCTCCTCCACTTGATCCTGCGGTTGAGTACTAGCTTAGGGAAAGAGCCGCTGGAACATCCTCCCACTCCGAAGCACCGGGGCTATTTGGCGGTCGGGTAGAGGTGACGGGTTAACTGGGGTGGATTGTGGTGGAATAGGTGGTGTAGGTGTAGGTATGATAGGTAATGGGATTGGTGGTTCTAGGATGATTGGGTTAGTTGGTAGAGGGGTAGGATTTGGAGGTGGAAGTGATGGTGATACTGGTGGCCTGATAAGAAGAGGCCGGTGTGCAGGAGTGGTTGATGAGTTTAAGGAAGGTGCTGGTAATGTGGTAGGTTGTGGTGTTGGTGTTATGATAGGTTGGGGTTTTGGAGTGGTAGAGCTCGTAGGCTGGGGGTTCAGGTTTGGTGGTGATTGTGGTGGTCGGATGAGCAAGGGCCAGTGTGTAGCAATGGTTGAAGGAGGTGTAGTTAGAGAGGGGGGCTGGCCTAATGATGGGCCGGCGAGAAGAAGTGGCGGCCAGTGGTTGGGTTATTGAGCTTTATGGTAGTTGTGGAGTAGTAGGTGCACGGATTATCTGTCTAGGAGGGTTCCTAGCAGGAGGCCTAGCCGGGTTGACAGGCATGGTTGTATTGTGGTTTTCTAGTTGCCAACCTTGAGCACGACTGGCGTCTCCCTGGACAATGGAGTGTACTAGACCAATTCCTGGGTTTGGATGTGCTGGTGCCGGTGCCGGAGAGGGAGCATGTAATGGGAGCGAATTCTAGACAATCCCCAAGCCAGGTTGTTGTTGAGGTTGAGCCGGTGGACGCTGCCGCTGCTGCTGCCTAGCCTTCATTACCTGTATGCATTCCCCTATTTGAGCCCAATCAATGCTGCCTTGGTCATTCAGATCGTGGATGTAATCCTTGAATTTAAAGCACACTTCTACAGTGTGACCAGGACACCGGTGGTAAGCACAGTATCGGGACATATCTACATTTTTTGGCCAAACCTCTCTTTCCTTGGGCAATTCCAACTATTTTTCTGCTATGAGTACATTGAAGATGTCGGTCAAGAAGTAAGGGAGTTGCTGGTAGTTCTCTCTCCTAGGACCTCCCCTTCGTGGTGCCTGATTAGGTGGTGGCGGTGCCCTATTGTAGGTAGGTTGACGAGGTTGTTGGGGTTGTGCTACTGGTTGCGGGGGTTGTTGTGGTTGTCGTGGTTGTGGTGGCCTAACTTGTTGCTGAGGGGGGTAATAGGAAGGGTTACGTGGTGGGTTTCGAATCGATTTTGACGGTTCCCTCCCCGGTTCCCTACAATATTTACGGCTTCGTTGTTGACCACTCCCTCGGTTGTAGGCCTAACTGGTGCGAGAGGGGTCTTCACGAAGTTTCTAGGTTTGGGATCAAATGGATTTATCATTGTGGCATCCTTGAAGTGGGCTTGCAAGTATCGGGCACTGTCATAGAGTTCATTCATTGTGGTAGGATGGTGCATGATCAAGACATTCCTCAAGGCAGGTGTAGTGTTGCCAATGAGCATCTTCACTTGTTCCCCTTCAGAAATCACATCTGTCAATTTTTTTGCCATTCCCCTCCAGCGATCAGCAAACTTTATGAAGTCCTCTTCGGGCTTCATCTTCTCAGCAATCAAATCTGTAATGGAGCATGCTGGTGCCACCCGGTCTCTGTATCTTTGCAAGAATTTTGTCTTCACAATATCGAAGTCTCATGTCTCAAAGGAGTCGAGTGAGTAGAACCATTCCAATGCAGACCCTTCTAGTGATCGGCGGAATAAGAAAGCAAGAACCCTACGATCATCTTTCCAGAATGAGGATTCATAGAGAAAATCTTTAAGGTGGAGAAAAGGGTTGCCAGTACCATTGTAGCGGTGATAAACTGGTAGCTCAGAAGGTGGCAGGTGTAGGACTGGCAGAGAAGGAATGGAAATCTCAGGAACTGACTTGGAGTCCAGGCGACATCTCAGCTCTTCATAACGTTCGTTCATCTGGGTGAGTTGATCCATGATTGCCTAGGTGAGAGCAGGTTCTTGGTTTACTGGAGGGGGTATGTGGTTAGAGACATGATTTTGGAATTGAGGAGCATGACTTGGCAAATTTACTAAAGATTGTCCCATGATTTAGTGGATTGGGGGAGCAACATGGTTAAAATAAGATGGCTGAACAAATGATGGTTGAACCACAGACGGTTGAACTATAGAGGGTTGAACTACATATGGTTGTGCTAGTGATGGTTGAATCACAGATTGTTGAACAACAGGAGGTTGAACAAAGGGTGATTGAATGAGTGGTGGTTGAACTAGAGGACGAGGAGATGAGGCAACTTGGTTTACTTCAGCCTGATCTGAGGCCATTTTGCCCTTCACCATGGATTGTATGCGGGCATAGGTTTCTGGGTCGGTATAGAGAGACAATTCCCTAAAGAGTTGTTCAACATCACGAGGAGCAGATGGTTGAGGGACCTCTTGCACTTGTGACTCAAATAATGGATTAACACGACCATCTGACGGATTTGGTTGATGACCCATCTCATGTTCTCGATGTTCAGCTTGTTCCGCCATTCCAACGTGCCTTCCAGACCTTAGTTGCACTGAACTTCAAGGAGAAAGTGAAACACACAAGTTGACAAAAAGAACTTTTTTTTGTTTTTTTTAGTATTTTGCAAAAAAAGTTAGAGGTTTGAATTTTTGTTTGACAAGCAAGTTATGCAAAGACTTGAAATCAAAATTACGCAATGGTTTTGATTAAACCTTAGGTTTATGGATTTGTTAAGAATTGTTCTCTCAACAAATGGGTTAGGATCATAACTCCAATCTCCAATGACCTAGGTTTCACACAATCTCACCACATGTAGGTAACATAGGATGCTTCGGGTTTTGGAGAGTGGTACAACCAACCCGATCGTGAAGAGGAATACTCCATGTATGAGGAATTACGGAGGCCTTGATGAAAGCCAACCAAGTCAACTAGGAAGGAATATCCCAGAAGAGAGGTCAGAATCCACCAAGAGGGTGCTTTGGATGGGAGGGGTAAATGGGAGAGTGAGCTCCCGCCTCAAAAAAGTGTAAAAGAAGGAGGTAGAGAGAATGAGCAGAGAATGCAATCAAGTAATAAAACAAGTAATGAGCAAAACATGAACTTAAATAAATAAGCAATCAACACCAGACAAGCAATTAGAAACTAGATAAGCAACTAGAAACTAGAATCTAGACTTGTTTCTTATGTGAGCCAAATGGAGATAGTGAAAAGGTGATGGAAATAAGAGGGTTCAGATCTGATAGCCAAGCAAAAGGGTGGTCCACGTGGGGACCGATGTGGGAACTGGGGTAAAAAGTAAAGGTGGTTCACGTGGGAACCGGTTTTGGGTAAAAAGGGGTGGTTCACGTGGGAACCGGTTTGAATGATCAAAAGAGGGCCACGTGGGGCCAATTAAAGGTGAACAAAGATCTGATCCAAGTGGGGATAGATATGAAGGAAAGTGGTTTGGTTCACGTGAGAACCGAAGTAAAGAAAGAGATTGGTTAACGTGGGAACCGGTTTAAAAAGAAAAGGGTGGTTCACGTGGGAACCGGTTTAAATAAAATGCAAAAATTAAATGGCATACTTGGCACTTAAGATCTGATGAAAGATGGGTGAAATCAGAAATTTTGAGATGGCATGAAGTTTAAGAGAGGTGGAAGGAAGGAAAGGCTCACGTGGGAACCGGTCTAGAACTAGAACTAGTTGCAAACAAAACACTTAGCACCCACGGTTAAAGACATTGCTTGTACCACCGTGGTCGCCACAAAGCTGTCGACTCTGAAAATTCGACGGGGTCCTCTCCTTTTCAGGGAAGTCCGTGAATCCAGATCGTCACCTCAAGAGGGGATGAAAAAGAAAGGAAGAAAACTCGGAAAGCAACTCTCACCTCGGTCCCACACTCACATTGATCCCCGAACTTTCATCTCTTGGCGTCGCTCGATCACCAAGGAGATGGTTCGGGTCATGTGGGAGGAGGGTGAGAAGAAATAAATGTGGTCGCCAGGAACCGTGGGTTCCGATTTATAGAATTAAAATGACCGTGTGTACCTTAGCATGAAGAATGTGAGTTAAACCTTCTCCTTCTTCGGCCGGCCGATGAAGAAGAGTCCTCAACGTGGTGGGTGCTTGATATTCTGTGCAACTAGACAAACAAACAAGTGAAATAGGCTATTAGAACTAAACAAAGTGGAGTATATGTAAAGATAATAACATAAAACACACATTTGACTAGAAACTGACCGGATTCGGGTTATCTCTAACCCCCTTTTTTATTTTCGGAATAACAGAATAAAAGTAATGCAAAAAATGTAAAAAAATGATAGTAGGATGGATAATCACTAAACAAAGATATAGGAAAAAGAACAGCAAGATTCTGAGTTGAATAGAGAAAGATATAGCCAAATCTGGGTTGTCGAAAAAGTCGAGCAGCAGTTCAGGATCTGCCAGGCGCGACTTTGCTTCTGCACTCGTCACGACCAGCCCCGACATCGGAATCAATTTCCGTCGATTGAAAACTCAAGAATACTTGGAGATGAAGAACTTTGATGAAGAGAGATCTTGCAGAAGACGTCCACACACTGCTGTAGAGGCCGAATAATAGAGACCTGGCTGATCACCTGCAGAACAACCTTCCTCTCTCTTGAACCGACTTTTCTCTCTCTAAAAACTCGAAATTCTCTCTCTAAAAATCACAAAATCAATGCAGGAGGTAGGTTGGACATCTTGAGATGCCTAGGGGGTCGTGCTCCTGCCTTTGGAACGACCGGAATCAGAGTTTATTTATAGAAGAACAGACGGCGTTATCCGGGCTAAAAAAAGAGGGGCCTTGCGCCCCACTGAGGGGCGCATGTGCCCCCCAGTGAGGGCGCATGGGCACAAATCCCGAAAAATTTGGTCTTATCCGATCGACGGTTCAGTGGTAGAGTCCCGGTGAAAGACTGGGTCCCTCGTGCCTCCAGGGTAGGGCGCATGTGCCCTCAAGTGAGGGCACGAGGTCACGTGCCTCACTGGTAGGGCGCATGGGCACGTGCCCTGGGTCCCGGGCGCATGTGACCAGGAACTCGGGCGCATGTGACTGGTTTCGCGTGTCCTTCTTCCGGAAACCATTGCGAACACTCCCGAACTCGGAATTCAACGCCGTTTGTTGCGTTGGAAAGATAACAGGCCGAAGAAGCTTTCTATAGCATCGGATCAGCCATCACACCCTCCAAAACTTCAGAATTTTATCCGAAAGTTAGGGCAGTGAACAGAAGATCCGATACAGGTCAAAATGACTCCGACGGCAAACTGGAAAGGCACGGTATGCAACAAAACTTGTTCGGGGTGTGAATATGACCATAACCTTCAATGCATGATCATTAGGCATTGGTCATTTAGCCAATTTCCGTGTTTACATGATTTACGTGTGGCTTTCGCTCGGAAATTACGGCTTTTGGCCGAAAACTTCGGAAAGCATCCAATTTCGTTCGGCGAAGCTTCAAATCAACTTTAAAAGACCCGGCATCATTATAAGGTCGATCGCACATGTTACCCTATAAAACATGAGTTTTATGCTCTGAATTAGGCGAATTTGGCGTGTCTACACTAACATGTTAATTGCTATGTGTAGGAGGAGGATAGTTTCAAATTTGTGGATGATACTCGGGTTGCAAATTTTGTTGGGCGCTGGTTTTGGATGTGGAGAAAGCAAACTGGTTTCATTAGTTCAGGGCAGGTGTACTACTTCGGACTTCTCCATTTTTATATATCAGTTTCAATTGTGCTCTTGTTATCACAAATATCAAATATTTTTCTTACATATTTGGTTCTCTAGATAGGACAATGCTTGAAACTTTGTGACTTCATTTATTCTAAACAACAAAACTTGACATCACTCAGTTCATGGTTTATCAGATTGTCTTTTCATGATCACTGAAATATTGATTGTTGTATGTTTTTGAAACAAGGATGGTGTATATATGAGCAGCTTGTGAATGGTGTATATAAAAATGTTTTATTGTGAAGTTTTATTTTTGATCATGTTTTGTTTGTAATGAGCAGACTCTGTTTTTTCATGTTTGTTTTCTTTGTGAAATGTTGTCAAAATTTGGATTAGATTGAGTGATGAGGTCTTTTGAAGGTTGTATGAGTTTTTTGTGTGAATTGTGTTTGCATTGAATAAGTGAAATGTATTGAGTTCAATGAGTGAAATGTATTCAGGTCGAATGGATTTATATCAGATTTTAGTTATGTAACATTTACCTACGGATTTTACTACGTAGGTAAAGAGAAGATCGTCCGTAGGTATAGACCACATTTGCGTAGGTTAGCTACGCAAAAAAATCATAAGTATAGGCCATTTTCCCGTAGTTAAAACCTTTACCTACGGATCTACCTACGGATTGGTCACGTAGGGCTAGTACATGTAGGTAATTGTTTACCTACAAACGGTTCCGTAGGTATAGTATGACTTATACCTACGGGTGTATGTTCACCCGTAGGTATAGTACCTGTACTATACCTATGGATTCGTCTGTAGGTAAAATATTTACCTACATGTACTAGCCCTACAAATGGTTCCGTAGGTAGCTCCGTAGGTAAAGGACATTACCTACGGGAAAATGGCCTATACCTACGATTTTTTTTGCATAGGTGAAACGCGAATTTCTTGTAGTGTTAAGTACACCCTGCCTAGGTGTACTAAGGATCTAGCTTACTATATGGTACTTCCTATATATATTTAGAGCCGGAGTTGAGAGTTCCAAATATAGCATATGATCTACTCAGACAAATGGAACTGAAATGGTATTAAAGCATGCATAGTAGGCTCATGTAAGTCCAGGTGGCATGGCATATAAAATAGCTTAGTTGGTTAAGTTATAGTCAGTTTGGTTCATATAGAATATGGTTAAATCGGTTAATCAATTTTTGGAAAGGAGCTAATTAAATAATAGAATTTTGATAATTAGTTTATCGATTATGTTATAATGTGATTTATGAGTTTTAATGTATATTAATATCATTTAGTTTGATTAATATAATAGAAAAGTTGGGTATAAGTCCCACTGAGTCCGTGTGACTCATTCCTTTTCCTTTAACATTTTTCAGGAAATCAGGTTTAGCACAGCAGAAGCGTAGTGGATCAGGATTAGTGCAAAAGAAGATTAGAGAATTAGTTTATAAATTGTTTATATTGAATTAAGGTATGATTTATATTTGGATTGAATTATTTATTTTATGAAATGGGACCTGTTATTCTTTATTTTTTTCCCAAACCAACGTAGTTAAGGGGTTATTTCCCCGGTCTCGTCGCCGGATTTATTCTGCTGCGCAGGTTTAAGAAATTCAAGGCGTGACAGTTAGGGAGACTCATCATAAATCACTATGAGAGAGTAGGAAACATTGATGCATTTGGTTGGGATTACGTGGGAAAAAATTATGAACTAATATTTATCTCTCCCCCTTTGAAATATCTTGATGTTGTAATAACGAGTAATGTTTGTAATTCATCTCTTTACAGTTTTTCATAGTAGAGAGAGAAAATAGTATCTTAGTCTATCATTCTTTTTTAAAGATTTAAAAACATGACAATCTAAAAGTGAAAAAACATCCGCTAAGTTTGGATAGGATTTTGTGATATTAGAGATTTAATTATTAAAATTTGTTTCACAATCTTAGCCATACACTACCTAAATGGTGAGCGTGGAGGGAGACATTCTGGCACTACCTTTTGTGTTTATCAGTCTCCCAAATAAAATCAAGTAGAAAAAAAGATTGATGCCCAAAAGCAGTTGCACCATTAAAAACATAGTTAAAGCTCCCATGTTTAAAGAAATTAGCTGGTCGGTTGGATTGGATACGTCCTTGCCTACCCTCTTAGATTAATGAGTTGTTAATTACTAAATGAGTGTTCGCTATTCATTCAACCTAAAAAATTGAATCATATATGTAATTTAATTTGGTTTCATTTGGTACAAGATTATTTTGATGATAAATCTGATTTATCTCCAAAATTTTGGAGATAAACTAAGTTTTTTTTTAAAATAATAGTGTACCAAGCATGCCCTAGATATTCTTCAAACTCAAGGAAATGGGTAAATTTCATATCTTGAATTATATTGAATATTTATTTTCACTTAGGTATATTTGTAATATTTGCATATTTTTTACATAAACAAAAAATATTTTAAGGCTTTCTATGGCAAAATTGACCCTATATAGATAAATGTATATGATATATCTGAATATAATATACGACATACATACTACACAGATAGTAGAGGCAGATAAAATGCTATTTGATTTGCACATTTTTAACGTTTCTCACACATATCCGTCAATAGTTTTATCATATATAAGTACAGTTTATAAAAATAAGGTTAATATTTTATATAATATTTACTTTTTAAGAATAGTTTAGCACATTAATCAGTATAATCATTTTAATAATAGAGATAGGGGGATGTTGCTTTCTCCCGCTTGCAATGCGCTGGGGCAATACTCAAACAACATCATCTTCGATCGGGTCAAACAACGCAACATAATATAAACAAGTTTTTAATTTTAAAAGGTATAAATGTTACGCCAAAAGAACGAAATCTTAGTTAAATATCAATATCAAGGTGGAATGATCTTCTATTAGCACTCAATCATCAGCTACACAAATCCTAAGTTTAAAAATATATAAATATAATATAAAAAAGAAATATATCTTAAATAACTTTAAGAATCTGTATATATATATATATCGAAGGACCTGTTTTTTGTATCAAAGGTAAGGATGAATTGAGCATCTAGACCACATGATCACAGTGTATCACAAAAGCACAACCAAGTATATGACGAGGATAATGTTTTTTTATGGCATGCTAATCCTTGAAAATAACTAACTATACCAGTTGTCCTTCAACATGAAGTAGCCGACTGACACATTATTTAAATCTAGCAAACGAGTAACGTAATACGTTGACCTACATAGCTAGGTAGATTCATGCCCATTTTAGGTATCCAAAATGGAATAGAAAATGTGTATGTTTAAAGAGAAGGAAAGCACACTATCATGTTCTTCCCTTATTCATACGTACATAAACGACTTCATAAACATCATTATGTTCTCAAATAGTATGTACATTGTGGTCCAAGTCTCATTATTTTCCTATACGAACAACTACAAAATAAACATATGTCATTCATTTATTCAATAAGAGATATCTAGCCAACACAACTTTTATTTGGCATACAATACATTTATTACTTTCATATAGGTACTATTTGTGATCACTTGTGGAGAACGATCTCCTTGATTGAAGTATTGAACCATGACAACAACAATGTCTTACATTCTTACAACATTTGTTAAACATGCCTTTGCTTTTTCAATGGTGCATGAAATGGCATCATACATCGGCACCTTCCGGAAAGTGTGATAGATAGATATAAATGTAATATGTAATTGTTAATGGTTTTTCACGCATATGGTTCCATTATCTCTACCATACATTTCGTTTAGAGCACAGTTCCCAACTTCTCCATGGTTCTTAAGTACTCTTACTACTTTTATGCTGGTAATTAAATATATATATATATATATTCATTTTAGTTGCCGTTCAATCCCTATCAAGATAGTTTGTAATATCTGATTTTTTAATATATATTTGTATTAAATCATGATATTTTTGTATATTATTAGTATTATTATCCTTTTATTTTTTTTATTTTGTTATCTCTTTATTTTTATATTTTGATTCGATTATCTTTATCTCTTCTCGTTCCTTCCATAGTAAATTCTTTTGTGATTAGAGTCATACTTAGTTTGAACTTCTATCCCGAATGGATAGAAATCTTGTCGGATTAGCCTACCAGAAATTAATCTCATCGAATTTTCTTCACTAAGGTGGTGTTTGACTGGGCTTAATCTGAAAATCTTAAGTCTTAATTTTACATCTAACCTCTTAATGTGTGGTAAAAAAGTCCTTAATTTGATTAAGACATAAGTAATTCACGCCGTTTAATAAAAAATTTGAACCATCCACTTAATCTTCTTAAAATTGTAAAACAACTAAACATGAACTTTATATCCAATCGATCGCATACACATCCACAATTTTAGTACGAGAAATCCTATGCTAAATTGATTGCACCATCACTCATATTGTTTTTCATTAATTTTAAATCCATAAAAAATTATTTAGCTATATCCTAAATAAGAAGATTAGGTCTGAAAATTAAAAAGCTAAAATTTACAACGTAAATTTAAGGACATTGTGAAGAAATGAGAGGTAAAATAGGAGAAAAGGTTTACAGTATTTTCATACAATCTATACACCCTAATCTATGACCTAATCAGAGGATAGATGTCGAACTAGGCGAAGCTCGCGAATAGCTCATGTCCGTCCAGGAGACCATGGCCGTCCAGGAGACGAGGGTCCTCTGTTCGACGGCATTCCGTCGACTGTGTGCTGCACGGTGTCGATGTCCCCGCACCCTCGCGTACGCGGAGAGGAGGGGCGTTCGCCGACGGCCGTCTCGGAGGAGAGTCCCGTGACGACGGCCGTGGCGTGGAGGCGCCGCCCGAGGCGCAGGGGAGGCCGCGCCGCCGCAGCGTGGAGGACGGAAGCGAGCCCCCGCGTGTCGTGGGGCTTCCCCTCGGGGAGCATCTCGGCGTAGAGCGCGAGCGAGGGGGCGAACGGTGTCGTCCGGTCGGCGTGCGCGCGGATCGGGGCGTTGTAGAGGAAGGCGGGGCGGCGGCGGGCGCGGGCGAAGAGGTGGCGGGCCTAGCGGAGGCCGCCGCACCGGGCGTAGCACGCGGCGAGCTTCGTCCGCAGGAGGCCGTGGCGGGCGGTGCCGGCGACGGCGATGGCCACGTGTGCGCGGAGGAGCCCCCGGGCGTCGCGGGCGGCGGAGATGGAGTCGAGGAGGGCGGCGTGGAAGGGAACGCCGCCGGCGCCGGCGAGGATGTAGCGGGCCGCGCGGAGAATCGACAGCTCGACACCGGGGGCACAGCAAAGAGACTGGATCTCGGGGGCGACCGCGCGGACGAGCGATGTCGAACTCGGGGGCGATCGCGCGGACGAGTGAGACGGCGTCTGAAAATGAAAAAGTTAGGGCGCCGATCTGAATGGCTCACATGATTTTTAGACTTCAGAGCTTAGTTTAGTGGGTGATTCAGCTATTTTATCAAACGTTCCTAAATATCTGAACACTGACCAGTTCAGAGTTAAGAGCTTCAATAAGCTTTATCAAACGGAGCCTAAGTTATTCTCTCTTTTACGTATCTCTTTTCCCTTACGTGGAAATACCTATGTTATCACTCAAATTCTTATCTCCCTCTCTTTACGTAACAGAGAAGTCCTACCGGATTTGGAGTTCCACTCCTGTTAACGTGTGTGTGTGTATATATATATATATATATATTTCCTCTGCTTGAACTCTCCACCACGCCGTAACTATTTCTCTCCCTCTTTTCTCTCTCTCCCGGCGAGAGAAGACGCGCGACCTGCCGCCGTGTGAAATGGCCATTGCCCGCCATCTTCGCCTCGTGCCCGTTGACTGAAACAACACTAGAGTCATCTGCTGCTCGTCCCCTCGGCGTTGTTGTTGGGTCGTCTGAAAATCGACAAAAACATAAAGGTACGAACAAATTAAAATCAAATAAATACAGTTAGAAGCATAGTCTATCGGGTCGAAGCACGCAGTCACTAGAACTAAGAGTTATATTGCCAATCGACATGTGGTTCTCGCGGCAACCTCCTCCTAGAGATACGACAACCCTCGGGTAGACGAGACCATTCTCTCCCGTCAACACGTCCTTCAAGAAAACTTTGTGAATCAATCTTGCAATGAGTGTTTTTGGCTAAGAAGAAGAAGAAATCAGAGAGCTTCGGAACACTTGCACCGTCCTCCTCCGTTGGAAAAAGTCTTCCAACTAATAATAAGATGACACCGTGGAAGAGAGAAGACGGTGAGAGAAAAACACTGTGGAATGCTGGAATGAGCCTTCGGGTGAACCACCAGAGAAAGAGAGCAAGCCAAAAAGAAAAGGAAAAAAATTTCCTTTTACGTTAGATTCCTTCCAACGGCAAAGAACTAAGTGGAGAAACGTCCGAGCGTTGGAGGCCACCCGACGCGTCTGTCGGGTGGCACAATAGTTTCTTTTCTAATTTTAAGAAAATATCTTAACAGTTGTGCCATGTGCGAACCGTCGCCTCGACCCTGTGTGGCCGCATCCCCGCCACCCCGCACGTGCACCTGTAGCCAGCCTCGCTAGACCGTGTAGCGCATGGCCTTGCGCCCGCAGCCGTCGCCGGACGGAGCCAGCTGCGTGGCAGCCGGTCCACCGCCGTTGCATGGCCACCCAACACTCGTACGACCGTGCCCTCGAACGTTGGTCGTTGCGTCCTCTCCGCCCTCGCGTTGTTCCGCCATCAGCCGCCCGCGGCCTCGCCCTTGGCCCTCCTGCCGCCTCGGCTCTATGCGACCGCACGCCCCACGTCGCCTCTTGCCCTGCGTCATCGTCCTACTGCCTCCCGGCGTTGACTCCGTCGCCCTCTAGTGCCACTGCCGCTGTGCGCCGTCGCCAGCTCCGCCTGTGCCGTCCGCCCTCGCACCGCGGTGTGCCAGCCGACCCCCCCTGGTCGACTCTCTCTCTTCTCACTATTCTCTCTCCCATCCCTCTGTTCTCTCTCATATCCATTCTCTAAAAAATTTTCCGCAGAGTCTTGATTAAATTCAGATTTTTGACATCGTCGTCATTGCTCCGCACCATCTTTGAGAATTCTGATTCCATCTTTTAGGTAGACATCTCAACTATCTCTTATCACTTTAAATGTATTAATTAAAATATTAAAATATGTTTAGTTAATTTTGGCTAGGAAAGTATGATTAGTTAGTTATATGGGTTTAGTTGTGTGCCTGATTTCCATTAGAAGTTAATTTAAGTGTTTATATATACTTGGATGTTTATTTAAATATGAATGATATCATGTTTAGATAGTTTGTGTTCATATAATTATGTAAAAAGCATTGTAAGATATTTATGATCTTGTATATATATATATATATATATCTTGATTCATGCTAATATTAATTGTTAAGAGTTAATTAGTAAGAAACACATATTTGATTAAATATATGTAGGTGGCAATTGACTATTGTTACTAATTGCATGGCATATTAATTTATAGTAGATTGCATGATTTGCAGAGTAGTGCATTATCTTGTTAATTGTGTATTAGATTGATTGGCCATGACTTATCATGCATGTAGGTGTAGTTGTAGTCTTTTTAATTATGTCATTGCATAAGGTTGCATATAGTTGTATTTTATGTTAGTTTGCTCTTAGCATGTCTAATTGGATTAATTGGTGTATGTCTGATTAATATATGCTTTCAGCTTGTGAGATGTAGTTGATGCAGTGTGCTGTATTTTGTAATGTGATTTGCACTTCACCAGACTATGATAGTGGCCCATGGACAGCAGCGAGTTAGAACAGTCCGGATGATCCTTTGATCCCGGATATTGCGGTTCATCCTAAGTATACCCCTGCCTAGTTGTACTATAGAATCTAGCTTACTATATGTTACATTCTACTATATAATAAATCTGGTGCTAGTCCTAGAATATAACTGCAATGTCCAAGTGAACTACTGAGATCAATAGTTTAGTTTTGTTTGCATTATGACATATAGATTAGTGAGCTATCGCATTTAATTCATCTTTTATGATAGGTTTTTGTGGTAGGTGCATATAGAGTTGTGTTAGTGTTGTTATGTCATGATTAGAATAGTATGCATTTGATAAATCATGCTAATCTGTACAATGGGTAGAAAAGTATCTTATTTAATTAATCGAAGCTTGATGATTAACATTACTTATAGTTGTTATAATCTGATTTTTGTTTGGGGTTTTATATCGTTATTATCAGTAGGACTTGTCTAGTATAGTGGGCTAGTTTGGGTGTAAGTCCTACTGGATCTGTGTGACTCACCTCTTACAATCTTTAATATTTTTCAGAATTACAGGTTTAGTGCAGCAGAAATTTAGTGGTATTTTGGAATCAGAGGAGTTAGTTGATTATTTGTTCAATGTTGGTATTTAAATTGTAATTTCATAGAGATAGTTTGTATAGAATTATTAGAATTATTTATTGGATTTCGATATTAGAGTTTTGGTCCAAACCGATGTATTCTTAAGGGTTAGTTCCCCCGGTTACAGCGTTGGATTATCTTCCGCTGTGCATGTTAAAATTCGGATCGTGACATAGTTTGTGCCGTTGTATTCTTTTCTTTTTTTTTCATTTCCAACGAAGTTTCTCCGCAGATGATGCTTCCAATATATCTTTTTTTTCCAAACCACAAGATCCACGGTAACACGGTGATCGAGTCTTATCTCTTACTAGGAAATAATTTAGTCCTATACAAACAAAATCTTGAGATTTCTATGACGGGTTTCATCTTTCTTTTTCTCATCACCATACGTACGAGGAGAATAAGATGGATATTTTCACACGAAATCACGACTTAGGGAACCCCTCAAATTGTGAGGTAAACATAACTCGTTCTTAACGAATATATGCAAAGAATACACATATTTACTTGTGATTCTCTACATGGGTACATATAATGCTATATATTATTGTATCTCCACGTAACCGAGATGTCATCAAGATGACAATTAACCCTTCATCATATGCTGGCAAATACAACAAAGAAGATTATTATAAATGATAAACCTCAATATCTTACTCTCCACTTAGCGATTATTAGGGTACATTTCTTATTTCCGGATAGTCACCCAGCTTACGGATGCCGCAGATTCCATTTACATGGGCAGGATTGCGCTCCATGCGTACGAACCCATCTTCTCCCCAAAAGATTCCATACGTATTCTTCACAAGCCAATAGTCTCGTCCATTTTCCGTGCCGTATCCTATCAAAAGCATGGCATGGTCCGACCTTGTTCCACAAGGTCCATTGAATATGCCCTAGCAAGAAAAAAGATCAAGAGTTATTCACTGTCATGTTTCATAATATCACAGCAACCAAACATGCACAATCAGAAGTTATTTTCAAATCAATGGCCATACATGCTCAACGTCATTTTATTTCTCAGTGGCACGTCATATCCTTCCGGTGGGAAGCCATGTCACCTTATATATATATAACTCGTTATTTTCAAGTATTTAGTCTAACAAGAATTAAAAAATATGTGTTAAATAATATAAAATTTGTAACACCAGACGTTAATTATTTTGGAAAAATTAAGTACAGAGTTAGGAAAGAGGATGCAGTATACATATCTTCTATTAATTAAACGTGTCGCCATAGGGATTATTATTAGTTACTCAAGTCACTCTCTGAGAAAGTAAGGATGTGTCTGATTGGGATTATGAAAAAGAATTTGATAATTAAAACTTGTAAACCACATAATCCCATCGAAAGATGCCTGATTTTATTTTGATTTTTAGATTCTATGATTGAGTTCAGATTTTTCTTTTTTTAAGAAAAGAGAGATTGACTCGTGTTATCTTCGATGAAAACATGAATTATAGAGATTATGAATTATCAAAAAATTTCTAGATTTTGTAAAATAGATAAAGATACATATTATTTTATAATTTCTTTCCCCCATAATCTCAACCAAACACACACTAAATAGTAATGCTAGTTTGAGGAAAGCAATATATAGAGAATAGGATAAACCTTTTTCGGTTTCAAGCACAGATTTTGAGTGGAAACGAAAAAATGGTGAAGTATAAATCTCACCAACGAAATAAGAACAATATTTCATTGCAAAAAGAAAATAATCAGAATTTATATTTCCAGAACAGAAGAACACAAGTAGTACTACAATCAGATAATTTTCAAAAAACAACCTTAAAGTAGTGTATAAAGTTTAAAGTTGCAATCCATGGCATCAAAAATAAAACTGCCTTACCCCATTGTAATGCTGGAAGGCTCTGCCGACCGCTGAAATCGCGATGCCGATCGGTTGCTTCGAGACAGCAGTCCGGAAATGTAGCTCGTTTCTTGGGTAAACAACATCTCGGAAAGAGTCTATCGATACAACCTTATCCTTCATCGTGAAAGGCGCACGTTGTGGTTAAGAAATAAAAATACGAGTTGTCTCATCATATATAGCTCTATGTTACTGGGGAAAATATATAGTTCGGGCAGAGAAGTCGTTATTATTTTCTCCATGAGGAAGAGTAAGAAGACTCACAGCATTTTTTCTACAAGTTCCGACCTTCTTGACGTATGGATAATTTTCGTTTGTATCGATGCCGCCATTCATGACAATGTATCTCAAGGCCTGATCTGTCCACGCACCTATGCAGGGGTTTACCATCCCCGCACAGTCCACAAGTTGCTGGGCGGAAAGTACGATCAGATTGCCCGTGCGGATCTGGTGAAGGCCCTCCACTGCTTGGCTGGCAGTCCATGCCCAGCAACTCCCTTTACGTTCGACGAAAGCAAGTATGCAGATTTAAATTATTGAAGTGCTTGTAAAATTTCATAAAATATTAAATCTGTCTGTTCAGTCTAATTTGCGATCTGTGTTCAATTATTTGTGTTGATGAAAGAAGGTCCCACTTTTTAAATGAGGTTTGGTTCTAAATTACATGAGTTTGTGAGCTAGGTGAAAACCGAAACAAGAATATGTTCGTTAATTATGTATAGTTATAAGATCATCATCCTAATATTGATGTGGTTCTCCGGTCGACCATATATATTGCTGATGTCTTTTAGAAATTAGTTTCACCAAATAACAGGCCGTAAAAAAGGTAGGGGATTGACTAATTATCTGCGTGCTCACCGCATTCTCCTTGGTTTATCACCGGACCGACGGCACCGGTGGTTCGCCAGTCGACGGAGTCGGGGAGGTTCTGCCCCACTCCGCCGTCGCTTGCACGCTGCCTGATGACGCCGTCGCCGTCCCCCATCTCCGGCGACGACGAGTTCGCCCTCTGGTTGATCAGCGGGTTCAGGTACTTGGCGGGTTTTTTTTTCAAGTAACGCAGTCTTTTTTGCTATTTTTAAAACTAACACGGTAAAACTTAGTTTTGTAAATCTAACGCACTTTGGTCAAAGTCGAGTTTTCAAAACTCGACTTTGACCCAAAACAGTAAACCCGCCTCGACTAATGACGGTGAAACCGGATTAGCTTAAAGTCGAGTTTTTACAACTCGACTTGTTAAAGTCGAGTTTTAATAACTCGACTTACGGGAGTGAAAAGTGTAAAAGTCGAGTTTCCAAAACTCGACTTTCCCACAGAACTGGTTTTCACCGACTGAGAAAAAAACTGTGTGGGAAAGTCGAGTTTCCAAAACTCGACTTTCCCACAGAACTGGTTTTCGCGGACTGAGTAAAAAACTGTGTGGGGAAGTCGAGTTTTCAAAACCCGACTTTCCCACGTAATCGGTTCTCGCCGACCGAGAAAAATCGTGGGGGAAAGTCGAGTTTCCAAAACTCGACTTTCCCACAGAACTGGTTTTCGCCGACTGAGAAAAAAACTGTGTGGGAAAGTCGAGTTTCCAAAACTCGACTTTCCCACAGAACTGGTTTTCGCCAACTGAGAAAAAACCGTGTTCACAAGTCGAGTTTTCTGAACTCGACTTGTGAACAAATTCTGAGTCAAAGTCGAGTTTTGAAAACTCGACTTTGATTCAGAACTGAAAAAACCGCCGCCACCGCAAACTTAAAAATTTTAAGTTCAACTCTACAAATTGGGTTTCAAAACCCTCTTCCATACACATTGAACTTACATCCTTCACATAGACTACATCCAACAAACCAAATACAAAGAGATTGAGCAAAATTAACATAACAAACATGTTAAAACCATCCATTCCTTGTAGGGGTTCAAACATCACATTTCAAACCATACATGTTTGTTCCATAAATCGTATTCACACAAACACAAACATGTGAACCTTGCGAACACATACACACACCTGCGAACACATACACCTTGTAAACACATACACCTTGCGAACACATACACATACACATACACATACACATACACCCCGTATTCAAACATATGCGTTTCTTCCATATACACATTCCAAACATACTAAAATCATAACAACAAAATAATTTTATAAGTTTTACATGTCCATACGAGAATAAAAAAAAAATACACATGCTATCCTCTCCTTCCCCTCCTCGGGACGAGGCTTTCTCCTAACAAGTCTTTGTTGCTCCTCTTCCCTCGTCCTCCTCCTCAAGATAAGTAGGGTCCAATCCCGTGGTTCAACATGGGCCGTTATATGCTCTCCATGTCGACTCGGGCGAAACGGTGCCGATGGGGTAATCTCAAGGGACCGCCGTGTTCCTTGTACTTCCATCGGAGTCCTCGCCGGAGGGATCACGTGGTCGTCTCCGCCTATACGTCGATGGTCCCGTTAGCCGAACGATCTCGGTGCGTGAGAGGATGGTCCGCTTCATACGTAGTTGGTCCGGCTTCATACGTAGATGCTCCGCTCCATACGAAGATGGGCCGGCCATGTCGATAGAAGGTCCGGCTCAAAGGGTCGTTAAAAGACGGCATCGAAATACGTAATCTCTCGTGCATTCCACGTTGAAGATCTAAAATAGCTTGCCGTGTCTGATCAAATTGGGAGCCATGACTGTAAACGAGTGTTCGTTGAATTTCAAGGTGTGTGCGAAGCTGTCAAAATAAAGTAAGTAACATCATAAATAAAGTAAGTAACATCATAAATAATTTAATGATTGTAAATACAAAATAAGAAAGGATTATAAACGAACGTAATCTTACCATGTCTCGTTCAACCGGACCTCTTGGATAATATTGTTCGGGAGCTTCCTGAGTATCCTGAACAAGATATGGAATGGTGTGTTCCATATACCATTGTTCATACGCTTGGTTTTGCTCCTGAACATCCATTTGCCTTCACGGGAGGTTCATATGTATATTCGGCCCGTTGACTCCACCAATAAATGTAATACGAGTATGCATGTGTCCAATCTTGCCCCCACCGACCACGTCCATCTTGACGTTTGTATTGTTTTCTATCACGGGGTTTTATTTGGACAAGCCCAAATTGCCGAAGCACTCGTTCTGGTGCATGGATCTCCATGACCGAACAACACAGTAGAGGTACCGAAGCTAACCAGAGTGCGGTATTTTCAACCGACAACTCGGGTACCGTGCCCAAAATATTCTGTGTGTACGGTTCCCATGTAATCTACATGAAAGTAAATTTTGTCTAAGTATAGAACATGTATTACATACTACAAATGTATAAGGACAATTTTATAAGGACAAATTTATAAGGACAAATTTGTTACTCCGGCTAGCTTCCTCGTATCTAATTCATTCCTATAAAACAACAAAGGTAAACTTATATTGTGGTCGACCAGGTTGTGGGTTCCACCTGTACAAGTCAAAGTACATTAATTACAAACTACCAACATCATGAATTTAGCACGAATCAAATTGTCTATATAGAAATTACCGGTATCCAAGCGGCCGTCGTTCTCCGCCAATCGCAACCGGTATAGGCAAGTGCGGTCGACCGACATGGATATGTTCCCACGACCATAACTGCGTAAAATTGAAAGTATCACGATAATACATCATCCAAGACAAAATGATTTAAAAAACACGTGTAAATATGAAAAAGAAACAGACTTGCAATAAATGTATACAAACACCGATCCGGTTACGTTCGCCGCCGTAGCCGCACATAATTGGCGTATAGGAATGCAAGAACCGCCCCGCCCCCACGATAAGCGACCACATTCTACAATATCCTCCATAAAAAAGATATTGCATATGGACCTCCGTCCCGGAAGTGTCCCAGCAACAAAAGAGTGCCGATGTACATAAGCATGAGAGCCCGTGTATGATATAAACATACTAAACGGGACTCGTCGTCATCATCCGTCGGAAGTCCTCCGTCCTTCCGGCCAAATGTACGAGATAGCCAGGTCAACCTCAAAGTAGCTGGACTCTGACCGTATGGTGCAATCTCATCATCCTCCTCCGGACGGACACCTAAAAACCGTTCACATACATCTGGCCATACGGAAACTCCCTGCATGGAACACGGGGAGGTGCAATGACCGGGGGGCCCATCTATCCTTAGACCCATAAGAACAAACATCCTCGGAGGGTTATCGTCATCTCCCCTCGGGTAAATGAAAAGTAGACGTCCTCCGGACGCCGCCGGCTCCGCAAGAGCGGTGATTAATTGCCTATCTAAGACGATAGTACGTAAATGACGCAAATGAACAAAACCACCCGCTTTCTAAATAACCTATGGAATGGGGTTGTCTATTGTCCACGCGGACATTCGACGGAAATGGGAGACTAAGTACGTGTGTAGAACCCTCCTGTAAATATAAAATTGTAGTGCAATACGAATTAGAATTTAACCAAAAGACCTATTGAATTTTTGAAATGCAAGTAAAGTTAAGACCTCAGGGTTCGCCGAACGGTGCTGTTGCTGCTCACGTAACAGCGATGCATCACGAGGTCCCCGTCGATCCATGCCTACAAATCATGAATTAACAAAATTAAAAGACCAACAATGTAATAATTTTACAAAAGAAAGTAACAAAATTAACAGACTGTACAAAGAATAATTTTAGTGGTTCATGAATTTAACAAAATTAACATTACTTTTTTAACAAAAATACGCACCGTGGGTTTCTACGGCAAGTTAACCGGTTGTGTCCCCGTTCTTTACAAATGCTACATGCATTTTGTTGTTTGTTCGTATCACGATCCATCACCATTGGGTAACGTTTAGTTCGTGGTCTTCCTGTCTTCCTGATGTTCAAGGTGCCAACAACGGAATTATGTTCCTTTCTATGTTGAATGATGGCCAATAACGTGCATCCAATACGCTGTGAAATTCAGTATCGTAACTGTCACGATAATAAGCACTGGTGTACCACCTTGATGCATATGCATATGGATCCCACTTAACCGAACTGAGAGCACTTAAAACATGCCTACACGGAAAGTGTCTAAGCATTGCCTCACAAAGACGTGCATGTAATTGTGTCACGCTAATGTCAACTCGAAATACACGGCCATTCGCATCGTTCAAATCCCACTCACCCATATCGACTCGGGCTTGAATGATGATCTCGCGACTTTTTTCCTTCAAGTCAACTAATTTCTTCTCAAATTTAGTGGTTAGCTGTGTTTCCATGTTCAATCCACATGCACGACGTTGAAAAAACATAAGCCTGAGCCGATGATATGTCATGTGTACTAAAGCATTAATAGGCAAACCTCTTGCAATTTTTAAAACGCTATTAAAACATTCGGAATAATTTGTTGTCATTATTCCAAATCGTTTACCATCCGTATCAAACGCTAACGCCCATTGTTCCGGGATTCACTTGTAGTAACCATTGTATGCATCGTGACACCTCAACCGTATGTCCTCCATTCGCCTATTGAACTCTGCATCGTTAGAAGCCATGCCTCGGCAAGATACATCCTTCTCGAATAGATCTTTTCCGTTGAAATGTGTTTGAAAATTTTGACGGTAATGCCGAAGACAATAACGGTGGGCTGCTAAAGGAAACCATCTCTCAATTGTGCATTCTTGATGCTCACGTGCCTATTCGAAATGATACATACTTCATGTCTTCGTTCGCAATGGATGGAATATAAGACAACATCCGTTGAAAGAACCACGACCATGATCGATCATTCTCATCGTTCACAATTGCAAATGCAATTGGAAACAAGCCTTGATCGGCATCCACACCACACGCAACTAGAAGTGTACCACGGTATTTCCCGTGAAGGAATGTCCCGTCGACACTTATAACCGGGCGGCAAGAGCGCCAACCTTCGATGCATGGCGCGAAACTCCAAAAGAAGAATAATAATTTTCGATTATCACTCACACAAATAAGTATAAATTGTCCCCGGCATTGTCAACTTAACCGCTTCCACGTATCTCAACAAATGAGTGTAAGAACTCTCCCAATCCCCAAACAACTTCGAAGGCTTTTTCTTCTCGCATTCCAAGCCTTGTGATACGAAGGTCTTATGGCATACTTGACTTGAACCATATCCATGATGTCCCTTGGTCGGATATCTAAGCGAGATCGAACAATAGGCATGATTAAATGACAAATTGTAGTGCATGTCAATTGCCTATGAGCCATGTTGCAAATAGGAGTGGAACATGTATGATTATTTTCAAAACTCATAATTTTCCATAACCCTCCAACCCGAGTACTAACACCTGCATGTAGCCTCCACTTACATCCTTCTCGTCTTGATGGACAAATCAAAGTAAGCAATGATTTCGTTGATCTATCCGTTCGGTGTTGGACATTCCGCTTCAATGCCCAAGTAGCTATGGCTTGTACAACGTCTTCTTTACATCTGAAGACATCTCCAACGGAAAGGTCATCAACATTATCTCTTTCTTCTCTTGTACAACCGTATCTTCTCCTCCAAAGATCCTCCTCATCACCTTCTATGTAAATATTGCTTGCGACGGCATTATTGATCCAAGTGATATCTTCGTCGTCATGATAGGCATCGACTGCCATAATACTATTCACCATCTCATTTTCTAGTTCTTCGTTGTCACTTTCGGTTTCATCACTATCATATTGTTCATCTTGCTCATCTTCGACATCATACTGCTCGTTCAAAGTCATTTCACTATTCTGATATGCGTTGACTGCCATATTCCATGGACTAATGTTACTTTCAACTTGGGACAACAACTGACCCATTGTTGGTTGATTATATGTCTCCTGATTCCAAGTACTACATCCAAATTTCGATTTGACTTTTCTTGACTATTGTTGACCGATCCAGGTTGATTATATGTCTTTTCTGACCTTTTTTACAATGTAAAGTGTAATATCGTGTACTTCACGACATCTCGTCAACAAGGTTTCCGAGTGGTACCGTCATCTAATACCTCATTCACACCATCAAAATAATTATAAAGTAATCTTATGTTCATTGACCCCGGGTTACAACCAATTGCATCAAATATAAAACTCAACAAGTCTTCGTGATTACATCCTTGCAATAGCTTCATATTCCGTTCATCTCCACCATAGTAAGAGACAAACTCATTACTGATGGAAATCATTCCATCAAACATGATGCGGACGTTGATAACCCTCGATGCCATATTTTTAATTGTTTGATACTAACCTGAAATTAACAAGTTGTTAGAATTTACACCCTTAAGTCTTGACCCCCCCATCCCAAATTTGCTCTTCGTTTCAAACCTATTCACACCCCCCCAATCTCCATTTTTCCCTTCCCCTACCCCTTACATAGGGGTGTTCATGGTTTGGTTTCGTTTGGTTTTTGAGTATTTTTTCTCAAACCAAACCAAACCAAAACAGACCATATTTAATTCGGTTTGGTTTGGTTTGATTCGGTTCAAACCATATTTTATTAAGGTATAGTAGATATATCAATATATAGTTTTATTTTGTTCGTTTTAAATCACATTCTATCTTGTGTACATGTTTATAGATTACATTAATTTTACCTTAAAAACACTTTAAAGAATTTTATTTTTACAAGAAAAGATACATAAATACTATCTTATATATAATTTAAACTATAATATTTAATCTAATTCAAAGTTATTTGGTTTACCGGTCGGTTTGATTTGGTTTCAAGGATCCTAAAACCTAACCTAACCGATCGGTAGTTCAAACCGAACCAAACCGAACCAAAGTACGGTTTCGTTTGATTTTTCGGGTTTAACCCAATAGTTAATGTACTCTACCCTTCCATCCCCTTCCAATTTTCCTTGATATCAACACATACCTAACCCCCAATCTCTGCCGAACAAAACCCTGCCCTAGGACGGATGAAAACGTCGACAACATATACAACTTCTATTGTCGGATGAAAACAAGCAAAATGTAGACCGCACATACCTCACACTACCTCACTCTACCAAGATCCAAAGCCGCCGTCCGCCACCCACGAGATCCGCCGCCGGCGTCCACGAGATCCGACGCCCAGAAGAATCGCCGCCGCCGCCGAGCAGATGCGCTGTCCAGCAGATCCGCCGCCGCGCCGCCGCCGCCGTCGATCCACCGTCCAGCAGATCCGCCGCCGCCGCCGCCGAGGAGAGCCGCCGCCGTCGAGAGAGGGAGCCGGGTGAACGAGCGCCGCCGCGGTGAATGCGCAGGTAAATCGGGGGGTGAAACGCGGGGGTAAACTAAGCAAAGTCGAGTTTACAAAACTCGACTTTAAAGTCGAACTTCCTAAACTCGACTTTAAACAATGTTTCAGTAACGGGTTAAAGTCGAGTTGTAAAAACTCGACTTTAACAAGTCGAGTTGTAAAAACTCGACTTTAAGCTAATCCGGTTTCACCATCATTAGTCGAGGCGGGTTTACTGTTTTGGGTCAAAGTCGAGTTTTGAAAACTCGACTTTGACCAAAGTGCGTTAGATTTACAAAACTAAGTTTTACCGTGTTAGTTTTAAAAATAAAAAAAAAAACTGCGTTACTTCAAAAAAAAACTCGGTACTTGGCTCGGTACTCCTCGTTCGTCAGGTCGGCGAGGGAGGTGAGGCCGACGGTGTAGGTGTGGTTGTGGCCGGGATGGTTGTGTTCGTCGATGAACCGCAGGTTGTCTTTGAAGACCTCCAGCCGGCGCTCTTTCTCGCCGGGCTCCGCGTAGGACTTGTCCGACCAGACGAGCCACTCCTCGAACAGCCACCTCATCTCCGTCTCGCTTCTGAGCGCGCCCCGTATTCCGGCGCCGCCGGGGTAGCCGGGAGTGTCGTCCTTTCGACCCAACACCGACGAAGCGAGGGGCCGACTGACCAGCACGGCGGCTATGATCGTCACACCCCAGCACATGTTAGCCATCAATTAATAACGATATCCTACGGCCGGCGACCTAGGTTTCTAATTACCCGGCTTGACGTTAACGCGCAGGCCTCTCGGCCTCAGGAGTTTGCGGAGGATGTGCCCGAGGCCGGTGTCCTGAACTCCCACTCTTCTTTATAGCCATTCGAAAGGAATCTAAATGTGAACTTAAACTTAAGAACTCCTGATTTTTGCTTCTCAGAGGAAAGAAACTTGAACTGCTCGTTTTCTTCCTCTCTCTTAGTCTCTCACAGTCGCAGCCAGACGAAACTTCTCCCCTGTTAACGTTGTCGTTGTCCCCCCCGCCCCCGCCCCCCCCCATCCCAAGTGGAACACACGGACAAGCCATTGTTCTTGTTTCATGATTCATGATTTTTGAAAGAGGAACAAGTCTTGCCCCGCGTTGACATCCGTAATTACGCCAAGATGCAGCTCTCCAGTTCTTACAATGGGAAAGTTATTCTCGAATCTCGGTTTTGTATTTTTACGATATCACATGTATTTTTTAATATTTTTATGAGTTATCATTTATTTTTAAAAAAAATTCAGATATCCATGTTTCAAACGCAAAATTAATCTTTTCATAAATTTTAAAAAAAAATTGAGATTATCATAATCACATCTATTTAGAGTTCTAATGACACTACAAGAAATAAAGTTATTAGGGACGGTTTAATGGCGACGGCTTTACTAAGCCGTCTCTATAAGAGTTAATTGCGATGGCTTAAGCCGTCCCTATTAAAGCCGTCGACAAATACAAAGATATAAGCGACGGCTCTATGAGACCGTCGCAATATCGCTTATTAGAGATGGCCTAAGCCGTCGCCAAACCAGAAAATGCACCCGGAACACCCATTGGTACGGGTAAATGGCGACGGCTACGGAAAGCCGTCGCCAACTTAGCTAATAGCGACGGCTCAAAGCCGTCGCAATAAAATTTTTCGCCCGCTCAACGGTCCGATTTTCGCGACGGTGAGCCGCCGCCGTTGTACTTAAACGCATTAAATGCGACGGCTTCACCGTCGCCAATACATTAGGGGTTTACAAAACCCCGTCGGCACCTTCCCTCTTCCCACCCCCCCCGCGCGACGCGCCGCCGCCGCGCGCGCCGCCGCCTAGCTCGCGCCGCCGCCCCGCCGGCGCCCTCCCCTCGCTACATCCGTCCGGCATTATCCTCCAAGGTATATTTTAATCCGAAATTATTTTATTCATTATTTTCTATTTGAATTTTATTTAATGTCTTATGAAAAGTGGATGTTTATTGATAAATCTTTCATTTTATATCGCTAGGTTGTGTGGTCAATCATCTAGCACTCGTGTGTTTTGAGACCATGTAATTTTTTTAGGAAATCATGATATATGCCAAATTAAGTAGAAAGTATTTTAGTGTAATAAATTGTTTAGAAAAATAGTCGTATTGTAGTGTATTAAGTCTTTATAATTAGATTATGCTGATTTCTTTAAATTATACGTCAAGATGAATCAAAAAGATCACTCGTCAGATAGCTAAACGATCCGGCTTCTTCGGCTCTAAGTGTGAACCCCCGTTTCGATTTCATCGATTCGGAAGGCTCACAAATCGAATGAAACCGACCGAACTCGCTTGGATCGAATTGTTTAAAACATTACATTATTATTAAGAAAAATAATATGTATACAGCTTGATTCGGTTTGATGAGTTATCTATTTGGTTTTTCGAACCAAATCGAACCGATAACTTTTTATCGATTTAGTTCGGTTCGACACCTCCCAAACCGAACCGAACCGTAAACTAGTTGACCCAATTTGTCAAAATTTGACCCACTTTATTTACATATGATGTTACATTTAAATATATATATTACATCAATTATAAATATATATTATTATAAATACATATTATGTTACATATTATTACGTAGTTGGATTTTTCTTTAACAAGAGTAGAAGATAAAAAATTTATAAGAATTTTTTAATGAAACTCAATGTCATTAATATGTTTATATTATGACGGCTTTAATTCTTATTTTCAGGTAGTTTCAAACGACATTCTCGTTCGAGACTTTCTTCTCGGATTCCGGCTTGGATTGGGCAAACCGGCCGGTTAGCTTGGAAAAATGCATAACACCCCACCCCGAGGCCGGATTGCCCGACCGAAGCCGGATTCCGGCTTGGATCGGGCAAACCGGCCGGTTAGCTTGGAAAAATGCATAACACCCCACCCCGAGGCCGGTTTGCCCGATCGAAGCCGGATTCCGACTTGGATCGGGCATTCCGGCTTGGATCGGGCAAACCGTCCGGTTAGCTTGGAAAAATGCATAACACCCCACCCCGAGGCCGGTTTGCCCGATCGAAGCCGGATTCCGACTTGGATCGGGCAAACCGGCCGGTTAGCTTGGAAAAATGCATAACACCCCACCCCGAGGCCGGATTGCCCGATCGAAGCCGAACCGCTCGATCGGGCAAACCGCCGTTAGGCTTGGAAAAATGCATAACACCTCACCGAGGCCGATTGCCTGATCAAGCCGGATTCGCTTGGATCGGGCAAACCGGCCGGTTAGCTTGGAAAATGCATCACACCACTTACTGGAGGCGGATTGCTGACCGGCTTAATCCGCTTGATCGGCAAACCGGCCGGTTAGCTTGGAAAAAATGCATAACACCATTTCAGGCCGCGCTTACAAGCCGGAATCCGGCTTGGATCGGGCAACCCGGCGGGTTAGCTGGGAAAAATGCATAACACCCCCCCCCGAGGCCGGATTGCCCGATCGAAGCCGGATTCCGGCTTGGATCGGGCAAACCGGCCGGTTAGCTTGGAAAAATGCATAACACCCCACCCCGAGGCCGGTTTGCCCGATCGAAGCCGGATTCCGGCTTGGATCGGGCAAACCGGCCGGGTAGCTTGGAAAAATGCATAACACCATTCTCGCCGGATTGCTCGATCGGTTTGACCTCCGTTTGGATCGGGCAAACCGGCCGGTTAGCTTGGAAAATGCATAACACCTCACCCCAAGGCCGTTTGTTCGATCGGCCGGATTCCGGCTTGGATCGGCAACCGGCCGGTTAGCTTGGAAAATGCATAACACCATTTCGGTGTCGATTGCCCGATCGAATCCGGATTCCGGCTTGGATCGGGCAAACCGGCCGGTTAGCTTGGAAAAATGCATAACACCCCACCCCGAGGCCGGTTTGCCCGATCGAAGCCGGATTCCGGCTTGGATCGGGCAAACCGGCCGGTTAGCTTGGAAAATGCATAACACCCCACCCCGAGGCCGGTTTGCCCGATCGGGCCGATTCCGCTTGGATCGGCAAACCGGCCGGTTAGCTTGGAAAAATGCATAACACCCCACCCCGAGGCCGGTTTGCCCGATCGAAGCCGGATTCCGGCTTGATCGGGAAACCGGCCGGTTAGCTTGGAAAAATGCATAACACCATTTCGAGGCCGGTTTGCCTCGATCGGCCGATTCCGGCTTGGATCGGGCAAACCGGCCGGTTAGCTTGGAAAAATGCATAACACCCCACCCCGAGGCCGGATTGCCCGATCGAAGCCGGATTCCGGCTTGGATCGGGCAAACCGGCCGGTTAGCTTGGAAAAATGCATAACACCCCACCCCGAGGCCAGTTTGCCCGATCGAAGTCGGATTTCGGCTTGGATCGGGCAAACCGGCCGGTTAGCTTGAAAAATGCATAACACCCCACCCCCCCGAGGCCGGATTGCCCGATCGAAGCCGGATTCCGGCTTGGATCGAGCGAACCGGCCGGTTAGCTTGGAAAAATGCATAACACCCCACCCCGAGGCCAGATTGCCCGATCGAAGCCGGATTCCGGCTTGGATCGGGCAAACCGGCCGGATAGCTTCGAAAAATGCATAACACCCCACCCCGAGGCCGGATTGCCCGATCGAAGCCGGATTCCGGCTTGGATCGGGCAAACCGGCCGGTTAGCTTGGAAAAATGCATAACACCCCACCCCGAGGCCGGATTGCTCGATCGAAGCCGGATTCCGGCTTGGATCGGGCAAACCGGCCGGTTAGCTTGGAAAAATGCATAACACCCCACCCCGAGGCCGGTTTGCCCGATCGAAGCCGGATTCCGACTTGGATCGGGCAAACCGGCCGGTTAGCTTGTAAAAATGCATAACACCCCACCCCGAGGCCGGTTTGCCCGATCGAAGCCGGATTCCGGCTTGGATCGGGCAAACCGGCCGGTTAGCTTGGAAAAATGCATAACACCCCACCCCGAGGCCGGATTGCAATTTTAAAGATTATATTGCAGATGAAGAAATTTAGCAAGAGTCGACGTACATCGAGGAGTGGGACAGCCAGTGGATCCACCGATCAGGCCGGTGGTTCTCGTGGCCCATCTCGCCTACCTGTGATGCGATGCCATCAGTGGACCATCCCGGGCGGTTGACACTCGCCCTACTACGGCGACACCCCTACGATCGTCCATCTTCTTCCGCCTCCGGTAAATATCAATTTTTTATATTTTGTAGATTTATAAATATCAATTTTTAAATGTGTTTAAAATTTTGGCATGCAGCTACAGTTGCTAGACGTGGGAGAGGTCCTGCAAAGGCGTATAATGTGCGGACATTATCGCCTGGGGAGACCTTGAACGTTCGGGTCATTGGAGGATCGGGTGTAGGCCCGAATGGCCAGGAGTTCACCTCATATCTTGGAGTTTGCAACAGGGTACATTGTAACTTATGGCAACAGGATTACATGACCCTTCCAGATGACAAGAAGGAGGCGATATTTAGAGACCTCGAGGTAAATAAAAGTACTTGAGCTTATTTGTTTTTTTTTTCACTTTAAAATTACTAATCTATGTATTCTTCCTGTAGCAACATTTTACATTTGAGCGGTCTCCATCCATAGATGCGGAAATTTTAAGGCATATGGGAGAGATGCAAAGAAAACAAAGGGGTCATCTTAAGAAGAAGGTAAAAATTTCATATTTATTTTTTTAGTAAATGATTATGTACTGTAACTAATACAATTTTGGCGTAGAGTATTTTACAGGGCGCTCACTGGGGGAGGCACTTGTCGTTGTGCCTCCACAATGCGATCCGGACCAGTGGCGTGATATGTGTGAGATATGGCAGAGGGACGACAATAAGGTAAATAATTTATTTAATTTAAAAGTAATCCACATTTGATAACTCATTTTATTAGCTTGTCTTAACAAAACTAATGTGTTATGAACTTGTTTGTAGGCACTTAGCCAAAGGAATAAAACAAACAGGCTAATTTGAGCATGCCTTATAGGCGAGGTAGAACCAATATTCATCAAATTACAGATAGATTTTGTAAGTTTATAATTTTTTTTATTATTCACTATTGTATATCTCGATAATAGTACTAATGTGTTCATAATGTTTTCTCTACCGTACAAACAAAGAAGGGCGTCGTCCTACTCCGTCCCGCAGGTCTTCGAGATGACCCAAACGAAAGAGGCGGAGGATGGATCCTCGTATGGTGCAACGAGGAAAGTCATCAAGTTATGGTACGCAATATGTTTGTTTGTATCAACATTAGACAATTTTTATTTCATATAACAACCGACTTTATATTTACATTATATAGGATGAGATGCGCCAGCTGATGAATGCCCCCTGCCGTAGGAATCGATGCTCGGAATTCCGAGCAGCCATTCTCTCGCCGAGGATGCATTCATCACCGTGTTCGCGGCAGAGACAAAGCCGGACGGATCCGATGCGGGGAGAGGATGCACCCGCAACACCTCGGTATGGTGTATGCAAGTGGAGGTGCGAGTACCTCTCGCGGGTCCGGGCTACCAGGAGTTGGTGGACAAAGTCGATGCTCAAGCTACACAAATCGAGAAACAAAACTCGATGATCGACTCGCTCCAACAACAACTGGACACCCAACGTCAACAATTCCAAGAGTTGATGACACGGCTAACACAAGAAATGTTAACACAATTAAACAGTAGGCTCCCACCTGCAAATCCGTCTAGTTCGAGGCCACCCCAAGGCCGTACAGGTGCACGGGGAGACGAGGAGGAGGAGGACGATGACGAGGACGCAGAAGACGATGAGCGTTCTTTTGGAGAGGATGAGTGAGAGAGTTTACTCTCTATTTTATTATTTCTTTGTATTTGAGGTAGTTGTTGTGTAATGATACGTTTTATAAATATGAACTTTTCTTATTAAATAATGTCAGTGTTTATTATGTATGAATGAATGTGAATGGCTTCGATCGGGCAAACCGACAAATTATTTGTGTATGTAGGTCTTGCTACGAGAATACAATTGTGTGAAATTTTTTTTTTTAAACTGTAAGTTATTTGCGACGGTTCCTCTCACTCGTCCCTAAAGTTCGTTTAAGCGACGGCTATTCATGTAATAGCGACGGCTCAAAGCCGTCCCAAAACTGTAAAATGCACCCCGACGGCGTTGACGGGGCCAAAAATCGGGTTTTAGCGACGTGCTTCTGCCGTCGCTATTATTAACTTTAAGCGACGACTGTGTATGTAATGGCGACGGCTCTAAGCCGTCGCAAAACCAGAAAATGCACCCCCGCGGGTGTTGTCGGGGCTGAATATTGGGTATTGCGACGGCTGAGAGCCGTCGCTTATAATTACTGTCGTTTACTAGCGACGGCTTATGGTAGCCGTCGCAAAAAAAGTTTAAAGCAAAAATTGATGTTTTGGCGACGGCGAGAAGCCGTCGCCAATGGCTTTTACGTTTAAATTTATTTCCGCGACGGCTTTTGTTCCGTCGCTAAAACTTTATGAGGGGACGGCTTCGCTCTAATAACTTAATTGCGACGCGTTAGTCGTCAAATAATCCTAAAAGCGACGTGCTTATATTGCCGTCGCCATTAAAATTGGCGACGGGCTTTATTTGCGACCAGGATTGCGACGGGGGGAATGTACCCGTCGCTATTACCTTATGGCGACGGCTTTTGTATTTTTGGCGACGGCGGTCAGCCGTCGCTAATGACCTTATTTCCAGTAGTGTGATGTCCTGACATTAAATTATGCCAAACAGGTGTAGATGAAGAGGTACAATCAAGTAGAAACGACAAAAACTTGGAATTTATGGGGAAAGAGCGGCAAAATTTCCACCAAGTATATAACCCCTGGGTAGACGTACGTGCCTTGATGTGCAACATATACGTCTCAGGTGAGGGCAATCTGGTATTCGAATGGCTTTTGAAGAGAAATTCGAATATTTCTTGGTGTAACAAGAGTTTTTACTCTATGATTACACCAACTTAACATGTCTATAATCACAATTATTAAAATGCCATAATAGCTGATTTAAACATGTTAACCAAACTTCTAAGCCTAAGATGTATGCAAAAAAATTAAACCTTGTAATTAAATTATAGGTTTAAAATGCTTAATGCTGAAACTTACAACATATAATGTGATGGTCGGATAGCAATATTGACTTAATGAACTCCCAAGTCCAAGACGATTGGCTTTGAATCGAGATTGGATGAGTTAAGTGCTTGATGCCGTGGCTCGCGGGGCCCTCGGCGACGCCTCTGATGAAGCCCCCAGTGAAGCCCTCTGCTCGCGGAGCCTCGGCGACGCCTCCGGCAAAGCCTCCCGGCGAAGCCACCCGGCGAAGCCCCTGCTCGCGGAGCCCTCGGCGACGCCTCCAGCGAAGCCCCCAGTGAAGCCCTCTGCTCGCGGAGCCTCGGCGACACCTCCGGCGAAGCCTCCCGGCGAAGCCCCCCAGTGAACCCCCCTGCTCACAGAGCCCTCGGCGACACCTCCGGCGAAGCCCTGCTTGCGCAGCCTTGCTCGCGGAACCCTCGGCGAAGGCCCCGGCGAAGCCCCTCGGCGACGCCAGTCCTTGCTCGCGGAACCCTCTCGTAGAGCTCTCAGCGTAATCTCGGAATAGTTCCTGCTCGCGGAGACCCGACGAAGCCCTACTCCCGATCCTTGGCGGAGCCCTCCTTCCCGACATCCGGCCTATGGTGGTGTGAGATCCCTGCGACCTTCGTTGGAGCTCTCGGCGCTCGCTTGCGGGTTACTCGCGGCTTCACTTTGTAGTTTATTTTCAGACCTCGTTCCTACTTTGTCGCTTATCTTTGCTTTCTTACGTACCGTCCATTTGCTGTTTTGTAGTTGGTTTTGTTTCGGGAGGGAGGGATGTTCCTCCCTCCCACTCTCCTTCTCCAGTGCTCTACCTAAACATGAGTTTAGGTTTTTTGTCTCTTTTTGTTGTGCTAGAGTTGTGGAGTCGGCTTACCTATGGTGTTCAGGTCTTTTTGGTTCTTTGTTTTCGTTTGGTGTCTTGTGGTCGAGGTCTTTCATGGTATCTTTCCTGGTCTCCTTCATGACCACTTTCCTTATGTCGAGACCGATGGTCTGGGCGATATCCACACCTTTCTGGTGTGATCTTCCGATCTCGTGGCAGTTATCAAACTCCTCTGATGGAGTTCCTTTATCTGCTGTTCGACCTTCCGAGCACTTTTATGTGCTGGTCGATTTGTGGTTATGTTTGAGTCTTGTCGGAAAGATCAGTTCTTTAGGTTCTCTAGTTTTCTCGTATTTAGTTCTGTGTCTGTCTAATTTGAGTCCTATGTTTGTATATTTATCTGTGTACTTTTTATGTTATAAATGAAATAGATCGTTGTGTTGTTCAAAAAAAAAAGTGTTTGATGCCGAGATTAAAAAAGTTACAATGAACATGGCCAAGATCGGATATTGTTGCTTTAAAATAAAAAATAATAATTTGTTTTTAAGCAAATAATTTTATAAAGAGAATTATGATAAAACAAATAAGATCTTTGATTTATTAAATGCCACCTTGTTTTAAACGTCTAAAATTTTAAATGGCGTTTGTTTTGGCATAATCTAAAAATATGAATCCTTAATTCCATGCCCAACCTCTTAGTTTGATGTAAAATGAGTATTTACCTTGTTTAAGACATTTACATATCAAGTAATTTAGGTGATGTTGATCGATCTTAACCCATCTTTGACCTCTAATTTAGTGAGAGGTTGGTTTCTAAGATTGTTTAATTTAATATTTTAATTAATTATCAAGCATACCTTTTATGTCTTAATAAATGTCTTAAAAATAAGTTATAAGGTTTAACTTTTATTTTCAGATATAAACTTCTATAAAGAATATAAGTAATATATATGATATAGCTTAGCCAAATATCAAAATGATTAATATATAAACATTTTAATATAATTAATTAATTAATTTTTATTCTAAACTTAAATGTTCAATATGAAATTAAGAATTCCGATTTGTAAATTAAGTCAAAACAAATGTTATCATACTCTTTACTTAAGTCACATCCATATATATATACTAGTTAAAACACGTGCTACGCACGTGTGGAAGTGAAAGGTAATATATTTGTTAAGAAAATATTTTTTATATAAACTTATACTAAAATCGAATAACATAGATAAGTTAAATTTGATATTAGATAAAGAAGTTTCTCATAAAACAACTACTTCATAAAAGGCCATGTTATTCAAAATTAAATCTTATTAAAATTTACTCTTAAGTGACAATCACTATCATAATCAGTCTCACTATTATAGTACAAGAGATCATAAATTCAAAATACCTTGAAAATAGAGTAAAAAGAAAAAAGACAGTAATAAATAAGGAGTAAATTGAGAAATCTGACATTGGGACTCAACACATCTATTGTCAATGGCCTAAACAAAAGCAGATGACAGTAGATGTATCTACCAAAACATGTTGCCCCATCCTATGTTGAGATTGGTATGCGAACAGAAAACAACTCAGCATAAACTATTTGTCATCTAGATTTAAGCCATCGTATAGTCATACTCACACGCACTTTGAGAAGGGGGCAACTTCTTTAGCAATGGGAACACCAAGTGGCATGATGGTCCAGTGAAATATTTCTGCACTTTAAGATGTAGCAAGTTGGAGAACATGGTGAGATCTTCAGCGATATCAGTGATATGTTAACCCTGGGTTCCTGTGTACGCACATTTCTATAAATTAAAATATAAAATTATTGAAGTTACATGATAAGATGGAGCAATAAGCGGATTATTTGTAGAGGCATAATATATTAACCACTCTATTTTCTATTTAGATAGTATTATAATATATCTAAATAAACATCTTAACCACAATCTGATTCATCTAACACCTCCTCCAAAATGATACACACGGCAGCAAGTCTCACTATTGTGTATCTGAAAAAGAAAAAAAAAGAATTGCCTTCTTAAATATTTAAAGGCTTTTTGAGGTTTAAGAGGTTAACTGCTCATTTATTTCGAATACCATACGGGCTTGAGTAGATGTAACTACATTTTTTGCATTTTTTTGATGAGTTGGTAAGTACCCAAAATTGACTGTTCACCTTTATATCAGACATTAACAAGAAAACAACATAATAAGCAGAATCATCAACACTTTCAACAACATAAAGGAGCTCCAAAGGACCTCTATAGAGAGAAGTTTATCTACAACACAAAGATAAATTTAAGACATCAATCAATATAAAATATGCAATCTAAAAGCAACGGCAATAAAAGGGAACAGGGTAAACATGACGGTCTTAGTGGGCATATTTAGAAAATAAAGCAAAATGATATTATCGTAGATAGTATGTGTTTGAAGCAACGAATTTCTCAACTTTGGGACCAATACTCATCGCCTTTCACAAATTGTAGCGAATTTCAATACAAGAGTTGTCAATTTCATTTAACAAATTGAAAATGTCAAAGATATGTTGTTTGAAGCAGGAGGTAGATATGTAGAGCTATAAGCCAAGGAGTTCAGAAAGCCTAGGCACAAAAGAGCTAAAGCTGAACTTTGGGGTAACTCTCTTGGGGCATCCCTACATAAGAGGTAGAAAAAGAAAACAGTTGTTACTTTTGAAATCATTTCAAATTCATGTCTAGAAATGAATATCAGGAAGATGTAAATCATCGAGTATAAAGAAAATCAAAATTGGGAAACAACAATTGGCAAAAACCCAGTAGAAGAATAAAATAGGCAACTCTAACACAAATAAGATAGGAAATTAAAATCAAATAACTGTCGAGCACTCACCCAGTGGCTAGAAAGAATAAACTTGGCACCCTTGCTGATGAGGTGCTTCATGGTGGGGATAGTAGCCTTAAGAAAATACCAGGTGAGAACCAAGGGGTAAGTTCATAATTCTTAAATCAAAAGGATTCATTGAATGGCAAACCTAAAAGATAACAGATTCCTAATTAGAAACTCCAAAGTATTAAATATCAATGCTCAAAATCTTAACACTCGAACTCACTTCCAGGATAATGAACTATCATACTTATAGGAAAAACAGAATGCTTTAAAAGAGATGAAACTCCCTTACATCCACCTAAGATCAGGTTTCTGAGTCTTATGAGCTCCGAACAAGAAAATTTTAATTCAAAACTTTTCTAAACTTTAAAAGTTTCAAATGAATCAATCTCAAATTAATGTAAAGAATGTTTAGATATCCAAGAATCCCAAGTTGATTGATGCTAATGGAGGAATGCTTGGAGTCCATGGATATTTTAGATCTTGAAGAATTGTAGGCGCACAAAAATGCTTAAACAAATGAGAAAATCTACAAATATACTAATCCAACGGTAGTCCCTTAAAAGAATATACAAAATATGTCATCTTAAATAAAAAATATGAAACCTTAACGGTTAAAATTATATGTTCATTATAATTCCTCCAAGGATATGCCTTGAACATTGAAACTTAAGTCGTTATTCTGAGATTTTTTTATTATTTTGATTTTTATCTAGATGTCTGAAATTTTCTTCCATAATCTATAATTGAAAATATTTTTCGGGTAATTGTTCCCTAACATCTTATTTGGGTATTTCTTTGATTCTCTTTTCCTCTTGTTTCAGTTTGCTATGTAATGTGTATGTTTTACTTCCATTTAACATGGACCTGAATGATCACAAGAGAAGATGGACAGGAAGATTGGCTTCAGGAGATCCCTTGATAGCAAGTACCTTACTTTCACAAAAGTGGATTCAACTATTCAAGTGAAATCCCTTCGTTTAAGATCATGCATCATGGAAGGGCTTTTGTTGGCCCAAACGCACAGGAGGATCATGCATATCTATTTGCGGAGTTAGATGCATCTCCTTGATATATTTGTCATCCCCACAAAGAAACAAAGAAACAAAATTAATGCGGCAACATGAACGTAGGATGAGTCAAACGATGGATGAAAAATATTGAACAACACAGACACAAATAGAAATGCACAGAAGTGTAAACTTACAGTGGGTTTGCTGATAACAAGTAGAACTTAAGACATTAAATGAACATATAAATGCACAAAGATTAGTCTTCGTTTATGGTATTCAGTAATTCTATAGGTGCTTAAGGGTAATGTTTCTTATTAAAGGGGACTTAGTTCTGAGCTAGAATATTAAGCAAACGACAGACCAAGCTGAGCCTCTTCTGGTTCTTCCTCTTCCAACTATAGATGCCTCTTCTTCATCCTCTTAGAAGACAGGCCAACCATATCGGAAGTTTGGGGCAACGGCATGGAAAAGCCATTGAGTGTTGGTGCTCAGGCTCGATTGGTGGAAGACATGTTGGCGCTGAAAGGAATAGCTTGCGAAGGCAGAGCCACAGTGAAGGAGTTGGTCCGGGGCAACTGTTCAACTAGTGTCCTGCAAAGGGACCGAGGAAAAAGCTACGACAATCGCGGCGGCGCCTTGTAGTGACAGAGGAGGACCGGACAGGTGAGTCCTGCCAGCAAGAAGCACTCTGGTGAAGATGCTAGTCCAGCGTTGGCGTTACGACCGGCGGTCTTCAGTTTTGGAGATAGTGAACACCATGATGGGTGGAGTGGCACCTATTACGGTATTACCCATGGGCAGACATGCACGTACTCAGGCCAACAAGGTCTGATAGTGAAGTCAAGGTCTACGGTGCTCCGACGGGACCAACAGCATGTCGGTGTAGGCACGGCAAGGAAGTTGGGCGACGGCAAACCGTGGTGGTGACAGCAAAGGTCTTCGGCAAGAAGCATCTCGGTGGAAGGAGGTACTGGTGGTGAAAGCCACAAGTCCTGCAAGCGGCAGTGTAGGAGGAGGACCAGCAGTAGAGGAGTCTTCCTGAGGACTTCCTTAATCAGTGACGCTGAGGACCGATGGCCTAGCACCGGGCGAGGTGGTGGTGATGTTGTGGCAAGGTCATACGGAACAGATGAGAGAAGAAGAAGGCGTGCAGTAGAAGGCTCGCGGTTGCAGTGCGGCGAAGGAGCGAAGGCAGGGAGGGCAAGAGAGCGGAAGAATCAAAGATAAGGATAAATGAGAAAGATGTGCAATAGAGGGATAAACATTGGTGTGCTGAAAAATAGGAGAGAGAGGTGTCGTCAAATCGTTGCAAAAAAATGTATTTAGACGTTAAACCGGGTAAATGCTGGTCGATGAAAAGTGAACTCGCGCTTCTAATAGATAGTATAGATATAGATATATATATATATATATTACTTCTACGCAAGAGCTTACATCTAAAAAGTAAAAGGCTATGAAGCATACATTTTTTAAGAGATTTCAAAAGAGGTGTGTTTAGAGGTTAATTAAGAAATTAAATAAAATGGTTTGAATCCACAACCTAATGGGGGTGTTTGTTGCATGATAATTTGAGTTTTTGTTATAATTTTATATTTTGTGACAAAACTTGTTAAAAAAATATTTGACAACTATTACAATTTTATATTTTTAAAGTGACCTTCTTCTTAGATGAAAAAAAGGGTCTCATTTATTTTTTATCTTGTGGTCTCCCATTTTTTTTGGCCATATATGGTATCCACTCTATTTCGTTACAACATCTCTTCAAACATGACAATTTTATGTATATATATATATGTCAATGAAGCATATTAAGACCTTATGCCTAGTATAAAAAATGATAAATATATATATGTCAATGAAGCATATTAAGACCTTACGCCTAGTGTAAAAAATGATAAATATCATACTTACTTAAATTTATTAATGTATAATTTTAAATGATGATAAAACAAGACATTTTAAACCATTTAAGTGAGAAGTTGAATATTAAGATACTATCTTACGCCCTGTTTGGTAACACTATTAGGTACCTTTATCATTATCAATTTTAAAATTGATATTGATAGGAATCATTAAGAGGTGTTTGGTTAATTATATCAATTTTAAAATTTGTAGTGCAAACAAGGCATATTATGTAATAGAAGTGTCAACTTGTATTACTTTTGATATTGATATTCCAACAGTTGAAAATATTAATATTAATATTGATATAGTATCAAAAATGAAACTCTAATCAAACAGGGCCTTATGGCCTGTTTGGTTAGAGTTTCAAAATTGATACTATATCAATATTGATATTGATATTTTTAGAAGTTAGAGTATCAATATCAAAATTGATACAAGTTGACACTTGTATTACATAACATGCTTTGTTTTCACTATCAATTTCAAAATTGATATTATTAGCCAAACATCTCTTATAGTGATTGTTATGAATATCAATTTTAAAATTGATAGTGATAGAGATGTCTAATAGTGTTACCAAACAGGGCCTTATATAATACAAAATAATATTAAATAATTTCACATTTTATCATAGTTTTATGAATAGCCGTTGGCCATTTCGAAAAGAGGAACGCTCTAAATATGGATATCCTTTTCGGCGCCAGCCATGTTGAGATGAGCTAGAGATGTAGCTTCAACGAAAACAAACACATTCTTAATTTAATCTCACGTTGTATCTCATTATATAGAAATATATTAATTATCCCACTTTTGAAAATAAAAATATACGACAAGTCATTTAAAACTGATTATATTTTTTTAAGAGTTGAGTGATATACATACAGATTCGGATGTTTTGATAAGGAGTTTAGGAAGTCCAACATTTTAGTGAATTGAGAATCATACATTAATTCAAAACGGGCTTCAAGATTTGGTTAGTCTAATCTCTGATACAATCAAAGGTTTATACCATGTTTGGTAACGTTACTAGGTACGTCTATCACTATCAATTTTAAAATTGATATTGATAAGAATCTTGAAGAGATGTTTGGTTAATTGTATCAATTTTAAAATTTATAGTGCAAACAAAGCATATTATGTAATACAAGTGTCAACTTGTATTACTTTTGATATTGATACTCCAACATTTGAAAATATTGGTATCAATATTGATATAGTACCAAAAATGAAACTCTAACCAAACAGGGCATTAGATATAATAAGACTACTTGATTATGTGCGCTGATTAATCTTTAAAGTCATCTCATATATCTTATATTATTTAAAAAACTTAAAATAATTAATATGTAAATATCTAAATCAAATTAAGTATTTTTGTTAGCAATTATGAGGTCAGACATCTTCGGTACTCTTGGATGAATCTTGAATATAACTATTAAATATGAAAGTATCTGTTAAAAATAAGTGAAAATAAATAATTTCTCTTATTAGACGTTGAGAGCCTTATGGCCCGTTTGGTTAGAGTTTTAAATTTGATACTATATCAATATTGATATTGATAATTTTAGAAGTTGGAGTATCAATATCAAAATTGATACAGTTGACACTTGTATTGCATAATGTACTTTGTTTTCACTACCAATTTCAAAATTGATATTACTAACCAAACACTTCTTAGTGATTACTAGGAATATTAATTTTAAAATTGATAGTGATAGAGGTGTCAAATAGTGTTACCAAACAGGGCCTTAACAAGTTTTTTCTTCGGTGCAGCCCATGTACTACTTTTGGCCCGTTTGATTAGAGTTTTAAATTCGATACTATATCAATATTGATATTGATAATTTTAGAAGTTGGAGTATCAATATCAAAATTGATACAAGTTGACACTTGTATTGCATAATGTGCTTTGTTTTCATTACCAATTTCAAAATTGATATTACTAACCAAACACTTCTTAGTGATTACTAGGAATATTAATTTTAAAATTGATAGTGATAGAGGTGTCAAATAGTGTTACCAAACAGGGCCTTAAGATGGAATCATATTTCATCTTGTCACCATTGGGCTCTTAATCAAATTGTCAATTTTGAAATTGATATCGATATGAATCATAAGAGGTGATTAGTTGATAATATCGAATTTAAAACTTGTAGAGATAAAACAACTTATTTAATACATTGTTTCATTGTATTAATTTTAATATTGATACTCTACCGTTTTTAAATATTAATATTGATTTTGATACTTTATGGCCCGTTTGGTTAGAGTTTCAAATTTGATACTATATCAATATTGATATTGATAATTTTAGAAGTTGGAGTATCAATATTAATATTGATACAAATTGACACTTGTATTACATAATGTGTTTTGTTTTCATTATAAATTTAAAAATTGATATTATTAACCAAACACTTCTTAGTGATTATTAGAAATATCAATTTTAAAATTGACGGTGATAGAGATGTCAAATAATGTTATCAAACAGGCCATTAACCGTCGTCAATCTTTCCAGTATACCAAGATTAAACTGCCAACGTTTTGTACCGTCACAGAAACATAACTTGTAAGGTTAACAATGATGCTGCTTGCTTCGTCTCATACTCGATTTTCATCGATGCCATAGCTGTATACGGCGGTATAAATAAACAAATTGCAAGGGTATACGCATAATTATTCATAGATGTGAAAAGACGGAGAGAAACTGGGAAGGACGTGAAAAGTGGGCGGCGGCGGGAGAAAAGACCGAGAAAACGTTTGTCGGCGAAAGCAGGTAAACGGACAGTCGGCCCCACCCCCGACAGAAGGGAGCCGGATAAGAAAAAAGAGGCGAAGTTTCACGGGCCCTACCAAGTCCGAGTGCTCCTTTTGCAAACCTTTTCACCTCCCCAGCCTCCTCTTCCTCCCCTTTCTACCCTCCTCTCCGCCGAGGACCCGTTTCTCGCCGTGCCGATTCGCAGGCGGCGATCTTTCGCTCCTCACGATTAGCGAGCGAGTTGAAGTCATGGAGGGGGGAACGGGGTCGGGCGGCGTGGATGGCGGACACATAAGAGGGGTGCCCACGCACGGTGGGCGGTACGTGCAGTACAACATCTACGGCAACCTGTTCGAGGTGTCCAGCAAGTACGTGCCCCCCATCCGCCCCGTCGGCAGGGGCGCCTATGGCATTGTCTGGTGAGCTGCTTCTTGCTGCTCTCTTCCTTCGTATGGTGCCGATCTCTGATCCCCATGATGTTTGATTTGTTTCGCGGCTCCTTGCTTTGGGAAATCTCCTATCTTGGGAGCAAGGCAGAAAAAAGTGCATAATCCTGATGACGTCACTTCTCTCTTTTATCACCGCTCTTAAGTTTTTCTTGTTCGAGGGAAGTATGGAGTTCACTTCTCTGCTGCAGTTGTTGCGAGCCCACTGTTTGAATAAAGATAAGTTCAGAAGTAGAGCGTTGTTGAAGCAGTAACACTGGTATTCTGCGCTATGAGCCGTCAAGCCCTATATCACCTATAGATATGAAGGATAATTACGCCCATTGGTGTAATGAGAAACATGTACAAAACGTGGTGATAAATAAGGAAATTAGCACGGACTGAGGTCCCCACATACTTGACTATATTTTTCTATGCATTCTTGTAGAGTGCTTTGGGTGGGTAAAATATGAAAAGTATGCCCGCTTTAAGGAGGGCACCTTGGTCCATGCATTTGTGTCATGTCTCATGAAATAAATAAGATTCCAGGAAAAGCAGATGGCATGTCCTGGTACATATGCAATATTTGAACTATGAAGTTTCTATTATTTTTTGTTGGCATGATAAATGCCAAATTATCTGATATGATACAGCTTAAATGAATAGCCTTTTGCGTGACAATTATTGTATTTGGACATGAAATTTCTTTATGGACTTTTTTCTTTTTGATCAACCTTGATCATAGCATTTGATACATTAAGGTCAATGTTGTGGCTCTTGGGAATTTCTATCATGTATTTCTAATGATGCCAATCATGGGCATTTGAAAGTGATTAATTGAAACTTTTGATGTTAGACTTTTACGCTGCTGCAGCACCATCACCATCGGTAGTTGGGACATTTTAGAAGTGAAATGTGCTTGTTGTATGAATGCTCTTACATGGGTTTCTTACTGTACTCTTTCCTTCATGGCAGTTTAACTACATAATCAAGATACGTAAAACTAACTTGAAGATTATCAGGATAAGAAGGTACCTTAGAATAGTTTGCACTATGCCTCACATGAAGACAACGGACAAAGGGGAACCAATTAAAAGAGTAGGATAAAAATACAAATTTCTTTCATGCTCAGGCTTGCAATTGCCATAGGCAAAACCTTCTCTATTCAATGACAGTGGATGATGTATCAATGACTTCTGAAATTAGAGCAACTACTATTCAATACTAGAAGAGCCTATAGAATGAAGACAATCATTGGAAATAAAGAGTTCAAATTCTTTTAACATATATCGGTCACAAAAAAGAGCTCCTTATTAGACGGTTTTCAGAACAAGATGTGATAATGACACTATATGAAATTGATCCTAATAAATTTTTGGGTCATATGATTCTCCTGCAGTTCTTTACCAACATTTCTGGGATGCCAATATGGATGATGATACGATCTCATGGCAATGATTATGAATTTCAAAGCCAATCCATGGATGATTTGTTTCCTGAATGCAACTTCTCCTGTCCTTTTTCTAAAGAAGAAGGATGCTTTTGACATCAAGGATTTCAAACCTATCAACTTTTTGAATTGCAACTATAAATTGATCTGAGGTCCTTGCTAACAGATTACAGGTGCTTATGGAGTAACTTGTTGATGAAAACTAATCAGCATTGTAGGCAGATTTTTTTTGGTTATCTATATGGAAGCTTTGGAATGTCTACACGATCAACATATAAAGAAAAAGAATCAAACTTGATTTTGAGAAGGGACTTGACATGGTGAATTGACAATGTTTATTCCAAGTCCTTCGACTAATGGGTTTCAGTACTACATCAATAGCTTGGATTCAATGTTGTTTTAACTTAGCCCGATTCTTCATTATAATTATTAGACAATCTTTTAGATGCTTTAAGAGCTCAAGGGGCTTTCGTCAGTGAGATCCTATCTCTCCACTTATGTTTGTTTTGGTTGGCTAAATATTAAATATGATGTGGAACACAACATAGTGTGAACGATTCATTGAGAAAAATGCATTGGAAGTAATAAGAACATTAACATGTATATACAATTTGCCAATGACACTATTTTTGTTTTTAGCAGGTGCGTAAGCCAAATGCATCGATTTTCATATTTTGATACTCTTGTTTGAAATCACCCCTGATCTGAAACTTAACTGGCACAAATGTGTGTATCTTGGCATCAACATTTCAGAGGATTTCAGAACCTTTCTTCCTTTCATCTTCAACAAGTACTGTGGCGCTTTTCCTATTAAATATCTTGATCTCTCATTGCTGCATAATGGATTAAGAAGTATGGATTAGTTATTTTTCATCAAGAACGTGGAAGGAAAATTTTAGGATGGAAAGACAAACTACTTTCTACAGGTGCAAGATGGATACTAAGAGTGTAATCAAAAGCTTACCATTATTATTTATTTTATATAATTTAAATCTCCAAGAGTTTTTATGATAAACTGGAGAGTATTTTCTAACTTTTTTTTCCAGGGCTCATCAGAGAAGAAGGCTCTGCATTTGATATCATGGAGGCATGCCTGTAGAGGTGTGGAAGAAGGAGATATTGGACTATTATCTCTTGAGGTGATCAATAATGCCATGTTTTTAAAGTGGATGTGGATATTAGATAGGGGTGATAAGGGCAGGAGTTGAAGTGGATATCATGAGGGAAGATGGCTGAATGAATTTTGTTTCAAAAATAAGAATTCAAGCATTTATAGGATGTGGAATTCTGATTTCTAAGGGTCCGTTTGGCAAATTTGTAGAAGTGATTCACTTAGAAGTACCTTCCATGTGAAGGTACTTCACAACGAAGTACTTCTCTATTTCGGAAGTGAAAGTTGTTTGGTATCACTTTTTTAATACCAAAGTACTTCTAATATGACACAGTTTGGACAAACTATTTTCTCAAATAACATTGTTCTATACAAACTACAAAAGTGACACAATTAAACATGTCATAACATAACTACATAATTCTTAACACATTAATTATTGTCCAAAAATTTGTCTTGCCAAAGAATCTCTAAATGCACCCATCATCTGTCTGTCTTCTTCACGAGGGATCCGTCTTTGTTGTAACCGTGACACCGAAGTACTTTCAACTTCGCTTTCGAAATTCTCGAACAACTCATCTCCTAAATCAACTCTTCGTATGAAATTGTGCACCGACATCGAAGTAACAACAATTTGTGCTTGTTTTTTTTCAAAGAATAAAGATGGCATACCATTAAGAATGCGCCATCTTTTCTTAAGTACTCCAAAACACCGTTCAATAACGTTTCTCAACGAAGAATGAACATAATCGAATGCTTCTTCTTTGTTTCGAGAATTACGACCACGACGATCTTGCAAATGATAACGATATCCACGATACGGTGCTAGATAACCTCGTGTTAGTAAGTAAAACCAAAGATCTACTAAATAGTATTTCGCTCGCATAGCATTCACACAAACATTATATTCTACAAATGATTGAAAAATGTCAAGTCTCCTCAAATAAAATTTTACCCGTTTGGTGGCTTTGGAAATCTAAATTTCGGTCACATATACAATCTAATAAAATTTCATGTGCATCACGACATATTCCTTCATGTCCCGCACTAACAAATGCGAATAGCATGTCGAAGTCACAAACAAATAAAACATTTTGAGTGCATTTACTCTTTCGCCCACTTATACGTGTTATTCGTCGCGCACTCGGTACTACCGCTTCAATATGAGTTCCATTTATAGCTCCAACACAATCTTTAAAAGTAGGCATATATTTTTCATTTCGTAACGAAGTCGTGTTGCATCAAAAGAAGGTGGAATAATATTCAATTTCGCGTATATTGCATTGCATCGTCTTAACACACGCGGTTGAAATGTCGACTACACGTCTCTCCCGATCGTTGAAAATGCTCACGCATGTCTCGAACCGAATAATTTTTACCAATAATAATAAGAAGTAATGCTACGGCCTCCTCAACTACAACATATCTTGTGTCGTGCAGAAGATCATGCTTCCTAAACTCTTCACAAAAGTAAGCAAATATCGGAGGCTCCATTCGTAACATATCATAAGAACGTTCCCAATGACCTCCTAAAAGCTCTCGTACTTTGTGAAACCCTCTATGTGGAGATGTATGACATGGCTCTCTACATAAATATGTTTCATTAAATTGAATCAAACTTGATGTAACTACCATTAACTCACAAAACTCTTCATCCGAGTCACTAATAGTTGACATCGTTTCGAGTTTATCAAATATATATCTCGATATTGAATCGCATGACTTTGTTCGATGCCATCCTACATAAATACATTAAAGTATCGTTGTCATAATAATAAAAATGATAGAAGAAAGAATAGTACTCACGACATGTGAAGAAATTCATATAAGATGTTAATAAAGAACATATTGATATAAAGAACAAACTAAATCTGTTTCAGAATGTAAAAATAACATAACACAAAAGACATCAATAAACACTACTTTCTTCTCTCCTCGTATGCACTTTCTAGCCATGCTAGTCTATACTTCTCATTCATCTCTACAAACGAGTTGTCGATAATCACTTGTAACAAATCTCGACAAGGCCCACATATGCATTCGCCCTCCAAGTTCTAAACCAGGTAATTCTTCTAACATTTGTGACTTCACCAATGGTTGGTGTACTCCGTGCCTTCTTGTTTTCTCTCGCTCTCTCGATTTGCACAACCGACACAAGACTTTCAATATTAGATATCATTCGCGCATGCCGTGATTTCTTCTTCGTTACGAAGCGGAGAAGTGGGACCCAATAAACGTCTTCTAGTACTTCTATCGTTTCGTCGCCGCACCTCATTTGCATCAACATCATCATTGAACTCTTGATTTGCTTCTAATCGGACTCGTGCTACATGGTCGAGGTGTTAATCGATGTTCGTCTCCATCCGTTCGCATGAATTGCCGCCGGTTGGTGACATTTTCTCCTCGTCTAATTGTCCCTTCAAATAATTTGAATAACAAATCTTCACGTTTCTAAGCCCTTTCTTTTAAATATACTTGCTGTGGTTTCTCTCGCATTTCCAATAACATAAAATTCATGAATTTCAAATTCTACATTTATCTATAAAATAAACAGATGACACTTACTAAAAGGTAATCGCTCCACCATTCCTCCGTAGCTTTGACGTGTTCTTGACTTCATCCCATCCAAGACCAAATATGGTTCTTCAACGCTATCCATGCTTTGTATTGTTGTTTTAACTTATCCCAATGATTTTTAACTTGTTTTTTATCAAAAACCTGCCCAGACTGTTGATTAAGCTCTTTTATTACATTTGACCAGCCTATCTTTGACAAGGAATGCCCACTTTTTTCTCTTTTAAATCCACTCGCGTAATACACGCTTCTCGGATAAAAATGTCATTAGTTTCGAGTCCCAACACTTTTATCTTCGGAGTACGATTATCTTTCTCCATGCTAATATGGAAAAATAAATGTCAATAATTGAACAACATTAAAGAATCATGTCGAACACATTTGTTCATTGAGTTTTACTCCAAAGGCATAACAATTAATTAACATGATAAAGCGGGAGATGAACTAAGCAAAATGAAATATAATCTTAACTTTGATCGATTGAATGGACTCGAAACAAGAAAATTAACCTGGGTCGACAGTAAAATTGAGTTGAGAGCCTTCGTTGGATGGAGGGATCCGGTCCGCGTGAGATTTGGCGCAGGGTGGCCGCGCTCAGCTGGGTGCTGCGCGGGGGGAGATTAGGCGCAGGGTGACGGGGCCCGGCTGGGGGGGTGGCCGCGCGCCGCTGGGGAGGGGGGGTGGCGGCGGGAGAGTTGGCGCAGGGTGCTGCGCGGGGGGAGATTAGGCGCAGGGTGACGGCGCTCAGGTGGGGGGGTGGCCGCGCTCAGCTGGGGAGGGGGGGTGGCGGCGGGAGAGTTGGCGCAGGGTGCTGCGCGGGGGAGATTAGGGGCGCAGGGTGACGGCGCTCGGCCGGGAGGGTGGCCGCGCTCAGCTGGGGAGGGGGTGGCGGCGGGAGAGTTGGCGCAGGGCAGCCGCGCTCAGCTGGGGGGCGGCTGCGCTCAGCTGGGGAGGGGGTGGCGGAGGGAGATTTGGCGCAGGGCGGCTGCGCTCAGCTGGGTGCTGCGCGGGAAGCTTCAGCTGGGGGGGGGGTGGCGGCAGGAGATTTGGCGCAGGGGTGGCCGCGCGGATGCTTTGGCGGAAGGTGATGCCGGAGGGGTGGTCCGCACGAAGGGGCTCACCGGAGAGGGAGACCGGAGTGACGGGAGGCTGCGCCGGAGGGGAGGACGCGCTGCAGACTTCGACGGGAGGATTCACCGGAGGGGTGGCGAGAAGGCGGCCGCACCTGAGGGGAGGTCCGCACGAAGGGGGCTTCACCGTGGAGGGACTGCGTGCGGGGAGCTCACGCGGGATGCTTGGCGGAGGGTTGGCAGAAGGCCCCTGCGAGATAAAGTTATAGGCGAGAGGAATCTGCGCCGCGCGGTGGCTGCGGGATGGCCGGACTCTGCGCGAAGACGGCGGCCGTGCCGCTGGACTACGGCGGTTGCGGGATGCCCGAACTCGCGAGAACAGGACGGTCGCGGGATGGCCGGACTCCTCGCGAAGACGGCGGCCGCGCCGCGGGACGCGGGCGCGGGACTCCGCGCGACGACGGCTGCCACGGACTGCCGGACTCTGCGCGAAGGCGGCGCCCGCCCCGCGCGACGTTGGCGCGGTGAGGGCTCGTGCGCGATGGCGGCCGCAGGAAGGGGGCACGCGATACAAGTGGCGTTGAAGACGGCGGCCGACGCGGAGGAGCTGTGCCTCCGCTGCGGTTGAACCCGCGCGAGGACGGCGGCCGACGCGGCGAAGACGGCGGCCAACGCAGACGCGGAGGAGCTGTGCCTCAGCCATCGCGATACAAGTGGCGTCGAAGACGGTTCTGTGCCTCCGCCGCGGTTGAACCCGCGCGACGACGGCGGCTGCAGGATCGCCGGGACTCTGCGCGACGACGGCGGTTGCGGGATGGCCGAGAAGACGGTGGCCGTGCCGCGCGACGTTGGCGCCGGTGAGGGTTCTGTGCGTAGATGGCGGCCGTAGGAAGGCGGCGCGCAACACAAGTCCGGTCGAAGACGACGGACGCGGGAGGCTCGGGAGCGATTTTCTTGTCTCGAGAAGGAGATAATTTCTCCTTCTCACTTCCACCTTCCGAGTGAAGCGGAAGCATTTTTTTTCTTCTTACCAAACGGACATACAAAATTGGGAATACCTTCTCACGGAAGGAGAAGGTAAAAAAAAGGACTTCCGAGAGGTTGCCAAACGGACCCTAAGATTGTACACTATCCTTACCTCTGGGGGTTTGAAGTTGACAGATCTACGGGATTTTGAGAAAATGAGATAGCATTGGAATATTCAATTTATATGTAATCTTGCAGAAATTGAGATTGAGGACTTCTTAGCTTTCAATATGGTCTTAAAGCAAGCAGTTGCACCATGAGTCATAATCCGTGAAGATGTGTTGGAATAGAACGTATTTTTAAATTTGCGATTTTCAGTGAAATCTGCATGTAAAAAGCTGAATTTGGTAATAGAGAGGTTCATTGGTGGATTGTGTGTAACCCAATCCTTCCAACTAAAATCAAAATCATTCCTTGGAAAATTCAATGAAATATTGCCCATAAAGCTTTTTTCTTCAAGGATCATCCTTTGTATCTTCAACTGGTTGCTTACTTTGTGGAAGCAATAGGGAGCATGTTAATCACCGTTTCTATTAGTGTGGTGTTATCAGCTATCTATGACAATCAACAATTCAGGGAATAGTCTTTCCTTTTTTTCATACACTTATAATGGATTATGGCTCTTGCCACCTTAAGAAAAAAAAACCTTATATGACATATTCTCTTTGGGAGTTTTGGCATAAATTGGTCAAACTGGCAGGCCATTGCTCATCTCTTTGAAGATTGGAGCAACCTTAACCCTTGTGGTGCTTGCGGGGGCAAACCCTTTGGGATCTAAATCTTCTCCCCCATGCTGTGGGCAATTTGGAGAGAGAAACATACACATCTTCTAAAACTCCTTCACCAACTCCTCCTCTATCGTAAGTGCACTTTGCTCCTTTGTGGCATTTTGCTCACTTGGGAGCCTTCCCCTCTCACTCACCTCCAGGCTTTATAACCAGAAGATCTTTCTTAGATTCAGTCTGCTACAGTCTCAGTAGGAGCCTTTACTTCTTTTCTTGTGTCTCCCTCTTCTTCCATGTGGTTGTGGAGTCTTGTAGTATTCCATTCCTATTATTGCGTATTATAAATTGTGGCAATGCTACCTTAAAAAAGGTACCTTAGAAAAAATGCATGCGATAGAATTATCTATTTTAATTGAAGGGTTTGAATTGACTGTTAAAACATAGTTTTATAGTTTTTTTATTAGGAAGCAATGATATGAATAGTTTTTGCTCTCTCAAGTCTCAACAAAGCATGGTATGTCATATGCTCTCTTTTTCCATGTGGTCGTGGAGTCTTGTAATATTCCATTCCTATTATTGCATATTATAAATTGTGGCAATGCTGCCTTAAAAAAGATACCTTCGAAAAAATGCATGCGATAGGATTATCTATTTTAAGTGAAGGGTTTGAATTGACTGTTAAAACATTGTTTTATGGTGTTTTTTGATTAGGAAGCAATGAGCTGAATAGTTTTTGCTTTCTCAAGTCTCAACAAAGTGTGGTATGTCATATGCTCTCTTTTTATTTTTATTTTTTAACACATACAGACAGAACCAAGAGAGAAGAAACTATCTTTTTCTGTTTTTCTTTGGATGGGACTAAAATCATCTACATGTTAATAAAATGTAATATCATGGACCAAGTGACTCAAGTGAATATAGGCTAACTTATTTCGATGCGGACCATGTTGGTGCAAAATCATTCATATGAGCACAAATGGAGCTTGCAAATTTTTGGGACATGCATTGATAGAACATAAATATAATCCAGTTTGGGCTTACGTAAGCAATGCACATATAATCAATTGCCTTATCAATTGTGGTAAACTTGGGACAAAGTTTTCTATAGGAGTGGGTGTTAGGTGGCTCAAAGGTTGAGTTGATTCTCTCTTAGGCCAGAGATGAAGTGATTTCCCGTAACACTTTCTATAGATCATGTGATTGATGACTGATGAATCTAGCAAAACCTTTCCTAACCAGACATGAGATGAGACCGAGGGAACACCTCCATGGGTCTGCGGTCTCTCTCCTTTTCTTTCTTCCTTCCTCTCCTCTCCTCTCCTCTTTTTTTTTTTTTTTTGATAATGGCCAAAGCCATAAATTCCTAAATTTAACTGAAAGGAAGTGCTTACAAAAGTAACAGAGAAAAGGAAAGGGAAAGGGAGTGAAAGAGAAATTAAAAAGAAAGAGTTCTACAGGTTATTCAACTACCGAGGAAGTAGTTGAGTATGAAAACTATAAAAGGAAAGACCTAAATTGACCAAAATGCTCTCTGAAAGTGCTGTCACCCATGTAGACCCCAGAGTGTGCTTATAACCAATCCTTCACAAGCCTTGACATTGAGTATAAAATGAGTTTTGGATTCTCAAAACAGTCCTAAAACATCCTCTTGTTCCTCGAATGCCACACCGACCCCAGTAGAGCAGAAAGTCCACAAGTCCACATATCGAGATATCGGCCTCAAGGGTTTTGCTTGGACCAATTAAGCAACAATTGTGTGGTATTGTCAGGTTCGATCCAGTGAAGTTTACTTGCTTCAAACATAACTTTCCAGAGAGAGTTAATAGTTCTGCATTTGATAAACATATGGTTGGCATTTTTTTCCCATTCAACAGAAAACACAAGATGTTGGAATGTTCTCAAAAGATTTTCCATGGTGACTTTTTGTAGGGATTCTGTTCTTTTCAAGCTTCCATATGAAAATTTTGATTTTGTTGGCAGTGGAGTTTGCCAAACAGCATAGCACCATGAAACCTCCACCCCTTCCATTGTACGTTTGGTATGACGGAATGAGAGGGTAGATGGGATTGAGTCCACTCCAATTTAACACGTCCCTATTTATAGGGATTATGGTGCCTAAAATGCCAAGATATTGAGCTACTTGTTCTTTAAGTAGCCTATAATGTCAGCCACTTGCATTAATGCCAAGCTTCTGATTTACTTGCACCACAAGTAGCCTAACAACACCAAACTTCTGAGTTGCTTACACCATAAGTAGCCTAAAATGTTAAATCATTGAGTTATTTGCATATTAAGTAACCTAATAATACTAAACTTCTAAGTTAGTTGCTCATTAAGTACTTTAATAAGGCAAAAGTACCGAGTTACATACTAAGTAGCCTAACAATGCTAAACTCTTAGGTTTCTTATTAATGACAAACTCTTTAGTTACTTATACAATAAGTAGTCTAATAACGCAACTCCTGAGTTACTTGTGATTAATAGGCTACTAGTGTTGAAGTCTTGAGTTACTTGCTCATTAAGTAAATAATGCCAAACTACTTGCACGCTAAGCAGCTTAATAATACCAGCATTCTCGTTAATAACATAATAATGTTAAACTCTAGAGTTACTTGCTTATCAAGGATACGTGGTAGAGACGTAAGACACTTGAGGTGAGACTAGGCTGTAGAGGCGATTGGAGAGCTGTAAAGGGATAGGCAGAGGCTGTAAAGGGAGGAGCCGCTGGATGCTGCTAAAGTTGTCTAAGGCATCATCTCTCTTAGCAAACAAGAGAGACGAGAAAACGGAGCTCGTTACAGGTCCTGCGATCTGCTTAACTTTAAGTTAAGCGGATCCTTCACACCATACTAGTTCGTTTAACTGGATCTACTTAAGTCTTGCCTTATCTGTATTGAACATATTAGGCAGGCAGATCTCGAGACCTATGACTGGCCTGTCTTCCCCACCCAATAGGGACTTGTGGTGGAGGGGGTCCTTTGATGGTCCACACGGCCACCAGTGGCCACTGGCAACGACCGGAGGGTGTATTGGACCAAAGATGAGCCTCTAAGCCTTTTTATGATACGTTTAGTCCCTAGAGGTGCATGAAACAGCCATCTTGTTCACTATGGCAGAGGGGATCAATTGCCTGGGCAATATGGGCCAAAGCGAGGCATTTTACACCTGCCTCACCTTGCTTGCCTCATTGCCTAGGCGAGTGAAGTGATCGCCTATGATAACATAGCATTTAGGCATTTAGTCATGACATTAGGTGTATTACTAGGAGATTCAACAAAAGCCATTAGTAATTACTCTCAATCAAGTGTATTGCACCCTATCTGATAGGTGCATTGCTTGCCAGAAGGCAGCTATAAAGGTCTCCAATTTCGTCCAAACTTTCCCAGGGACCTTGAATATAGAGATGATATACAGAGGCAGCCTCGAGATTAATGAATTGAATTTTAGACAAGTTTTTTTTCAAGGACACTTTTTTGCATTTTAGATCTTTTTTTTGTATAGTTTCTCTGCTTCTCTACCATCTTGGTACATGATGCCTCTATCTATGCTGTTTTTTTTTCTCTTGTACTCTCTTTCACATTAATCGAAATTCTGGCTTTTAGGCCATATTCAAAAAAAAAGATCAAGGAGTTGAATAACTGCATTTTGTTCTTAGTGAAAATAAGATCAAGCGCTCCACCTTGAAGTTTCTTTTAGATCTGTTGATGATAGGCATCCCGTCCACTTTTGCCAAGGCCCTATCAGACATCTCTTTTTATGTAGTATTTTCTACTTTTAATTTTTGCAATGAATAAATTGTGGCTAGATTGTCTTGGTTACCTTTAAACAGAAGGCCCTATCAGACATGGGAAGACCTAGATAGTTCAACAGAAAGTGGCCTATCAAAATGTTGGGACAGTTGAAAAAACTTCCTTTTTCTTTGTGCTCAACCAAGTTAATCTCAATCACTGCATTTTGTGGAAATTAACCTTTAGACATGTAGAAGCTTTCAAATGAGGAGAAAGTAGTCGAGGGGATGGCAAACGCGAGCAGGGTTGCGTAGTCCCGGAGTTAGGGTTCTTCGGCACAAGAGATGTGGGGAGGCTGGGGTGGGTTTTCGGATCCACTATGTGGGGAAGGACACCCTCACTGGAACCACGTCTCGAGTGCCTCCACTTCGCTCAGGTTGTTGCCAACGGTGTCGACTTGTATCCTTGCTGGATTGTTCATTTTCATCCAAGGGTCTTCACGGTGGGTCTTTGCGGGTGCTGCTATGGCAAGGGGGCCTGTTGGGATGGCTGGCAATGTTAGATATGCTAGGAAGCGGGGCATAGAAGGCTAGTTTATCCTTCATGGAAGGGTCGCCTATCCTGTGTTCACAGTGATAAGGTGGGTTGTTGTGGAGCAGCAGAGGGTTATCGTGAGGTCAAAGCTACTTCTGGGGGGAAGATGTGTCGGCAAGGGGCTGTGGTCATTCTGATTCTACCATCTTTAGCAATGAGAAGGCTTTGGGTGGAGGAATGCGTTGTCATGGAGGTGTTAGTAGGTCTAGCAGGAGCAGACAGGGTTGTGATGCGGGACTAAAATGGACCGAGAGTGTAGGACATCAGTGAAAACACTCTTAAAGAATTTTCAAACAAATCTTCAGTTTAAGACAATCATTTATTTCAAGATCGATCTATTTCTGTTAACACTAGAATTTGGACCAGCGAACGTTTATCCACTTTAGAAAATATCGAAGGTTTTAAACAATGTAAATGTTCTTAAAATCGACCAACTAGACCTAATTCGCCAAACTTTAACGAAACCGATTTTCAAAATAGATTCAACTGGTTCTCGAAAATATACTCACGTTTGCGCCAACTACTCCGATGAATCGAGTTAGGATCCTATTCACAAACTGAGCATGGCGTTCGAGACGGATAATAGGTAAAGCATATAAACATTCAAGGATTTTCTGAGTAAGAGATTACCTCCACACAGATGTGTGGGTGTCGGCTCGGCTGGTCACAGTCACAACTCTTTATACATCCCAAAATCAAATAGGCTTTACAGCTTTTAAATGCGACCCACACCTCGCAGGGTGGTAACAGGTCATGACAAACAGAGTAAGGAGTCTGTGACTGTAACCAGGTTGACGAACGCGCTAGAAAACCAGATCCTTCAACGAACCGAGCTGTCCAGGTACCGGGCGAATAGATCAATCCGATCTCAAAGCACTGCTCATTTTTTGTTCATGCAGAAGGAATCAGCTGCCACTAGTAAACTGAATATCAGCTTCCGATTAAGCAGGCATCTCCATGGAGTCGCCAGTACGTTAACCGGAATGTCAACCACACCAACGGACTAGTAGGATGAGAAGGACCGCAGTCTGTAACTGGAAAACTTAGTTAATAGCTATTCACTGGACAGGGACCAGCAAGGATTCCAGAATCGGAATCGGAATCACCGATTCTGATTCTGATTCCAGGAATCGGCCGATTCCTGGGAAGGGAATCGATTCCGGATCGGTCCGGAATCGTTTTTTTTTTGAATTTTTTTTTCGTCAAAAAAATTCAAAAAATTCAGAAAAAATTTTAAAAAAATAGGAAATGAGTTAGAATTTTTTTTAAAAATAACCAATGCATTCATCCACAGGACCACATCGAATAAATACTAATGAACTCCAATTGAAGACTTGAAGTTAAGTACATATTCCAATTCCATTGATTCAAAAATCAATGAGTTGATACATCATAAAAAAAAATACATCATATCAATCTACTACCAATATCCAGGATATAGATATGGGTCTTCCTCCTCTCCCTGCTGCTCGTGATGCTCCTCCCTCGTGCTCAGTCTTGTATACTGTCCGGGACCATATCCATATGAAAATAATGCCGATGCCATGCCATGCCATCAAGGTCGTATGGATCGGACTGCGGGACGACCGGGACGTAAGCAGAGGATGGTGGAGCTGGTGGTGTAATCCACTGCTGGTCAACCTGGCCAAATGGAGTCTGTGGACTCGTCCTCGCTCTCTGACTCGGGCTCAGCTGGTGCCTTCCCCTTGCCTTTCCCTTTCGAGGTAGGCAAATCGCGGTCCCTCTTCCTCTGGAGTAGCTCGTCGTGCAACTCCTTCCTCTGCTCGATCCTAATCGCCCGTTGAGAGGATCTACCTGTCATGTAGCCTCTCATCTCCTCACTCTTCTCCCTGTGCACCTTGTCACATTTCTTGACATTCCCACCTGTTCCGGCAATATGTTGTTTCAGCCGGAACACCCCCCCGATCATCTCCTTCCCACACCATCTGCACTGAACCCTCTTCCTGACTGGGTCTACCATCTGCCCGTGTTCCCAACCCACATCGGAAGCACGTGCTGCTGCTGCATCACCTTGATCGGCCATCGCTTATATCTGCAAAAATTGTAAACAATGCACTAAAAATGATTAGATAACATAAAAATTGATTTAGATGCTGTTCGGGAACAGACAACCCAAGTAACACACCATTCGGTATGTTTAAAGGGTTACGTATTTGCCGGAAACGGTCGTAAATTAACGTACGGGATATCCGGAATTTTTCCCGTGCAAAATGGACTTAAACGGATAGTTCAAAACTTGGACGGACTTGTTCGGTCGGAAATCACAACGTTTAACGACGCTCGGACTTGTCGGAAACGCGTAAGAATGGACGTACGAAGCTTTCGGCGAAGAAATCTTACCAAAAACCGGTCAAAGATCGAAGAAGAGGTTGATTCGATGCCGGTCCGAGCTTGAATCGGCGGAATCAGCCGAAGGAATCGCTTGGAATCGCTGGAATCGCCGGAATCGCCGCGGGAAGAAGCTGGAATCGCCGGAATCGGTGCTGAATCGCTGGAATCCTTCTGGAATCGGTGCTGGCAGCTCGGATCGACGCCTGGATCGCCGGATCGAAAGCTGGAATTGCCGTGGAATCGCCGGAATCGAGCCCTACCGCTGCGGGATCGACGGAATCGACCGCGGCGGTCGATTCCGGCCCTAAAAGGGCAGGAATCGGTTCGATTCCCGGTCCAGAATTGAACCGGGAATCGAACCGGGCCGGTTCAACCGGTCTTCCGAAGGAATCGGTCGATTCCACAAGGAATCGGTCGGAATCGGGATCGATTCCGACCGATTCCAGGCGATTCATACCGATTCCGCGGAATTATTCCCGGAATCGGTCCTTCTGCCAGGAATCGGATCGGAATCCACCGATCCGATTCCGGAATCGGTCGGAATCGGTCTGATTCCACCGATTCCGTAAACCATGGGGACCAGTGTAGTATCAATGTTCAACCTTTCAAAAGCCGCAGAGAGATGTTTCTATTCACTGGAGTGGACCAGTATCGACTTGCGGCTTCTTAAACTAGCTATCCGATGTAGGTCAGACTTCATTTCCCATATGTGGCAGTCATCATCTTCCTTAACTTCGATCCATCAATCATAGATCCGATAGATCTCATTGAGCTATTCAAATGACATCATCGTTCAAGAACTAGTCATTTATATCTTGACTCCGAAACCAAATCCCAAGCAGGCGGAGGACACCAAAATATCAGAACATTAAACCAGCGTTTGGACCATAGTTGTCAAGGCGACAAGGCGCCCAAGGCATTACAGAGTGCCAATTCTGCTTAGGCGACAAGGCGGGGTATGAAGGCAAGGTAAATTTGTATGACCATAACATGTATAAATCTAATAACATTGGCATACATTAATTGCAACAATGACATGGATTGATAACAAATTTTGAATAAATTCGGACAAAGTAGAGTAAATGAACTTACCAATTAATATAAATAATTTTTGAACTTCTTTTCTTCTATAAAAACCTGCAAAGTATTATTCAAAATATATGCAAAATGCAAATACTAAGCAATTCAAGTTACCACAACACAATGCACTAAGGTAGTGAGACATAAACATAAAATAACATAAAAAGATTAAGAGTACTTCAAAACAGACAACTAAAACTGTAGTTTCAGCATCAAAGTAAACTGCATCACATAAACTTTAAATGACAAAATGTTCAAAAGTAATCTATCTTCACCAACTCAAAGCTTAAATCCAAACACAGAATTTTCAAGGTTTTCAATATCTTTTGGATTAGCCTCTTCATTTGTATTGTCTTCCTCATGTGTCTCCTCCCATAATGTGCCTCCATCATCATTATCATCATTATCATCATCTTCATCTTCCGGAAGCTCTTCATCACTATCCTCATCTTCCTCTCTCATAGATCGTGATGCACTTGATTGTCTAATTACTCTTTGAGGCCTTCTCTCTGAAGCACCTGTAGCATCATCCACATCTTTCCATGTCAGATCTTTCCCTTCATGAACCACATCTGTATCTTCCCTTACCATCCACTCATTTCTCCAATCTAAGTCATCAAAACAAATAGGATCATATCTTTCAGGATCTTTTCTTCATGCTATGAATCTTTCACGAAGACGACGATTGTATTGAACATATACCAAGTCATTCAACCTCTTGTGTTCCAAGCGGTTTCTCTTCTTAGAATGAGCGAAAAAAAACACAAGATTGTTAATTGAAAAGCAAATTATTAAATGTAGATCACGTAATTCACCACACAACTTTAGAAAACTTACAAATTCAAAGGTACTCCAATTTCTTTCACAACCGGATGAGCTACAACAAAGGCCTAAAATCCTTAATGCAAAACTCCTCAACTCTGGAGTCTCTCCACCATACTGTGTCCAACAATCAGCTATGTTGGCATAAAAACATAATATGGAGTTAACATCTTACAAGTTAAACAAATAAGAAACATAAAAATAAGAATAAAAGATATCTCCTTACTTGGAAGCTTTTTGTGGCGTGACTTTATAGCAAATGAGAGGCCAAATGTGCCTCTTGATTCCAAATATGCAGGAACCTGATCATCAATCTTTTCTTGTAAATCAAGATTTGCCACCATTCTTTGCAAACAAGTGTAAAAAGAACTTTCCATCTTTCCAGCTGCACTTGCATCTCTAACTTTAGCATCAAAGTAAAACTTTGGATTTAGAAAATATCCAGCCAAATGTAAATGACGCTGCATTTGTACCTCCCATCGACGATCTACAATTTTTAAGATAGGAGTGTATTTTGCTTCTTTTCCTGCAAAATTTTCAACAATTTTTTGCTTTGCACATTCTATGGTAGCATACAAATAGCTCATTGCTGGTTTTTCATCCCCATCCACTATCCTTAGAACTTGTAGAATAGGCTGACATGCCCTTAAAATTTCTTCCACTCCATGCCAAAACTTAACTTGAAAAATATAGGAAGAAACATTTTTTCCCATGTTCGTCTTGGCCCACACACTTTTATGCCAAGCATCGGAGGAGAATAATCTCCTAAGTTCCCTTTTAACACCATCATCATGTAATCTCTCCAAAGTGAGGAAAGATGTAGCAAATCGAGTTACCCTACATCTTACAAGTTCTTTTTCTTGTGTTTCCTTTCTCATGAAATCCAGCAAACGTGAGTGATTATACATGTAGTTAGTTATCTTCTTTGCTTTTGAAATAGTAGTTGCATAAACTTTCATTTTACCGATATCCTCCAACATTAAATCTAGACAATGAGCGGCACAAGGTGTCCAATATAAGTGCTTTCTTTTGTCCATTAACAATCTCCCAGCTACAACATTGTATGCCGCATTGTCCGTCACAATCTGAACAACATATTGTTCACCAACTTTGTCAACCATTTTGTCTAAAAGCTCATAAAGAAGGATGGCATCTTCTTTGCGGTCGGAGACATCTATGGACTCTAAAAAATAGGTCCCCTCTGGACAATTGACCAAGAAGTTGATCAATTTTCGATGTCTTTTGTCGATCCAACCATCACACATGATGGTACAACCATATATTTTCCAACATTGTTCATAAGTTGAACGCAAAGCATTAGTCTTCTCAACCATTTTCTTTAACAAAGGCATCCTCAAACCGCGATAACTAGGAGGCTTACAACCTGGTCCAACTCGACCTGTGATTCACACATGATCTCAAAACTTCTCAACTTTGCAGCATTAAAAGAAATGCCGGCTTCATAGAACCAAGTTGCTACATGTTCTTCAAACAAAGCTTGCTCTTCTTTCTTTAACTTGTTATTCAAAGTACTTTGATATTTTTTTCCACTTCTTCTTGCATCAACAAAATCCTCCACAGACATTCTTGTAAAAGCATCCATTGAACCCTTATTTCTCCTACTTTTATCGGAAAGAAGTAAAGATGTAGGTTTAGCACTTCCTTTCTCTGATTGATGTTTGCCACACTCTTGAGTCTCTTCATCACTTTGGGAAGAATCATCTTCAGTGTCTATTGTTGTGGAAGATGTCATTTTTCTCTTCTTATTTTTATTCAACCAAGCTAACATCTCATCGGCAATTTCTTTCGTCGTCTTCGGACATTTCTTGACGTCGCTAACCCCTCCAATTAGATGCTCTTTTTGCCTCTTGATCCACCAATCCACACAACTCACATTTAACTCTATTCTTGTCATTGTCATCGGGCCAATATGCATATTTCCAACCTGGATCCTTTGACTTGGCTATCTTTTTTTCAACCGCCATGTTAACTGACCCCGAACCTGATTCCATTAACAAACCAAACCCAACAAAAGATGCGCTGGCTGAAAATATAACAATTGGTTAAGCAAATGAGCAATCGGTCAAACCGCGCCTCCATTATATGTAGAATATAAAAAGATATAATAAGAAACAAAAACAACAAAGTCGGAAATCATTAACGTATCGGAGAGTCGGAGACATTGAGAACTTGCTACCTATTGATGCATAGAATGTGTAGATGACTATTCAAACATGTATAATAGGTCTTAAAAGACTAAACATGATCAAAGAAATCAGTACACATCGGATATGGAGTAAAAAAAAAAGTTTAAACATTAGGTTTTGCTTACCGTCACTAAGAGGAGATGAAGAAGGAGCAGGACGTCGAGGTGCTGCCGTGCTGGAGCTTCCTCTGTGCTGTGACTGGCGATGGAATCCGGCGTCAAAGGAGCTCCCCTACAGCTGCAAGCGGTCGCCTGTTCGTCGGTGCGGCAACTGTGCGGCGTCGCAAGCTCCGGAGTGCGCGGGTGAGACCGTCGGGCGTCGGGGGTTTCGATTCGAACAGGCGAGGAGACCCGCAACCGGGCGGACACTTAAGTTCTGCTGAACCGGCGCCGGTTCAACCACAAATGTGAACCGGCTGGCAACGAGGCGGACCGAGGCAGACCAGGCGTGCGCCTTGGCCGCCTAGGCGGACCAGGCGCACGCCTTTTTGCTCCTTGCGTAGGCGATCTCTCCGGGGGGCCAAGGCATAGCGCCTTTAGGCGGCGCCTAGGCGGCGCCTAGGCGTCCGCCTTGACAACTATGGTTTGGACTAGTTCCGGATGCATCTCCAGCTTGGGGCTAAGCCTCCAAAGCGGATGCCCACAGATCTAGATGACTCAACAAGAACCGAAATCAATAGGCAGGACCAGTCCGTTTTGCAGGACGTCATCGACATATGAAGAGTCGAGACGGGAGGTGCAACCGATCTGGAAGTTCATAGCAACCGAGAAAATGTATTCAAGGATGTTGATCCGTAGCAAACACTTCACAATACTTATCTGGAAGAACTGTAGAGCTGTCGTCTCTATTTAAAGATCAGCAAGCTGTGGAGAACATGGGATGGCAATTCCACCAAGAAGATCGAACAACGACTCAGAGCTGGTAGTTGACTAAGCACCGGTTACAGAAGCCACCAGGATTATACAGCATTCGCCACCATCGAAACAAAACACCACCCGGATAGTAGTCGAACAGAACATAATGCGCAGAAAATAAAGAGGAGCTGGCTAGCTATCCAATAGAAGACTAATGGCGTAGAAGAGAAATCGCTAGAGCTAGGTTCCTAAAGAAGGAGCTTCGGAAGAACGAAAACCCTAAGAACAGGAGAGAGGACGCGCCAACGGGAAAATACTTTTCTCTTTCTTCATATCGCCAACAGTGTCTCTATGTCTCCTTTTAAAGGAGCTGTACATGGGAGGAATAAAGAAAACCAGAAAAAATACGCAAGGCGGCAGTGCGTATTGGGCCCGCGGCGCCAATGTGATCCAGGCGGCCCACATTCGCCCTGTCTATACGGAGGTGACCAAAATGAATAAATAAAAAGCTAAAATAATGGGCCTGCAAGGAAGAATTCGCCAGGCGGCCCAAGGGCTCCTACGTAAATGCAGAAAAAAAACAGAAATGCAAGATAATGGGCCAGGTTTAAGACAGTGGCGGCCCAAAGTTAAAAAAAATGCCGAAAGTCAAAGAAACTATTTTAAATCCCTCCTAAATCTATGTCGTTGACGGCGGTAAACCTTCCCAAACCTATTTGGGCCAATGTCCCCATCAACTCCTCCGGGCTGCAAAGAATTCGACTCCGTCGAATCAAACCTTTCCAGTAAATCAGGATCAAGTTGTTGTAACTCTGTTCTTGAAATCCAAGAATCATCAGTTGCAGGTCTACCTTTCCAGCGTACAAGGTACCTTTGAATCAGTCCATCCGAGGATGTAATTACCTGCTCGTCCATTATACGCTCTACTTGCTCATGCTCAGAATTTTTTAGGCTGTTCTAGTGGACTCTCAGAAGTGGCTCTCGGATTGAAGGAATTTGGTCGAACAAACTCATTGGGTAAAGTAGTTGGCGGTTGAAAAGCTATTAAATCGGAGACATTAAAGGTTGAACTGAATCCATAGTCTGAAGGTAGATCAAGAACGTAAGCATTGTTACCAACCCTTTTTATGATCTTAAATGGTCCGGCTCCCCGGTTATGCAATTTCTTAACAGTCCCAGAAGGGAACCGTTCAGGACGAATCCTGATGATAACAGAATCACCAATTTGAAATTCTTTTTGTCTTTTATGAAGATCAACAAGATTCTTATAGAGTGTATTCTGTGTTTCTATATGCTGCCTAATCTGTCCATGCAGACCACTGATTGCAGAATCGGTCGATCCGGATCGGGATCGACCGATTCTTGGATCGGATCGGTACCTACCGATCCGATTCCTATCGGAATTAGCGATCCAGCCGGGAGTCCCGGCTGGATCGGCCGGAATCGATAGGATCGGTCGATCCCGGATCGATCCACCCGGATCGATCCCAAAATCGGTCGATCCGGACCGATCCGCCGGAAAACCGGAAGACCCGGAATCGAACCGATTCCGGGATCGATCCGGTACTGTTTTCAAGTCCGATCACCCCTTATTTGGGGTCGATCCGGACCGATTCTCCCCCCACTTGCCCCCTTCGGCTTGTTCTCCTTCCTCCCAAGGCACCTTGGAGATCTAGTGGCTTCGGCCCAAGGCGATCCGGCCGAGGGGCGATCCAAAGAAAATCAAGGCTTGGGGAGGGGCGATCCACCTCGGGGAGGGGCGATCCACCCTAAACAACGAAGGTTTGTAAGGGGGTGGTTTTCGATCTCCTTTCCCCTCCCCCCCCCCCCGGGCCCCTGGCCCCCGGCCGGGTGCAGCATGGGGGCCCCCAGTGGGGGGGGCTAGTTCACCCCCCAGGGGGGGGGAATTGCACCCCCGAAGGGGGGATTAGCACCCCTGCGGGGGTGGTCGACGATCACCCCGAAGGGGGTGATCGTTTACGATCCCCCCAGGTGGGGGGGGGGCTGCAAAGATAAAATCCCCCCATTGGGGGGATTATTTCACCCCCGATGGGGGTGGAATCGCACCCCCGAAGGGGTGATTAGCACCCCTTCGGGGTGTTCGACGATCACCCCGAAGGGGTGGCCCTACGATCCCCCCAGGTGGGGGGGGCTGCGGCATAAAATCCCCCCGTTGGGGGGATTATTTCACCCCGATGGGGGTGGAATTGCACCCCGAAGGGGTGATTAGCACCCCTTCGGGGTGTTCGACGATCACCCCGAAGGGGTGATCGTTTACGATCCCCCCCCCAGGTGGGGGGGGGGGCTGCAAGATAAAATCCCCCATTGGGGGGGGATTATTTCACCCCGATGGGGGTGGAATTGCACCCCGAAGGGGTGATTAGCACCCCTTCGGGGGTGTTCGACGATCACCCCCGAAGGGGTGATCGTTTACGATCCCCCCAGGTGGGGGGGGCTGCGGATAAAATCCCCCGTTGGGGGGATTATTTCACCCGATGGGGGTGGAATTGCTTGGCCTAATATTGGTATGGTTTTGTGTTGTAGATAAGATGTCGGACGAGGAGCATGGCACCGGACCCGCGGAATTTCGTGACATTGGATGACAACATGGCCATCTCCTCGATTCGGATAAGAAGAGAGTCGGATGCAAGTGGTGCCAAAAGAGATGAATGGAGGTGTGTATCGGCTCGAAACGACATATAGCCGGGACGGGTGGCAATGTAAAGAAGTGTGATAAAGTACCGGGTGAGCCGAGGGAGGAGATGAGGGCTTATATAACCGGAAGGGCATCGCGAGAGGGAGGTGAGAATTGGTCGAGACAAGACCTACGACGAGTTGCTAGGTCGGAGATACGCCGATCTTATGGCCGGAAAGGGCAAGAAAGGGAAAGGGCCAGCACACGAAAGGGTCCAAGTTGATTCTCCATCTTCATCAGATGAGGAAGATGCCCGGAGTTAGGAGAGGCACGAGAGTAGGGCTCGGGCCCGTGAGGATGAGGAACGAAGACGAGGAGCAGGAGGTTCGGCTTCAGACGATCCGATGTGGGGGCGGGGACAAGGCACGTTCAGAGCCCGAAATTCGGAGGTCACATTACGTTCGACCGATGCCGACAGAGACACCGCGATGTATAGGGAGGGTGGTAGAGGTCGGAGGGAATAAGACAAGCATTTAAAGGGGTGAAGGCATCGGCGGGGCGAAGAAGAAAGCCCTTAAGCATACGGTCAAGTTCTTTCTACGTACGAGGTAAAGATTTGTTGAAGTTTTGGTTAGCATTTGCTTGTCGATATGAATTATTTATTACCTTACCTATTATTAACAACCCTTTCTTTTCCCTTATCTTCTTTTTCAATTTGTAGGTGTCCCGGCACACGCGGCCACCGATCCATATTTCCGGACTATGGTTGATGCGATTGGTGAGGCCGGGCACGGGTTGAAAGCCCCGACATCAAAGTATATATATGAAACGAGGCTTGGATGAGGAGGTCGATGAGTTGACCTCGTGGATAGATGGATTCAAAACCATCCGGAAGGAGAGGGGGTGCACCGTAATGTGCGATGGATGGACCGGAATCACAAGGAGGTCACTTATAAACTTCCTTGTGTATTGTTACGAGGGCACCGTATTTACGAAGTCGGTTGATGCCTCGGGCCGGAGTGAAGAATGCAGATTACCTATTCGGCTTGATGAACAATGTGGTGGATGAGATAGGGGAGGCCAACATTGTGCAGTTTGTCACAGACAATGAGGCCTCATATAAGGTCAGCGGGAAAGAAGCTAATGGAGGCTCGACCTCACTTATTTTGGGTGCCTGTGCGGCACATTCTATTGACTTGATGTTAGAAGATATTGGTAGGGATCTTAATGTCAAGTCCTTGGTCAACCAAGGACAACTTATAACCTCATTTATCTATGGCCATCCACGCCTTTTACATATAATGAGGCAGCACACCGATGGTCATGATTTGATCAGACCGGGTCCCACAAGATTTGCCACCCATTTTATTGCATTAGAGAGCCTATGCAGGTACAAGGCTAGTTTAAAAAGGTTCATTCTCTCCACTGCTTATCAGGAGTACATGGATACATACAGGAGCTTCTTGGATCAGTATGAGATACCGCTAAAGATGGAGCGGTGATAGAAGATAACGGTGGTGGGAGAAGTTGCGGTACTATTTGTCTGTCAATAGAACCTTTGGTGCGAGGTACTTAGGTTGGTGGATTCAAATGACAAAAATCGGATGGGGTACTGTATGATGCTATGGATAAAGCTAAGTTGAAAATTAAAGAGAAGCATCCCAAGTGGTTACAAGAAGTGGTGGAAGGTGATTGACAACGGATGGGACAAAACCCTACACCACGACATTCAATCTTGCAGTATAATTTAGTAGTGTATTATCTTAATGATTACAAGTTATTTTTTGTGTCTTACCCCCATTGTTATTAAACTAAAGGAATAATAATGTTGTTACAGGGTACTTCTTCAACCCAAGGATACAGTATGGTGGCCAAGTATGTAATGATGGTGAAGTATTATCAGGCACACTATCTGTAATTAAACGACTATGTAAGACCCAAGAAGACAGAACGTGTGCAGAGGTTGAAGTAAGTAATACGTTTCATATTAATTAAACTTTTAACTTTATCTCGAAGAGAAGATAATTGTTTTAGTTTGTGTTTTCGGATGACTTCATACAGCACAAGATTGGGGTGTACGGGGATCAGCATTTGCGGTACTCATACGATAGGGTCCCCCTAGTAATACGCTTACTCGAATTAATGACTCTTTCGTTAATTGTTTTTTTACATAACGTTATCGATGCATGTAATTGTGTTCTTTACAATTACGGTGAGTGGTGGATTATGGTGACAAACAGAATCTGGATGGAATCCACTCGGCATTGCTTGCGGTCGGGTGCTAAGTCGGAGCACATCGTCATCCGTGCGAGAGAAATTGGAGCACCTTCAACCTTATTCATACGAAGAGGAGAAATAGGTTGAAGACGAGAAAGATTGGAGAAGCTTGTCTACCGCCATTACAATATGAGGTCGAGGATAAAGAATATCAAAGATAGGCGAGAAGATATCGGAGCGAGAGATTTGCACACTTTGCGGGTGGATTGTACCAAGAAAGAGCACAGCCCAAGCTACTCGGGGTTTGTCAGGGCGGATGTGGACTTGGAATATCTATCCCAAGAAGAACATCCACTTGCAGCGTGGGTGGAAGACAAGGATGCTGAGGGAGAGCCAGAGTTCGACCCGAACGACAGATCATGGGCCGAAGGAGAGCTTGACAGCGTTGTTGGTGAGGATGAAGACATGCAGGAAGTTGAAGAAAGTCAAGTTCCGTGCACAGCTCCACTTCCTGATCCACCCCGGACTACAGCTTCTCCAGAGAGAGACATCCAGCTCCGCCCCCGGCCGCTACAGCCCCTGCTCGGATTCCGGTTTCGGGTCCTTCTACCACCACCACCACCAAGAAGGCGGTGGATTATTTAGGGCTTTAAAGAAAGCATGCTTACCTTCACAACAAGCAAGTCAAGGAGGTACTACATTGAAGAGGAAGAAGATAAGTATCAAACGGCGACATCATCTCCTTGACACCGAGACCACTCAGCCACCTTCATCAGATGAGGATGAAGAAGAATTTGTGCCACCCGCACAAGAACGGCGTACGGGGGTGGAGGTGGAGGTGGGGGTGGCGGAGGTGAGGGTGGCTCTACTAGTAGTGCTCGGACAAGTGGAGCGAGGTCCGGATGATTTGAGTGATAAAAGACACTCGTATTCGAGTGGCGAGGGCGGCGGACGCCGGACGAGGTTGAATGCTTTCGACGAGTTTGCATCTTCCTATCCAGAGCCTGCCTCAGACAGTGAGCCTGGCTATCCACCTCCACCATCTTTTTTACCTCCACCTCCGACTGATCAGGGAGTTTATGAGTTTACCGACATGGCCCAGTCTTTATTTTCTTATGGATACGGGCCAATTATGACTGACCCTAATCAATGGAGATTTGCAGAAAATCAAAATTACCAGGACAGAGATCCAGATCCAGATCCATCCTACTCCGGACGTTACCATAGTTGGTGGTGATGCATATGTATAATGTATTTCTTTGTTTATTTCACGCAATGTAATATGAGTGGTAAGAAGAATGTGTTGTACAATTTGTGGAGTTGGGTATGATTGTTTGTTTGGTAAAATCATGTATCTTATTTGGGGAATGATGTGTTCTATTGTGTGATTGAGGCTGATATAGTGATATGTGTTCTATATGATTGATTGCTAATTTTTTATATGAATGAGTGTTCCCTATATTTTTTTCACATTTTTCCTGAGTTCTATGTATTTTTATTGATTTTTTGGCGATTTTTCCATATTTTTTCGAAAAGCAAAAAAAAAAAAAAAAAACCGATCCAGACCGATTCTGGATCGGTCTGGCTCCATTGGAATCGGCCTGGATCGGTCCGATCCGATCCGATCCGGATCGGATCGGACCCCACCGATCCAGGATCCGATCCCGATCCGGCGATCCTTGATGCAGACTCCTTATGTGTTCTACTAATGACTCAGCTGATGCAGACATTTTATGCATGTGAGGAGTGTTTACAAGATCAACAGGTCTTCTAGGCCTATAACCTGAAACAATTTCAAACGGTGATAACCCAGTGGTTTTGTTAACAGAGTCATTATAGGCAAATTCGGCCAAAGGAAGAATACAATCCCAACTCCTCACATGCTCTCTGACAAGACATCTCAGCAAGTCTCCTAAACTTCTGTTCACAACTTCTGTTTGCCCATCAGTCTGAGGATGATAGGCACTGGAAAATTTTAACTTAGTACCCAGCAAATGCCAAAGTGTTTTCCAAAAATAACTGACAAATTTTACATCTCTGTCAGTCACAATAGTTTTGGGCAAACCATGAAGCTTAACCACCTCTTTTAAGAACAATCTAGCAATTATTGAGGCATCTGAAGTCTTGGCACAAGGGATAAAATGTGCCATTTTTTAAAACCTGTCCACTACAACCAGAATGGAATCATACCTCCTGACAGTTTTGGGAAGACCTAAGACAAAGTCCATGCTAAGGTCTTGCCAAGGACAATCTGGGACAGGAAGGGGAGTGTATAACCCAGTGTTCTGTTTTCTGAATTTGGAGGTAGCACAGGTATAACATTGAGAAACAACCTTGGCCACATCCCTCTTAAGACTAGGCCAATAAAATCTGTGTTCAACCAATTCTATGGTCTTATTGCGGCCAAAATGACCACCAAGACCCCCACAATGAAGTTCCCACACTAAGAAATCTCTTAGTGAGGTACGAGGTATGCAAAGGCGATTACCTAAGAAGAGGTAACCATCATGAATAAGAAAACCAGAAAAAATACGCAAGGCGGCAGTGCGTATTGGGCCCGCGGCGCCAATGTGATCCAGGCGGCCCACATTCGCCCTGTCTATACGGAGGTGACCAAAATGAATAAAGAAAAACCTAAAATAATGGGCCTGCAAGGAAGAATTCGCCAGGCGGCCCAAGGGCTCCTACGTAAATGCAGAAAAAAAAACAGAAATGCAAGATAATGGGCCAGGTTTAAGATAGTGGCGGCCCAAAGTTAAAAAAAATGCCGAAAGTCAAAGAAACTATTTTAAATTCCTCCTAAATCTATGTCGTTGACGGCGGTAAGCCTTTCCAAACCGATTTGGGCCAATGTCCCCATCAGGTTGTCTAGTGCACAACTTTTTGAACACAAAGTGGCCATTCTCAGGTCCGTGGTTGTGTAAATCCATGGCGTCTGGTATTTTCCTTGTGAGGAGTCTGTCTCATAAAGCTTGGGCTGGCTGTGGTGTAGGGAGGGACTGACGTGGCAGTGATGGGCATTGTTTCCGGTGTAGTAAATGGTGTGGTAAATGGTCCTCGGAAGAGGAAGGGTCTATGTTAAGATCTTGATGGCACTAGGTGGTCTTATTGGGGCTCCAATCTTTTGCTTGGGCGGCCAAGATAGCTGGGGTACTTCCAATGATTTCAGAATCGGAATCGGTTGGAATCAGCTGTTTCTTGGGAAGAAAAAAATGATCCAGGAATCGGCCTGGATCGTTTTTTTTTTGATTTTTTTCATCAAAAAATATAAAAAAATCAGAAAAATTGAAAAATAGGAAATGATTTTAAAAATTTTAAAAATAAGATTAGCATGCATTTATTTGGAATAATTGCTAATGAACATGAAGAGATGTTAAGTATATCTTGAGATGCAAAAATTATAATAAATTTTAACTGTATTACATGATAACATAAAAATAGAAATATACATGTTATCAATCTAAGGCCAATATTTGTGATATGGATATTAGCCTTCCTCCTGTTCCTGCTGTCGATGCTCCTCAATTGTGCCCAGTCTTCTATTTAGTGTGGGAGCATATCCATATGAAAATAATGACGATGCCATGCTATCAAAGTCGTATGTATCGGATTGTCGGACGTAGGTAGGCTCAAGTGGAGGAATTCACGACTGCTGAGGATCATAAAACGTTGGATATTGTAGCTGCATATAATGCTGCTGTGGTGTCTGCTCATCCAGCGTGAAATAAGGCTTTGGCTACCGTGAATCAGGTGACTGAGTTGCTAATGACTGTGTCGTTGGTATACACTTCTCGTCATCATCAACGGAGGAGTGAGATGGAGCCTGTGTGCTGTCATCTGGGCTCACAGGTTGCTTGATTCCCAGCTTCCTTATCTTCGCATCTTCAGCCATCTCTGATGTCCCACCACAACTCAAGGATTTTTTTAACTTTGAAAATCCGCCCATTTTTCGTGCTGTCACTTTTGTTTTCGTTTTGCCTGAACTATGAATGGGCTGGGTACCGACGGTTGGGGCTGGAGCTAAGGCTAAAACTGGAGGTGGCTGCTGTATAACTGCTGGGGTAGAAGAAGGGCTTGCTTGAGCCTGAGAAGTAGGTGGAGTTGGAGCATCCTCCTTGGCCTCAATGCCATCCAACTCTCCCTCAGCCCATCCATGGTCATCGGGATCAAACTCAGTTGGATGATCCCTGGTTGCTCTCTCCTCTATCCAGGAGGCAAGTGTATGCTCCTCTTAAAATATCTGATCCATGTCCATCTTCTCAGGTGGTGGTGTGGTGGAAGTATGCCTCTGCTCGTATGGACCACCTGCTAATTGTGCAAATCGCTCCTTAGAGATCTTCTGTCGATCCTTGATATTCTTGATGCGCGGCCTCATATTGTAATGACAGAAGGCCAACTTTTCGAGCCGGTCTGAGGTCAACCTGTTCCTCCTCTTTGTATGTATCAGTATGTACTTCAGTTCCTCTCACAATGAGAGGAACTAGTGTTTTGGCTGAGTATCTTGATACCAATGACAGTAAGTGGATTCCATCCACTCCTGGTGTTTACCTGAACCCACCACTCAACTGCAAAAAAAGAAAGAAAGAAAAGAAAAGACAAACAATTAGCCCAGCATCTTCAATAACTTATAAGATAAGGAAATAAAATCTTCATCATAAATAAGTATACTAGGTGACACTTTGTCGTATGAATATTTCAGATCAGCATCTGAGTATACACCGACTCTCATCTTATACCTTTGCATCTGAAAAATATTTTTAAAAAAATTTATTAGTTGTCTAATAATTTTAGATTCCAAATTATTGACTAAACTCCAACTTACTTCTATCTCAGTTTCTATCCTGTCCTGCTGAGATCGGCAGAGACACTGAATAACAAATAGTGTACCCTACATCACCTCGTTATCGTTCACCACCTAATTGGATCAGCCAAAAATAAGGTTAACTAAATATGTTCACACAGTTAAAAGTCATTTTAAGAGTGATACTTGTATGTAAAAATCACTTCACAATGTGGCGAACGACTCTCTTTGCATCTGTTCTTGTTGCCTTCATCCCCTTCATGGCTTGTTTAATCTCCATCTGTCCAGCGCTTTGTTTCCTAAATAGATATTCATCACTCGGTGTAAACCGAGTACTGTCAGAATGACAGTGTGGCTCTTGTCTCCATCCCTCACTCTTCCGGTCTCGGGTAGGGCGAGCTGATGCTGATCGGCCAAGAATTGGGTTAGCTTTGGGCCTTGACCGTCCTGCTCCCCTCCTCCTGTCTTTCTCCGCAGCAGATGCACGCTTGCTAGTGTGCTTAGCATGTCTAAGCTCGGAGTCCGTGTAGTCGTCCTCACTCTCTGGCTCCGGCTCGGCTAATGCTTTCTTCTTGTTTTTCCCTTTGTATGTAGGCAAATCTCAGTCCCTCCTCTTAAGTAGCTCATCGTGCAACTCCTCTCTTTGCTCAATCCTAATAGATTGTTGAGAGACTCTACCTGTCATGTAGCCTCTTATCTCCTCACTTTTCTTCCTCATCACCTTATCACATTTTTTAACATTGTTACATGTTCCGGTAATATGCTGTTTCAGTCGAAACACACCCGTTCATCTCCTTCCCACACCACTTGCATTATACTCTTTTTGTGGCTGCGTCTGCCGTCTACCATATGACCGTGTTCCCAATCCACGTCAGAAGGACGTGCTGGTGCTACATCATCCTGATCGGCCATTGTTTATACCTGCAAAAATTGTAAACAATTCATAAAAAATTATTAGATATCTTATAAATTGCTTTAGGGGCTGTTCGGGAAGTAGGCAGCCCATCGAACTGACTATTTGGTATGTTTAGAGGGTTACATTTTTGCCAGAAAAGGTCGTAAATCGACATACAAGGTTTCCGGATTTTTTTCCGTACAAAGAACATCCAATCGATGTTCTTACAATTTGAACGGAGTTGTTCGGTCAGAAATCACGAGTTTAACCATACTCGGACTCGTCGGAAATGCATAAAAATAGGCGTACGGGGTTTCTAGAATTTTTACCGTACAAAGAACATCTAATTGATGTTATTACAACTTGAACAGAGTTGTTCGGTCGGAAATCACCGAGTTTAATCATGATCGGAGTCATCGGAAATGTGTAAAAATGTGCATACGGGGTTTTCGGCGAAGAAATCTTACCGACAATCTTCCAAGAATCGAAGAAGAGGTAGAATTAAGGTGGATCGGAGCTTGGATCGGCGGAATCCCTTGAAGGGATCGGATGGAATCGCCGAAATCGATGCTAGCATTGCCGGAATCGCCGCTGGAATCGTCAGAATTGTGTCGGAATCGGTGTTGACGGTTAGGATCGAGCTCGGAATTGTCAGATTGATCGATTCCGAGGGTTGAATCACCCTGGAATTGCCATTCTGGTCGCCGCAGGCTGCTAGATGCGTGGGAATCGACCATGAGCTGTGATTCCTGGTCTGGAATCGGTCCGGGAATCAAACTGGACCAGACAGACTGGTTTCCGGTGGAATCGGCCGGATCGACCGATTCTAGGCTGAATCTGTAGGAATCGGATCGATTTCGACCATAGTTGTTAAGGCGCCCGCCTAGGCGGCGCCTAGGCGGCAAGGTGCTTTTCCAAGGGCACCTTGCCAGGGCATCTTGTCTGGGGCCAAAAAGGCGCCTAAGGCGGCCAAGGCGTCCAAGGCGCCAACCTAGGCGCCCAAGGCGCCCAGGCAAGGCGCCTTGTGTATTTTTACATCATTAAAAAATATTTTTGAGAGGTTTTTCTCCCTTGATACCCCTCCCAAGGGACACTTATTTAATGATAGTTTGAATATATTAATATATTGCACTATCACTTATACTATCATACATGTTTAAGATTTATGATTATAAACATATATTATATACTTAATTAAGTTTCTTTTCAGCTCTTTCTTCACTCTCTCTCTGTCTCACTTATACTATTACATACTTTTTGGGTTCGGGGGGCTTTGCCCCCCTGACAACCCCCCACAAGGGGCGCTACCCCCTTGACCCCCGTGACATGACTGCGACTACTCTGCACTCTCCCCATTTAATAATATTATAATAATATTTTATCATCACTTGTACTATTGCACATATATAAATTTTATAATTATAAATGAGTTATACTTAAAATTTATAAAAAATTATTTAACTTTCTTCTCTTTCACACACACATCATATTTACTTATGTGCAATGATAAAACACTCATATTCAATTATAACATAAAAAATATAATTATATTTATGCTTATTTTTATGTATAACAACCTCCTGACTCAGCCTTCCTTGAATACCGTCTTGACCGCCTAGGCAACGTCTAAGCGGCTGCTTTGTCGCCTAAGCGGAATCGGTACCTTTCAACGCCTTGGGCACCTTGTCGCCTTGACAACTATGATTCCGACCAATCGGCCGATTCCGATCCGATTCCGGCGATTCTGCAATCAATGGCTGGTATGGTGTAGAGCTAGCTTTTTGAATCGGGTTCAGGTGTGGTGGAATGTAGAGTCTGTTGGCTTACATGTTTCTGCTGCTGTTGGTTTTGTTTTCAAGTTGAGGCATGCGAGAAGAAGCTAAAGCTTGGCTAAGTCTGTGATCAATCAATCAGCTGGCAGGGATAAGGAGGTTTTGGGTAAACTGGAGGACTTTGAGCAGCTTAATGATAAAGGGTTGTTACTGGATGAGCTCAAGGGGGCATGGGTGGATGCCAAGTCAGGGTACAACGAATGGAGTCTTAGAGAAGGAATCAAATGGAAGGAGAGGTTGAAAGAACATTAATTTCAAGTTTTTTTATACTCACGCTTTTATTAGGAAAATTAGTATCCTAGAGAACCTTTGAGTAGATGAAGTTCAGTTATTTGGGCCTGAGCAGATTGGCGTAGTTGCAGCTAGTTTTTATGAAAGACTTTTCAAGGAAAATGATAAATGGAGACCTTTGCTTAATGCTTATATGTGGCATAGGCTTGATGTTGTTACTACTAAAAAGCTCATCGATATAATTAGATCACAGAGGAAGAGGTGGTCTCCATCAATTCTATAGACCCTACAAGGCGCCTGACTCATGTGGGTTTTTTGCTGGCTTTTATCAGAAATGTTGGAAGATCATCAATATTGATTTTATGGCTATGTCAGGGAATTTGAAGGTTGCCTCCATAGAATTAAACTGTTGAATTCTTATTCTATTTTGCTTTTTCTCGAGAAGTAGAATGTTGTGGATTTCAGAGACCTTAAACTCATCAGCTCGCTCAATTGTAGCTACAAGATCATTTCTGAAGTTTTAGTTGCTACTTGCTAGGTTGAGCAAGTACATTCATTTGTTGGTCAGTCCAGCCCAATCAACTTTCATTCATTGGAGGCAGTGACATACATACCTTACTCTTTGTGGGGTTATGTGGCCCCACTAAAATTTGAGAAATATATTAAAAACTTAGTTATTTTTATCAAAACTTAGTTTAATTATGAAGTATCATAGAGATGTGACCCCACTCAAATTTTAAGGTGACCTCACTAAATTAAAATTCTAGATCCGCCACTGATGGGAGGTGCATTCTCATAACTTTTTTTGGTAGCATTTGAATGTGTGTATGGTGGAAATCAAGGAAAGGAGAATGTCTGGTTCTCAAAGTTGATTTTGAGAAGGCTTATGATAGGGTTAATTGGAATTGTTTTTTTAGAACTTTGCGGTTGATGGGCTTGTGCAGCAAATTGATAGACTGGATTAAATGTTGTGTCACATCAGCTAAATTCTTTTTCGATTTTAATGGATGTTCTTATGGTTTCTTTGGCAGTTATAGGGGACTCATGCAGGGGACCCTCTCAGGAATCAAGGTGGGTTCCATCAGGGATCCTGTATCTCATCTACAGTTTGTTGATGACATGCTGTTGTTCTCCTCTGTGGAAATGATCAAATGTCTTAACCTTAGATTTCTTATGAGTCTTCTTGAAGGGGTAATGGGCCTTAAAATTAATAAGAAGTAACGTGAACTGATTGGCATCAATGTCAGCGGCTATCAGATGGAGGGCTTGGGTCGCATTTTTGAGATGCCTTGGATTTATTTGCCCATCAAATATTTGGGTCTGCTTTGTCTGACAAGGGCTCCAAACCCAAAGACTAACAGCCTCTTTTCGATAAGATTGATAGAAGACTGCAAGGATGGAAATGCAATATGTTATTGGCTGGTGGGAGGTGGATCTTGTTTAAAAGTGTGCTGGAAATTCTCCCTTTGTATTTTTTTTATTCTTAAAATCCTCAAGAAGAGTTTAAGAGCTAACTTTTTCTGGCAAGAGAAGCAAGGTAAAGGTCTTCACATAGTCAGTTGGGATCATGCATGCAAGAGTAGAGTAGAGTAGAGAGGAGGGTGGTGTGGGGTTGCTCTCTTTGGAGACTGTTAACAAGGTTCTTACCAAATGGTTGTGGAAATTGAACCAAGGGAGTGTTACTATTTGGTGCATGATTGTTACCTCTTAAGTATGGGGAGCCAGCTAATGACGGTTGGTTCGTAATTTTTGTTCTTACAATAGATTGTCAGGGATCTGAAAGGGTATCCTGTAGAATTGGGATGTATTATGTGCGTCCTCTATTATAGTTGTGGGTAATGGTAGGAATACTGGTTTTTGGAAGGATAGATGGGCTGACAGTTTGAAGTTAATGTACCGATTTTCTCTATTGTATAACATAGCACCTAATAAGGATGCTAGGGTATCCTGCATGTGGAATGATGAGGCTGTGGGTGACAAGTGATTTTTGTCTTTTTAGAAGACAGCTCAAGGAAGATGAGGCCATGGAGTAGGCAAGCCTGGTTGATCATATGAATATTTTTTTATGCACACCTACCTTTAATGATTGATTTTTGTGAGCTCCTAATGGGAATGTCTTCTTGGTAAAATCCACTTGTTTGAGGCTCTCATGGGGAGGTAGAGAGGGGGAGGTAGAGAGGTTCTTTGGTGCAAGTCAGTTTGGTCACTGTTGTCTCCTTTAAAGATCAGATTGTTTTTACGCAAGATTTGTAGGGATAGACTTTCGACTAAAATTTATATCAAAATATCTTAAAAGTAGGCTCAATGCTTTATGTGTTTTGTGGGATTCAGGTAGAACGATCACCTTTTCACGTCGTGTGGAATCATTAGCAACTTATTGTCTATATGCTTCAAAAGTTGGAAGTTGCAGTGGTAGTGCCCTTCATCAACTATCTCTTTTATCAAGCTTTGGAGTAGTTGGTGTCCTTGAAGTAATCAGACTTCACTGTGAAGTATTTTTCTTCCAGTCTTTTTATGGTTTATTTAGATGATGCGGAACTAGAGTTTTTTGGATGATTATTTTCAAGTTATATTGTCGATTCTTTTGCGCTTTCTTCCAGTCTTTTTGTGGTCTATTTAGATGATGCGGAACTAGAGTTTTTTGGATGATCATTTTTAAGTTATATTGTCGATTCTTTTGCACACCACTTTTTTGTCAACGACTGATTATTCTTCTATTCTGGGATGAAATTGGACACAAAACTCCGGGGTGACTTTCTCTTGGTAGTTTGCTTCTTATTTGCAAAACACTCACTACCGTAGAGCATGACGAGTGATATAGTCGTGCGATAGAAATTTTCTTTCAATTTTAGGAAGATTTTACAGCTGCATAGAATCTCTGTCGCTTGCCTCTTTCGGTAGTCTCACTTTAATTTTATTGTTGACATCTTCGTCATATTTCCTGTTCATATGTAAGATTGAACCCAAAATTTAAATTGGGTACTCGTGCGAGGACCTGTTCATCCAAGGTTACTTCAACTTCGTCAACTCTTGAACTTTCGCTAAATCTAAAGTGCATATATTCTATCTTCGTCTTACTAAGTTTGAACTCTTTAACTTCCAAAATGGTTCTCGCTCTCCATCGTTCAAGTTACCTATTAATATCTTATTGAGTCTCATCAATAAGAGCAATATTATTTGCGAATATCAGACACCAAGGTAAACTCTTTTGTATATTCTTAGTTATTTCATCCATGACTAGGGCAAAAAGATATGTGTTGGCACCCAAAAAATGTCATGACACATAGAAATAGCAAATTTTTGACAAAATATATGAAAGAAAACCAAACAGTCCGGAGACTCACTTTTCATCACATTTAGGGCCAACTGGCCGAATTGGCCTGATAAAACTTATGGGCCAAACTGACCGGACGATGGCCCGATAATGGTCAGACATCATCATCTTGTCCGTCCAGCTCAAAACTTGAGCAACACTGAAGTCAGATTGGAAATTCGACTTGAATTTAACAAGCTATGATGAAATGGTGAAAACTGACTTCCAATGGCCTTTGGTAGGCCTAATGGGTCCAAATGACAAAGTAAGTTGACCAACAACACTGTACCAGTCAGGACATTTCTACTGGGGCCCAAAATGTCGAAATTTGACTCCAGGGTCCAGGCAATCTGGGAAAGTCCAAAGAAAAGTGGCGCCACTAAAGGGTCTACTTGACTTCTAGACGAACAATGACAGAGTCAAATCGACAATTAGACCCATATTTGGAAAGTTACGAAGAAAATATTGAAAATCAATTTTCAGATGGCATTATAAGGGGCATATCAGTCCTGAAAGGCAAAACAAGTAGGTCTATGAGACTGTACCAGTCGAGGGCTTCGCAGCGGTATCCTTAATGCCAGAATTTAGTTTCGGATAGACCTTGAATGGTAAAATGACATCTTTTGCACTTGGTGGGTCTAGACAATTCGGGACAAGTTCAATAATATATTGGCACATTATTAGATCCGCCCAGCTCCATATTGAGCAACATTGAAGTCAGATCAGAAATCTGACTTGTATTCGGCAAGATATGGGAAAAGTAGTGAAAGTGAATTTTCGGACAGTTTTTGTAACACTTAATGGGTCCAAATGACCAAGACAATGTGCCAACAATATTGTCTCGATCGAGAACTTCACAGTGGTGTCCTGAATGTTGGAATCTGATTCTAGAAGAAAATTGACAAGAAAAATGACCATTTTGCTTTTATTGGGCCTGGACAAATTCGGGTAGGCCCATTAACATCCGGCACCAGTAGTAAGTCTGTTTGACTTCTAGATGAACAATAACGAAGTCGGTTCATCAATCCGATCTATATCCTAGAAGTTATGGACAAAATTTTAAATTTTACAGAGCTCGCACGCATTCTAAGGCAGGGACAAATTCATCTAAATGGTTCCTAGACAGGTTATTTATGCTCGAAGACCAAAGTTCAAGCGCATAAAATTTTAATTGCACTTTTTTGTAAGTTTTGTAATTTTTGAAGGTCAAGATCGTATTGATCAAAAATTCCACCGAATCGGTGATTTTCGGGCAAATTGAGAATTCTTTACTGTATATCTAATGGAACACAAGATCCACGGTCATCGGAGTATCTTCTAGATTATTCCAGTTATTTTAGAGTTAATTTAATTAATTCTATTTAGAAATTATTTTTGATCGTCAGATTGACGACATCTCGTTGAGGATTAGGTCAAAATTTTGACCTAAGGACCAGCCGTCGGTCAGCTTCTTTCAGGATTAAGTTTGCCAGTCCTACAATTTAGGAGATAATTGATGGAGTGATTTATCCTTGTCAAGCTAAAAAAAAAGGAAGCAAGAAAAGAGGGAGGTAGCTGCAGCCAAATCAGCGCCTCCCCCTGATTTTTTTCTCCCAATCTCTGCCCTTGGATTGACATCAAGGAAAAATGGTAGGTCATGGGAAATAGCCACTCGGACCCTCTGCCCACTTGGCAGCTTCGACCGCACCTCCCTTTGACCCGGTCAGAGTTAATTTTCCGGAAGGGTCCAGAGAAGTGGGGAATATGCGCTGGTCCTGTTTCTCCACTCACCCCACTTAAGAAAGAAAAAAGGAAACTGTCAGAGCCTTCTCCCTAAAACGAGCTCCTGCCCACAAGTTTGAGGGGTTGGAGGAGAAGGAAGGAGGAGAAGCAAAAGGGGTGTCACACCATCTGCTGCTGGAAGATCAAGAGGAGGAAAGCAAACAAGGCAAGAGTAGAAAGGCCTCCTTGTTACTCCCGTCTCCATTCAAAGCTTCCTCTTTGACCTTCCCTCAGATGCTATCTTATATGTCCAGAAGATGCAATTCCTTGGTTTCCATGTCCAAATCCCACCTAAAAAAATCAAAGCAGGATTGGTAAACTTTGTTCAGGATTTCCTTCCACCTGCTCACAGAACTTCTTCACTTAGACTACCTCTTTTCAGACCCCCATGATAATAATAAAAAGAACTGTTATAAGAAAGGCCGGTGAACCCTGTTCAGACTCCTCACTTATCCTTGGAAATTTTACTTCTACGAGGAATAGCAAAAGGTCCTGCTCGGATCCCCTTTAGCAAGCCACATGGACTCTCAAAATTATCAGCTATTTTTTGTCCGAACCCCCCACAACATCACCCTTGATTCATTTTATCAAAATTCCATTTATCTGACCTCCATGCTTTCCCTTTCTCCTTTGGAAAACCATAAAAAAAATGAACAAATGACCATAATTCTTCTCCTTAGATGCACCTAGCAAACAAAAATTGATGCCTGACCATCTATCTATCCTGTTCAGATCCATCAGGATGTCACAGAGTTTTCATAAACCTTCCCTAACAGTCTTATACTGCAGCCTTCCAAAAGCTGCAAAGGCAGTCATAGAAGGACTCTGAATTTGAGTTTGGCCGCCAGGGCCCGAGTTGAAGAATATGAGTGGGCCATCTGGGCCTAAAGAAGATGCTGGAAAGGTCCACCTTGCATGGACTTAAAGAAAGAGAAGAGGCAGGCTGCCAGGGCCAAGCTGTGAAGACCAGATGAAGCTAAGGCCGGTCATGGCCTGAAGGACATGCAAAAATGAAAAAAAGAACAGAAGAATTTGATATGAGAAGAAAAGAGAACATAATTTTGTATAAGAGCTAGCCTTTCAGCATTGGTTACCTCATGGGAAATGGGAAAATGTTTGATCCCCGGTGTGTTTGATCCCGGACGGGGAAATGGGCATGCTCCCATCTTCTACCATTCCTTCCCCCAATGTAGGGAGTATCAAACTCCATCTACAAAGGGAAGAATATCTCATTGATTCTAAGAGGGAATAAATCCCTTTGGAATTAAATGGGAAAACATCAATGAAAGGATGCTTCCGGTGTACATGTATCTCCAAAGCATGCAATATGAAAGAAAATTGATGCTTATTAACGTTTTTCATGCAAGGGAAAACATCTCAATAACTCAATGAGCTTTAGAGAATGCAAATTCGTGAGAGAATTAAATTATAACAATGTTTAATCAAAATTGAAATTGAGCCTCGACCTTGAGCAGTCTAGTCAGAGCTAGGATAGGGGATTGGCAGGATTGTCAAAATATGTGTGTGTATATATATATATATATATATATATATATATTAGATTTACACGAGAGAACCAGATCCTGAAAGAATGTCTCAATCGAAGGGAGTCAACACAGTAAGTATAAACCCATTTCTGAAAGCTAGAGAATTCTTGGGTTACAAAAAGAAAATATTTTTTTTTCAAACATAATCTTCCCCAACACCAAAGTTGTAAAACCCCCCACTTGCAATTGATCCAAAGGGAAAACCAGCATATTCAAAGAAATTCTTATAGCTCAGCAGTTGATGAAGAATGACGCCCATTAGGAAATCGTTAAAGGGGACCATATTGCTCAAAGGTCAGGGCACTTGTTTAAAAATTTAACTTGATACCAAAACTCAACAAGTTAAAAGAAGATACATCTGAATAAACAAAATGAAAAAATAATCTAAAATTTGAATCCTCAAATAAATTTTTTTTGAAAGATCATTTAAAGTCAAAACCTTATCTGAAATCACTCAACGTATTGGAGCATTAAAGTTCATGCTTTCTGACTTTTAAAAAGAAAAAAAATCAAATTGACATAAGTAAAATATTAATCAAGGCAACAACTAAAAGATGCATCACAAACAAAACCATAATTAAACTAAAGCCAATTTTAACTTGAAACACCAAATTCACCAAGTAATTTTAGAAAAGCAAGTTCCCAATCAAAAGACAGCAACAAAGTAGAAGATGAAATGAATTGCGAACATAATTCATCTAACTTGAAATTCAAATCCAATAACACTCCAAACCCTAACCCAAAAAATGAAACTCCATAAAACATTAAGTCTCAAATCTCCATTTAGAAATCATCTGTCATAAAAAATGATGATGAACTAATACTCATAAGGGATCCTCAACCAATAAGGAGAGGAAACCTTAGGCTAAAAAGACTCAAATTTGAGCCAAAATAACAGATTAAGCGAAATCTATACAATTAACTTAATAGAAATCAACTTAAATTAGACAAAACAACATCAAGTCTCAGCCAAACGATAAATTAAATTGTCAACTTAATTTTAAAAAATCAAACTACTAAAGTGTTTGCATTCTCTCGAGTTCATGGGACTACACTCATTTGCATTTATTTTGTGGATGTATGTCTTTTTGTTCATTGCTATGGCGGTTAATCAAGGGTACTCGAGTCGTTGCTTGATGTAATCAACACCGGATCTTTGCATCATTCGATGAGGACATGTTAAAATTAAAATTTCAAAGGACTCAAACAATCTTGATACATATTTTATGCATATCACCTAAATTAGATAGTACTCCTATGGAATATCACAACAGTCTTAGAAGGATTCTTGGGTAGCTTGATTGACACTGAGAAGTGTTTTGACTCCTCTTCTAGGAAGGAAACTTGGGTGGTCGCACTCTCATACATGTCCCTGATAATGTTAATGAATTTATTAGACATCATCTTCTTTTGTACATCCACCAAAGTACCTCTCTTCAAACTCGGTTACAAGTTTTTTCTAAATTTAGGAAAATCATATAAAGATCTCTCTTCAAGTCTCTATATCCCTCTATTAATAATCTAGCCAAGAAGATGGTCTTCGTAGTCGATCTATCAAACATGAATCTAAAATGTTTTTTTGAGACTTCAGTACATTTTCAAAGTTTCCTCTCTATAACCTTCTTTCACAATTTCATAGTTTGACATATTAATTCGATACCTATGTAGTTCCTATAATCTTGAACATCTCATTTTTTCTTAAATATCAGGACGATGATGCTTTTTCTTCACTTATTTGGCATCATTCCAGAGATAATTATTTTATTAAAGAGTAGTGTTAGCTACTCCACTCCTCTCTCACCCAAACACTTTTAGACTTTGATCGAGATGTTGTTGAGATCACACGCTTTTGAGGTCTCCATTATCCCCAGTATAAGGCACACTTCTAGAGGGGTAATTCTTTGAGAGGACTCTACCCCTTGCCTTCGGTCCCCTTCCAACTCCACTGTGCTTTCTAAAATATGATCATTGAAGAGTATTTCAAAGTAATATTTTTACCATTCCTAGATGTCCTCGTCCCGAGTCAACATTCTCCGCTCCTAGTCTTTAATACACCGAATATGTCGTAAGTTTCGAGATCTTTACTCCCTCAACTTGGCCAAACGGTAAATATCTTTCTTCTTTTCTTTTGTGTCCAATTTGTCATATAACCTATTACATGTTAACTTCCGAGTTCATCTATCTGTTCTTTTTGTCTCGTTCTTAGTTTTCTTATATTATTCAAAGACCATGGCACCATTACCCATATATACTTAAATAAATAAAATCACACTTACATATATGAGCATGTAAGCATACATCCAATTATAATATGCAAATATAATTATATATATGTATATGTAGCATTAATATCTAATTATATATGTATGTGTATATACACACATATATAAATAGTATTTATATCTAATTTTATTGTTTGGGCGACACCTAATGATGGGGACAAAATTAGATAATTTTGAGGTCTTTCTTTTATTTGGATCCTTATGAGGACAAGTTTGTAAATAGAAGTGTTAGTAGCTCTTTTTTAAATTATCTCTTCTCTCTATAAGAGGAGATCGATGTATATGGTTCAATAGTAGTAGTGAAGAATTTTTTTTTGGAAAATGCCTCTAGGCACTAGTTCGTTTAGAGGGGGGTGGGGGGGGGCCTTGCCCCATCCCCTCCTTCCCCACCTCGGTGAAAGCGCCGTATCCTCCTCTTCATCTCCAAAGAGGGTTCCGGTGTTCTCCTTCAACCTCTGGCAGTGAGGCCAGCCATTCCCCTTGGTGAGGACACCCGCGGTCGAGACCGGTTCGACCCCGCCCTAGTTTATCGACGGCGTCGACGATCGGTTGTGTCACTTTGGATTGATGATTAGGTGCTATTTTTTGTTTATTTTGTGTAGCACACACTTCATTTTGGGTTTTATTTGGGACACATTTTGTATGTATTTTGGGGGATCTTTATATGTTTTGGATGTACACACCTTGCACTTAGAGTTGGGGGCATTCGGAAAATAGGTGTCTTTTGGGGTATACTTGTAACGGACTTAGTTTATTTATATCCACACTTGTACGTTATGTTATGGTGGAATGAAATGAATAGAACAATGGCATCTTTGTAATTTCCTCTTCTTCACCCCCTCCCGACTCCTCTTCCTGCGCGCGGCGGAAGCAGTCCGCTAGGGCGCGGACAGCAGCCCCTTCCCCCCTTCCGGCGGCAGCAGCAGCACCCCTGGTGCTCATCCCTCCTTCCTCTAGTGGAAACGACGCCACCTGCACCTCTTTCACCTCCGGTAGGGTCCCCTTCTTCCCCCTTCTCCTTCCTCCTTCGCCAGCGCACCTTACGGAACCGCTGTCCCGGTTTCTTCTTCCGGACCTCCCATCCACTCTCCCACCTGCCTCCAGCCCCTCTAGCAGGTCCGTCTGGACCTTCCTTTCCCCCCAGCAGACCCCACAACCCCCTGCGAACCCCTCCCCTCTCCCCCTTACCCGGTTTCCCCTATTCCGGCGAACCAGAACCGGAAACCACCCCGGTGGTTCTTCCTCCTCCGCCAGCTCCTCCCCTCACATCAGGCCCTCCAAATAGGTCCGTCCGGGCCTGCTCTCACCCCTCAGCCCTCCTCGGTCCCGGTTGGCACCCAAACCCCCGGCCAGCCCCTTCTCCAGGGCTGTACGCCCCTGTTAGCGGCAGTCTTACCCTTTTTCCCCCTCCTCCTCTAATAGGCCAATCGCCTGCCTCACCTCTCCCTTTCTGCAGCCCTCCTCCTTCCCCCCAGCACTCCCTTCGCAGCCACTGTGGTCTTGACAGGTGCCCCATCACGCGGCGGACAGTTTGGAGACTTAGACAACTCGGCAAATGGCCCGTAAAGTGCTACAAGGTGGTGGTACGATTGTCGGCGGATGAACGTGTGCCGCGACTAGCCAAGTGGAGGACTTCGACGGTGGTCGACACCCCACGCTTAGGCGTGGAGGTATGATTTCCTAACCGAAGTCACTTGCTCGTTTATTATACTTTGATTGCCGTGTCGTGAATCATTAGGTCTCCTAACTATTTTCATTCGATCGTTGTCCAATGTGAGTGGAGTTCCCCGTCCCGAGCTACTTAGATCGGTTACATTGGAAGTCGGCAATGTCCTATCTCGGTACCCTACATGGTATCCAATCCTCTCCCTAGTTGGGACTGCTTCTCGGGCTGGATAAACTTGATATAATTGTCTACCGAGGTGTTTTCTTAGCTAGTCAATTGCATAGTCAACGTGCTACTAGGCCTTCATAGCTAGCTATTAGATTGGTGCCCGGTCGGTCCCGCATCAGTTTGGTTTCAGAGCGGGTTGAGTTAGGACATTGGTCTAGCACCCATTGAGAGTCTAGGTCCTATTTGCATGCGCACCCGTAGTGGTACCGTTTATGACCTAGAGTCTCCCATGTCTGATCCCCACCCTGAGCTTCATGAGCCCTCCATGGATCCACACACTGCCCAGTTGACACATCGAGTCGATACCATTGAGGAACTAGTTAGGGAGCTTAGGGATAGGTTCACTTATCTTGAGCAGACCGTGCACGAGCTTTCCGATCAGGTTGCGACTGCGCAGGCGCCCCCTCCTATCGACCTGTCGGTCTCGCCAACCCGGCCTATGTTGTTCCCGACCATAGGCCCCCTATCTTTCCGGGTCGACCTCCCATTCCCCCTCTCGTTCCCCTATGGGGCGCCCGCAGCGGCATCCCCCACGTGTTGGCTTCCGTGATCGTGGTCCAGACACCGACATCACCGTGATCGGGCGGAAGCCGAGGAGCGGATGCTTCGCCATGTCGGGGTCGATGCTCCGAGTTTGGGGGAGCAACGATCCGAGCCTCTATCTGGGCGGGAATCGGCGTGGATCACTACTTTGAGTGGTATGACATGTCGGACGCCCGTCGGGTGAGGTTCGCTAAAATGAAACTCACGGGGCAAGCCAAGATGCATTGGAGCAATGTTGAGGCCCTCCTTAGGCAGCGTCAACAAGAGCCCATCCAGACTTGGGACGAGATGAAGGCCAAGCTCCGCGAGAAGTACTTGCCTGCTTCATATCGCCAGCACCTTCTTACCCGTTGGCATGCTCTGGCCCAGGGGCAGAGGTCTATCTCCGCGTACATAGCCGAGTTTGACGAGTATATGCTTAAGTGCAATGTACGCGAGGAGAGCGCAGTGACACTCACCCGATTTAGAAGAGGGCTTCGGCCTGAGTATCAACGTGAGTTGTACCGCCGAGGGGTCGAGACCCTCGAGCATGCTTACGAGGTAGCCACCGAGTATGAGCAGTTTGAGACTCTGTACGAGCAGTCTGCTCGTACTAGAGCTATTCCGCCTACCCAGGGCGACACTCGGGTTACCTACTCCCCTTCGACCCGCCTTCCTTGCCCCGTGGTCTGGAGTACCCTCCTAGTCTGGCTGCTCCCTACCCCGCCAGAGCTGCGGGTCAGCCAACGCGACCCCCCCTCTTCCCTTACTACCCCCTCCTGCTCAGCCCCCTGTGGCCGCCCCTCTTCCCCCTCGACCGTATGACAAGGGCAAGGCCCCTGTTGTCGGTGAACCCTCCCGCCCTATCTCTCGGGGCAACTGTTTCGGATGCGGGCAACCCCGGCATATGCGTGCCCAATGCCCATATTCTGCGTGCCTTGATGGTCGCCCTCGACCCCTCCTCGGACACCTTTGAGGAGGTCACGTACGTGGCTGACCCTAGCCTCTCTGTTGAGTTTCAGTTGGAGGATGAAGACCCGGCTGACCCTCATTCTGTTGTGCCTCAGACAGGGTCAGGTGAGAGTGCACTTGGCATAGTCCATTGTGCTTTCACCCAGCCCGTTCCGAGTGACGATTGGCGCTGGACTACTATCTTCCACACATATTTTCAACTTGGGGGCAAGGCATGTAAGGTTATCATTGATAGCGGGAGTTGCATTAACGCTATTTCTGCTCGTCTCGTATCGTGCCTCGGGCTGGTTCCGACCAACCACCCTCATCCTTATTGAGTGTCATGGGTGGATTCTACTTCTATCCCTGTTTACACCCGATGCTTGGTTCCCATCCACTTCCCTCCCTATTCTGGGGAGATTTGGTGCGATGTTCTACCTATGGAGGTTGGGAGCCTTATACTGGGCCGGCCTTGGCTCTTTGATGTAGATGCAACCCTCCATGGTCGGTCTAACACGTGTGTCTTTGAGCACCAGGGCCGGCGCATCACTCTTTCTCCGTCTCCCCCTCCTCCTCCTAAATCTGCCGGTAGCTTGTCGCTCCCTCTCCCTTCGGCGGCCAAGTCACCACCTCCGACTTCTCCGACAGCTGCAGCCTCTACTTCTCCTGTTCCCACCGACGTCACCCCTTGTGTTGGTGGACACTTGTAGCTAGTCATTCCATCCTCTACTGACTCTGACTCTCCTGATGAGGTCAAGGAGGGTCCCGTGGCACATCCTTCTATTCCCGATGCATACCTCGCTCGGCCGATCCCCACCGCTGATTATCATGAGCTCGAGCGTTGCATCCGAAAAACCCTCCTCTTGGCGGTAGTCGCTCGTGAGACCCCTCCGACCCTGGAGACCTCCCACCCTCCCGAGATCGAGGCACTCTTGCAGGATTTTCAGGATGTATTCCCTGATGAGCTTCCCCTTGATCTCCCTCCGATGAGGGACATACAGCATGCCATCGATCTCGTCCCGGGATCTACTCTTCCGAAGTTGCCTCATTATCGCATGGACCCCTCTTCCCATGCCGAGTTAAGGAGGCAAGTCGAGGAATTACCGGGGCGAGGATATATCCGGGAGAGCTTGAGTCCTTGCGGCGTGCCCGCTCTCTTGGCACCCAAAAAGGACGGGTCTTGGAGGATGTGTGTTGATAGTCGAGCCATTAACCGGATTACCGTCAAATACCGGTTCCCCATTCCTCGCTTGGATGATATGCTTGATATGTTAGCGGGAGCCACATTGTTCTCCAAGATTGACCTTAAAAGTGGCCATCACCAGGTCCGCATTCGACCGGGTGACGAATGGAAGACAGCTTTCAAAACAAAGGATGGACTATATGAATAGATGGTGATGCCATTCGGGCTATCCAATGCCCCGAGCACTTTCGTACGAGGCCGATGAACCGTGTTCTTCGGCCATACATCGGGCGATTTGTGGTAGTTTACTTTGATGACATCCTTGTTTACGGTAGGTCCCGTGATGACCACTTCGAGCCACCTCCGCCAGGTGTGCCTTACTCTTGCGGGAACAATTTGTTTGGAAACCTCGAAGTGTGCTTTCGCGACCCCTTCTGTTGCCTTCTTAGGTTTCATTGTCTCGGTGGACGGCGTCTCAGCCGATCCCGAGAAGATCCGGGCGATTACGGAGTGGCCTGAGCCGTGTAGCGTTCACGATGTCCGGAGTTTCCTTGGTCTCGCCGCCTTTTATCGCCGGTTCATCAAGGGGTTCAGTACTGTCACTGCTCCCATCACTGATTGTCTTCGGAAGGGTGCATTTTCTTGGACCAAGTCGGCCGTTGCCTTCGGCCTTCGGCAAAGACGAAGGAGATGATGACCCGAGCACATGTTCTTCGATTGCCCGATTTCACCAAGGTGTTCGAGGTTGCATGTGATGCCTCGGGGGTGGGCATTGGTGGAGTCTTGTCTCAGGAGGGTCATCCGGTAGCCTTCTTTAGCGAGAAGCTATCGGATGCCAAGTTGAGATACTCCACTTATGACAAGGAGTTCTACGCCGTCGTGCAGGCTTTGAGGCACTGGCGACACTACCTTCTTTCCCAGGAGTTTGTCCTCTACTCAGACCATGAGGCCCTCCGCTACCTCCATTCTCAAAAGAAACTTAACCCTCGACATAGCCGATGGGTTGAGTATCTTCAATCGTTCATTTTTGTTCTCAAACACCGTGCTGGGGTTGAGAACCGAGTGGCCGATGCCTTGAGCCGGCGAGTATCCCTACTCGCGGCCGTCGGCATTGAGGTGATCGGATTCGAGAGGATCAGGGATGAATACCCTGACTGTCCAGACTTTGGCCCTATCATTCTTTGCTCTCGAGTCCGACCAGCCCTCGATTCTCGCGGGTACCTCCTTCGGGACGGGTACCTTTTTCTTGGATCTAGACTTTGCATTCCTCGGACTTCGGTCCGTGATTTCCTTGTGCGGGAGCTTCACGCTGGCGGCTTAGCCGGGCATTTCGTCCGGAACAAGACGATCGAGCTCGTAGAGCATCGATTTTATTGGCCTAGCTTGAAATGCGACGTGGCCCGCATCGTTGCCCAGTGCCGCATCTGTGCCACGTCTAAACAGAAGAAGCAGAATACCGGTCTCTACACCCCACTTCCCGTTCCAGAATCCCCGTGGCAGGATGTTAGCATGGACTTTGTCCTTGGACTACCGCGCACCTTGCGCCGCCATGACTCCATCTTTGTTGTAGTGGACCGGTTCTTCAAGATGGCCCACTTTATCCCGTGCTCGAAAACTTCTGATGCGTCTGTGGTAGCCCGTCTTTTCTTTGCTGAGATTGTGCGCTTACATGGGCTGCCCAAGACGATTGTCTCCGACCGTGATGTCTGGTTTACCAGTTATTTTTGGAAGACCCTTTGGCATCTTCTGGGAACCAAACTTAAATTTTCCACAGCTTACCACCCTAGACGGATGGCCAGACTGAGGTCATCAATAGGAGTTTGGGTGATCTCTTGCGTTGCATAGTGGGGGACCATATTCTCACATGGGACCTTGTTCTTCCTTTAGCAGAGTTTGCATATAATGATTCGGTCAATAGGTCTACTGGTTTGAGCCCCTTTGAGATAGTTACTGGCCAGAGACCTAGGCGGCCTTTAGATCTCACCCCTCTGCCCCATGCCACCCGTGTGTCAGCCTCAACCGAGTCACTTGTAGAGCATATCCAGAGTCTGCATGGTCATGTTAGGCGCCAAGTTGAGGCTAGCAATGAGCGATATAAGCAGCACGCTGACTTGCATAGGCGAGCCCGAGGGTTCCAGGTAGGCGATTATGTCATGGTCAGGGTTAGACCTGAGCGATTCCCCTCGGGGGTCATCAAGAAACTCCAAGCTCGAGGGGCTGGTCCTTTCAGAGTGATTGAGAGGGTGGGGACCAATGCTTACGTGGTGGATTTCCCGCCGAGTACGGCATTAGCTCTACTTTCAATGTTTCCGATCTAGTGGCTTATCGAGACCCGACAGCGATTCCTAGTGAGATTTCTGACCTACACCTCCTCCTTTCGAGTGAGCCTACACCGGAGTGTCCACCTTCAGCCCCTCTCCCTACACGACACGAGCATATCGAATGTATAATGGACGAGCAGGTGATTACAACTCGGGAAGGAGCCTATCACCGCTACCTTGTGCGCTGGAGAGGTCGACCACCTTCGGAGGACTCACGGCTGACGCGGGCGGAGCTGCAGCGCCTAGACCCGGATCTTTTGGAGCGTTACCAGAGTGGCAGCGACCCCTACTCGACGGGGTCGAGTTCCTCCCACCCGGGGAGGATTGGTGAGGACACCCGCGGTTGAGACCGGTTCGACCCCGCCCTAGTTTATCGACGGCGTCGACGACCGGTTGTGTCACTTTGGATTGATGATTAGGTGCTATTTTTTTGTTTATTTTGTGTAGCACACACTTCATTTTGGGTTTTTTTTTTGGGACACATTTTGTATGTATTTTGGGGGATCTTTATATGTTTTGGATGTACACACCTTGCACTTAGAGTTGGGGGCATTTGGAAAATAGGTGTCTTTTGGGGTATACTTGTAACGGGCTTAGTTTATTTATACCCACACTTGTACGTTATGTTATGGTGGAATGAAATGAATAGAACAATGTCATCTTTGTAATTTCCTCTTCTTCACCCCCTCCCGACTCCTCTTCCTGCGCGCGGCGGAAGCAGTCCGCTAGGGCGCGGACAGCAGCCCCTTCCCCCCTTCCGGCGGCAGCAGCAGCACCCCTGGTGCTCCTCCCTCCTTCCTCTGGTGGAAACGACGCCACCTGCACCTCTTTCACCTCCGGTAGGGTCCCCTTCTTCCCCCTTCTCCTTCCTCCTTCGCTAGCGCACCTTACGGAACCGCTGTCCCGGTTTCTTCTTCCGGACCTCCCATCCGCTCTCTCACCTGCCTCCAGCCCCTCTAGCAGGTCCGTCTGGACCTTCCTTTCCCCCCAACAGACCCCACAACCCCCCGCGAACCCCTCCCCTCTCCCCTTCCTCGGGTTCCCCTATTCCGGCGAACCAGAACCGGAAACCACCCCCGGCGGTTCTTCCTCCTCCGCCAGCTCCTCCCCTCACATCAGGCCTTCCAAATAGGTCCGTCCGGACCTGCTCTCACCCCCTCAGCCCTCCTCAGTCCCAGTTGGCACCCAACCCCCGTCCAGCCCCTTTTCCAGGGCTGTACGCCTGTTAGCGGCAGTCTTACCCTTTTTCCCCCTCCTCCTCTAATAGGCCAATCGCCCGCCTCACCTCCCCCTTTCGCAGCCCTCCTCCTTCCCCCCAAAGACTCCCTTCGCAGCCACCGTGGTTCTTGACAGTGTGCCCCATCACGCGGCGGACGGTTTGGAGACTTGGGACAACTCGGCAAATGGCCCGTAAAGAGCTACAAGGCGGTGGTACGATTGTCGGCGGATGAACGTGTGCCGTGACTAGCCAAGTGGAGGACTTCGACGGTGGTCGACACCCCACGCTTAGGCGTGGAGGTATGATTTCCTAACCGAAGTCACTTGCTCGTTTATTATACTTTGATTGCCGTGTCGTGAATCATTAGGTCTCCTAACTATTTTCATTCGATCGTTGTCCAATGTGAGTGGAGTTCCCCGTCCCGAGCTACTTAGATCGGTTACATTGGAAGTCGGCAATGTCCTATCTCGATACCCCACATGCTATCCGATCCTCTCCCTAGTTGGGACCGCTTCTCGGGCTGGATAAACTTGATATAATTGTCTACCGAGGTGTTTTCTTAGCTAGTCAATTGCATAGTCAACGTGCTGCTAGGCCTTCATAGCTTGCTATTAGATTGGTGCCCAGTCGGTCCCGCATCACCCCTCCACCCCTGGTGTTGAGAGACAGGCAATCTTCTCCCCACCCTCTGTCCTTGGCCACCCCTTTTTCCTTTCTCTTCGACGTACCTCCCTCCGCGACAACAGTCCCAACAACAAGCCCTTTAAACGACATCATCGGCATCGGACCTGTTTTTGATGCCCGCTGCGGGAGAGTGCCCACAAGATCTCTCCCCGTTCTCCCTCATCAAGTTCAGAGGGTATTGGAATGGCGGGATACAGTCCGGCGATCCCCGGACTACTACCCTCTTTTCGACATCGTTCCGCCTTTGTTGCCTGGACGGCGATGACCAACCGCCAATCCCCGGGGGTGTCACCCTCTCCACAGAGCCGTCTCCTCGCCGACACAGCAACTCGCCACCCTCACGTGGACCCTCCTCCAGATCCGCCTTCACAGGACCTTCCCACCAAGTCCCCTTCTAGCAGATGAAGCAAGATGATGGGGATAAGAAGAGAGGAAAAGGTCGACGGAGAAACTCTCGCACGTTCCGGCGAGGTCTTCCCCTCTTCGGCAGCTTCTTTCTACGGCAACTGCAAGGTTGGACTCGACTTCTTTAAGCTTTGTTCGCGCGAATATGATGGTGCAGCGGCGAGGTCTTCCACTTTTGGCACTCGGGCGGTTGATGATAACTCGAGGACGACGTCGCCACACCTGCTCCACCCTACCTGTCGTCGACCACGCCTACTCCCTGCTCCCATGCTCTGCCTCCGTGAGCCAACCATCTGGACAACGGCAACAAGAAGACATTGCGAGGACAGAGATGCCCTGGGGCAGCTGGGTGTGCCTTTACACGCTGTTGGGTGCAATTGCACGCAGCCAAGAGGACCCCCCGTGCGATTGGCTGGACGAACCCCCCCGATAGAATACCCGGCATCAAGCCGCTCGACCACGCACCACCCCCTCGTGGATTTCCTTTACGCAGCCACAACCCCCACCGGGGGCATCCGCGCGGCCACATAACGGCCTGCATGCCGGTTCGCCGTGGCCAGCTGGCGTCAGCTCGTTTGCGGCTCAGACTGGCTGGCTTGTTTGATTGGGTCCCAACCCGGTTCAGACCGGTTCGACCCAGTTCAATGCTTGAACTGGCTAAGTCAAGCTGGTTCAGGGCATTCTGGGCCTTTTTGAGGCCACTTCGACACATTTTGCGGCCGGTTCGGACCCATTTTGTCCGGTTTGAGTTCGGCGCACCTTCATTTTGGTCTGTTTAAGTCATTTTTGGCTTGTTTAGTCCGTTCTAGTCAGTTTGTTCCGCATCACCTAAGCATTCATCTTATCGCCTAAGTGGAATAGGCATCGTTGAATGCCTTGTTGTCTCAACAATTATGACAGGCACTAAGGGTGTGTATGTTCGGTTTGGTCTAGTTTGTGACTATTATTTTTCAAAACTGAACTTCGGAAGTAAAGGAAGGCTAGTCCCCATGCACTTAAAGATCATACTAGCCTTGCTCCTGTGTCGTTATAATCCAAAATTTGCTATGGCTTTCGGGATTATCTTAATAACCGAATAGTACTCTCAATTGATTCGAATTGAATTGGCTCAATTTGGTTTGGTTTGATTTGAGACAAATAATTAGTAATATATAAGCTATTTTTTAGTTATAAATAATTAACATAAATATTATTTTATTATAAAAACTATTTAAATGTCATTTTAATAATATTATATTAATATTTGCATTTTATTTTAATTTAATTAGTTCCATTGGTTTGATTTGGTTTGTAAGAGCTCCAAACCAGTCAAATCAACTAGTGGTTCAAATTGAACCAAACTGAACCAAGTGAACCCAAACCTCTACTTTTAATTTAATTGGTTTCCTTAGGTTTGACAGTTTCCTAGGGTGCCTGAGGCATGCCAACTCCTTCATTGCCTCAAGTGTCTCGTGCCTCTCGCTACATGGCTTATCTCTAAGGCGTGAGAAGAATTGTGTTTTGTGGGAGTATTAAGGAAGACATCAAGCATGTTGAGTTATTATGGCCTTTTGAGTTAGGTGATTCACTGCCATGATGGTGGCCTTCTGATTTTCATTTTTTATTTTATTTGCTTTTTATTTTTTTCTACTGTAATTGGTTTTGTCCTTTTGTCATCTTTAAGATAAAGAAAAACCGAAGATCAATTTACTTGGTATTATATTTCTTACCAATTTTGTTTCTCTGTAGTGCTGCAATAAATTCTCAGACACGTGATGAGGTTGCTATTAAGAAGATCGGTAATGCATTTGACAATAGAATTGATGCCAAAAGAACACTTAGAGAAATAAAGCTCCTCCGACATATGGATCATGAAAACGTGAGGCATCTGCCAAAAGCTTTTATATCTTTTAGCTTGTTCAACTCTTAGCTCGTAGAAGAATAAACTGCTATTTGCTTTTTGTTTACTCCTCTGTCTTGTTGTTACATTTTCAGTGTCAAGTTCTTATGCTGATTTCTTGTTGGCAAGCTGTTCTAACCTGTTACCAAGATGCTTGTTATCAGTAGATTTTGATTGGTTTTATTCACCACATGGCAACCATGTAAAGAGTATGGTTTTGATTGGATTCTGCACACCTTTCAAGGCTATGTATGTACTGAATATTAAGTTAAATAAAGACAAGTCTAGAATGATGGTTGCAATATGTTTAGACATTGATGGGTTGTTGCTACATTATCAGAGGCAATTGCTTCGGTTCCCTAGGCGACTAGGCGAGGTGAGGCAAGGAAAAATTGTCTCGCTCCGGCCCTTGTTGCCTAGGTGACCAAGGCTGCCGCCAGCAAGGTTGAGGGGGCACCTCCGCAGTGTCTTCCCTGCCCTACGGACCAGTAGGGGCATTAGTCACCAGATCACCCGGTGACTTAAAGTCGCATTGGGTCTATTGAGCCCTGATACAATCGGATCTGGTAACTTAATCTGCTACCGTGTCCCGATGGACCCTATAGCGGCATCTTCCCGCCTGAGGGTGGGGAAGAGGAAGAATTCTGCGGCAGCTGTGCCACAACAGAAGCCGCGGAGGGTCGCCTCCATCGTTAAATGCAATGAGGTGAGGCGAAGGGGGGTCCCACGCCTTGCCCGCCTTGCGCCTTTGACTGCATAGGGGTTGTTGTCTACAACATAAAATGTGCTACTCAACGCTAGAATTAAGATTATTTGGTGTTGGCCATATGAATTCTTTCTCCTCTCAAGTTGATTTTGAGGTGTTTCTTTAAAGATATTTAAGTCATCCGAATAATATTTAATTTACCTTCTAGTTAACTTATGTCTACCATTTCTTTTTTGTTTCTACTATTTTGATATTTTCACTTTTTTATTTAGAACTTCTTTAGTTTTTTATTTAATATCTAAATCATTTTAATCTCCCTTCTTTCAATTTATCTACAATTGTTGCCACTTCCTTATTTTCTCTGATATATTCATCACATATTTTATTTAATCTAGTACACAAGTACATAGTACATATTCATCTTAGCATACGCACTTCAACAATACTTATTTTGAAAACATATTTTTTTTATTGTTCAATATTTCCTATCATATAATGTTGCAGGTCTTATAACTCGTTGACACCAAAATTTTTATCCAAGATAAGAGAGAAGGCATCCACACATGCCCCCTCAATTTCCCATCATACTTCTTCAAAAAATTGAGGTGTGGCCCTATCCTTCCTAAGCGGAAGAACAACATACACTTGCTGTCCTGCAGTTCTGGAATAAAAACTAATTCTAATTAGGATTCTAATCTCAATCCAACTAGCATCCAAATCGTAGGACTCAAATCCTAACTCAACTAGGATTCAATTCCTGGTCAGATTCAAATCCTAATTCAAGTATTAATCCAATTTCAATTCCAATTCCAACCTCATTGAAAATCCAATTCCTAATCCTAATGGGATTGCAAACCCAATCCCCTATTCCTATTTGGATGCAAATTCCAAGTCCCACTAAATTCCAATTCTATATGAACTCAAATTCCAATTCTATTTGGATTCAAATTCCAATTCTAATTGGATTTTGATTTGAATTCCAATCATATTTGGATTTAAATTCCAATCCTTCTGGGAATGGAGTGCAAATTGAAATTATCCTTTCAAAATAAAAAGATTTTGGATAAATATTTAAAAAATGACGTGTTGTGATCACAAAAATTCATGAGAAAGTCATCAAATTTATTTCTAAAATTTAAGATTTGTTTAGAAAATTAATTTTTATAATTTTTTAAAAATGAGATTTTTTTTTGAATAATAACAGATCCAAAATAAATAGTTATAAATTATCCAATTGTAACTGGGTTTTTTCTGAAAATATTATTTTTTACTCTGAAAATATATTTGCAATTTTTTAGTTTTTTTAAAAAAGTTTATAAAAATTGATAAATAATTTTGGTTTTTTAAAAAAAAAATAGTTTACAAAATTACTAAAATATTAATTGGCATATCTTTTTACGTTGGAACAATTTGGAGTGGGTCCCATTACCTAAAAATGGTAAAAATTCGGGGATAAAATACTATAAAATAGGAAATATTTTTATTTTATCCCCAACTGATCTTACCTTCTGTTAGGCATCTGCGCAGCCAGCCACCCTTCTTCCCTTCATAAAAAGTCAGCCCTATCACCCTTTCCCTAACCCTTGGCATTCGTTCAACCCTAGAGAGAGATAGTGAGGGGGGCTGCATTACCTTCCTTCTTGCTGCGGCTGTGAACAGGGCCTCTTCCTTTTATTTTTTCGTGTATTTTTAACCCTTTCTAGTTTCTATCATCAAAATTAAGCAAAGAGAGGGCTGTGAACAGGACTCCTTGCTGTGCATTTGTCTTTCTTACTTTTTATGGGATTTTAAACTCATTTTATCACCAAAAATCAAGTGGTCTGGTTGCACCACCTAAAAAGTGATAAAATGAGTTTAAAATCTCATAAAAAGAATTTTTTGACTTCGTTTTCAGCCTTCAATCTATCCGAATGCAAACCCCATGGCAGTGCACCCAACCCCTTCATGTTCCATGGTGTTCTCATCCAAACCAAAACCAAAAACCAAACCCCGACGGCTGGGCACATACTATTTATATGCCACCAAAACTGCCCTTTTTACCAAGGAATCCAAGCCCAAAAGGCTGAGAACTGTCTTTTGATGCTGTGCCATGCCTCTCAGAGTTCTCCATAAAGCTTGGCATTTTTCACCTTCAACATCAAACCGAAAAGGGAGGAAAATGGTGTGGACAGGTTGCTGGACAGAGATGACTTGAAAAACACGAAAAGAGACTAAAAGGGTCAATCCATCAAGTGGGCCCTACTTTTGAGAACATAAAAAATCAAGGGCTAATGGGGGTCAATCTATCAAGGGTGAGTCCTATGACTTGAAAACATAAAAAACCAAAGGCTAATGGAGGGTGGGCCCTACGCCTTGAAAACATAAAAACCTAAGGTTAGCGGGGTCAATTCACAAAGGATGGGCTCAACACCTTGAAAATAGTAAAAACCAAATGCTAATGGGATCAATTTACAAAGGATGAGCCCTATGCCTTAAAAAACATAAGAAAAACAAGGGCTAGCAAGGGTCAATCTACAAAGGATGAGCTATAGGTACTAAACAGTTCCACTCAAGCGGAGAAAGGACAAAAACATCAAAAATCAAGGCTAAAAGGGTCATTGTCTATCCATTGCCTTAGAAAGACTTCAAAAGACATAAAGATCATCAAAACAAGGCTAGCGTGGGTCCATGCCTTTTTTTTGTCTTCTCTTAGTGGAGAATAATGCAAAAAAGTGGACTAAGGATTAACCTCAACAGAGGCCTGATGCTGTCCATATATCTCCACACAGAGTAGAAAACTCATCAAAATATGTTGGGTGTTATTTCATTGATATCATAGATGTCAAGGCGGATGCCTAGGCACCGCCTAGGTGGCGCCAAGGCGCCAAGGCACCTTTGCCCGGGTGCCTTGACAGGGTGCCTTTTGGGGAGCTCAAAAAGGCATCCAAGGCGCTCGCCTAGGCCCCCAACGCGTCCAAGGTGCCCGCCTAGGTGCCCAAGGTGCCTAGGCAAGGCGCCCTATGTATTTTTACATGAATAAAAAAATAATTTTGGGGGATTTTACTTTTTTGATACCCCTCACAAGGGACACTTATTTAATGATAGTTTGAACATATTAATATATTGCACTATCACTTATACTATCATATATATTTAAGATTTGTGATTATAAACATATGTTATATACTTAAAATTTATAAAGTTCTCTTTTAGCTCTCTCTTTTCTCTCTCTCTCTCACTTAATTTTTCAAGATTAACTGCTTATCCAAAAATAAATACCCACACTTTCATAATTATCTATATAAAATCACATTTATATGTATGTACACATAATCATATACATTCAATTATAGCATACAAATATAATTATATTTTTGTATATATGTTTGTATGTTTGCATAAATATATATAGCATTAATATCTAATTATATATACACATCTAATGATATCGCCTTGACCGCCTTGTCTCCTAAGCGGCCGCCTTGTCGCCTAAGTGGAATTGGTATCCTTCAACATTTTAGGCACCTTGTCACCTTGACAACTATGATTGATATAAAAAAGAGCTAAGCATGTTTACCATGCTTATGTTCTAATTTCATTAATGAAATGAAAGCAAGTTAAGGGGACATGCCCCTTATGTGAAAGAGATTCCTATGACCTTCCATTGGTCAAAGAAATCTATTTTAAAATTCATTGAATGGGATTTATCGTTTTCCATGTTTTCCACCTTTGTAAAGTTGTAAAAATCTTTAAATAAATAAAATTCTCATGTTCTGAATGTTTCCTATGTTGTTGGAGCAACTGAAAAGCCTTATGGCCTTAAAGGAATACAAAAAAGAGGAGAGAGTAAATAATAATAATTAATTTAAAACATAATTTTGTGACCAAATGGAATCAACCTGAAATTTTATGATCTCAAAACATGTCATAAATCAAATTTCAGACAATTAAATGATTAATATTAATTTTAAATCAAATAATTAATAAAAAAATTAATTAATAAAAATGAATAAGCAGAGAATAACAAAAAACAGAAAGCAGATATAAATCAGTAAAAAAACAAAAAAGTTGGAATAGATAAAAATACACAAAATACTGAAGTTGTTTAATTTTTAGCCTCAATCTACAAAGATAAACTTTTCAAAGTAAAAGTAAAACTGAAAAACCGAAAAGCAAAATAGAAAATAGATAACATTAAACAAAAATAAGAGGAAGCAGAAAACTGTAAGTAAATAAAAATAAAAAATATAAAAAAGGTAAAAAATGACTCAAAAATAGAAACCAGAACTAAAATAACTTGAAAAACTGAAAAAGAATATGAAAACAGGCCAAAAGGACCCTAAATATAAAAAATAATAAAATAATTTAAAAATATGAAAACAGATAAAAAAATAATAAGACAGAAACCACGACTGGAATTCCTCTTTGTCAAAATGTCTAAACTCAATGGTGTAAGGTACTAAGGTTGAAAAGTCTGAAATCCAAAACACTAAAAAAACTCCAAGTCCAGAAAATCTAAAACTTGGGGAATAGAAGTCTATACTAGAAAACTCAAAATGACCAACAATAAATAACTAAAAAACAGAAGCACAGAAAACCGCAAAACTGTCAAACAAAACTGAATTATGAAAACTGAAGAATTCAAATCGTCAAACTGAAATTCAAATCTCAAATTCTTCAAATGGTATCTCAAAAGTTAATTTCAACTCTAACATAAAGGATCTATGCCCAAATCTCAAACGAAATAATAACTCTAAAGTCAACATGCACAAAGCAAAAATAAAACGAAAATTCAGAAATCTAAATCCAAAAATAACAAACATCCTATTCAAAGAGATAACAAGTTAAAACAAAACAAAGCAATCCCAAAACCCAAAGCAACTCTAAACAAAATTCAAAACTCACAAAAGGCAAATTCTTGTAGGGTTATGGGGATACGTCAGATAAATGACTTCGTGTATAAGTTGCTATGATGGCTAATTAAGGATATTCAAGTAGTTTCTCGGTATAATTAACATCGAAATATTAGTTCGGTCGGGAGAGATCAAATTTTATAAGAACTGAAATAACTTAAAAAAGAAAAAAATGTGATTTGAATCCTGTAAGTTATAGGGTTTTTCCTATGTCTAACACTTGGAAGGTTTTCCAAAATCCAAGTTGTGGCTTCCTATATATTGATACCAAACCAAATTATTTACATTTCTATGGTTTTACTATCTATTTTTGCAAAAGCTATAGTAAACAATACTTTTTTAAAAATGAGATGTTATTAAATTTCAAGGTTTCATTATAACTGTATAATAAAATCACCATGGTCAATTTCTTCTTTATTCATCATGTTTAATCATATGGTTAACAACTTATCACATTTTTCATATTTTTAGATAATTGAACCAAGATATTTGAACTGTATATTTTTAGATAATATCACTCTAGCCAAACTAACTCCTTAATATTTTTCTTTTTGACTTTCATTAAATTCACAATGTATATGTTCTATCTATTTTAATTCTACTTATCTTGAAAGTGTATCTCTCTAAGTTTCTAGCTTTCTCTTAACTCCTGTCTAATATTTTAATACAATACTGTTTGCAAACATCATGTACTATGGTATGTCCTCTTGTATATATTTTTTAATTCATCCATAATTAATGCAAAATGGTAATGACTTATTACAAATATTTGATAAGTAAAATTTATTGGGTTAAGGAAAAAATGAATGATTCCTCCTGTTGGTGAAAGGAAAGCGAAGCTCCGGTGACTTCTTCTCCATCCCTCTCCCACCCCTTTGTCTCTAGTCCACCTACCTCACCCATCCTGCAAACCAGGGTACTGAGGAGATAACCCCACCAAGGAGGTTGGACAGCTGAGGTGTCTGGTCTGGACACCAGGTTTTCTATAAGGTTGGAGTGTGAGGAAGGATTTGCTCTTATATTCAGTTTAAATGAGTAAATGCCTGTCAGATAAGTTTGATAGATTTGGTGAATGGTTTAATTTCTGTTTAGGCTCAAGTGAGACTTTGTCAAAGGGATAGGATGGTCATGGGCCAGATGGCCACTGTGTAGCAAGAGTTGTCTTTCTCCAGGCCTAGCTATATGGATTTCATGAGCTATGAGCTGGAAAAGAAAAACAGATGAGAGAATATTGTTGGAAACTTCAACAGCATGGGAAGATAAAACTTAATCTTCATCTTTATAATCTAAAGATCATTTAAATGACAAGAAGATTTGGAGATGTAAAGATACTGGCAACTTTTTATAAAAGGTCTGCAACTACTGTGATGGGTTGAAGGAAGATGCCTTGGCCCAAAGTGATTTGGAATAGGGTTTTCTCGATTTAGAGTTGGGTTATTTTTATGAAAAAAATGCTCCGTGCAGGTTGCCAGCATGTAACAGGCTATTTTGGCTTGCGAATGAGGACATTTAAAATGCTGCTTTTATGGTGTCTAGATCAAAATAGGAGCATCTCTTATTTATTATGGAATTGTTGACATATTTACATACTACATTGGTCTTCTTTCTTGTTCAGATTTTGGACATTTTTATGTTGTTTAAAATTTCCCATCACATATGGATTGCCTCTGCTACAGGTTATTGCTATTAAAGACATTATACGGCCCCCAAAGCGGGAGAACTTCAATGATGTTTATATTGTTTATGAATTAATGGACACTGATCTTCAGCAGATAATACGTTCCAGCCAACCTTTAACAGATGATCATTGCCAGGTTTGATATCAGATTGAAGGATTATTACATTTTTATCATCTCCCATTGCTTTTAAATGTTATTTATGTATTGATTATTAGTTTGTGCCAAATTTTGTTTGTTTGAGCCCTCTTATCTACATTTTTTGCTTTGCCACTTCATTTCTTGAAAGATTAAACTTTTGATATTTACTGCTTGAGCCTTATTTCTCACTTTTGCTTCTTGCTTCACTTATCACTTTTTTTTCTTATGCTGTGTATTATGGTTTGAACCATAGGTTAGAAGTTTGCTAGTGACCTGGATCACTCTGGGTTAGACCATAGTTGTTAAGGCAAAAAGTTAGTGTCAGTATGTGTTTTCTGTATGTAATTTTTTGTGTATAAATTTTTGGAAACAAGATAATCTTGCTAAATTAAGTGCAAGGAAGAGAAAAAGAGGGTTGAGAGTAGGGCTGTAAACGGAGCGGATATGACGTTTCTGTATCCGCTCCGTTTAGTTAGTCGGATAATCCGTATCTAGTTCAAATCGGATACGAATACGGATCGAATATTATAAGTCGGATAATCTTCGGATTTGGAGCGGATACTGATAATATCCGCTTCGGAATGTTAATTAAATTTTATTTGATTAATATATTTAATAATATATAAATACATAGAAATAAAAGTATAAAATATAAAATTTATCATATATTTATTAACATTAACTTAGTATACTAATATATAATAGAGAATATTAATCATATTTTTAAATATAATAATTTTAAATATATAATTATATATATTATGCATGTATTATCAAAGATTGATTCATAGCGGATCTTAAACGGAGCAGAGTAGGTATTTTCATGTCCGTTCCGATTAACATTCGGATAATATCCGTATCCGGATGTCTGCTCCGATAGATATCTTAAATCGGATATTATCCGCCTAAACGGATATAAATTCAGAGCGAATCTGGATTTTATCCGCATCCGTTCACAACCCTAGTTGCGAGAGAACTTGTTAATTTTTAAGTATATAATTATAATTATAATTTCACTATCATTAAATGGCCTCTCACGATTCACGGATTGACCTTGTGTGTGCCCTAGTTGCCTTGAAAGCCTTTTGGACCCTTAGAGCGGCACCCTTGCACTTTGGCTCTGCAGAAGTGCCTTGGCTCAGAGTGATTTAGGCACCATTTGGGAATCACGTATAAGCACTTTCTTTTCAACTTCTCTTTCGTCGAGGATACCTTCTGATTTTATACATCCCGTTTGGTTCCCCTTATGAAACCGCTTCTCCTTCGGTAGGAAGGAAGAAGCAAGAAGGAGAAAATTTCTCCTTCTAAACTTTCAAAAGCACTCCCGACGGATAACGCCTCTCATGCCGTATCCTCTCCCGCGATTCCTTCCTAACAAGTCGCCACTGTGCCCCTGCTCTTCCTCGCCGCCCGAAGTGTCGTGCCAGAAGCCTCCTCTTTGCCATGTCAACGGACCGTGGTGTGGATGACTCGTTGCCACCCGAAGCCTTGTGCCGGACCTCTCCTCTTGCGCCGGACCTCTCCTCTTCGCTGGGTCGACGGATAGTGGCATAAACGATAGGACATCTCCTCTCGCTCCAGACCTCTCCTCTTTGTTGGGTCGACAGATAGTGGCATAGATGACAGGACGTCTCCTCTCACTCTAGACCTCTCCTCTCACGCCAAAAGCCTCACACTGGACCTCTCCTCTTGCGCATGCGTATCCTCATCCTCACCTCTCCTCTCGCACATAAATTGATCTGCTTCCGAGTTGATCATTGTTGTGCTGGCTCTGCATCTTGCGTAAGCATGCTGCCCTTCGCTCGTCATCTGCGCCAGCTTTTGGCATCCCGCCAGCTTTTGGCATCGACCTGTTGGCTTCTCTTCACCGAGTCGATGGATTCCCTTTCTGCTTGCCTCTTTCTGTCATAGCCTTTTTAACAGCCGCCCCCACTGGAACTAGCCAACTGCTTCCGCCGGAGAGAAGGCAAACCTGCTCAATATTTTATCTTATGCAAATTGAGGTTATATGCCCAGATGGAAGGCCTTCAAGATACAGAACTTCTACACTTGTTTTTTGCATGGACATCCCCTCGATGATATGAAGCACAACATATCACAATCAAGGTACAGACGGAAGCCTTCAAGACGGAAAGCCTTCAAGTTACAGAACACCTCACAAATGATTATAACCACATCTTTGCTAGGGCTGCCATAAATCTGCTTATGAAACACAACATATCACAATCAATTTAGGAAAATGGATGCATGATCTCGTCTTCATGTAATCAGAAAGACTAGTTGCATTTTCAGGAACATGAAAGGCACGAACAGGGCTGTATTCTTGATTTTTGAATGTGTATAGGCAATTTGAATGCCTATAACTCATGTCACAGATGTTAGATCTGCAACCCTTTTCATGAGAACTGCATATGAGAAGTACCAAATTATGTCAGTGATCCGTGCAAATTGGACATGAAATTCATCCTATTCTTTGTGCAAAATACGATCCTGTATATCAAGGGATGTATTTTGTTTTCTTGTCTATCATCCTGATTAAGCTGAAGATGACAGACAATTTAAGCATAAATTGAGACATGTCGAATGTTCAAAAATTTTATTTTTAGATCAAGTTTATCGATTTGTTCAAGTGAAATAAATTTGTAGAAGTATTTTTATTTTATATCAAAAAAAGTATGCCAGACAACTTTCACTTCTCTAGAGAAGGAGTACTTTCACGTGAAGTGCCTTCTTTGTAAAGGTGCTTCCAACAGAAGCACTTCTCACAACTTTCCAAACGGAGCCTTAGTCTCCACTTTCAGAGTGGGGATAGGGTTTCTAGAAGTTGCTGGCTGTTTCCTGATGGTCTATTCTTCTCTTTCTACCTTGGTGGTGGAGTCTATACAGTCTCCCAGGTCCCAAGGACTAAAAGTGCCTCAAATCTTTCTTCCACTTCTCTGACTATCACCTTCGATGCTAACCACCCTTGTCTGCCTTTACCTTCCCAACCTTTCCAAAGTTATGCAACCTTCTTGTCATTTGCCAGTGCATCAAAATGTGTAACCTCTCCTTCCTGCTGTATGTAATGAGTGCACCACTACCTTTTGTAGGCCCTACCCTTTCTCATCATCCTGAGGTTGGCCAACTGCTGGCCTTGCCATGTTAGAAAGCTTTTGCTACATTTGTGTGGTCTACGTGGTCGTGTATTGACTCCTTGACAGCACATGGTGTGAAATTGAATTCAAAAGGGCATGCCATGCCTGTGAGATATCAAGCATTGATCATGGTTTGCAGGATCAGTGATCCACCTGGCTTCCATCTAATTTGGGTCCCATGACTGTCCGGTCAAAGCTGATTATGCCAATTCTACTCCATTCTGGCTGATTGAGCTGATTTCTGGCTGATCTGATCAGAATTAGGAAACCCCTTATCATGGAGCCGAGAAGATACTGTATCTTGGCATTGATTGTTGTATGGAGCTTGAATACTCAGTGGTCCAAACTTTATAGGCAGTATGAGTTGGCAGACCCCCCTTATATATGAGGTGGGCCTAGCTGGGATATCGGCTTATCAAGTTAAAGACATTGATCAAATTATCTTCCAACCGGCTGAATATAGGCCATTGCCAAACTTGGAGAACTAGACACTATATTTCATAGTTAAATCTGAAAAGTTAGAATTTTTAGCTATGTTACAGCAAAATTTACACAATAAACATTTTGTTTTTCTAATACAAGGCTTGTGAATATACTTGTCCGGTTGTCCTTTGTCAATGTAAGAAACCTTGATATTTATGTCCATGGATAAGAGAAATAATTATTTATAGTCTCTTTTTGACATGTTTATTATGTATAGTAAAGATAAAGCAACTACTTGATTATCTTGTAATGATATTAGTTCCTTACATTTTTACTCTTATGTCCAGATAAATCATATGGAATATGTTTGTAAAGATATTTTGGAATAGTATGTTACATAGAGGGGTAAGGCTAATAAATTTGAACCATCAAGAGGAGACAAAGTTGGAATTTTGAACCTTCCTGGTGATTGACCTGTCCAAACTGCTTCGTGTTACCTAGGCCTCTAGGTGGACTTCTTACAAAATGACGAGTACTCCAAGGAGCACCTTAACTGTTTCACAGGATGGATGACAGAGAAGACGTTGGTGAGAACAATTCCTTTTGGGAGTCCTGCATTGCAGGAGGCATGATTTATTTTGAGGAAATGGTAAAAGCCTCTTAAGTATTAGTATTGGTGGTGCTAATAGCCTTGTAATTGTGATGAGAGATTTGATCTTATTGTGTTACCTGAGTAATCAACTGATTTTATGACAGTAAAATTGTAATGACGAAGTTAGTTAAGGCATATGATTGTGATCATTTAGACTCTCAAAAGTCATCCATCTGTGGATTATTTCTAATAAAGCTTGCTTGGTTTTGAGATTCTTTCTGACCTTACTTTGAAAAATATATGAAGTTTCTTCTATCTATTGGCTTAATCCCATAGTATATTCTTACATATTGCTACGATGTGCCCCCCTTAGTGACTCAAAGCCTTTGTGCGGTCATCATTTATCTGTTGAAACCTCAAATTTTAAAAGATGTAAAATTTAATATTTGTTTTTCCCTTTTTGAAAAGAAGTGGTTTTTATAGCTCGACAACTATGGTTTAAAAAATAGATGATACAACCATATGAGCATAGCTAATTAGTGTGGAATAAATAGATAGACACTCAAAAAGTGGGTTCCTAAAATCTTTTAAATGCTGACATAGGGATTACACTATCACTTAGAAGATTTAAATCCACATTTAAATTTTTTTGGGTTCTTTTGAGTCTTTTGAAATTCATTTCAACCTCTCCACTCAGAATTTCTAATAGTTCGGTGTTAATTGCTTCTCAATTCATTTTCAGATTTTTTTCAGGCATAAATTCCAGATCTTCAGGTTTCAGTTTTTTTAATGAACCTTTTGTACTCATTCTTGGATCTCAGTTTGAAGACTTCGAACTTTATAGTTTTTTGCTGTTTTTCAGTCCCTGTTTCCTGTTTTTCAGTTTCCACAATTCTCTGTTTTAAAGTTTCTCAGTTTTCAGTTTTTCTGTTCTGCAGTTTCTGAGTTTTTCGTAGTTGACTTTTTTTCTTGCAACTTTCTGATTCTATTGTTTTCTTACAGTTTCAGATTTCCAGATTTCCAGATTTTCAAGTTTTGCAGTTTTCTTTTTTCAGCTTGTATTTTTTTTCTGTTTTATTGTTAGTGTCGGGGGTGTTTTTGGTTTGTTTTAGTTTTGTTTACTGGTTTCAGGTGTTTTTCTGTCTTTTGAGTGATTTTGTTTATTTATCTTTTTATTTTATTTTCTTTTTTTATGTTTGCATTCTCCTAAGGCCATGGGACCTTGCAATCTCCTTACATAACATAGAAAATGAAAACATCAATTTCATTGATCTCATGAAGATTTGCACAGTTTTAAAGGTGGGTGGAGTGAAAGCTATAATCTATGCAAAGTTCTCGAATAAACGCCTTGGGCCTTAATGGGCATTGGCCATTGGGGAAGTTGATTTGAGTCCATGGGCTAATTTGGAGCTTATTGCCATGAAAATCTATGCACGTCTCTTCCTTAACCCAATGGGGTGAATTTGGTCTTCATCGGTTAATTTAGAGTTTGTGGGCATGAAATCCATGCACTGCTCTTCATTAGGATCTTAGGATTTTTCTTTAACATCTTACGGAGTTTGTGCTCCATACATAAGGCTAATATGGCATGAGGTCTCTCTTTTTTGGATTGACTCTTGCATGCTTTTTTTTACAAGGCACGAAGAGTCAACTTCTGCTAGCCTCATTTTTCGTTTTGATTTTCAAGGTGTGAATAATCAACTTTCACTATCCTTGAGTATCTTTTTGTTTTCAAAGCGTAGGCCCTATCTAGGACTGACCTTCAAGTTGCTTTGTCGGGATTTTATTTCCAAGGCCTAGGGCCTGTCTAGGACTGACCTTGAATTATCCTTAGTGTGTTATTATTTAATTTACAAAGTATATGCTATTTTCAGGACCAACCCTCAATTAACTTTGTTGGTTTATGGTTTGTTTTAGACTAAATGTCCGTGTCCTTGTTTGGGCATGTGTGAGCCTGTCTTCCCTCTTTTCCATGGCCTGATGTAGGCCTGCTAATGTTGTGCTGCTTATTGGGCCTATATTATTGCCTGTGGAGGACCCTGCCTGATGTTTGATTTGGGCCTGAATGATGCCCGTTTCAGACCCACTCGGTGCACCTGCTGCCTCCTCCTTTCCTGTACTGGGGTGCCTTCAGATCTGCAGAAAAGGAAGGCTTGACAGTCTGTTTGGTCGTTGTTTAGACCTTTTTTGGGACTGGGTTTAAGGCCTGAACAAGGGCTGTTCTCAGGCTTGTTTTCTGAGATTTTTGTGGTTTTCTGGTTCTGGACTGATCGTCTGGAAGTTACAGTATTGTTTCCTGAGAGCTCTTAGGTCTGGCCAGGGGTTTCTGGACTGATTTTATGGTTTGTTATCAGGTCTGAACTCTGAATAGTGGATATTTTGGGCCTGATTTGGTGGTAGGTTTGGGGTCTGTTCAGAGTGAGATGGTTTTGGTGTAGGCTTAAGGAATGTTTCAGGCCTGAACAGGGGAGGGGTGTTCAGGGCCTGTTTTGAGGAATGTTTTGGGGTTGTTTGAGGACTGTTTTGGGTTGGTTCTGATGGGTATGTGAGGGTGCGGGACAACAATTAAAGGCATAATGCCTCCGTTTAGGATTTTGGATTTGAGGGTGTTTGGAGAGAGCATATATACACAGGCCATAGGGGAGGTATGCAAAGGCCTTTGGAGGGCTTAATAATGGAGTTTCAGCCCACGGAAATTAGGGAAAGGGGGCTGATGCAGCAGGGGCTGTCTGGATACTAGCTTGGGCTGAGATTAAGGGGGTGAAGAGAGTGGTTTCTGGGTGGAAGAGGGGGGAAGGGAGCATGGTGCAGCAAGGGGAAGCCCTCTTTTCTTTACCTTTTCTTCTTCTTCTTCTTCTTCTTCTTCTTCTTCCTCCTCCTCCTCCTCCTCGTGCAGGAACACCAGCAGCCGCAGGCTGCAGCAGCGGATGATCAGGGACAGCAGTGACAGAGGATGCTGCTGTTGCTTCTCTCTTCTCCGTCCAGGAGAGGAAGCAGCACCAACAGCAATAGATGCTACTGGTTCTTCTTTCTTCTTTGCTCAAGACAACAAGCAGTAACACCCACAGCAGGGGCAGGAGCAGCAGATGGTGGTGTCTAGGGTTTGTGGATGGTTGAAGGTTGCACCCAGGGTTCTAAGCAGGCTTTGTTATGGAGAACAGGGCATTTAGCTGACGCCAAGGGTTCCCTCCAAGGGACTTGGTCCTAAAACGAAAGTATTGGCCTAGGAAAGAAGGATGGTTTCCTGATTTCTACAGGATTTTTGCGAATTTCTTGATATTCTTTATAAGATTTGATTTATTGCCATCTAAGGAATCCAAAATAGGAAACCCATCAGTTTTCTTTGTCTTGGCGTGCCAAATCAAGAGATTTCTAGCTGATTTTCGCAGTTACTTGATGGGCCTGGAAATGGTGCCATTTGAGACGCATAATGACCTTGTTAAGTGGATTTTGAATGGTCTATATCCAGGCATATCAATGGGCTGCTAAACTTGACTGTTTTGGGGTCCATAACTTGGGCCAAATGAAGCCGTGAAAATTGCTCTGAAATCAGGCTCAAAAAGGGGTTTATTGGGCCTTATGAGTTATGACAACTTCTTTTTAGAATTATTTTTTTTATTTTTTTTGCCTTTAGTTGTTATTCATTTTCTGCGGCCCGAAAAATTGATCAGTTGATTTGATCAAGCCGATTCGGATCGGAATCAGAATCGGCACCCACTGATCTAGTGGCCGATTTTGATTCTGCAATTCTTGCTAGCTACTTGTCCATTGTATCTATTTGTTTGCTTCCCACCTTTCTATTTGGGTTCAGATTTGGCTGGTGCCTTGGATTGTGGGATCGGATTCAGTACCCAGATCGGTGGGTGCTGATCTAGATTGGGATTAGATTGGTTGATCTGGCCGATTTTACAGGAAGAAAACCGATCTGGATCAGCCATTTTTTAATTCAAAAAAAAAATGAAAAAATCGGTGAAAGATTATAAGAAAATCCTCAACCACATAAACATAGGTACAAATGATGTTTAATACAGATCATACCATATGTTACCATTATCTATGATATGGGTCATGCAACTCCTCATTATCTGCCTCCTCTAAAGTCATTTCTATTGATAACTTATGATTGGTGTGTTCATGTCCACAAATAAATACTGGGCCATGTTGCTAAAATCATAGATGCCATGTGGTGCTGGCCTTGTTGGGTGGGTATCTAGAATGTGGCTGGAAGTATGTTGCTTATGGGGGTTTCTAGATAGCTAGCTATATGTCGTGTGCTTATCAAAAAAACCTAAATTTTTCCAACACTATGTCCACTTATATGGTGGCATTGACACAAATCATTTGTAACTGTCTTACTAGTACGTATACTGCCAGAAGATCATCCTTCATCTCTTCCTCCATTTGAACTACCTACATAGTGCTGTGGAGTTGGTGGAATGAACTTTTCTTCATTGTCATATTAGGAGGGTGCTAGCATATTGTATGTGGGACTGATAGGTCTTTGCATGATTTTCATCTTTCTTTTCTTTACTGCTTCTGCTTTTTCTACTTATGAAGAACTCCCAATCCAAATGTCACATTGGTAGACCTTCTTCAATTATTTGAAGTGTCTAAATTTGCTTGTAGTCTTTGTTCTCGATGAGTTGTTTGTGATGATGGAGTTGAGACTAGAGCGACAACTGGAGTAGTAATAACTACATCTGGATCTAGTTTCGGAGGATGAACAAGAGGCACAAATCTGGAGAGCAATGTAAGTAGGGCAACAACCCATGAAGATGAGGAGATAAGAAGGGGGTAAGAGGATTTGCCGCTAGACGTTCAGATGTGGAGACATCTTTAAAGGAGTTAATGCTACAACATGGGCTGCAAAGAATGGTTTTTATATACAAGTAGATCAAGCATTAACTTATTTTATATTTCTCTTAAATGATTTTGAGTGGACATTTACATTTGTCTCATTTCACATTAATGTAGGCGTCTTATCTCAGGTAGCCACCAGTCCATAGTTCAAGACAATGATTGATGCCATTGGTGAGGTTGGACCGGGGTTAAAAGTCCCAACATCCAAATATATCTACGAGGGTGGGTTGGATGCAATGGTTGATGAGTTGTTCTCAGGAATAGATGGATTTAAGATGATGTGGAAGGAAAAGAGTTGTATTGTCACGTGCGACGGATGGACATGAATTTTGAAGTGATCCATCATCATCTTTCTCATTTATTGTTCTTAAGGCATGGTATTGTTGATGAGTATTGATGCATCTGGACATATTAAGAATGCAAAGTACCTAATTGGTCTCATGATATATGTAGAGGAAATAGGTGAGCAGAATATTGTTCATTTTGTGACTGATAATAAAACTTCACATAAAGGTTATAGGGAAGAAGTTGATGGGGGTTAAAAGAAACTTATTTTGTAATTTTTATATGGCACACTATATATATTTGTTGAAGGATATTGGGAAGGAATCATTTGTGATCTCTTAGTGAGTCAAGCTCAGTTGATTGCATCTTTAATTTACGATTATCTTAGATTGTTGCACATCTTTTGTGATCTTGTGTGGTCTCGAGTCCCATGAGATTTGTCACGTACTTCATTGCATAAGAGAGTATGTTTAGACATTGATATGATTTTAAAAGATTTATTCATGTTTAGAAATACATCATGCATATGGTTGACCTACATGACAAAATGGACCAATTTGAGATCTTAGTTAAGATGAAGTATCTTATTGAGGACAATAGTGGTAGGAGTAAGTTCAGTACTTTTTATTTGTGATAGAACCCCTAGTATAAGTGTTGATATTGGTAAATATTAATGATATAAATTAAATGTGGTACGTATATGACTTCGATTGACAAAGCAAAGTTCAAAATCTAACATAAGTATCCAAGGACTTATAAAAAATGGTGCAAGATTATAGACAACATGTGTGCCAAGATACTTCACCACGATGTTCATATAGGAGGTGTTTGTTTATGTTGTAAGTCTTTCATTTAAGTGTTGTAGTAGTATGTTAACCATTGGATTTCATTGTGGTAGGACATTCTTGAACCCAAGGATGCAATACAACGGACAAGTGTATAATAATGCAAAGGTTATGCGTGGTTGTTGTTAGTGATACAATGTTTGGTTTGGATTTAAAAAGATAGAGCAAAAATGGAATTTGAAGTAAGTAAAAAACAATAGAAATATATGTAATTTAGTTTTTTAGACCAATTTGTTAAATTGTTATTGTCTTATTTTTCATTCATATGATATTTCGGATACAATCATATAAGATGATAATCGGAGTGTACAGAGATCTATATCTACGGTATTCATATGACAAGATTTCTCTTAGTATATGATATCATATTTCGTATATGTTAAATATTTAAATGATAAGAATACATACTTGTATTGATGTTGTCTTTTTCTAACTAGCTAGTGGATACGAGTAACATAAGTGGATGGAATCCACTAGCTGCTATTGTACTTCAGATATTGAGCCAAAGTATGAGTTCAGCACCGTGGAGAGAAATTTGAGCACTTTTAATCTTATACACATAAAGAGAAGTAATATACTAAAAGGTGACAAATTAGAAAAACTTGTGTTTAGTCATTATAATATGCGGTTGATAATAAATAACATTAAGAAACGTAAATAAATTTTAGAAGAAAGGTTTACAAGATTTGTAGGTGATTGTTATGAGAAAAGACATAAAATAAGATGTCCTAATTTGTCATAGAATGATGTTGGTGTAGAATACTTTTTTTAAAAACATCTAGTTGCATCATGTATATAGGACAATGGTGTTGCATTAGCTCTAGAGTTTGACTCGATTGATCATGCATGGGATGAAGATGAGCTTGACAGTGTATATGGTGAGATTAAAGAAATGCAAGAAGAAGTACACCCTACCGAGATTCTAGCTCTAGTTCTAACTCTAGCTACAACTACCCATGTAGTTGCAGGTTCAACAAGTCTTTTTACTAAAAAAAAAACTTCGCAAAAGAAAGAAAGAATTGTAGGATTTAGTTCTTTGAAGAAGATCTACTGGCACAATATTAGACAATGTATGCAAGAAGAAATTGGGAAAAGGAGGAAACTTGTTGTCAAGTGAACACATACGAGTCCCACACATGGAATGCCGGATCGGGATCCGGGTCGCGACCCGGACCCGATCCGGTCGGATTTTGGGCCGACCGGCCCGATCGGGATCCGGTTGGTCCGACCCGAGCGGGGGATCCCCTCGGGTCGCGACTGACAGCCGGGTCGCGCGACCCGGCCGACCGGGTCGCGCGACCCCAGATCCCGCAGGGGATCCCAGCCCCACGGAAGCAATGAATCGCTTCCCGCTGGGGCGCGCGGGGCCCCGATGCCCCCTCGCGCCCTCGGGGCCTATATAGGCCCCCAAGGGCGAGGCTCTCATACCCACCCCTCCCCCTCATTCTAAGCCCTCTAAGCCTTACATTTTAAGGCTAATTCCCACCCCCCAAGGTCCTTATTTTATTTAGTGAAGGTTAACTTGTTTTATTGTTCTTCTCCTTGTTGTTTACTTTCGTTCACCACGGCTTCTCCAAGCGGTGACACCGAAGTTAGCCGGTCAACCCGAATGATCCGGACATTGCACTTTCATCATCGTCCACGGACCAGCCAGAAAGTGCAATGTAAATCGTTGATAAAGTTATGACACGGTGGTATTTTTAGATTAAAACACCACTCGGGAATGAAGGGCAATGCGTCCCGTGCTCTCGCGCTCACCGCAGGTAAGAGCACAATTCCGACATCATCTACTAGATTCGAAGCGGCGAAGGGAACTTCAAAGCGGCATAAGGATATGGGGCTGGAAGAAATCGTCGAACCGGCAAGACATTCCGTACACATATATGGGAACCGGACAAGAGCGTTCGAACATTCGTCGCGATAGGCCTCGCATGGTTCGTATTATGTATTATTTATCTCTTTCCCTAATAAGTTTATTACCTTCTTTACTTCTATGCCAAAATTCAGAGGATCTTTATCGGCCATGAGGCTACCAAGTCATTCGCCGGCGAAGACCATTTGCGCCGCACCGGCCGATCAATCGTCAAGGATCCGAGTGAAGGGATCTAACCCATTCGCGGAGGAGGAGATTCATGATCTCACTCGAGACGATGACCCAAGAGTGGGTCCCGTTGATCCCGTTGTCACCCGACCACGGCAACGCCAAACATCAATAACGACGGCATCAAGAATTAAAAATTCGCAAAGAAAGAGACGAGCGAGCGATCAAGGTGGTTCTTCCATCATAAGATACCGGCAAATGCCGCCATGGGACCGTACTATGAAAATACGATCGACACCATCGGTGATGTTGAAAAGGAGTGCTCGGACTTAACCCAAAGGAGATATACAACGTATATCTTCCAACGAGTACGATACAAGAAAGTACGTCAAGTCCTTTCAAAGGATTTTGGATGAAAGAGGTCGTACGCTGACGATGTACGGTTGGACCGGTAAGCTCACTTTACAAACGATTTTACTTAATTTGTTTTACGTTATACCTAATTCGTTAATATTATTCTTAATGTATAACTAAAGACGATGATAAATTTTCTAGTTTATCGTCAAGCCGGCACCGTGTTTCGAAGTCGGTCGATGCATCGTGGAAGGTCAAGAACTCCGAATATCTTTTCGAGTCGATAGATGGAGTTATCCAGAGATAGGGAGGACAGTTGTCCAAGTAGTTACGGACAACGCGGCCGCATACAAAGCGGCCGGTCAAATGTTGACGGTCCGCAGACCGAAAATGTATCAGACACCATGTTCCGCACATTCTCTAGATTTAATGTTGTGAGGACATTTCGCAAAGATAGTCAAACAGACCGGGTCGTTAGCCCAATTTATCTCATCATTCATCTACAACCACAACTTCATCCTTAACCTAACGAGGGAACATACGAAGTAAGAGAGCTTCTCGCCCTGTGCCACCCGCCGCTCCCATTATATCTCCTAGAGAGTCTATTAACTCATGAGGGCTCTTTGTCATACGGTCATCTCACCGGGGCGGGGTACTTGGTTGGGACCAGATGTAACCCGTCGATAAATGGGAAGTGGGAGGAAAGTCGAGGAAACAACCGAGAGCGGAGATTTCGAAAGTCGTTAAGAAGACGCGAGTATCATTGTAAGTCCTATAGCCGAAGGTGCTAAGGATAGTCGACGGTGATAGAAAAGTGATACGGGCTATCTATACGATGCAATATAGGCAAAGGATTTAGATTGCAAAACCGCGTTCGACTTCGACAAGGGTGGACATTATCGACCGCTATGGGAGCGAACATTACATCACCTAATACACGCTTTCGGTATATTTCATTTCTCTTTTACTTCATTCTTTTCGTATTTGAAAATACGATTCGATTGATTAGTAACATTCGTATCTTCAGGTTACTTCTTCAACCCTCATCACATACTAACAATTCAGTGGCAACAAATGAATTACTGATGATGTCAAAAAGGTTATCACAAGGATGCTCGATGATTTATGATCGGTCAATAATTGCACGCAACAAGATGTATCACTATAGATGCGGTCTAATCATTTGGGACAAGAGTAGCGAGTCGTTACGCTCCTAAGTCCAGGTCCTTATCCATTAATTCTTTATATTAACATCGATTATTAATCCCTCCGACGTAGTTCGCCACGTGTACCGATTGGACGGACCACGGCAAAGCACCCGGTTATGAAGATTCTGCGTATGTGGCTATCGGTGAGTGCTTAGCCAAACGACGCATCCGTCGCGAGAGAAATCGGGTCGACGTTCACCGATCCACACAAAGAGAAACAAAGTTGGACGTCCAAAAGACTCAAGACTCAGTATCGCCACTACAACACGAGGCTCAAGTTGAAAAATCTAGATAATGAAGCAAAATCAACGGAAGAACAATGGTGGAGGACACTACCTGTGTGGTCAACCGAGGAACCAATGATCCAAGAGGAAGACATCGACTTCGATCAAATCTTCGACGAGAGAAATCCATTGTGAGCGCGGGTGAAACGATCAAGGAGGGACGGGCGAGCTCCGAGTTCAATCCCCGAAGATCGACAACGGGTCGAAGGAGTGCTCGACGACGTCCCTCTCGCCCAAGAATTTCGCATTCGCCGTGGCAAAGAGAAGGAAGACCGGTGAAGGATCCAGCAGAGGTGCACGGAGTAAGGGAAAGGGTAAGCAAATTTTAACTGATCCTCTTGACATAGCAGATGCAGAGACACTCGACGAGGATCGGGAAGACACTCCGGAGCCTGACATCCGACTGCAGTATCAAACTTCGGAGGAGTCTTCTTCGAAGAGCAAGAATGGATGTGACGGGACACCGAAATGTGGAGCCACGGCTTCAAGTAGGCAGAGATCCGCGGACGTGGGGAGAGCTCCTACTACGGCGAACGCTTCACCTGGGAGAAGACCAAGATACCCACGCGACCCAAGACATGACCCACGGGGCGAGGTGGCAGGAACTCAACATACCCAACACGGTGGACACGTTACTACGGATACGAACAACCGACCCACGCGGTATGATTCATCTCGCGTTCTCGGTTTCCTACAAATGACCAAGAGTGGAGTGGGAGCCGAGTTATAGATCACCCATGGACACCCCGATTCAATCCCCATACGAACATTACTGGTGGTTTTTAGGACCCGTAGCGACATTAGTGGTCATTGTAGTGAAGGGACCTTAATATAATATTCATCAAAGATGCGTGGCATACTGTATATAATACAATGTCATGTAAGAGTATAAGGCTCAAGTAGAAAATGTGTATCAAGTCAAGTTTATGTAAACGATTGGGTAAAGTTTATGTTAATGAATGAAAATATTTTTATTGTTATACTTCTGTTTTTTCAGATTTTTTTCGAATTTTTTCGACATTTTTTCGATTTTTTTTCGAATTATCAAAAAAAAAAATATTAAATAATTCGGATCGGACCGGGTCGCGACCCGGGTCGCGACCCGGTCCGACCGGGTCGGTCCAGAGCCGGGCCGACCCGGTCGCGATCCAGGATCCTGCCTTCCTTGGTCCCACATACAGTACCTAAAGCATCTTCCTCAGATGAAGATGAAGAAGAATTTGTTCTACCAACTTAATAGCAAAATGTAGGAGGTTTGGGTGGAGGTGGAGACAGAGATGGAGGATCAGATATCATTACATGTACCAGTGGAGCAGAGATGTGATTTGGGCAAAAGACAGTATTCAAGTGGCCTTGGAATCAAATATAGTTTTTTGATGACTACGCTGCTCAATGTCAGAACTTCCTGAGGCCTTGTGGTCATATATTCCATCCACAGTTTCAATGTAGGACGGTGTTTATGATTTTAGTCAAATGGTCAAATCATTATTTTCATATAGATACAAAGCAATCATGACTAACAATTCTCAATAGAGCATCTTAGAAAATATAGAGAATGAGGACTACGAAGGCTAGTTCCATAGATTTTGATGATAGAAAGGTATATTTTGTATTGCATATTTTTTGTCCCACATTGTTTCTTTGTTGAAATAATCATTGGTGTTAAGTTATATTCACTTGTTTTAAAATCTCATAATGTCATGAACATGTGTTAAATGTTACATTTGTTAACATTTTTTAGGGTTTTTCTATTTTTTATGATTTTATTGTTTTTTTTTGAATGTTTTAGAATGAAAAAAATAAAAAAACCTGATTGGACCAATTTCGGATCTGAATGTCCCTGAGGATTGGTCAAGATCATTGATCCCCATCCAGATCAGATCAACAACTACTAATTTGGGTGCCGATTCTGATCCTGCGATCCTTGGTTCTTTAGGCCAAAAGTAGATTGAGACCAACCGATCCGGGAATCAGCTGTTTCCAATCTGATCTGGCCGATTCTGCATCCAGTTGGTGTTGATCTTGATCATGGATTGATGAGTCCTACAAATCATGCTGCAATCCGGATTGTTGTGACCTGAAGCATGTTTTACTGTTTTTATCTCAATAAATCGTACCCACTTGACATGGCTTTCCCAAAGGTGCTTTGTTCATAGACAATCTTTTAGTTGGCATTTTGTTAGCCTTTTTTACATAATGGTATTTAGAAAATAAGTCATTGTTTGAGGTGGCTGGACTGTACACTGACTGATCGGGGATTCGTTAGGTTATGAGGTCTCTGCATGTCCCGAATCCTTTTATTTATGTATTTATGATTTTTAAGTGACATTCAATGTTTTGAACTTAGCTCTCATTTGATGTTGGATCTTTTTTGCCATGCTTTATAAACAGTTTGCTATTTTGGGTAGGCATGCACATTAATGATGTTTATCTTTTTTGCAGTATTTTTTGTATCAGATACTACGGGGACTAAGATATGTGCACTCAGCAAGTGTCTTGCATCGTGATCTTAAGCCCAGTAATTTGCTTCTCAATGCAAATTGTGATCTTAAGATAGGTGATTTTGGCCTTGCAAGGACTACAACTGAGACAGATTTCATGACCGAGTATGTTGTCACCCGCTGGTATCGTGCACCTGAGCTGCTCTTGAATTGTTCAGAATACACTGCCGCCATTGACATTTGGTCAGTTGGGTGCATTCTTGGTGAAATTGCAACAAGAGAGCCCCTTTTTCCAGGCAGAGATTATGTCCATCAGCTTAGACTTATTACTGAGGTTGGAATTCTTTATGCAGCATGTCATGTTAGAAATTAGATATGAATTACATGAATGCATGACATCTCAATATAGGCCCAACGATTTAATTCCTGTTAAAGAAGTACAATTTTGATGTACACTCGAAGAATCTGTTACTCATGAATGCCAGTTCTGGTACATTTAGATAATGCACCCCACTGAAATGATATGTGGATTATAAGTTCTGCATGTGAAATCAAATCTACTAGCATTCTGTTGATAAATTTTATGTAACAGATTGGGATCTAGACTATTATTAGAACAAAAAAGATATCTAAGATTTCAAACTTTTGCAAACAGATGGTTTTGGCATTAGGAAAGATGCTATAACCTTCGCGCTTGATGGTGCCATTGGTGATTTTACATTTTTACTCGTGACATCAGCTCCTGTCACAATCCTTGGTTGCAATTTTGGTTGTGCTGAATCTGTTGATGGATCATGCTTAGGTTCTGTAGATATTTTTACAAACTTTTCTGTTTTCTTTGAGGTTCTTTGCATAAGAAATCTGATGTAATCTCATTTTCTAAAATTTAAGAAATTCAGGTTCCTTTTTGGGAAAATTTTTGTTTCTTGTTTAATTTTGACAACTATGAAAATAGATGATATTCTATAGGAATATTAACCAATTTTGTGTAGTATGTGTAGTTAGGAACTTATAAAGTAGTTTCCACGGATCTTTTGAGTGTTGACATAGGGATTGCCCTATTATTAAAACCTCGTTTTCTATTAAAAAATCAACATTTTATCTGATTTCTATTTTGGAAAAAGATTTTTGATTATGCTGGTGTAGTATTAATTACTATGAAAATAGGTAATATTTTATAGGAGTGTTAGCTAATACACGATATATATAAAAATATGTACTTGCAAAGCAAGATAGGGCAGGTTGTGGATCGGGATTGGGTCACCCAGGGCCAACTCGACTTGGGTCGAATTCCATGGATAATTTGAATTTATTATAAAACAATAACAAATGACAATATTAAAATGGGAAAATATTTATTTGATTTATTAGATTTTTAATAATTAAATATTTTCACAAATTTATACCAAACACACTCTAAAGGTAACTCTTGGTTGGGATTGCGACCTTAAGAGTATGCTTGGGTTGAGATTGTGAAAGAGATTTTAATCCTTAAAATCTCTAACATCACACAAATCCCATCCAAACATAGCATACCTTTTTTTGTCTTTTAGATTGTAATGATTGAGTTTAGATTTTTAAAGAAGGGAGAGATAGACTCACATACTGTCTTCTCTCTCATCATTTGAAAACTACTAAGAGATGAACTATATAAATTATCTAATAGAACATAAGGTATCCCAATTGATACCATATTGTTTATTATATTTATTTTAGACAAATTGTTATTAAAATTTGTGCCTATCTGGTATAAAAATAATATTAATTTAAGGGTCTAAACATGGAAGACGTTACTTCTTATTTTTTCTTTATTTGCTGTATATGCATAAACGAATTTTATTAAAATTGGTTTTATCTGGTATAAAAATAATATTAATATTATGTTCTAAACATGGAGGAAGAGTCGTTTTTTTCTTCTTTGATGTATATTGATAACTAATTTTAAGACTTGATTTCAGCAAAAGAACCAGGAAGGGACATAACCGAGTACATGGCTTTACAAGGGTCATCCATTTGGATGGGTCAACATTATCCCACATTGGATGTTCTAGAAGACAAGGCTTGCTGAAGCATTTAAAAGAAGCTCACTACCGTGAGCTTTTCATCTTTGGTTTATTGTTGTTGGGTCAACACTCAACACTTGTCATTGACTCTTGGCTAAACAAAAAACTAAAATCGGTCACTCTTGTTTCAAGAGAAAATTCAAACTTTAAAATTAATATAGTTTTTTAATATATAATAATGGTATTTTTTGGTTCAATCCAAATTGACTTATGAACATTGGTGATCCAGCTTGACCAGGTTGGGCTGGGTCGTGACCTGGCGCCAGGTCTTACAGCCCCAGGTTCAGATCCAATTGGGTCGGGTACCTAGGGTTGGGACTGGGCTAGTCGGCCTGAAAACTGACTGGGTCGGCCCTAGGTCACGACCCAACTTTCCATGTTGCGAAGTACCAATGTTAATCGCATCGATGATACTTGAAAATATACATCCACACAATAAACACATGGGAGATATAACTCCACAAACTCAATGGAATGCAAACTTGATATCTTAAGATTGATTTGAGTTTAATTTGTGTTTTATGGCGGTGGATATTCTATTTGGCTTTTATTTTAAGATTCCAATTTTAAGAAGTTGGTTTTTAGTGGATTCACAACATTTTGGACTTGAGGATCCTTAAGATCAAAATTGATCATTTGGTTTCATTTAAAGTCATATCTGATACATTTTTTAGCATATTAGATCTGAGACCCGATATGGGCATTTTCGGGTTTACTTTTATGTTCTCTCAGGTGAAGATGGCTTTTATTAGATTAGAACTTCAGAGCACCAGTTTCAATCTTAAGCATTTTTTAATTATGGTTCATCTTGGTATTCATGTTTGACCACTTTCATCTGTTTTTGTTCAAAGTTTTAACATTAGACATCTTGACTTATAATTCTGGGAATCCATCATGTCTCTATTTGAAGTCTTGGTCTTAGCATTATCTTAGATTTAGGAGTTATCAGATTCCTGATCATTGGATTTTGTATTTGATCTCCATTTCATTATTATTAGTTTTTATTCAGTCATAGCATTAGACATGTTGTATTTAGAGTTCATAAAACTCATTATATCTCCAATCGAAGTTTGGGCATAAACTTATGAATTCATTAGACCCGGAATTCACACAATCAAGATCTGATCATCATGCCATTTGTTAGTCCATTCATTGGATGCCCAATTTTTAGGACTTACGTTTTGGATGTTCAAATTTAGGCATTACCTCAACCAAAATCAACATTTTAAAACCTGGTCCTTGTGGTCTTTTGATATGAAAATCAGATTGCATTTATTTTATTTAGACATGATTGGAGTCTTTGGACTTAGAGCATTTGAAGTCCACATTTGATCTCAGCCTCCGAGACTTAAGGGTGATCATATGGGTCATTTAGAATCATATCCTTTAGCCATTCAAACATTCTGGTTTAGACATAGAGATTAGCTGATTTCATATTATCCATGTTCATATTTGATCCTCTTATATTTTATTAGGCATCTTAGGATTTATCAGATCTGAGATTCTCTTTCAAAGCCTGATTTTATATCATTTAGATTGAGCATCGGATTTCTATTTATCAACTTCTCAGATCTGGGCATACGGGTTAGCTCCCTGTCCATCTAGGATTAATGGGTTAAGATGATGGCAGAATCTGTTTTGGACATCTTCCAACTCTTAGAATTAAGGAATTGATTTCATTCCTTACACATTTCAGATCATAATAACTTATTATCCTGAGATTTAATCTTCGGGATATATGCTTGGACAGATTTAGAACCTTGGATCTGAATTCTGATTCATCTTTCTTTCATTTTCTCACTGTCATCAGATTTTATGCACCATCTATTGATGGCATTTTTAAGAATGGATAATTCATTCTCGGATAAACTCAAGAGATTTAAGTTTATTTAAATCTGAAATATACATGTATCAGATTTGTTTATATCTCTTAGGACTCAGGTTCTAGTCATGTTAAGAAATTTGAAATTAGTTCCATTGTCCAGAACTGGGAATTTTAATTTGAAGCATTCAGAGCTTATCTTGAATCTGAAATATATTGAGTGGTTTTGGTTCTCACGTCTTGCATTATATCCATTCATATTTAATTCAATTTCGGATATGGAATTTGATATCTTAGAGATCATATTCTTATGCTCAGATTTGGAGGATTGTCAGTTAAGTTCGGTGACATTCCTTTCATTTCTTCTTATACACGTGTAGTCTGATTCAGACATCTTCAGATCCCGGACTTGGGATATCACCATGTTCAATATTATCTTTATTTCAGATTATATATCTTATTGGAGTCTCATTTGACAGTTATATGGTTCATGGGTGAGATTTTAAATTTGATCATTTAAATCTCATCTATTTAAGAATCATCAATTTTCAAATTAACTTAAGGAACTTAGATCCTTGCATTCCATATGGCCTATGTGAGTTATCATAGTACACCCAATCATATATGGTGCACATTTGACACATAAATGGCATTTATACGGTATGGAATACATTGGAGTACATCATCATAGGAGAAGGCATATATAGTCATATTTCTTTCAAATCAACATGTGTGGGGTATCTCCTTAGCTTTATGTAGGGATGTGATATTTTCCCATCTCCCTACTTAAATCTTAGGGTCGGTTTAGCATGGTGACATGTATAACCTCCCATAGATTGAGAATTTTCCTCTTAGTAGGAGTATAAACTCCCTACATTGGGAAATGATTGGTGTATGGTGGGGGCATGCTCGCACACCTGTCCAGGATCGGTACACCTTGGGGGTATATTTGTGTCCACCCAAAATTATGATAGGGTCTGACTGAATAGGCTTTATCCTTTTAAATATTTTGATTTGATACAAGTATTTAACGAGTGCATTTTTGTCATTTAGGCCTCATTGGCTTGTCACCACGTCATTTTGGCTGTAAGAGACTTGTCATGGCTTCATTTTGTTAGTCTTTATCATCCATCTTTGTTGACAGTCTTTGACATCCTTCCATCTCCCATATGTACTGATCTTAGCTCTCTATTGAATATCTAGGATTGCTGCCATCTTCATAGGCCACATAACAGGCCATCGGATCTAGTCACATGTGCATACTCAGGTCAGGTCCGAAAGGGACCTACGGCTCCTGGGATAAGGTTTAGATAGGAGGAGAATATGGCTAGGATATAGGGGTTGGCATGGAGGCACCCAGGTCCGAAATAGGTTCACCTACATGGTACTATAAGCCATACTAGAGATAGGATGAGAGCTGGATATGAGACTGATTTTCAGTGTAAGTACTATAGCCATAAGGCATCCAAAATTGGCCTAGCCTGGTGTAAAATATATGCCATGCAAGATGGACTGATATAGACCTATGTTTAGGAAATAAAAACCATGAATGGGACCATGCATATGCTTGGTTCAAGAAGAAGCATAGGCCATGAGATGGGAATGAGATAGGCTTAGCATGAAGGAAAGATAGGCCATGAAGAGGGTTATACATAGGCATGATGCCAAGGCAGTCCGGTGACTTTGGCTCAAGGTGTTGAGCATTAGAGGGCCGGATATGGCCTAGATTCTATAGCTCTAGGGGTGTGCATATGTAGCTAAATATGGGCTACGCATAGGCTTTGGCATGTGGCCATGGATAATGGGGCGGGCATTGGCTGTATAAGGGGGAGTTGAGCCATCGGGTCATTGGGTAGGTGCCTGGGCTATATCACTATGGTAAGGGGAGGTAGCCAGGGCCTATCTGCATGGAATTATGCCATTACATATATGGGGAGATGGCTGAGGAATCATCTAGACATACTCATGGCTCACCTTGACCTTCCTCTCCTTCTCAACTTTTTCTTCTTGTTCAGGTAGCAGCCACAGTAGGGATGCTCTGCGCTTCTTTTCTCTTCTTGTTGGTTGTCAAGACTTCAACAGATGGCAGAACCTTCTCTTCCTGATCACCAAATCTTGCCTTTAACTTGCTTTGATCCTCATCTGGCCATTCAAACCCAGAACAGTTCCGATGGACTATTTATGTAGAGAGGTGGCAGGAGAGTTAGTCCTGATGGGGACTGCACTTGATCTTTCTCTCTCATCCCACTCATGGCCAATATCATGGGAGGATGACCCTTAGGCTTTCTATTTCTCAGCACATACCACATCCAATTTAAATTTCGTTTAAGCTTCTTTCTTAGTGGATAGTCTTTATTGGTTTAGGATTCTTCTAAGAACCAGTCATGGCTTTGGATCATGGGAGATGGGAGCCAGAACTGCTTCCTCTTTCTCCTGCTTTGTAGGAACATCCGATGGGATGCTTTGACTCCAAACCAAATGCGGTTATTGCCTGATTTGTTGGGCTCCTCTGGGGTTGCGAAGTGGCCAAGAGATCCTGATATTTTGGGATGTGCGGTGGCTGCATCATTGACCTATTACCTCACTTATATGGCACATGATCCAAGGGTGTATATATGACCATCGATCCTATAATTTAGGATCACTAAATTGATGTTCAAAGAGCCATGAGATGGGCCATATTTAAATGCCAATTGGGTCAGATTTCATATGATGTCAGCACATCAATGTAAACATGGTAAGTATGTCAATATATCATTGCTATCTGGATTAATCTCTGCCCTTTGATCTTGCACAAATAATCTTCTATGATTGGGCTTGATCTTATCCATTTGGCTTACAATTTAAATTATTTATATGTTGGAACGTATTTCAATGCTCACATATGCCAAATAATCCCTCAGTCGGTTGCTCTAGGCTTCGTATATCTTCTTGGCATGTCAAGATCATCCATTTGATCTACCGTCATGTGCTTGAACATAGCCATTGAATTCTTCCTTTAATTGGGCCCATTAGGAACCTTGAATTATGTCAATATCTAAAATTTTGCATGAACCAGACCATGGATTGTTTGAATTTTTTATCGGATATTACTCTTCTTGACATCAGCCCATTTGCATATTGTTTGGATCATGTGCCATTGCAAATTTGATCTTGGGCCTGATATATGTCGGTCATGGCCCAATAACCATAATATGTGATGAATTTTGATATTGGGCCTAATTCCATGTCATTCATGGCCTAATGGTCCAATTCCATATTGGCATTCAGCCCAATTCGCATATAATCTAAACTTTGTCGCATTGCAATATGATATTGGACCTGACTTTGATGTTGGGCTTAATTCCGTATTGTCATTTAGCCCAATTTGCATGTATTTTTAGATTTCTGTCATTGGGCCTTATATTGATCAAGTTAGGTCCATTATCATTCTTCTCGTTTGGATGATTGCCATCATACTGTCATCAGATCAAGTTTACATTTCAATTGGGCGTTCCGATCATTTGGGGCCACTATCCAATTAAAACTCTACCCATTTTATCTAAAATATGTGCTATTTGGCTTCGTATCAAGCAAATCAGGCCCATTAAGAGATCCTGCCTTGAGCCAATTTCATTTAAATTCCCCTTGACACATCCTTTTATTTAAATTGAACCAAGTCCTGATCCAATTAGGACTAGGAGGGGCTGTAGTACCCATATTGGGTTTGAGTAGGATCTGGATCATGTTAAGGATCCAATTTATATTTGGATCCATCATTACTCAGTTAAACTCATCTGGATCTTGTGCCAATCATCTTCTTTTTTATTCTAATAACATTCAATTCTACTCCAGTAGGATTGGATATGGCCGCAGTACTTCTCTTAGGTTTGAACCTCTCTTAGGTTTGACTACGAATGGGATGTTCTTTTGGCTCCTAATCATATTGAAATGGACCATTGACCTATTTAATGTTATCCTTTGACAATTCTGGCACAAGAGCACCCCTTGCTCCATGACAACCCATCTCTGTTAGGAGGACCATTGGACCATTGGGGTTCTACAACTTGCTATTCTGGGGCAGAGCTGAGCATCATCTGGGGCCAAATTGAAGAGGAAATAGCTCATCTGATCTGAGCATTTTCCGGGCCCTGTTAAGGCCATCTCTTTCTGTCTACTGGGCCAGCTTCTAGAGGAATTGTCCTCTTCTCTCAGGCACATCTACAACAGTAGGTAATTCATCTTTGCTTTGATGTATGGTGTATTCGAATTTCGGATGCATGATCAGGCACTACTGCTGATAAAATTGGGAAGGGCCCCAGGCATCCTCTAGGCACTCAATTGATAGGGGACTGCCCCTTTTCTTCTATTGATTCCTATAGCCATAGACTTGTTCCTATTTTACTGTCATGACAGCCTGGATGCCCAATTGGGCATCGTTCATAATTAAACCAAAGAGAAGTCTTCCTTTCTTATTTCTGGACATCCTTCAGGCATGTTGGACATATGGTGTTGTTAAAACACCATATGTCAGACCTTGCCTCTTCAACTTATTCTTATAACTGTTTTTTCTCAGCCATGTATCAGACCTGTTGGCATTTATCAAGGGTGGGGATATCAATTTCTTATTGCCTTGGTAATTTCCAGATTTTTCAAAGCCCAGATCATCTTATTTCTCATCTGATTTGGCCTATTAGCTATCCAACATTTACGATATCATAACTTTCTTCTTTATTCGCCGTTGGAAGCATTAAGCAGATGTTCATTTGACTCAATTGGTGTATCGTATTATGTTCATGAGAACTTATGACTGGGTAAACCATCTTTAAACTTCCTTTGACATTGTGGAATCCTAAGAGGGAATACTCTTTTCTTGTTTATGCTATACTACAAATATGGTCCTCACATGTTGAGCCATCAGATTATGCATACAAATTACCTCAAATTCTACTTGAGATATTCATTTTTGATGTTGATCATGTCCATTGGCCAATTTAGAATCTGAAGATGACCTGTTGGCTCATTAGTTTGGCAATTGAGGTGTCTGAATTCTGCCTTAGCAAAGTTCATACAAACGTGACTGAATTCTGCTATTTTATCATATAGCTCCAGTATTCTTGTACTGGCAAATTCTAAGTTTTGCTCTTTCGGCCCTTAAGGATGTATAATTGGACAGCAAAGTCTCTGCCAATGTCCTTTCATTTTGGTCATGAACAAGTGTATCCTATTGCTTGATAATGTGATTACAGGTGGTAGGTTTCTCTTATTAGAGTCTAGACCCTTAATTGATGCCATCTGGTCATCCATTTAATCCCATTGGTCATTGCTCAGCTTCTTTACTCCCCTCTTCAACTTTGGATATAAGAATACTGTGGGCTTCCTATTTGTTTCTACCATTGGTTGACCATAAAAAGTTTTATTGGCTTCCTCTGCCAGTCTTGGATTGATGAATGCAACTTAGAACCTCTTATTATTAACCGAATATGAGGTTTGCCATTTTTTGATCCCAGCAGGACTTGGTAGTCTTATAGTGAGCATATTCAACTCAATCTGACTGGAGCCTTGCACCCTCCACCCGTCTGTATCATTGACTGATCATGTTTTTGACTTTTTCTGCATTTTTCCAGACCTATCACCTATGTAGGCTTGATATCGGTTGATCAGCCCTTTGACTACTTAACAAGTATGCAATCTAGCTTCATGTGATCTAGGATCCTCTGCTACGATCATTGGCTGATCAAAAGACCACACGGCCTTTATTTGATAGCAACTGGCTCCAAGTATTGGTGCTCTAATGTTGAGCATCCATTGTATTTCAACTGTTGATAGTCCAACCATTAATTTAGGCACAAAGGACAACCTGCGAGCTAAACATACAAATTCTAATTCATATAGGATCTGAATTTATGTAGAATAAGATTGGAAGAAAAGCATATTTTTTGTATTTTGCTTCCTCCAAAATTCATACAAAGTTTAGGTGGCAACACCTATCACTTAGACCATCTGAACTATATTTTTTATTTAGTTGATGTTATTTGAGCTCTTTTAAAATTTGACCTCTCTTTGACAAAATTTTAATATTTCAGTGTTAATTATATGTAGTAATTACTCGAATACTGTTGATTAACCACCATAGCAATTTGTAGATAGAAACTATACATCCACAAAAGAAACACATAGGAGATGTAGCCCTATTAACTTAATGGAATGCAAGTTTAGTGTTTAGAGTTTAGTTTGATTTGGTTTGAGTTTATTTGAGTTTCATTCAGATGTGTTTTGTTTTTATTAGCTTGATTAAGACTGTCTTTTATTTTTGAGGTGATGCAGGACAGAAATGAGAGTGCTGCCATCTGTTTGTGTAGACCATCCCTGACTGTCACTTAATAGCTATGAGCACCCGACCGGACCCGCAATAGGGTAAACCAAGCTTGATCCATTCTGAAATGAAGCCGAACCAACTCTGAAATGGACCAAAAAGAGCTGAACTGGCCCCAAAACCACTAGAACCAGATCTGAACCACCTCAAAATGGCCTGAACCAGGTCTGGGGGCATCAACCTGGCATTGAACCAATGTGAACCAGACCCAACTGGGTTTAGGAGATATGGGAGGATCTGAGGTCCTTTGTACTTATAAAGTGTCCGTGCCCCCGTATCGAGCACCATCATCGCTGCTACTCTTTGACGACGAATCCTCGGACGTCTGGTACTGCACTTGGATGTTCGGCTAATAACCTTAATTAGTAATTAATTATTTAAATAGCTAATAACCTTAATTAGTGACTACTAATGTAGGGGGGATTGTGGCCGTCGTCAAGGGTGAGCATGAGGAGGCGTGAAGCTCACTTTCCCAGTGGGGAATCATGGCAGGCTGAGAGCGGCGCGAAGCTGACTTCTCCAGTGAGGATCATGGCGGGCCAAACGTGACGCGCATGGGCACATGATGCCAAGGTCGACAGAGTTGTGGCCACTCAGTGGGTGCCCGGGTGTGAGGCGGTGCAGCAGGCCACGCCAAAATGGGAGGCCCAAAATCCCTTCTGTCCTGCGGCTTCATCAGTCATCCGGACAAGTAGAGGCACTGTAGGCACAGGTGACAGGTGGTGTCGGCAGTGTGGTTGGGAGGAGATAGAGCTTGGGGAGGGGCTCTGCACATCGCCGACTCCCCGATCTCTTTCTCTTCTTTCGAACTTCTTCTTCGAACTGCTTCATCTCAACCTCCTTCTCTGTCATTGTCTTCTGGAGTCAGTGCGATAGCGGACGAGGTAACTGGAGCTAGGGAAGGTGAGGAGGGTGAATGTTAGCCTTCACCGTGGGTGGAGTCTGGAAAGCTAGGTGGCAAGAAACAGAGGAGGGTATAATGTTGTTGGTTGGCGGCCATGCATGAGAGTGAAGGTTGGGATGGAGGGGGAGATCCAGGAGGGCATTGGGGTGGAGATGAATGGGGTGGCCGAGGATCTTGTGGGAGCCAGAAGGGGTCAGCGTGGGAATGGGTATTATCAGAGGCAGAGTGGTGACAATGACGGAAGTAGAGGTGGGGAGCTTAGGGAGTTTCTTGGAATGGCAGAATAAAGAACGGTTGGAGGAGGAGAGACGCTGGACTACCTTCCAGAGGTTCGGTGGAGAAGCCAGACGATCCTTCCGGGGGTGGAGAAATGACTGGGAGCACCCGAAGGTGAAGGAGGAGGTGACCAGCCTCTGCCGAGGGTGACAGGGAAGAGCTAACCAACATTGGAGGTGAAGTTCTTACCTGCGGGAAGAAGGGAGGTGGGATGCTGGCCATGTCTCTGGAGCCTTCGGAAATGTCTATGTTGAACGAGAAAACGGAGCCAAGGGAGGGGAAAAATGAGCAGTAACAGGGAAATCATTTCATTGTCTTCATCATTCCCTCTTATCAACCTATGGTCTGCTATTGTAAGGAGGAACCAAAATACAAAAATAAACTTTTAAGGACCTATTTACAAACATGTCCTCTAAAGGACTGAATTGTAAAGACAAGGACTTAAAGGGTATTCCAAATATTAAAAGAAAATACAGAAAATAACTCTCACTATTGTCCGACTAAAATAATATGCGGCGTCTTCTTAAAATCGAACGATGCCATCTTCAAATAATCGGTCCATTCAGTCCGAACTGATCCCCATCATGGGGTTTGTTTAGGTTTGGCATAGCGTCTTTTCAATTTGAGGTGCTTTGGCTTTTTTCTTACTCGACTTATATTTCCAATTTGGTGTGTTTTATGGGATTTTAATGAGTTTGAGATTTGATAGTTTTAGATTTGGAATTTTTTAGTTTTGGGATTTTACGCTTAAAATTTCAGATTTGAAGATATTTGGATTTGAGATTTTAGAGTTTGTGTTTCATGGGTTTGGGTTTGATGTTTGGAGATTTCAATGCTGGTTTCAGACTTGATGTTCATGTTTTTAGCTTCAGATTTGAACATTTTTTATTTGAGATTCCAGATTTTAGGTTTCAGATTTGAGTACTTTGGATTCGGTTTTATAGTTGGGAACTTTTGAATTTGAGATTTTAAGTTTGTATTTCAGATTCTAAATTTGGGATTTTGAGTTTTTTTATTTGAGATTTCAGGTTTGAACTTCAAATTTTGGGGCTATTGATTTGAAATACAGATTTAAAGTTTGGGATTTAGGATTTTGTGTTTGGAGTTTCAGATCTGTAGGTTTTAATTTGGTCTTTTCAGATGTTGCATTTCAGATTTCTGTTTTTTGGAAGGCTTTCGGGTTTGCAGATTTTTTTTTGTCAGTTTTTAGATTTTAGCATTCTACGATATCTAGAGTTCCAGTTTCGGAGGTTTCTGATTTTGTGGTATTTTTTAGATTTTCCAGATTTCTTGCATGCGTTTTTTAATTTGCTGTTTTTCTTTTTTTTTGTTTTGTTTAACTTGTGTCTTAAGTTATAAAAAATAGATGAAATTTGTCTTTTATGGTGTTTTCAGTTTGTTTTGAGTTTCTTTACTTATTTTTCATCTTTTAGCCAATTTTGATTTGTTTGGAGGTATTTTCAGTTTTTTCTGGTTTATTTTATGTTTTCTGGGTTTATTTGATTTATCTGGCCATTAATTTGCTTTTTGGGTTTAAAAATTTTATTAAAAATTTTAATTATTTGAAAATTATGTTTTGAGTTATTTTGACTTGAATTTTTTTCAACTGTTTGACCAGAATTATGGTATTTTAGAAATTATTTAATTATATTCTTTTGTTTTTTATGTACATTTTTTTAAGTTTATGGGACTCATTGGAAACTCTCAATCACATCCACAATGCACAAATTTCAAAATTTTTTAATCGTTGGAGATTTGAATACAAGGTACATGTGGGAGACATGAAAAGTCTTAATCCCATCTCGATGGTTTAAGATAGAGTCCTGTTGACCTTTAATTGGTATTAGGGACTCTTCCCATGTGATTAGTCTCTTTAGTTAAGTACAGGCATGTTGGTGTGTAAAAATCGTATAAGGCCTTTTCCTTAGCTTTTAGGCTATTGTTTCCCTTGGCATTGGCTTATGCATAAAGCTGTTTAAGGGCATATTAGGAATCTCTTTTGACATTATTTTCTTTACATACTCCGAGTAGCAGGTTCTACTCTTTTGCAAGGGATGACCTTACCGGTTAAATGGGCATTTTTATAGGATAGCATAGAACTGTGCCCTTTAAAGGGAGTGATAATTTTTTGCTTGATCTTTGGAGTATCGTTTTAAAGTTTCAACTCTTATAGAAAATTTACCTAAACCGTTTGATCAATGTAGGATTTAGAATGTGATTTTAGAGTATGATATTTTGAGCATGGTTTCAAGGGTTTCAACTTTTATAGGAGATTTACTTAAACCACTTGCTTGGTGTGTTTTAAAATTTGATGGTTGGAGCATAGTTTTAAGGTGTCTAACCTTTATAGGACATCTACTTGAACCACATGTTCGAGATCTATGTTATTGGGCGCAATCGCCTTAATCACCTAGGCAAGACAAGGCGAGGCAAAAAATGCCTTGCTTTGGCTCTTATTGCCTAGGTGACTGCCATGCAGGTGTTCTGCTAGTGCAGGGTGGGAAGAAGCCTCTTATGGACCTGGTAGGGGGATGCCACCGGATTTGGTGACTTATGGTCGTAGTAACTCACTTTTTTATTTGTATATCTATCAAGTTGCAATGTACCCATGGATTGCAAAATCGGCCGATCCTTGCAGAATCGGCCGATCGAGATTGGGATCGGCCGATTCTTGGATTAAATCGTAACCCACCGATACGATTCTGGTTGGAACTTCCGATCCGGCCCAAACTTCCAATCTAATCGGTCGGAATTGCTAGGATCGGTCAAGGGTTGACCGATTCAGCAAGATCCAATCGGAAATCGGTCGACCCTAGAATCCGGAAATGTCCGGAATCGGATCGATTCTAGACCCGATTCCGGACCATTTTTTGGAGGGGAAGATCCGACCGATTCCCCCTTCCTACTTCCGATTTTCACCTCCCCCTCCCCTTCAATCTCTGGGGCTCCCCCCCTCTGGCGATCTAGTGCAATGAGCGGCAATCCAACTGTGAGAGGTGGCCAATCCCCCTGAAACAAGTAAATTTGGGGGGGGGACCCCGATCCCTACTCCCCCCTCCCCCTTCCCCCCCTTTCAATCTCTGGGGCTTCCCCCTCTGGCGATCTAGTGCAATGAGCGGCAATCCAACTGTGAGAGGTGGCCAATCCCCCTGAAACAAGTAAATTTGGGGGGGGGGGGACCGATCCCTACTCCCCCTTCCCCCCTTCTAGCTCCAGTTTAGCAGTAAGCACCCTTCGGGGGTGTCTCTGTGCGTCTAAACACCCCTGAGGAGGTGGTTGCTATGAGCACCCCTTCGGGGCCCATTCCCCCTTTGGCCCTTTTGGCTCCCCTGATATAACCATAAAATTTTTTCCCCTCAAATACCCTGTTTATGATAATGCAAACATATTAATTTATTTCTTTATCATTTATACTATCACATATATATAAGATTCATAATCATAAATATATATTATGTACTTAAAATTTATAAAGATTTATTTTAACTCTCTTCTTTCTCTGATATGATAGTTTGCACTTGTATGACAGTTTCACACAATGAACTTACTTTGTATGACATTGGTAGAATGTCATCCACATTTTTCCATTTTTTTAATTGTTTACTTATTTTTCTGATTTTTTGAAATTTTATGATTTAAAAAATTAAAAATGGCCGATTTGGGATCGCCCTTTCGTTTGGAGGATCAGCCGATCTGGACCAATCGGATATGATCCGGATCAGATTGGTGGTTACCGATCCCAATCCCGCGATCTTTGAATATACCTAAGTCGAATTACTTTAGTTGAGCCAGTAGTTTGTGTATCACGGTTATTTGTGGACATTTTGATTAAAAATTTTTGATACATAATGATTAAATAAAATTGAAGAAAATAGTTAGTAACATAATTAACTTTAAAAATTGAGAGCGTTAAGAGTCTTGTGAGAATTGAGTGCTTTAGAGAGAGAGAGAGAGGAGCCCCTTGGGGCATTGTATGTGCGGCCGATGGCTAGTTGTTAGGTGATCCAGTGTGACACATCACTCATGGTGGCCGACCTAGTCCAACTTGCCCCAACCCAGCCGACCTAGTCTAGTGGGTTGATTGATCTGACACAGGGTTGGTTCAATTAAGACTGTTCACAGTTCAGTTTGGTTTGGTTTGAGACCAAAATTTTTCAAACTGAACCGAACCGATAAGATGAAGGAAATCAAACCGAACCAGTTCATTTAGAAGCCAAACTGAAATTGAACCGAACCTAATTGAAACCGGTTTGGTTCATCGGTTCATGCTTGGCATTGAGACTTGGAAAATTGTTGGAATTTTGAGACTTGGAAGTAAAGATCAATAGATTGTAATTGGTTCAAATAAAAAGTTGAGAATGCAGGTTGTATTTTTGTGATCCAAGCAAAAATAATACAACTAAATAAATTGAAAAATTTTAGACATTAATCCCACATCTGTTCAACTTAAGAAAGTTGAAACCACTGAATACTGCTGTTCTTAAAAACAAAAATAATTTATGTGATGCACATGGTTGTTTATAGTGAAGGTGGACCAAAGTTAACCATGTCAATAATGTCATATACAAACAATGGCAATAAAAATTTAGCAGACAGGCTGTTTGGAATTTACGAGACTGACCAGGCACAAGTTGTTTATAATTTGTGACTGACCAGAGCTGATTTTAGGCACTTCATTAGGATTTGAAGTTTCTGATGTGACCAACGTGTCCATGTGATCTGATAAACTGTTGTTTCCTTGAATGATTAACTTTTTCAACTTCTTTCTTCCCACGTATATTCTGGCAGATTTAGAGCAATTTGATGTAATCTAGTGACATCCAGAGCAGTCAGTAAAATTATAAATCAATTATCTACCTAGAGCACCAATAGAAACACATGGATATTTGACTACAATAGATAAACCCACCATGAACCATGCTTCAAATTTTATCTACAAGGATTATATGACTATGTTGGAACCTCGTTTATTCTCTTTTGTAGAAAATTCTTTTTGCTTTAGGCTAGCATTGACTACTATAAAAATATGTGGTATTCGTAGGAGTATTAGTTAATTTGATGTGGTATTATTTTATAGGAACACCGATGGTTCCACAGATTTGCTAAGTGTCGATATGGGTATCACCCACCACTTAGATGATCTGAACCACAATTTAATTTGTGAGGTTATCTGAGTTCTTTGGAAATAAATTTTGACCTCTCTCCACCGGACTTGCGATATTTCGGTGTTAATTACATCGAGCGAACACTCGAATACCCTTGATTGACCGTCACAACAACATATTAATCGGAAGCCATTCATCCACATAAAGGAAGCTGGAAGACATATCCCCATGGCCTTATGAGATGGAATTTGGTTGAACTTAATTCAAACTTTTAAGTTTGGGTTCATTGATTTTCTTCTTGATTTAGGATTTGATTTGATTTGTTTTGTTCATGTCTTTGGTCATTTGTTGACTTAGACAATTTTGAGTTGATCTCTTTTTTTTATTTGTTTGTAGGAATTCATTTCCATTTTTTTATGTGTTTGCTAGCATTTTTTGCTTGATTTAAGTGAATTTCTTATTATTATTAAGATTTGTTCTTAATAATATTGATCACTTTAATTTTTCATGGTTGATTTTAATCAAACATAACTTGATTTTGTAGTCATTGGTTGACATTTTTTATGTATTATTTAATGACATAATTTTGGTTGGATTATGTTAACATTTTATTAACGTTTTTGATTAATTAAGTAGCATTATCTATTTGGGTTGATTTAATTTTTTATGGTTAAGTCGGATTTAAACTTAACATGTTTTGTAACCATTTGTGGTTATTTTTTATGTATGATTTTATGACATGAATTTGATTTGATTATGATGGCATTTTTGTTAATAAATAAGTAATTATTTGATTTAATCAAATTTGATTTTTAGATTTACTTATTTGATTTGATTTATTCAAATTTAATTATTTGATTAAGTTTGAAAATTATTTAAATAATTTATTTAGTTTATTCCATCTCTTGGAGTTCATAAGGATTTGATGTCACTTTTGGAGTAACATAACACATCAATCGAACTTGAATTTCATTTCATGTCGATCTGAGTACATGGAAGTACAACAAATGAGAGAGCATTCAAGCCTTTCTTCTCAATACATGTTATGACTTGTGTTCGGTTTGACCGGCATTACGGCTTTACCGATCTGGGTTTTCATTTAGAATTCCCGTTCGGTTTGACCGGCATTTCGGTTTGACCGATTTGGGTTTTCATTTAGAATTCCCGTTCGGTTTGGCCGGCATTTCGGCTTTACCGATTTGGGTTTTCATTTAGAATTCTCGTTCGGTTTGACCGGCATTTCGGTTTGACTGACTTGGGTTTTCTATTTGAATTCCCGTTCGGTTTGACCGGCATTTCGGTTTGACCGACTTGGGTTTTCTATTTGAATTTCCGTTCGGTTTGACCGGCATTTCGGTTTGACCGACTTGGGTTTTCTATTTGAATTTCCGTTCGGGTTTTCTATTTGAATTCCCGTTCGGTTTGACCGGCATTTCGGTTTGACCGTCTTGGGTTTTCTATTTTTATCCAAAATAGTGAACTATTTTTGGGCCCCTTTTAATGGAAATGTAGCGCAAAACCACTTAATTTCGGCAGCATTTCGGCTAGACCGGAGTTGGGTTGGCTATTTTCTATCCAAAATAGTTTACTATTTTGGGCCCCTTTTATGGAAATGTAGCGCAAAACCATCCCCTTTATATGGAAAGGTAGCACAAAACCAAAGTATTTCTTACCTTCTAAGGAGTGAGAATGTGGAGCTTCTCTCTCTTCCCAACTCTCTTTTTTCAGCACTCTCCCCCTTGTACGTATGGCACTTGGGGGGCTATTTATAGGAATTTTAGAGGGGCAAAAGGGTCATTTTGAAGACCCCACTAAACCCATTTTCGAGTTAGTGGGGGTGACTGGAACGGGGTATAGTTACCCCATTTCCTCCCTTTTTTTCTGAGTTCTTTCGGTGCTGTTTGACCAGAGTCAAACCGGGGGGTAAGTTCACCCCCCAGTTGGCCGAAGCCACAGCCGCCCGCGCGTGGGCGCGCGCGCGGCCCACGACTGCCGAGTCGTGTGCGTGTGTTGTTTTTTTTTTATTTGAAATTCTCCCCCGGTCAACCGGGAACACCCCCCGGGTTGACCAAGGCCCGCGCAGCAGCGGCGGCGGCTGCGCGCGCCCGCGCGGCGGCGGCGCGCGCGCCCGCGCGGCGCACCGGCCCACGCGGCCGGTTGCGCCCGCGGGGCCTTTGCCCCATATTTTTTTTTCTTTTGTGTTTTTTTTTGTCAGCCGCGGCCGGCCACGGAACTGCCGCCCTCAGCCCTCTCTCCTCTCGGTTCTCTCTCCCCGACAGGCTCGCTCGCGGCTGCTTCTCTCCGCCTCGACGGTGCGCATGCAGAGGACTTCGACGGCGACGGAAGGCTCGCGCGTACGGGGGAGTCCCGGCGGCTATGGCTTCTGGCCATGCTCCTCTTTGCGTGGGGGTGGCTGCTCGGCCGGTCCTCACGGCGACAGGACTTCCGGTGGGGTGCGTTTCCGCGGCAGGAGGTCCGAGTTTTTGGCCGCAGCGGCGGCGGTGGACTTAGGCGCCGACGCCGGTCAATAGGAGCCCACAAAGGGGACTTCTCCTTCCTTTCTTCACCTAACGGTGACATAGCTTTGTTGCGAGGTCCCTTCTAGTGGTGCCGGTGCGTACGCAGGAACCTGGCAGCGGGGCTTCTCTCGTCGGTGAACGTCTCGACGGAGCTCGCTTCAGCAACTTTTGGTGAGGGTCTTTCTCTCGACCCTTCTCCTTTATTTGTCAATGGCGCAAAGCAAATCTGCCGGGGATAGATTTCTTCAGCGCTCTCCGTTTTTTTTTTACAGCCCAGGCAGCGACATTCCTCTTGACGTGCTTCTATAGACGGTGGCCTTTAGCAGTGGCGTCGAAGTCCTCTCCGACGTCGACGGCAGTTCGTGCGGTTGCGAAACTTGTCGCGACAACCCGTGACGACACTGGTCGGGGAGACGGATCAACGGCAGCGGTCTTCTACTGTCATGCGGTGCTTCGTGCGTTCGTCCCGTCTTGACCGACAGCTCCAACAACGGTGCGACGACATCGGAAAGGGTGACGACATCGTCTTTTATTTTATTTTATTTCCATTGTATTCAGTGGTCATTCATTTTCATCATTTTTTTTTCGACCACGATCCGGATGAATTTCGAGGGATTTGTGTCCTCGGATTTAAATTCCGGCAAGTTGTACAAACATGTTTGTGAAGGAATACATGTGTGCACATTGAGTTAGTTTATAAAAATGTGTTGCTTGTCGGTTTATTATTTTTTTCTTTGTCAAAAATAACTAGTTCAACAAATGCCCCCCACGGGATATTCCCCGAAGGTGGAACCGTAGGGGTGTGTCCCGTGTCGAGACAACTAACCTCACCCTCTTGGTTAACGACATTTTGCCATTCCTGGCCTGACTTTTGTAGACATTTTTTCTTGACCCCTTCTTCGCTCTTTTTTTATCAAACAGGAGAATTATGACTCGTGGCAGAGGTCAGTCTAAACGAGGTGGCAGTTGGAATGAACCCCCACGTGGGCGTGGCTCTGCTTCTCGTGCAACTTCATCTTGTAAAAAGCCAGCGTCTACTCCTCTGAAGAGATATGTACAAGCACCGAGGCAGTTAGAATCATCTAAATATGGGCTTCATGATTTTCATTTAGCTGCCAAGGAGCTGACCGGTTCTATGAGTGGGGCTGGATTGGTCGATCTGCAGTTGATCTGCTACTCACGGGGGAGTTTCTTCTATGATCGACCTATAGGGTATCCAGTCCATTACCCTTCCTGACGAGAGTTTGCTTGACTTCATCTGTGCTTCTCCAGTTTTCAATGGTGTCGAGGATGATCAACTCTCACATGAAGATAAGAGCAGACTTGAGCGTGCCGTTCTACGGGGCCGGGATATTTTGCAGAACACAATTGCTTTTTCATATCCTTCGTTTCCGATCGGCATGGCAGGTCGTGATTGTATGCCTGGGCCTTTGTCATTAGGCCTTTTAGGAGTGTGCATTACAAAACACATCAGCAGTTTCCACTTCACTCCAGGAATGTGGTCCCTGAACGGTCCTTGTCACTCCGATGCAGCAAATTACAGGCTTGGTTGTTTCATAGCACCTAGTTGCCAATCTTTTTCCAGCGAAGGTTTTGACGGCAGATGTCACTTGGATGAGATCTTGGACCAGAATGTTGATAGTTGGTATGGTCGCTTGTCTGTAAAGCGATCTCATGTGCCTCGTGCTGGGGCTTGCGAATGGCTAGAATATATTCTAGCTAATTTCGGAAGACGTTTGGAGCTGGTTGGTCTTCGAGATGCTGTGCGAGCTGCTTTGTATGATTACCCTTGCCATGAAGGGTATATACAGGCTTTGGCAGAGCGGTTTAATCGCCGTTGGAACACCTTCGTTACTGCTGAGGGGGAGACTTCCCTGGATTTATGGAGTTTCCATATTCTTTCTGGCCTCCCTATTTATGGAGTCATGTATGAGGAGGTGGTTTTAGACGATTTGCATAGAAGCCAAACAGATGACCAAGGTGATTATAAATTGGCTTACTGCCACAGGTATTTAATGAAAGTCTGGAGAGATCTCTCATTGTTGAATGTGAACCGTTTTTCCACAGGTTCACATCGGGTTACATGTGACGCATGGCTGCGTCATTTTTACGGCGGTCCGTATTGTTATGACGGTGTTTTTGCCAAACTGGGATTTAAACGGACGGATCGTGTTCAGATTGACAGGCCGCCTCCTTGTGCTGCAGATTTGACTTTGTAGCCCTTTTCAGAAACAGAGGATCCATGGGACCTTGGTGAGATCACTCACCTTGCTGCGTATTTAGCATATTGGCTATGCACATTCGCCGTTCCATTTGGCGAAGGGGATATAATTCGTGCCAGTGTGCTATATCCTGCTTGCCGTTTGGCGTGTGGCACTCGGTTGGCAATCGCTCCAGCTTCCTTAGCCACCATATATCATTCATTTGGAGCCATTGCAACACATCCTTCCCCTAGGGACTGTCAGATTCTGATGGCCACTCATTTTATCAGTGCATGGGCTCCCTCTTTATTCGGCGGTATGCCGGTTGCAGTAGATATGCTGGATCCATTCTCTCCATTGATTTTCAGGTTTGCTGGTGGTTCTTCTTTGAGATCACATTGTCAGCTGAAAAATGCCAGGAGACTCTTGTCGACACTTCATTTTGATGGCAACAAGGGTTTATATTTTGATCATTGCAGTTTAGGCCGCCGTCCCCATTCAGCTAGGGAGAAGGAAGGGGCTCTTTCTTGGGTGGATCCTCTTACCAACAAGTTCAGTAGGAGGGTTGCCCGAGAATGGTGTTTGAGTACACGTCCCAGTGTTCTGGTTTTTCGCCGTGGTCGGTGCACTATCTTGGAGCCTTACTATCCTCATCGATTTGGGAGGAATTTTGGCTATGATCAGAGCGTTGTTCCTAACGCAGATTTTCATATACTGGCGCGACTGTATGAAAAGCCAGATAGTCATTTGATAGCTGCAGAGTGGTGGTCTTATTTCAGTCGTGCCGACCAAGATGCTTCTTTACACATTCCAGCAACTAGCTTTTCCGAAGCTTTTGACTTGATTTATGGCAACTGGTGGTCACACCACAGCCATAATTACAACTTGCTTCCTAAGATGTTGTTTGAGGTTGAGCGTGCTAGGTTGTGTCTTACTGACAGGGCTCCGCCAAAGATAGCAGCAAATGTGCTTACTCGAGATTTTCCTTCCTTGAAGCAGTCCGTACTAGAGGCTTATGATTCCTGGGAAAAAGACGGATTGCTGCCACCTACCCCTGTTGTACATTATAGGGGTATATTCACTCCATTAGTAGAGCCGCTCAGGGCTCCTCAGCGTCTACAGCAGCCCGCAGAGACATCCGCGGTGGATTGGTTTGACATGTTTGTACGGGACATCACTGGATGTTCCAATGTTTCCCTCGAGGGGCTGCTACCACCTACTGATGCCGAGAGTTGTTGGCGTCGGCATTTGATTGAGGCGATTTCTACCTGGGGACCGCTTGAGGATGCCCTGGATGTTGAGCAGGCTACTACATTCGGCGAGATTCGAGCAGCAGTGTTGAGTGCCGCCTACAAGGTGGGTCGGGATGCCGGCTTGTTGCTCTGTCGTCCGCTTGCCCTTCCTTTTACAGGTATTCAATCTGCTTTGTCCATTTGGTCATTGATTAATTGTTAATCATTTAACCTTGAGATATGTGCAGAATCTCGGGGTGCCAGTTCTTCTCGTAGCCGCCCGAGGGTATCACCTGATGTGGGGGAGACTCCTCGTCCTTTTAAAAGGCCGAGGGCTATGTTGAGTTCTGATCCCTCGCCCCGAGGTATGGACTGATCCACTTTACTTGGTCAGCTTTACAATTTATGCATGTGATTTTTTTGGTATGCACCTCTCCCCTTTTCTCTTCCTTTCTTGTAGCTTCACCCACTCAGGCCAAAGTTACAGGAAAAGTGCCTACTAACAATGAATCGGCTGAACGTCCTCTGTTTGTAGTTGATCCTTCACCTTCTCCCTTGAGTGATGGGGAGATAGTCGGTGAGGATGTCTATCCTTTCTTCACGGAGGATCTCTTATCAGGGGATGCTCCTCCTTCAGGTATATTTTCTTTTGGGATTATCACCCCAGGAGTAACCCTATCGTATATTCAAGGTTATTAACTCCTTTTTTATTTGCAGTTGAGGTACCTGATAGGAGTACACCTCGTGAGGTTGGTAGCCCACCTGCGGCCCATGATATGGACGACGATGTTTTGAGTGCACCACCTGTACCTGGTCCATATCTTCTACCATGGTATGAGATTGTAGTCCCATGTGCTACCCTTCCTCCATTCTCAGAGGTGAGTTTTTTAGGAGTCGTTCTCATACCTTTATTGACTTTGATGAAGCCGTGTCTTTACTTTCTTGGGCTACTTCTTTTTTCTTGTAGGCCTCTGAACCAGTCATTCCATCGTGCCCTGAAAGGGCCAATGAGCCAGATGGTCCACCACTGGTTAGTCCAGACGTGACCTTGATCGAAGATGAGGTTGGAGGATGTTCCCCGCATGGTAAGGCTTTTCATATTTTCTATTTGGGGATGCTCTTTACAAGTTCTGATCCCTTGACTACTTAATGCTTTCAGATCGAGGAGCTCAGAGTGTCAGTGTTGCCCAGGAGGCTGATCCCGAGCTTGGCATAGTGTGGCCGGCCTCTTCCACGGGATGCCAGCGATCCTCCCAAGGCATGGGTCAGACCCTCCTGCAGTCTTTAGACGGCCTTTTGGATCCTCTTCTCTCAGTGGAGGATATGCGAGAGGATCTTCGGGCAGTGACTTCTTGCTACCACGCTTTGGGCTGCCCCATGGAGCCATGGATTACAGCAGTAGAGCGGCTTTGGCAGCAATTTTGCCAGCGACTGATGGACGAGAGGGTCCGAGTCACTTGGGAGACTGTCACGCAGCCTCTTATTTGTGAGAAGACCACCCTCGTACGTGCTGTCTGGGCCGACATCCAGCAGTTGGATACACACTTGGGCATTTTCGCGGAAGAGGAGAGATTGCTTCAGGAGGAGTGCACCACGCTTGAGGACCGTCGCCGAGAACTAGATGCTGAAATCCATATGGCGAAGGACCGTCTTGGGAAGCTTGCAGGGCTTGTACATGGGGCGAAGCAGCAGCATGGTGTGAAGACAGCAGAGGCTGCCCGCCTGACACAGGAGATTCAGGAGCTCGAGAGGACAAGGCCCTCTTAGCTTTTAGCTTTTCTACTCCTTTGTATCTGCTTATATTCCATGATACACCTGTACTCTTCCTTTGTTTTATTGAAAGAAAAGACACTTTTGTGTATGATGTGTTTTTCTTATGTGAATGCGTGAATGTGGTAGAGAATAACAAAATTATTTGTTAGTGAGACCTAAATTGTTTGTAGGCCTCGATATAGACACCATCCTGAGGTGCATGTTGGATGGAGTTGTGGGAGCCATATGGACTTAAAGGTCTTTATGGCGTAGATTTGTAGAATATGAGCCAAGTGGATGTAGACTTAAAGGTTATGATGGTATGAAATTTCGAACCATATAGGCTTAAAGGCCATGATGGTATAAAATTTAAAGCTATATAGGCCTTGAGAGCCATGATAGCATGGGGGCTTTGGAAAACCATATAGACCGAATGGGTCATAATGGTACGAGATCTTCTTCTCTGGTTTTTTTGAAAACCATATAGACCGAAAGGGTCATGATGGTAAGAGTTTGATAACCACATAAACTTCGTTGTTTACGGTGGTATATACTTTTAAGGCTATGTAGGCCATGGAGACCATGATAGCTTGTGATTTTTTTATTTATTTATTTTTGAAAAGCTATATAGGCCTTGAGGGCCATGATAGCATGATTTTTTCTTACTAGCCTGACTGCCCTTGCGGGTTTTCACCCAGACTAGCCCCCTTTGTATTTTGCCTACACGCCTCAGTGAGGTTTTTTTTTTTTTTTCGTGTAGCGGGGTTACCTGATTTTGCCTAGGGCACCCTTTCGGGTTTTCACCCTAACTAGGTATATTTTGACAATTTTGCCCTTGACCAATCAATTGAAGATAAATGGCTAAGTTTGTCGGGGCATCTCTATTTTTAGCCCCCCTTTTTTTTCTTTTTTTTCTTTCTTTGAGCAAGTGAAGAATTCATGCTTCTTCGGGCCATTGATTGGGCGGTGAGGAATTAAGGCTTCCCCTGGGCCATAGGGTTTTAAGGGTTTTGTATCATTTGGTTTGTGAACATGAATGAATCACATTCGACTTGTATGATACAAATTTTGGGCGGCTTCATGCCAATGGAACCCACTGGCTTATGAGCATGAAAGAAAACAAAGAGTTCATACTCAGCCTTTTAGGCTTAGGTTCGGAGGTAGCTTTATGCCATTATAACCCAAGGGCTTGTGAGTATGACATAATCATATTCGGCTCAGGGGTATGAGTTTGGGTCGGTTTTGTACCAAGGGGAAAAAACCATAGGCTTTAAAAGATGACAGAATCATGCTTGGCTTGTAAGGTTCGGAGTTTTAGGGGCAATTTTGTATCCAAGGGAATCTTATAGGCTTGAGGGTATGATGAAAATCATACTCGGCTCCTGGGGTTTAGAATTTAGGGGTAATTTTATGTCAAAGAGGAAACCCATGGGCTTAGGAGGATGAAAGGATCATTCTCGGCCTTAGGGTATGAAGTTTAGTGGTGGCTTTATGCTGCTTGAACCCGTGAGCTTGGGAGGATGAAAGTATCATGCTCGGCCTTGGGGTTTAGAATTTGAGGTGGCTTCATGCCATTTGAACCCGTGGGCTTGGGAGAATGAAAGGATCATGCTCGGCCTTAGGGTGTGAACTTTTGGGGTGGCTTCATGCCATTGGAACCCGTGGGCTTGGGAGAATGAAAGGATCATGCTCTGCCTTGGGATTTAGAATTTGGGGTGGCTTCATGCCATTTGAACCCGTGGGCTTGGGAGAATGAAAGTATTATTCTCGGCCTTGGGGTATGAAGTTTGGAGTGGCTTTGTGCCAAAAGGAAACACAGGCTTGGGAGGATGAAAGGATCATACTCGGCCTTGGGGGTTTCGAATTTATAGCCCATTCTCTGGCCAATTTTGTTGAAATTCGTGCTCGGGTGCATAGTATTTCTTAATATGCTTCCCATTCAAAGACGGAAAAGGAATCTCTCCTTTACTGTCTATCACAGTATATGCACCACCTTCAAACACCCTGTCAATGACATATGGGCCAAGCCAGTTTGGAAGGAATTTATTTTTAGGCCGTGCTGCCATGACAACCTTTTGTTTTACCATGACGAGATCACCCTTTTGGAATGCTCTTTCTTTTACCAGTTTGTCGTAGGCCCGAGACATCCTGGCTTGGTAAACTTTGATGTGTTTGTAGGCTTCTAGCCTTTTTCCCTCCAACTTTTCCAACTCCATGAATCGCCTTTGTGCTTCGTCAAGTCCCTCAAAGGGAAGGCCGCTGATGCACTGCGACTCGGTATGAGGCTAACTCGATTTCTACGGGTATTACAGCCTCACCTCCGTAAACCAAGGAGAAGGGGGAACAACCTGTGGGAGTTTTGTATATGGTACGATAAGCCCATAATGCTTCTTGCATCTTATCATCCCAGTTTCGCTTCTTGCCCCCTACCACTTTGACAAGGAGTTTGCAAAGTGTTTTATTAAAGGCTTCGGCTAAGCCGTTGGCCTGTGGATTGTAGACGGTGGATGTCTTCCAATCAATATGAAATTTGGCAGCCATTTTATAAATGGTTTGATTTCGAAATAGGGTACCGTTATCAGAAATAATCCGATTTGGTACACCGTATCTGTATATGATGTGATGCCGAACAAACCGGGCTACCACCTCTCCTGTGACTTCCCTTGCTGGGATTGCTTCAGCCCACCGTGAAAAATAATCCGTTGCTGCGAGTATAAACTTGCAACCTCTGGAGGAGGGTTTAAAAGGGCCCACAATATCCATACCCCATTTGGCAAAAAGCCATGTCGTAATAGTTGGACATAGTTGCTTTGGAGGGCGTTTCGGGACTGGCCCAAATGCTTGGCATTCGTGACAGGTTTTAGCATATTTTTCACAATCAGTGTACATGCTGGGCCAGTAATAGCCTTTCAACTTAATTGCAATTTTCATTTTGGGTCCAGATTGATGGGCTCCACATAAGCCACCATGAACTTCCCTCATTATCTGATGGGCTTCTAGCATGGATAGGCATCTTGCAAGGATGACTCTTTCCTTTTCGGGCATCAACCGATATAATTCTCCATCCAAGAGTTGGTATGAGGCTGCCCTCCTTGTAAGTTGAATACGTTCTGCCCGATCATCAGGCAGGATGCCGTTCTTGATGTTGATGATTGGTTGGCACCAATCTGCTTCTTCCAAACGTTTGTCAGTGCCTTTTTCTAGGAAGTTGACCTCCCCAGTGGCAAATTCACCATCTTCTTTAATAGAAGTTGGAATCAACCTTCGATGTTTGACCACAATGTCAAGCTTTCATTCGGGTGGTAATTTAATTACCGAGGCCAGTTTGGCCAATGCGTCAGCTTGAGAATTTTGCCTCCTTTTGACTTGTTGGATGCTAAAAAGGTAAAACTTTTCAGCTAGTCGGGAGGCCATAGCGTGGTGCGCAACGAGCTCTTCCTTTCGGACTTCAAATATGCCCAGCATTTGTTGCACCACTAGCATCGAGTCCCCAAAAGCCTTGAGGCATCGGATGCCCATGTCGAGGGCAATTTCTAAGCCGATGATGAGTGCCTCATACTCTGCTTCATTATTGGTGAGGGATTGCTGCAAAGCACACGAGCTGTGTAGTACTCCGCCATCAGGGCCGAGGAGTACTATGCCAGCACCTGCCCTCGTCTTGATTTGGCCATTGGATGTCCTATCCAGGTTGGATGCTCCATCGAAGTGCAAGTGCCAGTACTTGATTTCAACGTCTTGGACTTCTTGTGATCCTTCTTCTCTCAATGTCTCTTCATCAGGTAATTGGAAGTTGAGAGGGGAATCTTCGTCCACGGGGTGGGCCGCTAAGAAATCAGCCATCCCTTGCCCTTTTATGGCCCTTTGTGGGACATATTTAATGTCGAACTCCATGAGGAGGAGTGCCCATTTGCCAAGACGTCCGGTCAGGATGGGCTGCTTCAACATATATTTCAAGGGGTCAAACTTAGATATCAAGTTGACCTCATGGGACAGAAGATAATGCCGTAACTTTTTTGCGGCGAACACCAGTGCCGAGCACATTTTTTCCATTGGGGAATATCGGTGCTCAGGGCCAATTAACCGTCGACTCAAATAGTACAACGGCTGTTCTTTTCCCTCCTCATTCACTTGGGCTAGAAGAGCTCCTAAAGAGGCATCTAATGCGGTGATGTACAAAATGAGGGGTTTGCCTTTAATGGGGGCTCCTAGGACACGTGGATTGAGTAGGTACTCTTTGATTCCGTCTAGGGCAACTTGGCAGCTTTCGTCCCATTTGAAGGGCACTCCCTTCTTGGCCAACTTGGAGAATGGATGGCACCTTCCTGACAGATTAGCGATAAAACGCCGTATATAAGCCAGCTTGCCTTGCAATGACCTTAATTCTCGTATATTACGAGGTGGTGGCAACTCTCTGATGGCTTTGATTTTATCGGGGTCAATTTCAATCCCCCGATATCTGACTATAAAACCCAGATATTTCCCACTGGATACACCGAAGGCGCATTTCATGGGATTCATTTTTAACTTATATTGCCGCAGCCTTTCAAAGACCTTCTTCAAATCATCAAGATGATCATTTCGATTTCTTGTCTTGACAACCAGGTCATCCACATAGCATTCGACCAATTCATGAAGCATTTCATCAAATATTTTGGTCATAGCCCTTTGATAGGTGGCACCGGCATTTTTGAGCCCAAAGGGCATCCTTTTGTAATTAAAGATTCCTTTCGGCGTCCTGAAAGCCGTGGAATCTTTGTCTTCTGAGGACATAAGAATTTGATTGTATCCAGATGATCCGTCCATAAATGACAATGCTTCATATCCCGTGGTAATGTCTACCATATTTTCGGGGATTGGGAGTGGGAAGTCATCTTTGGGGCATGCCTTGTTTAAATCCCGGTAGTCAATGCAAACACGAATTTGCCCACTTTTCTTTTTGACCGGGACAATATTTGCAAGCCATGTGGGGTACATACACGGCTCTATGAAGTCAACTTCTTTCAGTTTGTCGACTTCTGCATTGACTTTTAGTTTCAATTCAGCCCTCATTCGCCTTTGTCCTTGTTTCACAGGCTTGGCTGACGGAAGTATGGCCAGTTGATGAACTACGACATGCGGTTCTAGGCCAGGCATTTCTTTATAACTCCAGGCAAAACAATCCTTGAATTCTTGTAGTAGTGCGGTGTACTCCTGCCTTTCCCGATCATCAAGGAGTGCACTTATAAACATTGGCTTGGGATTTTAGGCCGTGCCGAGGTTGATCTCAACCAAGTTATCCACGGTAGCCTGACCACCATCCTCGATTTCTTCGGGGGCTGGTTGTAGATCGACGAACTCCTCGTCAATCTCTTCTTCTTCGGTATCATGCACTTTCATTTGTATGGGGTAGCCGATTATTTGAATTTTCTCAGGGGGGGCCAACTTTGGGCTTTGCCTTCTGTGATTAGGGGGTTTGGTAGAAACCTTTTCTATTATATCCAAGGGCGAGCTGTAGAGAATCTCCTCTTTGGAATCATTTTCATCAGATGAGTCAAAAATTGGTGTCTCATCGGGGATGATCCCATTTTGATGGACATCTACCATGTTCACAGCATAATGCACGATGGGCTGCCAGTCAGGGTCATATCCCAAGCCTGGATGTTTGCTTTGTGCAGATTCATGCCCTTCAGTAGAATACCAGACTCGTTGGAACAACCGCGCTCTCTCATGAGAGTGCTCTGTTGGGATACCCTGCTTTTGACAAACCCGGCGTGTATGGGGTGACATGTCATCCATATTTTCAATTGCCACCTTTGAAGCTGCCAGATTCTCGTCCCATCCGAAATCATCCTTCGGGGCGCATTTGGGGACAAGCTCTCCTTTTTGGAACACAAGGCGTCGTCCGTCCTTAAAAGGGACCACAAAGGTGTCCATTGTTTCAACAGTACGGAGCTCCTGCTCTGCTTCAAGCCATACAAAGTCAGGAGGCATACATATACCGGCTTCATACACCTTTGTAATGGTATGTGCTTGAGTGGACAAGGCGCCATTCGATTTGCCTACCCGCACATTTGGCCTCTTTGATTGCGTGATGCGCCGGTGGATTTTCGCCTTTGCTTCATCTATGACGATTTCAAGTTTGGGGGTTTCTTCCCTACTTTCTGCTTTCCTTGCTTTTGTCGTGTTTTGAAGGACTGCCTCGAAGTATGGTGGGCATACGCAGTGACATTCACAAACTTCGAACGGGGCATGGTCCGCATCGATCTTGTATTGTCTTCCATCCTTGGCATATTTTATGCATTGGTGGAGTGTGGATGGCACGACCCAATTTTCATGTAGCCAGGGTCTACCAAGGAGGACCTTGTAGGTACTATCCATGTCGATGACATAAAAGGTCGCTCAAGTTTTGAATTTATCGAAGGTGAGCTCAAGCTCGACCTTTCCCAAGGCCTCTTCAGAATTCTGATTGAAGCCAGATATGCATACACCTAACACCTTTTTGAGGTGGGGCATGAGATACAGAGACCTATGTCTTTAATGGAAGGATGTTGACGGCAGCGCCAGCATCTACCAAGATGCGATTCATCTCATTTCCATTTAGGTGTCCCTTCATGTACAGAGGCCGGTTATGGAAAGCCGTACGTAACATCGTGTCTTCATCGAAAAGGAAGCTGAGGCTGCATAAGCCTCATAGCACGGTAAGTCCACGGGATGAGCTACGTAGGCTTCCGGGTCCTGTAACACCGAGATTAAGGTCTGCCGCAGCTCCTGACTTAGGGATATAGCTTCCCATATGCTAAGGGAAGCGAGGTAATCTTCTTATTTGGCGGAGGACCTTTTGGTCAACTCGTTCTTTTCGCTTCGAAGAGACGGGAGGACCACTTGGACATCGTCAGCCGTCGTGTGTTGTGGTTGGTCCTCTTTCTGAGCACCTTCTGCCGATTCCCTGGCTTCGTGCCTATCGGCAACTTGCAAATGCTCTTGCAGCAAACTTGCTATTACTTCTTCCTCCGAAGCCTGAGCAGAGGGGCTTCCAGAGTTACCTTGGGGTGCGGGGTGTTCAACCCCAACTCCCTCCTCAGATAAGCAAAATTGGACAGTCTTCTTGGGAGGCTGCCTAACCATGGGAGAGGGTATAGGCCTGCTTTGTTCTCCGTGCAGGTAAATGACTCGATCATTTACTTTGTTGCGTTTCGAGCCATTCGATTTTTGCCGAGGGTTTCGGCGTTGATATGTGGTAATTGGCCGAGAGGATTGATTCCTTGCACCTCGGCCTCCCGCGCCATCGGGGATACAATCCCTCCGGCGGTGGTACATCGACCGCGTTGCGAGATAACTTGCCCCCGGGCGACAATGTCTTCGAAGGAAGGTACTTGACTATTCGCGTACGGAAATATCTCGAATTTCGATTGGCACATAAGTGGGGTCAATCTTGACTTTTTGTGCCCATTCTTCAAGCAATCGCTCAATGCGATTCTTGGCGGCCAACCTATCCCAAGGGATATATTGACTTAAAGTTGGTAGCCCAGAAGGCTGTTTAGGCTCATACTCCTCCAACCGGTCGATGAGGGCTTGAAGCTTTTGGAGGGGTGTGGGTTGTTGATATTCCGCCTCCATTTCTTGGAGTAGTTTCTCCTGTCGTCTTTCTTTTCTTTTCAAGGCCTTTCACCAGTTCTTCAGTCGCCTCCTCCTTTGAGCCGCCTCAGACATTTCATTCCTTGGGGCAAGATTCGGTTGACCTTTCTGGCCATTCGGCGCATTGCCTGCAGCCGGGTTTGGTTGATCCTTTTGGCCTTTTTGAAGGGCTTTCAGGGCAGCCTCCTGGGCTTCTCTTCGTTTGGCTTCACGCTTTCGGGCTGCTTCAGCCCTAGCTTCCATCTTGTCCTCCCTGGTTGGCACAACCTCGCCACTCTTGTTCGGGCTCCTCGGTTTCTTGAGCTTCCTTAGCCGAATTGAACTCGGCATTTGCTTGAATGTTTCGTTGTACAATTTCGGGGGGAAGTTGCTGCCCAAATGTGTATGATCTGGAAGAAGTTGCCCCCCGATTGTTGGGTTGAGGCTGGGTTTGGACCCTTTCTCGAACGTACGCACAACATTGACGGAGAAGTGCGATCCGGTGGATGAATGCGGTTGTGGTGACTGCAAGAGTCCTCCGTTCAACCTGATGACTCCGTTCCGGATAAGACATTCTATCATGTCTTTAACTTCGGTGCACTCGGAGAGGAGATGATCGCGGGTATCATGGTAATCACAATACCATAAGTCCCCCATAGGAGTATACTCTTTATCTCCTTTAGACTGTATCGGAGGTGGTAGGAGCTCCTCCTGGATGCAGTATTCGTACAGCCTCTCCGTATGGTGTTGTGGAAAAGAGTACCTCCGTGGTTGAGCAGCGTGTTGCTCCTCGACTGGGAGGTGTGTGTTTGAGGCTGACTCGTCAGGGTGGAGAGGTGATGCTCTCCCCAAAAATTCAGCCATTCCAGTGTCAGAACTGGAGACGTTGATAACTGGTACTTGTTGCTCCGTTGATATTTCAACGCTAGCGGCACCATTTGAGAAGAAATCTTCCTGGGAAAAGCCATGGGGTAAGCCTTGGGGCTCTCCAGATGCTTCAGAATTCTCCCCCGACTCTGCAAAGTAGTCGAATACATCGAAATCTCTCCCTCGCGATGTCCTCCATATGGACAATCGTATCTTGCATATCGCGCTCAAGTGAAAGGAATCTTCGACGAAATGTCTCTAGTACATTCACGACTCTTGCGGCCATCTGATTTAGATTGATGCGGGGGAGGTCTTCAATTACCTGTGGTCCTCGACGTCCCGCGGGGGGAGCTTGACCACTAATCACATTAACTGTGAAATTTTGTTGTAGCCTTGGCTTGACGTGTATTTGTGGAGGATTGACCGCGTGTTGTCCCATATCAATTGAACCTTCTTTGATCAAATTCTCTCGCTATGTCCTCGAACGAATAGCCGGTCTTCGATAGGATGACCCGGCGTACGGTGGTATACGCGAAGTTCGGGTCATCGGATCTATTGACTTCGGCCGGCCGTTTTGGTTGAGGCGGTCGATCGGACTTTCTTTGATGCCGACATCGAAAAAGCCTTCTAGTGTGCTCTCGGGCAAAGGAGTAAGGCTTCTTCGTTCGCTCGACGAAAGGGACGTTGTTCCTTTCGTCGAGCGGGCTTCTGGCGACGGAGGGCGGGAGTCTCCTTCTTGCCCCCATTGCGGCCGCTTGCCCCCGGTGTGAAATCAACGGTATGAACATCCTTATGTAAGGACGTGGAGGCTTTTTCTTTTGTTGCCCTTGGTTTGGCAGCGCGTGGTGGGGTTGTCGGCGTAGAACATTTCTAATTCGGACACGACCCGGTTTAACTCGTCAAATGTCCGAATGTTGGCTATCAAAAGCTTCTCAAGAATTTCTGGGCGTAAGCCCCTCTTGCATAGCCCCACAGCTTCATCATTTGCTGGCGGATTAGGGCATCTCATGCTGAGATTCCGCCATCTCTTAATAAAGTCAACAGCAGTCTCATTCCTGCGTTGACGAAGAGAGGTCAATTCCACCAATGTTACTGGCCTCTCGGTTAACTTGAAGCGCTCGATGAACTTGCGCTGCATATCCTCCCAACCCATGACTGAGTTGGGTTTCAATTTAGAGTACCACTCAAAGGCAGAACCTGTGAGAGTGGTAGCAAAGTAGCAAAGTAAATAGGACTCCTCTAGGGCCAACTCGCCCATATGAGTCACGTACATCGCTAAATGTTCTTTAGGTGACCCCCTTCCATCGAATCGAGGGCATTTTGGGACTCTGGTCACCTCTGATGGCAGCCGTTTGAACTGGTGGTGAACGGGGTAGGGAACCCGATACAAATCCACGGTTGTTAGACCATCATCATGCTCCGCTAGTTTGGCGTCCACAATTTGTTCAATCATCATTTTGTGGGCAACCGCAGGGTGGTCTGCCAATGTGCCTTGCTCTTGGATGTTAGCATTGCCCTCCAGCTCATTTTGTAACCAGGGAGTAGGTTGTTGGTTTGGTCGAGGGAGTGTCGGTTGCTCCGGACGTCTCCCTTGGGCTTTCTCACATGCTTCGGCTAACCCAGGTTGAGGTGCGAGTTGAGATGCAGGTTGAGGCTGCAACCCTTTCAAACCCATCACAAGAGCCCTAAGCTCTTGATTTTCTTTCCACAACTCAGCCAAACTAGGCATGGGAGGTGCAGTTTCAACTTCCACGGGGGGTCTTGATGACGTACTTCCCCCTGCACCTCCTGTTGAAGAGGATCAAATGGAAGATTTTGTTGTGCAATAGCCGTCTGCTGACGCGTAACCGGGCCTGGCCGGGTTGGCTGTCTCGAAGCTTCCCTGACATCGTCAGACCGATTATTGGAACTTGATATATAGCACGTGAAGATTGTCATCTTGCCACGTGCCCCCCGTGTGGCATTTCTTGCAGTAGAGGTTCTTGGAAAGGAGAGCCGTTCGAAAACTGACACCCCCTAGGGTTACTTTGGTTCTTTTGTGGCGGCGATAAGTTTGGAGAAGTATTTCTCCGACCCCTACGCCAAGGTGGTTGATTTCAGGGTCGAAATAGTCCCTGACCCCTCGATGGTTGAGGTGCATCCACAGCAGCATGATGCACTTGGGTTTTGGGAACCCAGACTTGCTTGAATTTTGGGGAGTGGTTCCCCCTTGAACAGCTTGGTGCCTCCTGGGCAAAGGATTTGCCCCCAGTCAGAAAAACAGTTCGTGAAATAGGAGAGCTCTTCTCGATACCCTCCTCAATGACTTTTGGTCGATTCGAAAATCGACCGGTCTTCATCCTCAGGGAGTGGTTCCCTGGTTGAGTTATCCTTGCAGAATGGGCCTGTGATAGATCCGTTAGAATAACATTGTGGGCAAGAGATTTCTTCTACGCACGGCCCGGCCGTCGGCTTTGTGCCGAGTCCGTCTTGATCCTTTTGAAGACCGAGGAGTTCTTCCTCGCCCGAAGAGTAGCGGTGACTTGGGACCCGTTGACGGATCCGGCTTCATTGTCTCTCCCTAACGGGGCAAACCCGTTGGAGAGAGGTAGAGGAACGCGCCTAGCGAGGGTGGCCTTGCGAGCGCGGTGTTCAACGGGGCTCCCGACATAGGTTGCCGGGCGCCCATCCCGGTAGATGCGCATCCGGCCGACCGCGAAGGATCGGCGTGAGCGAAAGGAGTGGAAGTCCGCCCTTCCGAAAGTTCTTGGCCTCCGGTTGTGTAGTAACAACCGAAACTTGATTCACAGCAAGCGGCGCCGGAACGGGTTCCGCCTCAGTCTTGATGTCCTGGTGGAGCAAAGACTCCATTGCCTTGGTGGCGGTGACGATTGTTTGGTAAGGACTCAAAGCTGGGTCCTCAGTTTCTGGGATGGCGAGCTCCACCCCGAGACGATCCGGTCGCTGAATGACCGAAGGAAAGGCACCGAACGTCATGGGTGTATCAAGATACCCCCTGATGCAGCCAATGACGTAGCCCTCCGAGAAAGTGACTCACGCCTCCTCTTCCATTGCTTGGTGTCGATTGCTTTCTTGCTTTCCTGAAAGGGCAAAGATCGACTAAGAGGATGTAAAGGTTTTTAAAAGAAGTTGGTGGATTTATGACTTCACTACATTGTTGTGACGGAAAGATGAACGGAGAGAGAGGTCCCACCGGGCGTGCCATTTGTTGGAACCTCGTTTATTCTCTTTTGTAGAAAATTCTTTTTGCTTTAGGCTAGCATTGACTACTATAAAAATATGTGGTATTCATAGGAGTATTAGCTAATTTGATGTGGTATTATTTTATAGGAACACCGATGGTTCCACAGATTTGCTAAGTGTCGATATGGGTATCACCCACCACTTAGATGATCTGAACCACAATTTAATTTGTGAGGTTATCTGAGTTCTTTGGAAATAAATTTTGACCTCTCTCCACCGGACTTGCGATATTCCGGTGTTAATTACATCGAGCGAACACTCGAATACCCTTGATTGACCGTCACAGCAACATATTGATCGGAAGTCATTCATCCACATAAAGGAAGCTGGAAGACATATCCCCATGACCTTATGAGATGGAATTTGGTTGAACTTAATTCAAACTTTTAAGTTTGGGTTCATTGATTTTCTTTTTGATTTAGGATTTGATTTGATTTGTTTTGTTCATGTCTTTGGTCATTTGTTGACTTAGACAATTTTGAGTTGATCTCATTTTTTTATTTGTTTGTAGGAATTCATTTCCATTTTTTATGTGTTTGTTAGCATTTTTTGCTTGATTTAAGTGAATTTCTTATTATTATTAAGATTTGTTCATAATAATATTGATCACTTTAATTTTTCATGGTTGATTTTAGTCCAACATAACTTGTTTTTGTAGTCATTGTTTGACATTTTTTATGCATTATTTAATGACATAATTTTGGTTGGATTATGTTAACATTTTATTAACGTTTTGATCATTTATTTGATTTGAATTTCGTTATGCATGCTTATTTAATTAAGTAGCATTATCTATTTGGGTTGATTTAATTTTTTATGGTTATGTCGGATTTAAACTTAACATGTTTTGTAACCATTTGTGGTTATTTTTTATGTATGATTTTATGACATGAATTTGATTTGATTATGATGGCATTTTTGTTAATAAATAAGTAATTATTTGATTTAATTAAATTTGATTTTTAGATTTACTTATTTGATTTGATTTAATCAAATTTAATTATTTGATTAAGTTTGAAAATTATTTAAATAATTTATTTAGTTTATTCCATCTCTTGGAGTCCACGGGGATTTGATGTCACTTTTAGAGTAACATAACACATCAATCGAACTTGAATTTCATTTCATGTCGATCCGAGTACATGGAAGTACAACAAATAAGAGAGCATTCAAGCCTTTCTTCTCAATACATGTTATGACTTGTGTTCGGTTTGACCGGCATTACGGTTTTACCGATCTGGGTTTTCATTTAGAATTCCCGTTCGGTTTGACCGGCATTTCGGTTTGACCGATTTGGGTTTTCATTTAGAATTCTCGTTCGGTTTGGCCGGCATTTCGGCTTTACCGATTTGGGTTTTCATTTAGAATTCCCGTTCGGTTTGACCGGCATTTCGGTTTGACCGACTTGGGTTTTCTATTTGAATTCCCGTTCGGTTTGACCGGCATTTCGGTTTGACCGACTTGGGTTTTCTATTTGAATTCCCGTTCGGTTTGACCGGCATTTCGGTTTGACCGACTTGGGTTTTCTATTTTTATCCAAAATAGCGAACTATTTTTGGGCCCCTTTTAATGGAAATGTAGCGCAAAACCACTTAATTTCGGCAGCATTTCTGCTAGACCGGAGTTGGGTTGGCTATTTTCTATCCAAAATAGTTTACTATTTTTGGCCCCTTTTTATGGAAAGGTAGCGCAAAACTAGCCCCTTTTTATGGAAAGGTAGCACAAAACCAAGGTATTTCTTACCTTCTAAGGAGTGAGAATGTGGAGCTTCTCTCTCTTCCCAACTCTCTCTTTTTTTAGCACTCTCCCCCTTGTACGTATGGCACTTGGGGGGCTATTTATAGGAATTTTAAAGGGGCAAAAGGGTCATTTTGAAGACCCCACTAAACCCATTTTCGAGTTAGTGGGGGGTGACTGGAACGGGGTGTAGTTACCCCATTTCCCCCCTTTTTTTTGAGTTCTTTCGGTGCTGTTTGACCAGAGTCAGACCGGGGGGTAAGTTCACCCCCCAGTTGGCCGAAGCCGCGGCCGCCCGCCCGTGGGCGCGCGCGCGGCCCACGACTGCCGAGTCGTGTGCGTGTGTTGTTTTTTTTTATTTGAAATTCTCCCCCGGTCAACCGGGAACACCCCCTCGGTTGACCAAGGCCCGCGCAGCAGCGGCGGCTGCTGCGCGCGCCCGCGCGGCGCACCGGCCCACGCGGCCGGCTGCCGGCGCACCGGCCCACGCGGCTGGCTGCGCCCGCGCGGCCTTTGCCCCATATTTTTTTTTTCTTTTGTGTTTTTTTTTGTAAGCCGCGGCCGGCCGCGGAACTGCCGCCCGCAGCCCTCTCTTCTCTCGGTTCTCTCTCCCCGTCAGGCTCGCTGGCGGCTGCTTCTCTCCGCCTCGACGGTGCGCGCGCAGAGGACTTCGACGGCGATGGAAGGCTCGCACGTACGGGGGAGTCCCGGCGGCGACGGCTCCTGGCCACGCTCCTCTTTGCGTGGGGGTGGCTACTCGGCCGGGCCTCACGGCGACAGGGCTTCCGGTGGGGTGTGTTTTCGCGGCAGGAGGTCCGAGTTTTTGGCCACAGCAGCGGCGGTGGACTTAGGCGCCGACGCCGGTCAATAGGAGCCCACAAAGGGGACTTCTCTTTCCTTTCTTCACCTGATGGCGACATAGCTTTGCTGCGAGGTCCCTTCTAGTGGTGCCGGTGCGCACGCAGGAACCTGGCAGCGGGGCTTCTCTCGTCGGTGAACGTCTCGACGGAGCTCGCTTCAGCAACTTTTGGTGAGGGTCTTTCTCTCGACCCTTCTCCTCTATTTGTCAATGGCGCACAACAAATCTGCCGGGGACAGATTTCTTCAGCGCTCTCCTTTTTTTTTTTACAGCCCAGGCAGCGACATTCCTCTTGACGTGCTTCTATAGACGGTGGTCTTTAGCAGTGGCGTCGAAGTCCTCTTCGACGTCGACGGCAGTTCGTGCGGTTGCGAAACTTGTCGCGACAACCCGTGACGACATTGGTCGTGGAGACGGATCAACGGCAGCGGTCTTCTACTGTCGTGCGGTGCTTCGTGCGTTCGTCCCGTCTTGACCGACAGCTCCAACAACGGTGCGACGACATCGGAAAGGGTGACGACATCGTCTTTTATTTTATTTTATTTTCATTGTATCCAGTGGTCATTCATTTTCATCATTTTTTTTCGACCATGAGCCGGATGAATTTCGAGGGATTTGTGTCCTCGGATTTAAATTCCGGCAAGTTGTACAAACATGTTTGCGAAGGAATACATGTGTGCACGTTGAGTTAGTTTATAAAAATGTGTTGCTTGTCGGTTTATTATTTTTTTCGTTGTCAAAAATAACTGGTTCAACAGACTACATTTAAACTGGGATAAATTTCTTTAAAACATTTCTTATCTAACATAAATATTTTGGTTAAAATATCTTAACTTTAAGCAGAAGTTTTCCCACAGGACTTAAGAACAATAAATGGAGCGAGCAACAAACTATGAATTATCTATAGACAGGTATATTAGGAAGAAAACATCTAGAAAGCATGATTACACATGTCACAACCTGTATCACAAGCACAGTTCATTTCATAAGGATTTTACAATTGTTCAATGGAATTCTAAATCGGTCTATCTTTTACTGATAATAATTCTCTTATCACAAACTCCACCTACCAATTCTTGAGGCATAAAAACATAGCCCCATGTTTTCCAGAGCAAGGATTGCCGTCTCGGATCTCGGCTTCATCTTGGAACGGTGAAAGAGAAGAGATCTCATGAGATTCTCAGAAAAGTCTCGAGAGATCAGATCTCGGATTTTATTTATGTAAGGTATGCCTTACTCAAGAATTGTCATTTTGCATATAGATTTATCTCATAGATACTAAATAGAAGAGATCTCGGAAAAATCTCAAGAGATTGGATCTTGAAAATAACTATCAATGTACATGTTTAAGTGTAAAATATCATGTAATCTTTTCAAAAAGAACAAGTGAATTCATATTAAATATCAAAATAAGATACGAGAGAATTAAAAACATAATACAGAGAGGGTGAACTATTATTAACATGAGACACACGAGATCTTATATGAGACTAAAACTTCATCTTGAACAATATAGATAGAAGATTGATGACATTTTGGGTCAATCGTACTTATATAGTCATAAAAATATTAAGTTACAAAATTTTATTAAAAAATAAAGTTTAGATAAATATTTGTATGGATTCCATAATAAAATTGAAAATATATGAATCAAACTTAACAAAGCCATCTAATAAGTTAGGAGTAGTAATAGGCGGAGGAGATCAAGGTACCAAAGATATTATATGGATATTCTCGTTTCGGCGATCTTGTTTTTCGGACATGTGGAGAAAAAGAGATTCTCGAGAGATCTCGAGAGATTCTCGGGAGATCGCATTCCATGTTCCAGAGCAGCAAAATTTGGAGAAAATTTTGGCACCTCAACATTACTCCCTGATGGGGACCCGGTCCGGTCCATTTTGGGGTTTATTTGCATTTACGTCCATTTGGACATGTTTGTAAATATTTGAGTTTTATTTGTAGTCTTTTCTTTTAATTTGGGTCCCCAAGAGGACATGTATGTAAATAGTCATTTAGAATGTCTTATTTGTAATGGGCTCATTTATTTAAGGGGGTTCACTTGTTGGAATGAGAGAGAGTTAGTGTGTTGAATTTTTGGAACCCTAAGGGGCTGGTCCCTTGTGTTAGGGCGCTGCCTCTTTCCCTTTCACCCCCTCCTCGATGGAGGTCGTCTAACTCCACCTCCGGTGAGGACCGGTCTCCTTCGTGAACCTCCGGCATGGGTGCCTTCCCCTCCTCCTCCGTCCAGCGGCCTCCGAGCCATTGTTTCCCCTTCTCCCTTCATCGGTTCGAGTTTGAACCCTATCGACACCGTTCACCTCTGACGGGATCGGGATCGGACCCTGGATCGGTGGGGTCCGATCCGATCCGATCGGATCGGTCCGATCCAGGCCGATTCTCTTGGAGCCAAACCGATCCATTATTAAACAAATATCAATAAAAATACATAGAACTCAGAAAAAATGTGAAAAAATATAGGGAACAATCATTCATATAACAAATTAACAATCAATCATATAGAACACATATCATATCCAATCATATAATAGAACACATCATACATCAAATAAAATACATATTTTTATCAAACAAACAATCATATCTAATCACACAATAGTACAACACATATTCTTCTTAACACTCATATTACATTGCGTTAAATAAATAAACAAATACATTATACATATGACATCACCACCAACTATGGTAATGTCCGGAGTATGATGGATCTAGATCTCTGTCCTGGTCATTCTGATTGTCTTGAAATCTCCATTGATTTGGGTCAGTCATAATTGTCCCGTATCCATAAGAAAATAAAGGCGGGCCATGTCGCTAAACTCATAAACTCCGTGATCGGTCGGAGGTGGAGCTAGAAAAGATGGTGGATAGCCGTGCTCACCGTCCGAGGCGGTGCTCGGATAGGAAGATGCAAACTCGTCAAAAACATTCATCCTCGTCCAGCGTTCGCTGCCCCTGCCACTCGAACACGAGTGTCTTTTATCACTCAAATCATCTGGACCTGCTCCACTCGTGCATGCACTACTAGTAGAGCCACCCTCACCAGAGGCGCCGCCTCCACCTATGCTGCCGCCACCCCCACCTCCACCCCCTGTACGTTGTTGTTGTGTGGGTGGGACAAATTTTTCTTCATCCTCATCTGATGAAGGTGGTTGAGTGGTCTCGGTGTCAAGGAGATGATGTCGCCGTTTGATACTTATCTTCTTCCTCTTCAATGTAGGATCTCCTTGACTATTTTGTTGTGAAGATAAGCAAACTTTCTTTAAACCCCTGAATAATCCACCATTCTTTTTGGTGGTGGTGGTGGTAGATGGACCCGCAACTGGAATCCAAGCTGGAGTTGTAGCGGCCGGGGGGGAGCTGGATGTCTCTCTGGAGAAGCTGTAGTCCGGGGTGGATCAGAAAGTGGAGCTGTGCACGGAACTTAACTTTCTTGACCTTCCTGCATGTCTTCATCCCCACCAACGACGCTGTCAAGCTCTTCTTCGGCCCATAATCTGTCGTTCGGGTCGAACTCTGGCTCTCCCTCAGCATCCTTGTCTTCCACCCATGCTGCAAGTGGATGTTCTTCTTAGAATAGATATTCAAGTCCACATCCGCCTGAGACAAGCCCTGAGTAGCTTGGGCTTGTGCTCTTTCTTGGTACAATCCACCTGCAAACTGTGCAAATCTTTGCTCCGATGTTTTCTGCCTATCTTTGATATTCTTGATCCTCAGCCTCATATTGTAATGGCAGTAGACAAGTTTCTCCAATCTTTCTGTCTTCAACCTATTTCTCCTCTTCGTGTGAATAAGGTTGAAGGTGCTCCAATTTCTCTCACACTGGGATGAGGAAGTGCTCTGACTTAGCACCCGAATTACAACGGATGCAAGTGGATTCCATCCAGTTCTGTTGGTCACCATAATTTACCACTCAGTTATAATCATAAACAAGACAATTACATGCATCAGTAACCTTATGTAAAAAAAAATCAAGTAACCAAAGAGTCATTAATTCGGGTAAGCATATTACTAGGGGACCCTATCATGTGAGTACTGCAAATCTGGATCCCCGTACACCCCAATCTTGTGCCTGTATGAAGTCATCTGAAAATCCAAAATAAATCAGTTATCTTCTCTTCTTGAGATAAAGTTCTAAGTTTAATTGATATTAAACGTATTACTTACTTCAACCTCAGCGCATGTTCTGTCTTCTTGGGTCTTACAGAGTCGTTTAATTACAGATAGTGTGCCTGATAATACTTCACCATCATTACATACTTGGCCACCATTTTGTTTTCTTGGGTTCAAAAAGTACCATGTAACGACATTAATACTTCATTAGTATAAAGACAGTGGGGGTAATATACAAAATATAACTTGTAATACAATTATATTACACTACTAAAGTATAGCTGCAGCATGAATGTCGTGGTGTAGGGTTTTGTTCCATCTGTTGTCAATCACTTTCCACCACTTTTTGTAACCCTTGGGATGCTTCTCTTTAATTTTCAACTTAGCTTTATCTATAGCATCATACAGGTACCCCATCTGATTTTTGTCATTTGAATCCACCAACTTAAGTACCTGCACCAAAGACTCTATGACAGACAAGTAGTACTGCACCTTCTCCCACCACCTGTTATCTTCTATCAGCTTCTCCATCTTTAGCAGTATCTCATATTGATCCAAGGAGCTCCTGTATGTATCCATGTACTCCTGATAAGCAGTGGAGAGGATGAACCTTTTTAAACTAGTCTTGTATCTGTATAGGCTCTCTAAAGTAATAAAATGGGTGGCAAATCTGGTAGGACCCGGTCTGATCAAATCATGGCCATTGGTGTGCTGCCTCATGATATGTAAAAGTCGTGGATGGCCATAGATAAATGAGGTGATCAGCTGTCCTTGGTTGACCAAGGACTTGACATTAACATCCCTACCAATATCTTCCAACATCGGGTCAATAGAATGTGCCGCGCAGGGCACCCAAAACAAGTGAGGTCGAGCCTCCATGAGCTTCTTTCTGTGACCTTATATGAGGCCTCATTGTCTGTGACAAACTGCACAATGTTGGCCTCCCCTATCTCATCCACCACAGTGTTCATCAAGCCAAATAGGTACTCTGCATTTTTTCACCTGACCTGATGCATCTACCGACTTAAGGAATACGGTACCCTCAGAACAATACACAAGGAAGTTTATAAGTGACCTCCTTGTGATTCCAGTCCACCCATCGCACATTACAGTGCACCCCCTCTCCTTCCAGATGGTTTTAAATCCATCTATCCATGAGGTCAACTCATCGACCTCCTCATCCAAGCCTGTTTCATATATATACTTTGATGTGGGGGCTTTCAACCCCGGCCTGACCTCACCAATCGCATCAACCATAGTCTGGAAATATGGACTCGTGGCTGCATGTGCCGGGACACCTACAAATTCAAAAATAAGATAAGGGAGAAGAGAGGGTTGTTAATAAAAACGTGTAACAACAAATGCATATCAACAAGGCTTATGCTAACCACAACTTCAACAAGTCTTTACCTGCATGTAGAAAGAACTTAACCATATGCTTTAGGGCTTTCTTTGCTGCCTCAGTCGAGGCCTTCACCCCTTTAAATGCTTGTTTTATACCCTTCTGACCTCTGCCACTCTCCCTATACATGGCAGTGTCTCCCGTCGGCATCGGTCGAACAGAATGTGTCCTCCGGATTTCAGGCTCTCGAACAGGGCGTGTGCCCGCCCCCACATCAGATCATCTGGCAGCCGAACCTCCTGCTTCTCGTCTTCGTTCCTCATCCTCACGGGCCTGAGCCCTACTCTCATGTATGGCTCTCCTGACCTGAGCCTCTTCCTCATCTGATGAAGATGAAGAATCAACTTGGACCCTTTCATGTGTTGGTCCTTTCCCTTTCTTACTCTTTTCGGCCATAAGATCGGCGTTTCTCCGACCTAGCAACTCGTCATGTAGGTCTTGTCTCTGACCAATTCTCACCTCCCTCTGTGATGCCCTTCCAGTTAAATAACCCCTCATCTCCTCCCTAAGCTCAGCCAGTACTTTATCACACTTCTTTACATTGCCACCCGTCCCGGCTATATGTTGCTTTAGCCGATACACACCTCCATTCATATCTTTTTGGCACCACTTGCATCTAACTCTCTTCTTCTCTGAATCAAGGAGATGGCCATGTTGCCATCCAATGTCACGAAATTCCGCGGGGCCGGTGCCATGCTCCTCGTCCGACATCTTATCTACAACACATAAATCAAAATTAAATAATACACAATATTAGACTAAGGAAATCCACCCCTAGCCTTGGGCAGGGGGGTGCAATTCAACCCTCATTGGGGGTGAAATAATCCCCCCCCCCAATGGGGGATTTCATTCCCAACCCCCGCCCCCCACCTAAGGGGGCCGGGGGGGGACTGTCCAAAAAGTCACCCCTTCGGGGGGTGACTGTTCAACACCCCCGAAGGGGTGATTAGCACCCCTTCGGGGGTGCAATTCCCCCCCCATTGGGGGGGGGGGGGTGAAATAATCCCCCTCAATGGGGGATTTCATTCCACCCCCCCCCCCACCTAGGGGGGGGGGACTGTCCAAACAGTCACCCCCACACCCCCGAAGGGGTGATTAGCACCCCTTCGGGGGTGCAATTCCACTCCCATTGGGGGTGAAATAATCCCCCCCCCAACCAATGGGGGATTTCATTCCAACCCCCCCCCCCCCACCTAGGGGGGGCTGTCCAAACAGTCACCCTTTCGGGGGTGATTGTTCAACACCCCCGAAGGGGTGATTAGCACCCCTTCGGGGGTGCAATTCCACCCCCATTGGGGGGTGAAATAATCCCCCCAATGGGGGGATTTAATTCCCAACCCCCCCACCTAAGGGGGGGGACTGTCCGAACAGTTACCCCCCAACGCCCCCGAAGGGGTGATTAGCACCCCTTCGGGAGTGCAATTCCACCCTCATTGGGGGTGAAATAATCCCCCAATGGGGGATCCCAAACCTGCAGTGCAAAATCAAGGATCGGGGGAGGGGGAGGGAAGGGGAGAAAGGACCGAAGGAGGGCCTGGGCCCTGGGGGGGCGGGGGGAAGAGGGGATCGAAGGTCCCCCCCCCTTACAAACCTGCTGTAGGGTGGATCGGCCCCTTGTCAAGGCTGGATTGGCCCTCCAAAAGCTGGATCGCCGGTGAACTATGCCCTAGATCTCCAAGGGGGCTTAGGGGGAAGGAGAGGAAGCAAGAAGAGGCGAGCTGGGGGGAGAATCGGTCCGATCTCCCCCAATTTGGGGGTGATCGGACCTTAAAACAGACCCGGATCGATCCCGGAATCGATCCGATTCCGGGTCTTCCGGTTCACCCGGTTTTCCGGAGAATCGGTCCGGATCGACCGATTCCGGGATCGATCCGGGTGGATCGGTCCGGAATCGGCCGATCCGACCGATTCCGGCCGATCCAGCCGGGACTCCTGACTGGATTGCTAATTTGGTTCAGAATCGGATCGGTGGGTACCAATCCGATCCAAGAATCGGCCGATCCCGATCCGGATCGGCCGATTCTGTAATCCATGCCTCCAACTCCATTTGTTTCGACGTCTTCGACAACGTCGACCACCACCGCCCTTCCACTCCCACCTCCGGCGATCCCCGGAGGACCTTCACCGGACCTCCCAAGTGCTGGGAGGACATTTCCCTAACAACCCCCTGCCGGATGAAGAAGGAAAAGGAAGAAGAAGCTCCAGCGAGACGGTTCTGGGTGCACACCCCCCTTGCTAGGGCTTTGAGCCCTTCCCTCCTCCTCCGACTGTAGCAGCACCTCTAGCCGGCCACACCCTCATCATTCAGAGGAGACGTCAGCCTGTGCAGGCTGTCGACGGCGCCATCAGGTGCCTTCGATGCCGTCACCCCCTACTCGCGCGGAGCCCTCGCCCTCGCGTGGCCGAAGACGAGCGGAAGACGATGCGCCCGAGCGCGTCCGCAGGTGTCACCCGACCGGGAGGGGGGGTACGCAGCAGCCGGCGAGCCGGCCGCGTCTCCCTCCTCTGCGGCCAACCACGGAGTGCCACGCCCCCCCCCCTGTTAAGTCGCAGTTTGGCACGAACTGCCGTCCCCTCGCCTCACCCGGCGGCCCGGTCTGCCGTTCGATCGAACCAGCCACGGTTTGCCTCCAGACCCGGTCCTGGGCCCGGTTCAATCCAGTCTAGGGCCGGTTCGGCCCGATTCGACGGTCCAGAACTCGGTTCAGGGTCTAAACCAGCCGGTTCACCCTGTTTTAGGTCGGTTCAGGCCGGTTCAAGCCATTTTGGGGCCAGTTCAGGCCTATTTTGAGTGGTTCAGGCCTGGTTCGAAATGTTTTGGGGCCCATTTTGACTAGTTTAAGTCCGATTTGCTTATTTCCTGCACTTTTAGGTTTTTTTTGAGCCTCCTAACACCTCCTGCAGCACCATGTCGCCGGTCCATCCCTCCTTGTCCCGTATCACTCCCGCAAGTCCACAATCTATATGAGCCTTCCATGGGTAAGGTAACAGGAGGGGATGTGCATTTTTTTCTTTTTTTTATCTTCTTTCTGAACTCACAAGCTCATTGTATTATCAAAATCAACCTTCTCCTTCATTCTCAGAGAAGCAAATGCTACTGAAAATCAACTAATCCTGTCAAGGGGTTAGGTCGTGGGGGTCAAGGGGGCAGTGCCCCTTGTGAGGGGTTGTCAGGGGGGTGAAGCCCCTCAAAAGAAAAAAAAATGTAATAGTATAAGTGATTTTATATATGTAATTATGAAAGTGTGGGTGTTTATTTTTGGATAAGGAGTTAATTTTGATAAATTAAGAGAGACAGAGAGTGGGAGAAGAAAGAGTTGAAAGAGAACTTAATTAAGTATATAATATATGTTTATAATCATAAATCTTAAATATGTACGATAGTATAAGTGAATGAAATATATTAATATGTTCAAAATATCATTAAATATGTGTCTCTTCTGAGGGGTATTAAGGGTGCAAAACTCAAAATTATTTTTTTAATCATGTAAAAATACCCAGGATGCCTTGCCTTAGCGCCTGGGCGGGTGCCTTGGATGCCTTGGGAGCCTTTTTGGCCCCAGACAAGGCGCTGTTGGCAAAACGTCTTGCCGCCTAAGCGGGCGCCTTGACAACTATGTTGTGGATATTGGAATTGCTAGTGTATCACGAGCCATCTATGACAAGATAGAAAACTTTGTACAGGTCACTTTCCACCAATTTAAGATATCAAATGATAATGAACGTTCCTCATTCTCATCATCCAAACATTTCATTTCACCAACTTAGATTTTGTATCGCCACATTCTTTTTCAGTTTTATGTTACTTATAACAAGAAAACATGATTAATTTTGTTATGTCACAACTGTTAACTTCCGTCATTGTTGAAGTTGATACTTTTCTAACCATATTTTGCTTTTCACTATGTGAACTATCAACATGTTTATACTTATCAAACATTGCATGTAATGCCCCTTTCAATTTATTCCTCAAATAGAGAGCTTTGTCTCTTTCATACATTTGAGAGATACCAAATTCAATATAATCTAACTTGTATCAAGGATCAAGCACAATATAAATAAATAACATGAGATTAATTTAATTTTTTTAGGATTTCCCCAATACTTATTACACTTTTCATTCATTTTCAAAACTATGTCACCAAAATTAAAGTTTAAATTAATATATCATTTTTTCCATAGACAATCCACATTACTCACTTCATGAAAATACATATTAGACATGACATATAAAGCTCCAGAAACCTACAATGTAAGATCATAAAAAGTTTATAGTACTTTAACAAGATCTCTAACTCATGACCAATCTTCATCGTGTGATTTTCTTATGTCATTTATATCACAAAATTCATTTGTAAAAAATAGATATTGTTTTTCATATCTTTCAAATACTTTTTGAAACTTATGGGTTGTGTGCAATATTAAACAAGTTGAGCTCTACCTTGTAGGTACATCTAAACAAAGTGAGTTCTCGTGTTGGATCTTCTCTTCCGTCATAATTATATCGTATCATTAGGTTCAAGAAATATCTATTGTTGCAATGAAATGTATAAAGTATGACATAGAAACAAATACCTGTGGTATGAATATCGTGGTATAGTGTCTTATCTCATTTATTATTTATTATTTTCTACCATTTGTTGTAACCATTTGGATATTTCTCTTTGATTTTTATTTTGGCTTTGTCAATTGCATCATACAAGGATCACGTTTAGTTTTTGTCATTTGAATCTACCAATATCCACAAATGTCTCATGGGTTCTATCACGGACAATTAATATTGCACTCTTTTCCATCATCTATTGACCTCAATGATATGCTCCATTTTTGTTAGGATATCAAATTGGTCCATTATGCCATGAAAGTCAGCCATGTAATTGATGCCTGATGATGAACGTATAAATCTCTTTAAGTTATGTTGTTGTCTTAGTGGACTTTCTAATGCAATGAAATACGTGACAAATTTGGTGGGACCAAGTCACACTAGATCACTACTATCGGTATGTTGATTTGCAGAAGTTTAGGATATATAAAGGGTGAACCTATTGTTTTTAACTCACCAATGTTTAAACAGATGCCTCCTACTTGATGTTCTTCAACATCAAGTTGTGGAATGTTTAACATAAAGCACCTAAAACAAGTGTGGTTTGGCCTCAATAGCTTCTTTCTTACAATATTATAAGAAGCTTCATTATCAATGACAACCTGTGCAATATTGTCTTTACTTGTTTCTTCAGACATTTTTTATGAGACTAAACAAGTATTTTGCATTTTTGATCTGGCCTGAGGTATCAATAGATTTTTAAAAATGTGGTGCCTTCGAGAACCATAAAAGAGAAAGTTTATCATTGATCTTCTCATGATACCTGTTAATCTATCACATATAATAGTACAACCCCTTTTCTTCTATATTGTCTTAAACTTATCTATTCAGGAGGTCAACTTATCAACCTCTAAATCCAACTCCACCCTCGTAGATGTATTTTGAACTTGGAACTTTTAATCTTAGTCTAGCCTCAGTGATAGCATCAATCATTGTTTGAAAATATGGACTCTTGACAACGTAGGTTGGGATACCTACATCAAGTCAAGATAAGATAATATTGTTAACATTTGTTTCAAATTTTAATAACACAAAGGGACACATTCAAATTATGTATTGTATATATTTGTATGTAAAAAGCTTTTAAAAGTATGCATAACTACTTTCTTTGTAGTCACTATTGATGTCTTAACTCATTACAAGACTTATACTTCTTTGACCTCCACTACTCTACCTATACAAGGACATGTTCATCGGCGGCCAAGTTGATTGCAACCGATGAAACTCACTCTCTCGGTCTACTTGAGGTATAGGGTGAGTGCTACAATCCACATCTAAACATCTGGTGGTAGATCCTCTTGTCCTCCTCCTCCTATCCTCATCTTCAAGAGTCTGAGCCTTATTTGCAGTTTTGCATATATTGTTTTTCTCATTTGTGTCTTATTTTCATCATCAAAGTTTGATGAAAATGCCCCAACCTGCGCATGTGATTTTTTTTCTATTTCTTTCAATGAGATTTTTGTCTCGACGCCCATGCAACTAAGAAAGTCAACTCTCTGCTTAATTCGGATCTCCTTGTACGATACTCTCCAGATTAAATATGCTTTTATTTCTTTTCTGAGCTTCCCCGTTCCTTGTCGCACTTCTTCATAATCGTATTTATCTCACTGATGTGTTGTTTCAGGCGATAAATACCTTCAAGCATTTTCTTTCCACATTATTTACATTTCACTCTTTTCTTGTTGACATCTAACATTTGTCTGTGTTGCAATCCAATGTCATGAGGTGCAGGGGCACGTTGCTTCTCGGCCAATATTTTTCTTACACAAAATTAATTCATATTAAAATAATACATCTGACAATCAGACAATTTGAATAAGGGTTGTCCAATCAGACCTTCCCATAGATTGTAGAATCGGCTGATCCGGATTGGGATTGGCCGATTCTTGGATCGAACTAGCCCCAGCTTATCCGATTCCTGCCGAAACTAGCGATTTGGACCCAAATTCTGGCTGAATCGATTGGAATCGACAAGATCGCCTAGGATCGGACCGTGGATCGCTCGATCCACGGGACTCCGAAAACATCCAGAATTGGGTTAATTTGGGACCCGATTCCCGGATCGACCCCCCTCAATAAGAGGGAGATCGACCCCATTCTCTCCTCCACCCCTGATTCTCATCTTCCTCCTCTCCTTCAAGTCCTTGCGGACCTGTGGTCCCACCCCCTGATCGATCCTCCTTGGCGACACCATCGATCTCTCCTTTCCTGTGTCGATCCCCCCTAAATATGTGATAGTATAAGTGATAGTGAGATATGTCAATATGTTTACATGATCATAAACAGGCGATTCACAATTGCCCGTTCATGATAATGTAAACATATTGACATATCTCACTATCACTTATACTATCACATATTTATATAAAATTCATAATCATAAAATATGTTATATACTTAATTTTATAAAAATCTATTTTAACCCTTTTCTCTCTCTTATATAATAGTTTGTACTTATATGGTTGTTTCTTAAAATAAACTTTCTTTGTATAGCAATGATTGGTAGAAGGTCATCCACATTGTTTTCCATTTTTTTAACTTTTTTATTCATTCATATGATTTTTTTGCTTTTTTTAATTTTTTGCAAATTTATCTGATTTAAAAAAATAAAAAATTTGACCGATCTAGACCAATTCATGATCATCTTTTCGTCTAGAAGATCGGCCAATTCGGACCAATCCGGATCGGATTGGTGGTCACTGATCCCAATCCTGTTCCTGAGACTGTTTAAAATGAAAACGAGCAAGCCACCAGCCAGTTGACCACCCTTGCCTTTAGTCTCCCCTCTCCCCTCCACTTTTAGTCACCCAAAAGGGTGGTGATTGCTCTGGTGAGTGCACAGCAAGGATTGCCATCTCGGATCTCGGTTTCATCTCAGAAGAATGAAAGAGGAGATCTCATGAGATTCTCGGATAAATCTCGAGAGATCAGATCTCGGATTTCATTTATGTAGGGTATACCTTATCCAAGGATTGCCTTCTTGTATCTATATTTTATCTTATGCAAATTGAAAAGAATCTATCTCGTAAAAATCTTGAGAGATTGGATCTCATAAATACTAATCAATGTGCATATTTAAGTGTAAAATGTCATGTTATCTCTTCAAAAAAGATAAGAGAACTCATTTTAAACATCAAAATAAATTGAGAGCATTAAAAGTTTAATACAAAGAGGATGAACTATTGTTAACAGAACATACAAAAAATCTTATGTTTGACCAAGACTTCATCTTGAATAATATAGATAGGTGACATTTTGAGTCAAATGTACATAAATAGTCATAAAAATATTAAGTTATAAAATTTTATTAACCAATAATGTCTAGATAAATATTTAGATGAATTTCATAATAAAATTGGCAATATCTGAAGCAAACTTAACAAAGCTATCTAACAAGTTAGGAATAGTAATAAGCAGAATAAATCAAGGTACAAGAGGTACTATATAGATATTCTTGTTTCGGTGATCTCGTTTCTTGGATGTTTGGAGAGAAAAAGATTCTCGGGAGATTGCATTCCTTTCTTGGCCGTGGCGGGGGAATCCTTCCAAATCTTCTTGTGATCCCTCTTTCCCTTAACTTCTAAAGCCAACGGTTCCTGGTGAGTGGAAGAAAGACATTTTGGGGGAGGGAGAGGAGGGAGGGGGGAATAGGAGAAAATCATACCTTTGATGGGGTCGGTGGAGGGGACCACCGGAGGGTAGGGTAGGGGAATTGGGGAGGAGAGCCCTAGAATCAAGAGGGAGGGAGGGGAATCGGGGAAGGGAGAGAGAGAATTTACAATTCTCCTCTTGATGGGGAGAAATCGAATCTGAATCATGTTCGAAATCAGACCCAATTTCTTGAGGATCCGAAACGTACCGCCTCTCAGAGAATTGGCTTGGATCTCTACCAATTCTAGGGAATTGACCTTCAATCGTCATGATCTAGGCTGATTCTTTTGGGAATTGATCCTAGATCAGTGGTTCTGGCAGTGGATTGGATTGGTCGATCAGTTCCAAAAATCGGCTGATTCCAATATGGATTGGCCGATTCTGCAAACCATGCCATTACCACCACCAAGTTTCTCTACTAGAATTGCTGCCTCTGCATTTAGGTGGTTTTTTAGCATTGAAAGCCTATCGTGAGGGTCGTCGCAGTGTTTGTGGGCTGCTATTAGAGCCTAGGTGATATCCACAGCTGCTGGCAGCCTATTTTAAAGTGCGACCCATTCCAAGCCAATTCCAGACTGCTAGGATTCGGTCCGCATCCACCTGATCTGCACTAGAATTTAGTAGATCAGGTTGGGATCAACTAGATCAGCTAGATCTAGTCTGAATCCACACATGGATCAGATTTAAGTAAATTTGGTACTAATATTTCACTTAACATGTGTTGTATAAGAAAATGATCGATCAAAGATAGCATTGAATCTCATGACATTGGATGGAACCAAAGAGTGATGAATGGATTTGGCAAAGAAGACTGTGCAATATAAGTAGTGCGAAAAATAAATGATTAGAGATATTGATTTACCTAAAATACCATGTTCGTGGGATCAGTGATAATGTCAAATGGTGATATAAAGTCCTATAAAATTAAGTGAAGAGATGAAAACATACTTTAACAGGAAAAATATCTCAAAGAGAAACAAGAATTGAGCAGTAAAAAGACTTCATGCTGGGTTTCTAAAATGTAGAGATACTGGTTTAATGACTGAGATGAGGAAAGGAAAAAATAAAAAATCAAATTGATCCTAATTCATCCAGTTCAGATGAAGAGATGCGCAGATGAACACTTAAATGCATGAAAGCAAAATGTCCTAGAAGGAATATGAAGAGAGAATGAAGGGGTAGAGGAATCAAAATCTACTACTAGACATTCATCTGCTAAGTCCTCTTGATTTACGCAACTTGAAGTTGGGAATTATGATTTCATTGCTCACAATCAACTGAACCTATAGATGAGACGATGTTTAAAGATAAAATTCTAAGCAGCAAACACTAAATCAAGTATTCAAAGGAGTTAAAATGACTATTAAAGGCTACAATAAAACACACTTGCAAATGATTTTTGCATGAAAATTGAACAAGGAAGGCAAGGTCGTGGGTCACGACCGGGTCGCAAGACTCCCAGGCCGACCCTGTCCGACCGGGTGGCAACCTCATTATTTTAATATTTTTTGAAAATTAAAAAAAATTAAAAAAACGAAAAAAATCTAAAAAAATACAGACAAAATAAGAGAAAAATAAATGACATGATTTAAACAAATAATCCATTAACTTTATTCTAATGTGACATGCTCTACATTTTGTAGATAGTTTATGTACTCTCCCCATGTCATTTTATATACATAACGATTATATTCATCAGTCCCTCGATAAACTATCCTAAGACTTGATCCAAAGGAGTCACCATAACTATAAGTCGATTGGATTGAAGTATCTGATGACTCCACATAATTCATTTTATAATACTCTTGGCCATATGTAGGGAACCAAGAGCCTTGGGATGAATCATATGCATAGTTGGAGGCATCGTGGTATTCTTCTCTAGCTCTATGCGTACGGTGACCTCCTCCACGTTGCAGCCTTGTACCATGATCGGCGTCTTGGGTCGCATGTGTGTAGTGCTCCTCGCTGGTAAAGCGTAAAGACGTTGTAGGAGATATAGGAGGATCTAGGGTCCCTTGTATTTGTGAAGCAATGGCGCCCTCATATCCAACTCCACTATCGCTGCTATTCTTTGACGAAGAATCCTGAGAAGTTTGGTATTACACTCGAATGCTTGGCTCCGGCGTGTCTTCTTAATCGTCTTCAATTGTATCAACATCTGTAATATCAAGAGGATTAGTCATAACCTATTTACTTTTTCTCTTACTTTGCATACCTCGACTAGTTCCTTCTTTGGTCCTCTGTCGCTTTGCTAGGGAGAGAGGGATTTAGAATTCTTCGGCCAACCCTTCTCGGTCGTTGACCCAAGCTTCTAATGAGTTCTTCTTGTAGAATATTTGATCCAAATCGATGTCCTCCTCTTCAATTTGTGACTCATTGACCTAACATCATGTCGCCTGTGATATCCAGCTCTTTTGTTCCATCTGGTTCTGCTTCATTCTCTCTAAATTCTTCAACTTTAACCTCATGTTATAGTGACAATACACGAGGTTTTCGAGTCTCTTTGATGTCAGCCTGTTCCTTTGTTTCGTGTGAATCAAGCTGAATGTAGACCAATTTCTCTCGCAACCCGAAGCCAAAGTGGCTTAGCTAAGGACCTTGATGGCTACATCCGCTAAGTCCTCGTACCCTAGTACTTTACCATGGTCCATCCACCAATCAGCTGCACAAATTGAATGTCTTACATTATTATATTGTACACTTTGATTAAGTGATGAAAAATAATACTACGTACCCGGACTTAGTAGCATCACAGCTTATTCCACTCTGCTCGTTCTAAAGTGAAATGCCCGCATTCTGTAATCATACATCTTGTTGTAGGCGATAATAGCCCGGTCATCGTCACCGAGCATCTGTCGGATGACGCTCTTCACGTCATCTAATAACTCGTTCGTTGCTGTGAAATGTGGACTATAATAATACATTGGGTTGAAAAAGTCACCTATGAACCAAATAATATTAGTAAACAACTTATATGTATCTGATATTTAAAAAAAATAGTAAATGTCTAAGAAATTATATTTGCTGCATGTGTGGGTTGATGTAACGTACGTTCCTAGCAGTGATCTATGATGTCCTACCACTTGGCAAAGTCAGACATTGTCTTTAAGATTTCTTTTTTGGCTCTCTTAATCGCATCATATAAATACCTCATGTCTGCTTTTCTATCTCCGTCAACTATCCTTAATACCTTTACTATGCGTTGGACGATGTTTAACGTATTCTTTACAACTTTCCAAAAATCCCCACTCTCTATTGTCTTCTCTACTTTTCTCCCATTTCTTTTATCCGATTGGTTACATCTAGCTATCCAACTACCTCAACCCGGTGAAATTACCATCTGAGTTAGAGCTCTCTTTTGACTCAACAAACTTTCTAGCGAAATATAGTGGGAGACGAACCAGATTGCACCGGGCCATAGTAACTCTCGGCCCTTGGTATGTTCCTGCATAAGTGAAAGGACGAAGTTATGGTTGTAAATAAAAGAAGAAATAAAATGGGCTAGCTTAACTACCCTATCTATTTGAGGATCCTTGCATATATCCTTCAACATCAAGTTTAAGGAGTGGGTGGAATAAAGTGTCCAATACAAATTTGGTCTTTTTACCATAAGCATCTATTTGGCTGATTTGTGTGCGGCCGCATTGTCTGTAACTACTTAAACTATCCGACTCTCTCTTATTTCTTCTATTACTCCATCTATCAATTGGTAAAGGTACTTCACATATTTTACATGTCTCACTGCGTCGACCGACTTCCAAAAGACTGTGCCAGCTTGACTGTATACTAGAAAATTGATCATTGTCTTTCTAGTTATACATGTTAAGTATAATTTATTTACTAAGTTATACTAAAAATAATATTTATACATGTAATATAAATGACTATAAATAAATTTACTTACCGATCCATCCATCGGTCATTAATGTGCAACCTCGTTCCTCCTGTATTCGTTCAATTGATGCCACGTAGTTCTTTATTTCTCGCATCTCCATAGGAAGATATACATTGTATATCTCTTTTGAGTTTAGCTCAAGCACTCCCCTCTCGATGTCTGCGATCATATCGATCTTGTTCTCGTAGTACGGTCCTTTTGCAACATTTGCCGGTATGCTGTGATGAAAGAACTACCTTGATGTTGCTCGGCCAATCTTCTCCTTACACAATTTGAGGTTCTTCATCGCCGTCATGATTGTGGTTTGACATTATCATGGTCTGGTGATAACGGAATCCACGGGACCTACTGCCGGGTCGTCGTCATGGGTGAGATCATGAATCTCATCCCTCAGTTGGTTGCTAGATCCTCTTCCTCAACCGCTCCCACTTTCAGACCTTTGACCCATCATTCGGCCGGTGTGTCCATGTAATTCTTCGTCGGCGAATGATTTTCGACTTGCTTCCATTCCCTGTAATAGGTCTTCTATTTAAGAAATATTCAACTACTTAATTATTTTTTAAAATAGAAGAATGAACTACGCCGCATGTAGTAAAACAAACATACCGTCGTAATTTTCGTCTCTGAAAATATCCACCCTCTCTTGTCCGGTCCCGTAAATGTGTATGGAATGTCTCGTCGGTTGTAATAGTTCTTCCCGAACGGTCTCCTTATGTTGTTTGCTAGTTCCTTCGTTTGCTCCATTGCTTGTAGATGCCTACGAAATTAAGCTCTTACCTTCGGCAGAGTTCATGTGCCTGCAAGATGAAATTTCAAACGATAAATACCACCGAATATAACTGTCACAATATTTATATTGTACTTTTATTTCCGCCATGGAGATCAAGTTGCAATGTAACCAAGCCGGATCACTCTGGGTCGTGCCGGTAGTTTGGATTGTTTGGCTTGGAGAAGATATTTTTTTACTAAATAATTACTTAAGTAAGTAATTAACTATTTAAAAAGCTAATGACATTAGTAAGTGACTACTTATCTAAGTAAAATTTTAATTATGTAAAATAAATGATTAACTAATTATTTAACTAAGTAAGTAATTAACTAAACCTTCTAACTAATTATCTAATTAAGTAACTACTAAACTAAATATCTAATTAAATATCTAACTAACTAGCTATTTAAGTAAGGAAGTAAGTATTAAAAAGAATGAACTAATTAAGTAACTAATGAATGAAATAAGTATTAAATAAATATATTAAATGAACTAATGAAGTACTTAATGAAAAATTTTAAGTAAATAAAGAAGAAAAGAGTACAATGTTGAGCAAAATTTGAGAGCAATGAGAGTGAGAACATTGGGTGATGGTAAGGAGAGCCCTTTGGGGGCTTTTAGTAGCCCCCAAGGGGCTGAAAGGGGGGCTGGAGGCCAGATGACCATTGGCAACGGTCTAATGACCCGCAACCCGCCTCGACCCGACCGGCCAAGTCGGCCCGACTGGGTCGCGACCGGGCCGATCGGGGGCAAAATCGACCCGGTCGGGCCGGGGTTGCGACCTGGCAAACCATGAAATTAAAAACTTATAATTTTAACTTTTATTATCATTTGTATTATTGTTCAATTTTCAAGGCGTTGCCTAGGCGGCAAGGTGCTAGAAGGTGGGCTTGGCATTTGCACACCTAGGCAAATAGGAGGAAAAAGCGGTCGCCTAGACCGCCTTATGGTGTCTGACCCACCTAGGCATAAGTATGGAATGCCATCTCGTCGAGATCTCGCGAGAATCTTGGTCTCGCCAAGAGGCCGAGATACAAGATCTCGTCCCATGTAAACTGATCCATAAAAAAAATTCTCTTCGGGGGCTTTGCTCCCTTGATACCCCCCACAAGGGGTGCTACCCCCTTGACCCCCGCGACCTAACCACACAGGTCGATCCGCGACTACTCTGCGCCCCGTTTATGATAGTGTAAACACGTTTAATATATTTCACTATCATATAAAAATGTGTTACAAGTTTAATACCATATTAGTTTAAATAAGATTACATACAAGTTTAAATCTTTTAGAAGCACAAAGACCATCTTTTTGGTATTAAAAGTGCTTTGTAATTGTTTATTCACACGATTGATGTACAAAATGTGTTATATATTTTCATGTAAATTCATTGATGTACTCCTATTTTTATAAAATATTATGTTATGTTTCATACATATATACATTTTGATCCAAGAATCCAAGATCCGATCTCTCGAGATTTTTCTGAGATCTCTTCTCTTTCATCCCCTCCCCCCCACGAGATGAAGTCGAGATCTGAAATGGCAATCCTTGGGCATAAGAATGGTTGGCATTGATGTTGGATCGAGCCAACTGACTAGTCTAGTTCACTATTGAACCGCCAAACAAGCGATGATATTAAGGACTTCAGTTTAGACTCGGGCTTTCGCGTTGCGATGGCTCTGTCTTCAACTTCTCCTCAGATGCTCAATCTCCCGCCATTCGACGTCATTGACTACAAGAAGAGGTACACTTTACGGAGATGAGACAATATTGTGTCTAGGGCGGAGGAACTTGTTCCGGCGGTCTCCCACAACAATAACAACAATGTGCGAAGTATCTTAGAATGCCATTTATGTCACAGGTGTTGGGAAGGTTCTCCTTATCTTCTTCTTTCTCCGATGCCCCCTATATGGAAGCAATGCAATAGTTCTTCTTTTTCCCCATGCGACGACGGTAATGTGTCGTCTTCTCTAGTTCTCCTCCCCTCGATGACGGCTGAAAACCAGTTTAGGAGGTTTTGGAATTTTACTGTTATGTCCCTAAAGGACAGGTCTGTAAATATTTTGGTTGTGAGGACTTTTTTGTCACAAAACTAGTTCTATATGGGGAGTCATCGATGTAGTCTAGAATATATATAATACATAATGAATTTTTTGAGTGCATGGCACCCGTATTCGTCTAATTGGGATGCAACACCGTTTCTTCTTCCTCCACCTATGGATCGGCTAGGAGGCCATCCTTGGTTCTTCATTTTCTCATCAAATTGCAATTCTCTCCTCCTGACCCTTGGCATCTGAGTCTTCTCCTATTCTTCTTCACACATCCGTCAACAACAACAATGTATAGGATAAACGACATTGCCATTGTTTTCTTCTTCTGATCATTATGTCAAAATGTGATTCCCGGCGTAAGATTTCTCATTTTTCAATGAGCAAGTAGCTTCAACAGCATCCAACAATCCCCAAATATTTGTCATCAACATCCCAACACTGCCACATCATTGATCGGCATCAACATGCACCGTCAACATCATAAATGACACCTATGGGCTACAGCAACCTCTGGCGATCCCTGGAGTGGCTTTTTTCTCTTCTAGATCCGAGCAAATAAATCCAGCACTCTCAAGCTCATGTGACAGCCGCTTCCTTGCTTTTATTTTCTTTTTACTTTCATCCGACTCTTGGGCTAACGGAGATCCCATAGCCATCTGTGCTAGGTGGGGTCAGGGGTCGGGACCGGGTCAGGTCAGGGTTAGCCAGGGTTGTAATAAAAAAATAAAAAATAAACAATTTAAAACATCTACTGGGTAGAGGTCGCAAGGTTGGGACTGGGTCGGTCAGCCCAAAAACTGACTAGGTCAGGCCCGAGTCGCGATCCCGCATTCCATGCATCTGTGTATGTCACCACCCACCACAAAGCCTCCGCGAGTCCCCTAATTTTTCTCCTATGTTTCTGCTTTTCAATGCTACAATGCATGGAGGAGGTTTTTATAGGGTTTTATAGTGGGGACATCGATCCCTCTATCTTCTCCAATTTTGTCTTCATGCATAAGTCCACACAACTGCACCCCTCTCGCACGTGAAATCTAGCTCACCTTACCATCACATGAACTGCTTTCCAGCTGGATCCGGCCCATGGTGTGGCTAGGCCCACTTTACTCTGTAGCCCAAGCCAGCACATTCATCATGTCATGCTTGGCTAATTAGTTCACAATTGGCCTAGCCTTTCAAATTTGATTTGAATAAATTTTACTTGTTCTAATTTTACAACATTTTAATTCTGGTTTTCCCATTTTGGTCCCACGTAAATGCTGAGAACCAGTTTAGGATGTTTTGGAATTTTACCGTTGTCCTTAAAGAACAGGTCTATAAATATTTTGGTTATGAGGACTTTTTTTTAATAACTGGCTCTATATAAAGATCCATCGACCTGATGTAGTCCAAAATGTATATAATACACAGTGAATTTTTGGAGCGCATGGTGCCCGCATCCATCCAATCAGGGCATGGCCTCGTTTCTTCTTCTGTCTCTTGATTGGCCAAGAGCCCATTCTCGGCTTTTCATTTTTGGTAGAGTGCCATTCTCTCCTCCTTACCCCCCCCTCCCGCGGACTCTGAACCACCTCCTATTCACTTATATAGATTTGTCGACAACTACAACAACAATTTACAAGATAAATGGCGTTGTCTTTGTTATCTTTCTCTGATCATTATATCAAAACATGATTCCTAGCTTGACGCTAGAGATTCCTCATTCCTTACTACACAAGCAGCTTTAGCAACATCCGATGATCCCGAATATGTCACGGCACCTTAACATCGGCACATTTATGATCAGCTTCATCATTTACCATTCACTTCATCAACAATGCCTACAGCAACCTCCGGTGATCCTAGAGTGGTTTTGTCTTTTCCAAATTCGAGCGAACATATCCGGCACTCCTAAGCCATGTGTGACAATTGCTCCATTGCTCTTATCTTCCTTCTCTCATCCGACTCCTCCCGAGTTGGCGGAGATCCTGCAGCCATCAAAGTACATCACCACCCATCGCAAAGCCTCCGCAAGTCCCCTAATCTTTCTTTCATTTTTCAGTGCTCCATTACTACACTTCGCAAAGTAGGTTTTCATGGGGACTCATCGCGGGTACTAGGGGTGTGCACCAAACCACCCAAACTGACTAACCAAACTGGTGGCAACCGGTTTGGGTGTCTCTCAAACCAAATCAAACCATACTAAACCAATAGAACCATTTTAACTTAAAAATATAAAAGGATACTGTATTATTGATAAAATTGATATTTATATAAACTTTATATTATAAGTATATTTAATTAAATAATTTATAATTTAAAAATAAGTATATATGCATAAACTATTAATTGTTTTAAATATTTAATTATTTTTTGATCTTAAATTGAACCAAACCGAATTGAAACGGTTTGGTTCAGTTTGGTTTGGAAAAAAATGGTCTCAAATCGGACCAAACCAAACTCTGCATGCCCAGTTTTATTATCCCACTTGATCAGGTGTGATGCGGGACGGAAGAGGAGGTGCCGCCATCCCGGTGCGCATCCGAGCAAATACCGAGCTGAAGACTGCCCGAACGGGGCTGATGGGCGCTGAACCGGACCGAACCAAGCTGAACCGGTCCGAAAGGTGCTGAATCGACCCCGGACAGCGCTGAATCGCGACGAACCGGGCTGGAAACTGCTGAACCAGGCTTGAAATTCACCGAACTGGTCCCCACGGCCGCTGAACCAGGCCCAAACGTGCTGAACCAGTCCAAAAATGCCTGAACCGGAGTCAAACAAGCCTGAACCGGGTCAAAGATGTCTGAACCGGCCCTGAACCGGCCTGCGAATGCGCTGAACCGGCCAGAACCAGGGTGGAACCGGCCTGAACCGGGCTCAAACCCGGCCGCTGGCCTGTGGACCGCGTACGCGCGAGCTGGCCGCGGCGAACTGGCGTCGCGTGGCTGCGCGGCCAGTCGCGACTAACTCCCCTGGGGGGGGGGGGGGCAGCTGGATAGGAGGCAGACCCGGGGGGGTCGTGGCGCGCTGACGGTGAGCCCGACCGAGAGAGGGGGAGCTCGGGAGGGGTCCGTGGAGGTTGCTCGACGTCCTCGACGGCTGAAAGGGGCGGAGCTCCTTTGCCTCGCTCGCGATGGGGATTCCAGCGGTCGCGGCGGCCTCAGGAGCCGAGGACGGAGGGGGAGTCCCTCGTGAGGCATCCAGGGGCACCTACGGCACCGTCCGATCCCTCCTCTCCTCCTTTCCTCTTCATCGTCGTCGGCTCGGCCCGCTGGAAACGGAGCTGCTCGCAGGTCTTCGACAGGCGACGGGAGACGGGGCTGGGTACGGGCTCGCGGCGGCTAGGAGGAGGGAAGGGGGGTTTCGGGAGGCTCCATAAGGAGCCAATGGGACCTGTGGGAGAGGCTTGTGGGGGCAGGGGAGCCGCACAGCGCGGGAGGGTGGTTTGGGGTCTCGCGGTGCGGACGGGACCGAATGGGGGGGTGTCTGTCGCAGGGGGGGTTCCAACAGGGGAAGGGGGTCCGTGGGGGGTGAAGGGGCTGTTGTAGGGGTCGAGGGGAGGTGAGGGGCTGGGGTGGGAGGTCTGGACGAACCTAGGGCAACATCGACGGAGACGTCGACGCAGGTCGAAAAACCGAAAGAAGTAGGAGAAGAGGGAACCAGCCCTAGCTCCGGAGGTGAGGAGGAACACCGGGAAGGGGAGGGGAGAACCGGGAGCACCCGGAGGTGGGGGAACGACGCCGAGGTCGGAGGGGGAAAGGGGGAAAACGGGAGGAGCTTCTCCTTGGCTTCAAACATCCATCTCTCCTTTTCATTCAAAGACTTGGGCTCTTTAAATAGAGCTGAACATTACAAGATGGATCTCTAAAAACCCTAATTACATATATATCCTCTAAAGGACTAAAATAAAAAGGACTCAAAGGACTCTAAATATTCAAATAAAATGCATAAAAATAAAATCTTAACACTACGAAATAAAAGAAATAACTATGTCGTTTCTTGAGGACTCGGAAGATGCTATCTCCGAACAAACAGACGATCCGGTCCATACCGGTCCCCATCATTCTCCCCCGATTGCGAAAAACTCGTCCTCGAGTTTTGTAGTGCTGTACGATCAACACGGCTACTACTAAAATGGAGGACGGCGGTAGTACGACCCGGGTGAGAACAAAGTGGGACCGGGAAGCTCCAAGGTGACCGCAAAAGGTGACCCAGACGGTATCGTAAGTGCTGTCAAGCTCCAGGTCTGGATACTTTGTCGAGTCAACTGTGCGCAGATCCTCTGGAACAGCCTCGGTGGTCAGCTCTATCAGCAGCTCCATAACCTGTGCAGTCAACTCGGTCAGGATGGCTCGATCGGTCTCGGCCTCGACAAGGTGTCGCTGCTCTGTTGTCAGCTCAAGCAATAACCCTGTAAGCTGCTCAGTCAACTCAACCTCGATGGCTCTGTCTGCCTCGGCATCTTTGGTGCACTGCTGCTCGTACTCTGCGGCAAGCTCTGGATTGGCCTCATAAACTACCTCGATAAACGTGGCAGGCTGCTCAGGCACAGGCCACTGGGCATAAGTGTTCTGATACAGATCGGCTCCCTCAGTGCTCTGTACTCCTTGGGCCGCAAGGTAAGCTCTCGAGCAAGTGTGTCCAAATCTGCCTGCTGATCAACTAACCGCTCGAAACCCAGGATGAGACAGTGCCCGTAGGGAACTATCTTGCACCAGGCATCTTCTACATACCGCACTGTCAATGGTCTAAGTCGGCCTTTGACAATACGAGCAAACTGGATATAAGTTCAACCATCCTCAACCACTTGATAATCTGGAGCAATCAACTCGAAAAGAGACTGCGAGATGACGTTGCGTGAGAAGCTGGACAGAAATGCCGTGGTGTGCACCTCCAACGGTAATGTGACGTCAAAACTGAATTGCCGATGTCCCGCGCAACGTAAGGATCCCGACTCGTGGAAACAAGTCGGCACCGGCTCTGATACCAAACTGATGCTGGACGGAAGAGGAGGTGCCGCCATCCCGGTGCGCATCCAAGCAAATACTGAGCTGAAGACTGCCCAAACGGGGCTGACAGGCACTGAACCGGACCGAACCAAGCTGAACCAGTCCGAAAGGTGCTGAACCGACCCCGGACAGTGCTGAATCGTGACGAACCGGGCTGGAAACTGCTGAACCGGGCTTAAAATCCACCGAACTGGTCCCCACGGCCGCTGAACCGGGCCCAAACGTGCTGAACCGGTCCAAAAATGCTTGAACCGGGGTCAAACAGGCCTGAACTGGGTCAAACATGTCTGAACCGGCCCTAAACCGGCTCTGAGTGGGCTGAACCGACTTGCGAATGCGCTGAACCGGCCAGAACTGGGGTGGAACCGGGGTAAACCGGCTGAACCGGCCACTGGCCTGGTCTGGCCCGTGGACCGCGTACGCGCGAGCCAGCCGCGAAGAACCGGCGTCGCGTGGCTGCGCGGCCGGTCGCGACTAACTCCCCCCCCCCGGGGGGGGGGGGTGTCATGGCGCACCGACGGTGAGCCCGACCGAGAGAGGGGGAGCTCGGGAGGGGTCCGTGGAGGCTGCTCAACGTCCCCGACGGCTGAAAGGGGCAGAGCTCCTCCGCCTCGCTCGCGATGGGGATTCCAGCGGTCGCGGCGGCCTCAAGAGCCAGGGACGGAGGGGGAGATCCCTCGTGAGGCGTCCAGGGGCTCCTATGGCACCGTCCGATCCCTCCTCTCCTCCTTTCCCCTTCATCGTCATCGGCTCGGCCCGCCGGAAACGGAGCTACTTGCAAGTCTTCGACGGGCGATGGGAGACGGGGCTGGGTACGGGCTCGCGGCGGCTAGGAGGAGGGAAGGTGGGTTTCGGGAGGCTCCGTAAGGAGCCAATGGGACCTGTGGGAGAGGCTTGTGGGGGTAGGGGAGCCGCACAGCGCGGGAGGGTGGTTTGGGGTCTCGCGGTGCGGACGAGACCGAATGGGGGGGGGTGTCCGCGCGGGGGTTCCGGCGGGGAAGGGGGTCCGTGGGGAGTGAAGGGGCTGTTGTAGGGGTGAGGGAGGTGAGGGATTGGGGTGGGAGGTCCGGACGGACCTAGGGCAGCATCGACGGAGACGTCGACGCAGGTCGGAAAACCGAAAGAAGTAGGAGAAGAGGGAACCGGACCTAGCTCCGGAGGTGAGGAGGAATGCCGGGAAGGGGAGGGGAGAACCGGGAGCACCCGGAAGTGGGGGAACGACGCCGACGTCGGAGGGGGAAAGGGGAAAAACGGGAGGAACTTCTCCTTGGCTTCAAACATCCATCTCTCCTTTTCATTCAAAGACTTGGGCTCTTTAAATAGAGCTGAACATTACATGATGGATCTCTAAAAACCCTAATTACATATATGTCCTCTAAAGGACTCAAAGGACTCTAAATATTTAAATAAAATGCATAGAATAAAATCCTAACACTACGAAATAAAAGAAATAACTACGTCGTTTCCTGAGGACTCGAAAGTTGCTATCTCCGAACAAACAGACGATCCGGTCCGTACCGGTCCCCATCAAGGTGCCAAATACGATTTTTGATGAATTGTAATGCATCATTATTTTAGATTATTTTCACTTTTCTTTTCTAATGTTACTGTCTTTTACTAAGCGTTGACTCCACAAATGGATAATTATTAAATGTTTTGCAATTGAATGCATGCTTGTGTTTAGTTTTTCTTGTCTTCAGTTTCAATTAACAGATCTGTACATTTTATTTCTTGAAGCTAATAGGCTCACCTGATGACTCGAGCCTTGGATTTTTACGAAGTGATAATGCTAGAAGATACGTTAGACAGCTACCACAGTACCCAAAGCAGCAGTTTTCTACGAGATTTCCCAATATGTCTGCCGGAGCTGTTGATTTGCTCGAGAAAATGCTTGTTTTTGACCCAAGCAAGCGAATCACGGGTTATTTTTTGGCACTTGCCCGGTGCTTCTTGCTATTGTTAGCAACGTTTTCACCATAATGTCTAAATCTTTTTCTGTTTTATGGCGCAGTGGATGAAGCTCTTTGCCACCCATATCTGGCATCACTCCATGACATTAACGATGAACCCGTGTGTCCAACTCCTTTCAGTTTCGATTTTGAGCAGCCTTCGTTCACAGAAGAAAACATCAAGGAGCTGATATGGAGAGAGTCTGTAATGTTCAATCCTGATCCAGTGCATTAGACATCGCAACTTAGATGCTACTCAACGTTATGTTGATCTTGTGGTTCAGCTTGTAATGTATTTCTGATTATAAATATAAATTTGTAACAAGTTAATGAATGAAGACATACAATCTAGGCATTTCCAGTTTGCACAGAACCACTCTCGGCTGAACTTACAGGCGAAAGCATGGTGCTCTGCTGCTCGCTTCTTTTTTCTTGCGGTGGATTTGGGTCTGATGTAATTATTTTGAAGTAATTATTTTGTCGTCGGTATCTGAAATTTTACAATTGAAAATCTTTCAGGTGTCTGATTTCCAAGATTTTGCTTGACCACTAGGCAAATTTTCATCTCTAGCTTTTGGCGCTCCCCGCTCGTCTATGTATGAGAGAGAGAGAGAGTCCATTCCACTAATCTTGAAACAAAACTGTAAATTGCTCAGGTGTCTGATTTCTAAGATTTTGCTTGACCACTTGGTAAATTTTCACGTCTCTTTTTGCGCTCCCAGCTCTTGCCTATGTATGAGAGAGAGAGAGTCCATTCCACTAATCTTGAAATCATACACCAAATCGCTCATGTTTCTATTGGCAACTTTTCCGAAGTCCTTTTTTTTACGTTCTCCATTGAAAAGACCTCTCGGTGTTTTGCCGGTCATTTGGGATGTATGTTGGCTGTGCTTCTTCCGCTCATTGGAGGAGGAAGGAGAAAATTATTTGTAACTCCTTCTCATGCGACATTTTTTTCTCTTGATAACTCTCGGGTGATGTCCTATTACGAGATGGAAGTTGTGCCCCTCTTCTTTGTGATAGTGTCCTTCTACACAAGTCTTTGTCTACTCTTGCTGCTCTGAAATCACTGATAGAATTCCATCTTCTCTGGCGACGAACCTTGTCGAAGCTCCTCACCAACAGTTCATTTGCCTATATGCTCTCTCGCCAACAAAGACCTATTTCCTGTGACACCGACGACCTACAGAGGTCTACACTCAAGGGGTTGCAGCACAATTGGAAGTTCGACGACACTCCATCGCCGGGTACCTGTGCCGCCAAGTCCTCTGTTCTCTGCGACATGATGGAAGTTCATCTTCTTCGGCAACGAACCTTGTCGAAGCTCACCACCATTGACGGTCCTGTTGCATGTACGCTCTCTCGCCAGCAAAGGCCTAATTTTTGTGTGACACCGACAACCTACAGGGGTCCCCTTTCAAGGGTTTGTGGCATACTTGGAAGTCCAACGATGCTCCATTGCCAGGTACCTATGTCGCCAAGTCCTCTGTTCTCTGCAACACCAACGACGTACGGTGTTCGATTTCAAGGCTTTGGGCACTCTTGGAAGTCCGATTCCCTTCTCCCTTAGTAGCAGTTGGTAGGTAAGATCTCCATGGCCATCCTATTTTGACAACGCATTTCATCTATCTTCTCCACTTGGATTTCTACACAATGGGCGGGAGCAGCACACTGAGCTGGCTGTGTGGCACACAATTTCTATCATGATGACAAGGGTCCATCAACCCTTCTGTGCACACTCCCGTCCCTTTGTGCCTGCATATTAATTCCCTATGCTTCAACGCAGAGAGCAGTGACCCTTCTATCAAGTTGCGACCAACCTTGATGTCCTCTCCAGTGATGGTCCAACCGCAAGTCCCATGTGTATGCACCAAAGGCCTTCTAATCTTATCCATTATGCTCAAACAATAGTATCCATCCAAACAATATTCCATCATTGACTATCAACAAGGTCTTCCTTCAAACAATGCTAGTGGACACCTTCCGATCAGATTGTGACTGATACTGTTATGACATTCAGGTAAGTTATCTTTTGTTCTTATGACAAAGGTCGTCTTTTTGTTTTTATTAGGGGTGCAAACGAACCAATACACTCGACAAGTCGAAACTTGGTTCGATAAAAACTTGACTCGACTCGTTTATTAAGTTAAATAAACAACCTTGAACAACAAATAAAGTTCGACTCATTAAACGAGCCGAGCTTGAACAGACTCATGCTCGGCTCGATAAGTTCGCGAGCAGCTCGATTAAATATTATATTATATATTTATTTTTAATAATTAAATTTTAAGTATTAATAATTATATATTGTCACTTAAATATATTAAATAATTTAAAATTTGAGTTTAAACTTAGATTGAGTTTCATAAATGAGCTAAATCTAGAGTTTCACAAATGACTTTTCATTGATTTTGAGTTTATAAACGAGTTTTTATATAGCTTAAGTTTGAATGTGAATTGAATTTTAGTCTAACTATTACTCGAGTTTGAACTCGACTCGGCTCGATTAATAAACAAATCAAACTTGCACAAGGGTTCCACATACTCGCTAAAACTCGAGCTCGAACTCAAACTCTTGTAAAATAAACGAGCCGAGCTTGAATAACATACTACTCGGCTCGGCTCGACTCGTTTGCACCCCTAGTTTTTATGACAAACGTGGCCTTATCTGCTTGGTTATTATTTAAATGTAAGTTGAACAAACAAGAAAATAGGCTTGCATATTCCTTCTTGTTTTGGAAGAATATTGAATTATGTGTAAATAGTCACATATCGTCTTTTAAACATTCTGCTTGCATGGTTACATTGTGATTAATAATATTACTTTACTCATTTACTTCACATGTATTACCCAAGTTGAATTAAGAGAAAAATATGAGTATTTATTGTCAGGGTGGTCAAATGTTATAAAAGAGTTAAATTCTAGCTCTGAACAAATTTTTGATAAGAAACAAGTGAAACATTATTAGGATAAGTTGAAACAGTAATATAAAGCTTGGATATCGTTAATTAGAATACAATTGATCTTGGATGAGACGAAAATAAAAATACCATGGTAGTTATAGAAAAATGGTGAAGTGATTATTTTTTAGTAAGTATGCTTCACAATTTGATTCTTCTAGCTATGATTTACTAATTTGTATACTAATATATACATTATAAAACATGTAATGGCATTCTATAGTAGGCATCTTTAAAAGAAAATATTTGGAACATGAAGATTTATTATGTAAATTATTTGAAGGAACAATTGGAATAAGAGAAAATGTTACAAATCCTTCAGTAAGTGTTTCAATCGAATTGGACATGCAATATCCTTCATCACCTGATCGTATATCGAAAACTCCAAACACTTGCCTCAAAATGAAGAGGAGAACATCGTTAGAAATGATGAAGAGGTTGAGAAACATATGAGAAGAAATTTACTAGGTCCTACTTTGCCTCTTCAGAATAAAAAGAGAAAATCACAACAGGCACGGATGGCATCTCAAATTTACACACTTGTGATAAGCATTAAATTAAGAGAACAGAAAAGAGAGGAAAGTAAAGGCAAGAATCTAAACATTGGTGAAGTTACAAGAATGTTAAAGGAATTACTTAGTTTAGAATTTAGAGGATGACTACATATGTGGGCTTTAACAAGATTTGTAAAAAGAGAATGTCATGAACTATTTATTGAGATAGATGCATAGTTGTGACTTCTATGGCTACAAAGTGCATTTGAAGAGAGACGTAGATAGTTTATAGTATTAACATTGCTAATAATAGATTATTGTTCATGAATAAAGTTTTATAAATTTTGCTTTAACTCTTGTTGATTCTTTATGATCTAATACATTGTTCATCATGTTTCTCTTCTTTAGGGTGAGTTCAAGCAGTTCATATGATTCAATATGTTTTGATGATTCAACAAATTCGGATCGTAATATTGACTCCAATGATTCAAACAAAGACTTCTATAAGGTTGCTCTTACAACATGTTTTATTATTTATAATAGATTTTATTTATGTAAAGAGCTATGCCATACATCTCCACATTGAGGATTTCACAAAGTCTGAGAATTATTAGGACGACATTGGGAGCATTCTTATGATATATTAAGAATGGAACCTCCAATATTTGTTTATTTCTGTGAAGAATTTAGAAAGTACAATTTACTTAATGATACAAAGTACATTGTTGTTGCTTTATTTCTTATTATTATTGGTAAGAATTATTCAATTTGAGATATGTCCAAGTATTTTTAACGATCATATGAAACTTGCAGTCAACATTTCAACCATGTTTTAAGTGTATTGCAAAAATATGCACATATGAATATTACTCTACCAACTTTTGATGAAACACCTGTGTTCATTGCAAACAATGATAAGTATATGCCATTTCTTAAAGATTGTACTTGAGCAATTGATGAAACTCATATTGAAACAATTGTATTAGGTGCACATCAAATAACACATATAAGTGGACCGAAGACAAAATGCACTCAAAATGTTCTTACAGTTTGTGACTTCAATATGTTATTTACATTTGTCTCTACTAGACAGAAAGAAATATGTCATGATGCTCAAATTTTGTTAGATTGCATTTGTGATCTAAACTCTAGTTTTCCGAGGTCACTGATAAGAAATAATTTTGCTTCCTTACCAATAATGCATATCTTATGCATGATGTACTAAAATTTATATTTATTATAGGGAAGTACTACTTGGTGGATGCTAGATTCACTAATTCAACTGGATATTTAGCACCATATCGTGGCTTTTGTTATTATTTGTAAGATCGTCGTGGTTGAAATCCTCGAATGAAAGAAGAAGTGTTTAACTATCTTCATTCATTGCTGATAAATATCATTGAACGATATTTTGGAGTACTTAAGAAGTGTTGACTAATTCTTGGGGGTATGCCCTCTTATTCTTTAAAGAAACAAGCAATGATCGTGGTTGCTTCAATGGCCGTTCATAATTTCATTCGAAGAGTTGATTTAGGCGATGAAATATTTAGAGAATTTGAAAATGAAGAAATAGAAAGTGCATTAGTATTACAAACAACACCAGGACGAATTCCTCGTGAACAAGATAGGCAAGCAATGAATTCTTTTAGAGATTCTTTAGCTCTTCAAGTATTTAGGCAGTAGAATATAAGTTCTGATAATGATGTTGAGTTACATGTATTTTTTTAGTGAAAGAACTGTTTGAATGTACTAAATAAAAATTCCTTTATTGTATAAGTGCTTCTTTTATACTTTAAAATATGCAACCAAACAACTTCCACTTCTATATGTTAGAAGGTCTTCTGTTTAAAGTGACTTCACAAAGAAGGTACTTCAAACAGAAGTACTTCAGCCAAGTTGCCAAATGGAGCCTTGCTCAAACACTCGGGCAAATTTCTACATCTCTTTTTTTGCTTTCCCTGCCCTTGTCTATGTATGAGAGAGAGAGAGAGAGTTCACTCAAGTGTCTAATTTCTAAGATTTGCTTGACCACTTGGCAAATTTCCACGTCTCTTTTTTTGCACTCCCCGCTCTCGTCTATGTATGAGAGGGGGGAGGTCCATTCCACTAATCTTGAAACCAAACCGTAATATTTTCCATTAAGCGTGATCAGTTGATTTTTTTTGTCACTATGGCTCAATGGCCAACAATTGTGCTGCTCACATGCGAGGCGAAGGATCGAGCGTCGCTCGATCCCCACATGAAACCACCCATCAAGGGGGTGGCCGGGCTCACAGGCCCATTCGAACCCTCGTCCCTGCTCCTCATGAGTAGGGGTCACGCCAAATGACCCGTGGTCGGTCGACAACGTGGTCAATTGTTGTTACTATTGTATACGGGGTTGGCGACCTGGTCGGTTTTTGGGCCGACCGACCCCGACCCGGCCCCGCGACCCTGACCCAGTTAATATATTTAAATAAATATTTTTTAATTATTTTTCCCGACCCCTACCTGACTTGGGTCGCGACCCCAACCGACTTGGGTCGATTTTAGGCCCGACTGACCGGGTCCCAACCCTCGGCTCTGCTTTCCTTGGTTGTTACTAGCTTGTTTAGCGATGTGCTAGTCTTATTTTGGGTTTTTTTGAGGCACAAAGAGAGACATATAGTGTTTATTAATTTGAAAGAATTATGTTAGATTTTTAAAAAATATTTTATGGTGGGTGTTGGAATGAAAGATGGTACTAGTTAGTTATATACAAATGGTAAAATATATATGATACAACAATCACTAATGTATGTATAATTTGAGAAGAAATAAGAGATTTTAATATTTTAATTGACTTATATCAAAGATTTGATAAGTTTTTTTTTGTATTAGTTATGGTTGAATTAACGAAAGTAACGTAAAATGATATATCTCAGTGGGTGATATTTGTAGCTAATATAATATTGATAGATGAGATAAAAGTTGTGAATATGAAATTAAAACTATGAAAAAAATATTTTACAGGTTTAGTTTCAAGATAAATAAAATTAAAATAAAATATATGTGTTGTAAATTTAATAAAAATTTTAAAAAAGTAGGTGATGGTGATTGGTCTTAATTTGGCTGGATAGTATCATCTAAAAAACTTAATTCAAACATATTGGATCAATTATTAAGAAAGAAGAATAATGTAATAAAGATGTTAACCAAGAGACTAAAGTAAGTTAGATGAAGAGGAGATTAGCTATGGAGTTCTATGTGATTATAAGATTTTACTAAAGTAGAAATGAAAATTTTGTAGTACAAATGTAATGTCCACAACATTGTATAATAGTGAACAATAAAAAAATATATTTTTAAAACAAGTGTTGTTGAAATAAGAATATTAAAATAGATAATGACCATATATAAATCAGATATAATAAGAAATAAATATATTACATGAAATGTAGATCACAATTATAGATAAATTGAAAGAAGCAAGATTCAGATTGTTTAAAGATATTAAATATAGACTTAGGGAGACTCTAGTAAGAAAAATAAAAATATATTAAAATATAATAAAGAAAAAGAGAGGTGGTAACCCTATATTAACTTAGAGGAGGAGGATTCAAGGTAGTTTAAATGATTTAAATATTTTTAAAAAGCAACTCAAAACGTGAGCAAAGAAATAAAATTTTTATGACCGATTAAATAATTTAATATTAAGACTCGAGTTGAGTTCACTCATCAAACATTCCAAACTTCCAACATTGAAAATGTGGCATACTTTCTTTTATATTCAAAACTCCATTCAAGTACATGTTTACGTTTTGTGAGTCTCAATTTCAAATGGAATAGGAAGATAATGGTACATGATGTTCAACATAAAAATCTTGTCACATATGATAATATAAATTCAAATGATGTAAATATTGCAACATGTTTTACATATTGTATTAAAATCTGGCTGTAGTGAATGATGAGGTTGGTGGGTGTATTAAAATCTCTGTTACATTTAGTGTCTGATGTAGTTTGTAAATAGTAAGAATATGAAAGTACGAAGGTGCGTAGGTAAAAAAGTTACTTCATAAATTTAAGATAAATTCAAGATAAATCGACATCATTGTAGAAATAAATACAAAAAATAAATGGTTGAAGGAACGATGAGATTAAGTATTTAGAATATTAGAGGTTACTTGTTGAAAAGTTTAAGACATTTATTGATAGCAGGAAGTTAAGAAAAATCAATATTACTTACATTTATACTGTCACGACCCGGAAAATACAATTGCGCAGCGGAAAATAAATCCGGAATATCGGGACAGTTTAGGAGAACAAACCAAAGTTCACACCATCAAATCCGAATAATAAAAAACAACCTGTAATGCTCCAATTAACCTCAAACTCCAAGAAAACACTGTAAACAACCACAACCAAACAACTAAGAGGACTCAACACATAGTCCGAACATCAACTATAAGTCAAACCAAGCAATTATTAACTACAATCAGGAGGAAAATCAACAACCTAAAAGATATATGTGGTGATCACTCGTCACCAAACTCCTCGTCTTCTGGGTCTTCAACCGCTTCGGGACCTCCAAGGTCTCCCTCGAATTCTTCTCCAAAGTCCTACTCAGGGAGAGGCTCCTCGAAATCTGCTGAAAAATTTATAATGGGAATGGGTGAGTCACAACAGACTCAGTAGGTCTTACACCCGAACTACCCCATTATAATAACAATTCTAGTGGTATACCATACATATTAAGCCTAAAATCAGATTTAATACATAGGATTAAGCTAATTATATATCTCCAATTAAGTGATTACAAAGTCAAACAACTACCCCATATGATAACTAGACTCTACATGCATTAAAAACCAACATAACCTACACATTAACTGTTCTAGGTATGCCCGGAACACATAAACCTGACATAAAACCAAAGACATATCTATATCACTACCATCTATGCCAATTCACACAACTAGACACCCGTCCGAGTAAATACCATGCTCCATCCGATAAAATGTAATCACATCACAAAACTAGCACCCGCATTTACCATATAGTAGAATGTAACATATAGTAACTAAATCCCATAGTACCCCATAGGCAGTGTGGAGTACTTAGGATCAACCGCGGTATCCGGGATCGAAGGATGCTCCGCATTGTTCTAATTCATCCGTCGCCCACAGACCGAACCATAGTCCGGTGAAGTATATTTCCATCACAATGCAAATACTCACCGCACTAACCACATTCTACACCATGCAAGCATTTAATTAACTCAGACAAGAAAACAGAACATTTACGACGGCAATCAAACATGAAATACATAGATGAACACCCATGGTTCTACGCACCACATATTTGCATACCATACCACAATCTATCACAAACCGATGCATATAAATAAGATCATGCAATATACAACCTAACCATGACAATTACATGCTTAAACAACTACCTATCACATAAAAGAAAACAACTAAATTCTAACAACATAAGCCTAAACCTTACATCGGCTTTTTAACAAATCGGGGTGTATGTATTTAAGGTTCACCGCGATGCAAACAATGCTAAACTAGCTAAAGTAGACATATACAGCATATCCTGATGTCTAACATATATGGATATTCAAATTAATCTAAACATGCATGGATTAAACAATTTAATCTAAGTCTATCTAAATATGCAAATAAATCAAAAACAGCCCATTATTTCTAACCTATCAATCATGATGATCTAAACATAATTTTTACGATTTAAATAAATATATATATAGTGCTAAGGATAGCCGAGACGCCTACCTTGACGGCAACGGCGAACGGCGAACGGCGCACGGAAAATCCAAGGAATTGGAATTTGGTGACGAGATCAAGGGTTGGCCGTCGGCGTCGAAAACCGAGTCGGTAGGTGTTTTCAAAACTGCCGGAGGAAAAAGAAATAATGAACAATGGAGCTTGATAGAAAATAATAGTGAAAGAGGGCGATAGGAGAGAGGATGTATCACCGCGCCGGAGAGAGAAGAGGGGGCGCACGGCGGGCGCACGGCGGAGGGCCGCGCGGGCGGCGGCGCAGCGGGCGCACGGGAGGGGGGGTTGACCCCGGCGGCGGCGGCCGCGGCGGCTCGCGGGCGGGCGGCGGCCGCGGGCGGACGGCGCACGGGCGCACGCGGTGGTGCAGTGCGGCCGGGCGCGGAGGCCGAGGCGGAGGCGATCGCGCGGCGCGGGCGGCCACGCGGGTCGCACGGCGACCGAGGGCGGCGGCACGAGGTGGCCGCGGGGCTCGCGTGCGCGGGGAGGCGGTCGAACCGAGGCGTACGAGGAACCGGGCGGCGGGCGGCGGGCGTCTCGCACGGGGAGACGTGGCGACGCGGGGCCGAGGCGGGCGACGCCGCGACGGGCGCCGGGCGGCGAGCTCGAGGCGGCGGTCGACCACACGGCAGACAGCGGCGAGCGCGGCGGTCTCTCGCGGGAAGAGATGAAGGCGGGGAGGCGCGCGAGGGCTCGCGCAGGCGGCGGCCGAGAGGGGAAAAAGGGGGAAAAATCAGGGTTTCACCGGGGGAGAAAAAAAAACGGCGCCGGGGAAAAACGTAGGGGGGAGGGTTTCTCACGGGGGAGGAAAGAGGGGATAAAATGGGGAGAGGACCAGATTAAAATATTAATAAATAATAACTATTATTTTTTTTTTAAAAAATACGCAACGTTACATATACAAACGAAATAAAAAGAGAAATGAAAAAGAGTAGAAAATATATGCTATAAATTATAAGATAATGAAAATAAGAGAAAATAATAGTATACTGGCAAAATTAATTAATAGAGAGGTAAGTATGATTATATGAGAGATAAGTATTGCATGTAGCCCTTAAGATTCACATTTAACTCAGGAAGTGAAATTAAATAAAATTATTGAGATGATATACATAACCATATGTAGCGCACGCATAATGAAGAGAAATAATTAGTTTAAGTGTGGATCGTCTCTCTGCTCTCGCATTCTTCTCTTCTTGCTGTACCCTGAACCGAAGAACCTTTTTGAGCGGGAGAGGAGAGAAGAAGATTACCGTTACCTTTTTAACCCACACCGCTGTTCTTCTGCACCCCGCCCGCGCTCGTCCAATCCCCCCCCCCCTCCCCTCCATCGGCTGCAGTTGGTGAGACGGCGCCTGTTTCTCCTCTTTCCGCCGCCTCCCCGCGCGATCTGATCCCCTCGGGCGTGTGTGGGCGGTCACGGGGGGGAGTTGGCGCTGGCCCCCTCAGATCGTGAAGGAAAGGGGGTAACAGGGAGGAAGAAGTATGAAGGAGGTGGTGCTTCATGTCTACGACGTAACCAACAGCGGCTCCGAAAAGACTAACAATACCATCCTCCAGATCAACAGGATCTTCAAGGACCGCATCGGCCTCGGTGGCATCTTCCACAGCGCTATCCAAGTCCTCCCTTCCGTCCTCTCTGTCTTTCTTCTCTTAATGTCTCGCCGTAGGTTCTTGCCGAACTGCACCCCCAGTGTTCTTGGGATGGGGCTTCCGCGCTTTTTGATTTGATATAACTATGGGGGGATACCCATGGCAATTTCTGTCCCAAATTTCTTCTTGTTTTCCTGCTTTCTTTTTTTGTGTTGTCAATCGGTACTTTCTCTTACTTGAGCTGTCAACCTTGCATTTCTATTTAGTCCGGCTACCTATGGGATCCCAGCTGGCGCCAGAGATGAGGACCTTACCAATAGCTACCTACATTTTCTTGAGTTTCGAGCAGAACTTAATAAGCACGTGAAGTAGTTTTGCTTGCTCTGTATTAGATAAAAATTATTTATTGCTTGGCATGAAGTAGTTTTGCTTGCTCTGTATTAGATAAAAATTATTTATTGCTTGGTTCATGCAATTTGTTGCATTGTCTAATTTGCTTCTGATAAATCTGGTATTAGCTGGAATTAGCATTAGCAAAACCTCTAAGCTGAAATTTTTGTTTGGATTGCCTAGCATGGCGGAGGGAGGGGAATAAATCATTCAGGAGTCTACTTTTGTCCTCTTATGCCTTCCGTTTTATATCAGAGGTTACATTTGCTATAACTTGGATGTGTAAATACTATTAGTATCTGTTTGTGATTGAATACAAGTAGTTATTGAATCTAGCAATAAGGTGTAATGATACATGTATTTAAAAAAAACTCAATGAACGAATGGCAAGCTGATCAGTCAGGATCATTTACTCCTAATATTTCTACCTCTGTCGTCCATGCTTTCATTGTCCATCCTAAGGACTACTTTCTTAGGGGTACCCTGAATGCATATGTTGGGACAGGAGGATTCCTTTTTCAGGTGCCAGGAGAGAGGCCATTTTGTTGTATATTGAAAAAATCTTGTGGTCTAGAAATGTAGAGGGCTGGGACAGTAGAGTTCTTGGCATTGGTAGCACAAAGACTATAGCACTTTCTGCGTGATGTTAATGAAGGTAATGCAATGCCCGCTGCTTTGTGGGGGCCTATTGTGGAGATTCCTTGGTTCTCTAGGTATGCAACCAACATTTCCCATTCCTTAGCTGTAAAGATATCTGGCCATGAAAAGGAGATTAAGTGGAACATAATTGACCTGGCGGTAGAGTCGAGGAAACATGTTTATTATATATGACGAATAATGTGACTTGTTAAACCTATTGGATCATATGAGATTTACCTATTCTCTCTCCCGATCAAGATATCCTTTGTTTCACCCAAGAAAGATTGATTGAACCTTCAAAAATTTGGAGTAAAAAGTACAATTAAATCAATTTCTTATAGAGATCAAAAATCTAAATTAGAAGAACTTATGGTTGACTTGCACAAAATAATGAAATATTCAGGCTTGGCTTAGAAAATACCAAAATTTGGGATTCTTTTTAGAAATAACGATTATCAAAGTGAAGTCTGATGGAGAAATATTAAAATTTGAAGACATATTTATATATGTTATTGATTGACCTTAGAAAGCATGTTAGAGTTTCAAGAGATGATTTAGGATAGGTGTTGGAGTGAAAGATGCTGCCTATCAAGTACAAAAAGTTATAAAAGGCATGTATAATGGAGCAACCATGTGTGTGCATGATTGGAGAGAATTTTTTTTCTATTTTTATAGACTTACATCAATGGTCTATAGTAAGCTCTTATCTTTCTGTATTAGTTATTGGCGAATCAACATAAGATATACAAGATTACATAACAGGGTGCTTGATGTTTGCAAATGATATTTGTTGTTAAATGAGACATAAGAATGAGTTGATAGGATGTTAGACTTTTGGAGAAATGCTTTCGAGTCTACAACACGGATTTTCTAATTAGAGTTGGCTTTTAGATCATCTGGGTCTCGGGTCAATCTTGGTCTGGATAGGGATTGAATTAGTCCTTTTGCGATCCACTGGAAGTGAAACTAATCAAGGATCTACTTAGATCAATCTTTTAAAATCCAAAATAAAATAAAATAAAGTAGAGAGAAATAGAGTCTCTAAGACTTTCTTGGGTGGAGGGGTGATTGATCTAGGTCAAATTGTCCTTGTTTGGGGATGCTATTCCCCTTGTATCTTTTTACCCAAACAAGCGAGAAAGATGACAGACTTGATACACTTTGCATTCAATGACTTAAATTACTGGATCTTTGTTTAATAGATCCAGAGGCCCATTAAATGGAGATCTAGTTTCTTAAGTTACTAGATCCCAGGCCTATCTGGTCTAACATTTTTTTCATCTATTAGGGCAGAGAACATACAAGGAATCAATGCTGCTACCGAACAGGGGCAATCACCTGATCCATGCTGATCAGACAATGTGGAACTTGATCCCTGCAGAAGCATTTGCCAAGATTGGGCTCTCCCTTGGATTGGGTTTGCCTGTGCTGATCTTAATTCTGGATCGGCCAATCATGCAAATAATGATTTGAAAGTTTCAAGACAAGTAGAACTAAGACAAATTAAATGTAATGTAAATTCAATAAAAGTCAAAAGGGAAGATAAAAGAGTTAATTTCGATGGAGTAATATTATCTTAACTACTCAATTTAAATATCTTGTTCAATTATCTAAATAGGTTGAGAATGTGATAAATATGTTAATGATAGAATTAAAGCAACATGATTGAAGTGCTTTTTTGAGAAAGGTTCGGAGACCAGAATTCTATTAAGAAGCAAAAGGAACATTACAAAAACAGGCAAGCAATATAGCGGTGGGGGGAAGATTCACCAACCGAGAAGGTGGACAAGTAAAACAAAAATGTTACAAGAAGAAAGGACCCAAAAGTAAAAATACATCCCTGCCCTTAGCTGCTTCTCAAGAGCTTCCAAAATACGCCAATGACCAATCCTTAACATAGGAGGACATAAGGTTAAGGACAAACTCTGATTCTCAAACAGCTCCTAAAAATATGGTTGTTCCTTATGCGCCAAATGGACCACAACATTGCTGGCAAAACCATCTTCTCATGTATAAAATCTGAAGACCATGGATTTAGTGTAGGCCATGCCATGCCTGCAAGAATGACAGTGCTTGAAGGCTCCGACCATCCAATGTTTCAACTTTTGAACATAACCCTCCACAGAAAATTAACGTTCTCACACTTGATAAATAAATGATCAATACCTTCCTCTTACTGCCACAAAAGATATGATGCATGGGTAAGGACAGGAAGATTTTAAACAATGACTCATGGTAGTAAGTCTATTCTTGGCTATCTTTCATAAGAAAATCTTGTTCAAGTATAGGTTGCCACCACACATCCTGATGCCATAGGACTTTCATCCCACCTCTAAACAACCTGCACAGAGTAGAGTTAACTGAGAATATGGATTTTGTTTTGGGTAGTCATACCAATTAATCATCCTTGTCTTCTAAACACCTGTGGTTCTCAAGGAGTGCAATTAGATTACATAATTCATTAATCTTCTCATCTTTGAGATACCTTCTGAATGTTATACCCCATTTAGAGATTGCATCCCTATTGTCACTAACATTTGCTCTGGGGTTACAACAAAGTCTGAATAATGTTGGAAATGTTTAGGATAAAGGGGCATATCCAATCTATCGGTCCTATCAAAAGGAGGTTTTCCTCCTGTCTTCTAGAATAATGGAAGAAACAGAGTTAAAAAACTCTCATTTATGTAGAATTCCTCTCCAAATGTTAGAAAGGTTGCTTCTTTGCTTCTACTCCTGAGGTCAACAATCCATGAACCATTCTTCCCGATTGAACTATTCTGTTCTACAAAGCATCATTTTTGTGATTTAGTTTTCATAACCATTTTGTTAGAAGTGCATCTTGAATTCTACCAAGTAAACTTGAGACTAAAGTTAGAAGCCTCAATCATGCCACAGTTGTTAACCCATTCATTGAAGATAGACATTTTATGAGCCCAATTCCCGTTACCAAATCTTTCACCCAGTTTCAGAATTACATTGAAGTTGCCACTGACACACTACGTTGAACTGCTGTAGCTGCTCAACACTTGCTCTAGGTTAGAGAAGAACCTAATCTTGTCATTGTCTTTCACAATTCCGTTGCTTTTGGTCAGAGAAGAACCTGATCTTGATCTTGATATTGTCGTTGTCTTCATTGGTCCATACACATTGCAGGAAAACCAAGAGCCCAATTAAATCAGTGCATGGGCCTGGTTATCTGGTTATGTGTGGACTGGACATGATACATGTTTGAGCTTCTAATGGACCAGTTTAAGTTGAACTAAAGATGTGCAGATGGGCTGGATTGAGCCAAAGAGATCTTATATAGGGTGAAATAACCCAAAAAATATTGAATTTTGATCTGGAGCAAACCAGCAAATCGGTCCGGTATCAAGTCATATATGAACTAAACTTGCATCATAAATGTCCAATATGGATCAACAATATGTTGGGGTTGAATGATACAAATGAGTTATACCAGAGTACCAGACTAGTGACCAAGGCAATAAAATAATAGGCCCCGCATGGTCCTTTCCCTATTGAAGAACTCTAGATTGTGATGTTAGGGGAGGTTGACTTTGCGGGAGGGCCTGCATCTGTTCTCTGTGGGGGGTCCTCGACAGCTCTTCTGGTGCTGGAGAGGATGCGAGGTTGCCCCTGGGGAAAATCATTAGGGTGGATGACAGCACTGCCACTCCAGAGGTCTTGAAGGTTGGGTTGGTTCCTGTCGGAGTCTAAGGTTCTTTTCTTGATGGTAGGGAGGATGTGCTGGTGATGTTGTTGGTGCCATTCCGGGGTCATTACACTCTGCTTTCCTGGTGAAATCCCTTGTGCCCGGCTACAGTGCTGGTGCAATTCTGGGTCAGCACCCCTTTCCTGCTAGATAGGCTGGCTCGAAGTTCTTGTCGCAGAGGAATCTTCATGCCGTAAGGCTGAGAAGCTTGAAATACTTTGTGGTGAAGGATGGCTTTGCTGCTTTGGGTCCTTCTGTGCTTTGGAAGACTTGCAGTGCTGTGGTCTTGGAGGCTGTGGCATCCAAGCAAAGAATGTGGTCTTGTGGGCAATGTTACGAGGTTGATTCTGGCATTGCTGGCTATAGAGACAGGTTGAGATGTCCGAGATGCTGGGGAGTTGGACATCAGGAGATATTTTGCTTGGTACAGAGGTCTGCCTTTATAGGTGGTGGTGTTATGGTTGTTCGTAGCCCATCAACATGGTGGGCGTGCTCTATTCCAATGCCAGCAAGTTTAAGGGAGAAATAGGATTGACTGAGCTATTATGCTGTGGTTTTGATCATGGGGGCCGGTGATCAAACCAATCAATGGATGTTGCTGGATTCCTTTTTGAAGCAGAATTAGCTTGATTTCCAATCATGGTGGGTGGGTCCATCTGCTTTGGGAAGTTTCACAGTAAGAAACATCTCTTACAAAGGGTGACTAAATGTAGTGTAGGGTAGCAAATTCATTGAGATGTCAGAAAACTCGCACTGCTTCACCTTCGTCCGACCATGGGAGGATGTGGCCTCATCTAAACTTTGTTTGGATCAAGATGAATGGCCTCCCAAACTTCTCTTGGTCAGAATCTATTTAGCTAGAATCCTGCTTCCGGTTAGTAAAGTTTTATAAGTGGAAAAGTCGAAACTTTGGAGTGCAGTATTTGATTCGATTGATGTTTCGGTGGAGAGCTCTCTTAATTCTAATTGTAGCTTTTCTTTTCCCATCATTATTGAGAGACAATTCTTTGTTTCTATTTGCTTTCTTGTAAGGTTGTGTGACGATGTTACTGTGGGCACTCCATAGTCCAAATAAGATGACGGAGACCAGTCGTTCTCATTTTCAAATCTTTTCTCTGGCAAGCCAATGAATTTTGGCATATTCAACAAGTTGGGAAGGTCTAGGTGCATTCTTTGACAGTAGTTGCCAAAATCGGGAGCAACAATTGCAGTGGATTTATTGAGCAAGGAAGATGGCTGCCGTTTGGGGGTTCTAGGTCCTGCAGATTTGGTACTATGTCGGATCCACCCAGATTTGGTTAACTTAAATGCAAACCATCTAGTTCATCTGAAGCTTGTCCTAGTTCATGTGTATGTTGATTCGTTGTTCCCTGAACTTCCTTGAACTAGTTATTTTTCATGTGGTGGTGTCCCTAGAGCATAGATTGCAGAATCGATTGATCCAAATTATAATCGGCCAATTCTTGGATTGGATTGGCCCCTGCCAACCTGTTCAATTCAATATGCTCGATGATCGATCCAAGATTGATTCCTAGAGGAATTTGCTTGGATCGAGAGAATCGGTCCTTGATCGGCCAATTCGCTTGGATCGGATTGAGAATTGGCCAATCTAGGACAATTCTCATGGTTTCTTTTGATTTAAGGCTCCCCCTTCTTTCAGTGGCCTCCTCTAGGGAGCATCATCCCCCCCCACCTGTGAAGGTGAGTTTTTCCCCTATTTTCTTCCCTCCTCTCTTCTCCCTCTTCCCCTTATCCTTCTCCCTCCGAATTCTCCTCTCCCCCGGCTAGCTAGCCTTAAACCTTGGGGGGAGGGTAGATTTCTCCTAGTTTTGGGTTCCCTTTTAGGGGAACCCTGTATCACCCCCTAGGGGAGAATTAGTCACTCCAAGGGGTGACTTATTCAATTTCTTCTTCCCTATAGTCGACATTTGGGAGTTGAAACCAGATCCTTGTCTAGACCATCTGCTTGTCTCCTTACTACTTGATGTATTTATTGAATATGAACTATATTTTTATCAATATAGGAAAAATGTCGGAAGATGCGAAGCGCGGTGTCCCTACATATTGTGACATTGGATGGCAACATAGAGACATACTAGATGTTAACAAAAAGAGGGTTACGTGTAAGTGGTGTGATAAAAATGAATAGAAGTGTTTACCCCCTCAAACAACACATTAGTGGGGTGAGTGGGAATGTCAAGAAGTGTGATAAGGTACCGACGAAGTTGTGAGAAGAGATGATGACATATTTAACTAAGAGAGCATCACAGAGGGTGATACGAATTGAGTAGAGATCTAATTTACACAAAAAAGTTTTTTAGACATTGAGACATAAATCTCATGTCCAAAAGTAGAAAAAAAGAAAAATCATGTGCTCATGTTGAGGTGTCTTTATTAAGTTCAGATGATGAAGAGGAGACATACGTAAGAAGAGCAATACATATAAGTAGACTTAGGCCTGTGAAGATGAGGAGAGGAGAAGGGGTAGGAGGATCTACTATCAGATGACCGGATGTGGAAGTCACTTGTTTTTCACATCTGTCGGGTCGAGATAGCGAGTTTTGTTGGTCGTATTCAATTCGGCTAATGGACACGTTCATGTACAGGTAGAGTGATAGAGGTTAAGGACGACCAAATAGGCAGACCTTGAAAGGAGTTAAGGCTATGAAAGGGGTTGTAAAGAAGGCAATCAAACACTCTTGCCATTATTTTTACACATAGGTATATAAAAATTTGGCTTATTTTAAATGTTTTACATTTTTTTAAACAAATATTAATAAATGTATCTTATTTCTTCTTGTTGTAGTATCTTAGCCCATGCAAACAAGAGTCCATCTTTTCAAATGATGATTGATACTATCACTAGATTTAGAGGTCAATGAGTTGACCTCGTGAATAGATGAATTTAAGACAATATGGAAGGAAAAGGGTTACACTGTATTGTGTGATGGATGGACAAGAATCATAAGGAGATGAATGATCACTTTTCTTGTCTACTCTTCTGAGGGCACCATATTCTTGAAGAGAATAGATGCATCGGGCAAGATAAAAAATAATGATTATTTATTTGGTCTCATTAATGATATTGTCGAGGAAATAGGTGAAGAAAATATTGTGTACCTTGTCACTAACAATGAAACATCTTATAAGATTGCAGGGAAGAAGTTGATATAGGTCAAACCACACTTGTTTTGGGTGCTCTATGTTGCACACTTCATAAATTTGATGTTGGAGGATATTAAAAAGGATTTATCTATCAAGTCCTTGGTGAGTCAAAGACAATTGGTTACATTTTTAATAGATGGATATCTTAGACTCTTGCTCCTAATGAGAAAGCATACCGATGGTCATGATCTAGTATGATTTGGACCTACCAGATTTACCATCCATTTTATTGTATTAGAGAGTTTACACAGACACTGCCACGACTTGAAGAGATTGTCATCCTAGTACATCGATTACATGACTAAACTACGTTACAATGTGTTGCAATTTGATATCCTAGCAAAGATAGAGTATCTGATTGAATGCAACCGATGGTGGGATATAATTTATTATTACTTGTCTATGATAGAACCACTTATATAGGTATTGAGATAAGTTGATTCAAATGATAAAAATCAAATGTGGTACTTAGACAATGCAATGGATAAAACAAAGATGAAAATCATAAAAAAATATTAAAGGGTTATAAAAAATGGTGGAAGATTTTTAACAATAGATAGGACATGACACTTCACCATGATATCTATGTAGCATGTATTTATTTATTGTTATATTTTAGTAAAATGTTATAGTAATATACTGATAATTGGATAAATATTTTTGACACGATATTTCTTGAACTTAATGATGCAATATAGCAAACAGATATGTAATGATGTAGAGGTTGTGCGCGGTACGTTGTTAGTGATACAACATTTGTGTAGGAGTCAATATGATTGAACATAAGTCGAAATTAAAGTGAGTTGTTGTTTACTTATGAAATTTGAAAAAGTATACAATTATGTATAAAATAACTTATTTGTATTTCATATCTTATTTTAGATGACACCATATAAGTATAGAATTGGAGTGCATGAAGATTCTGTGCTACGGATGTCATTGACAACACTTGGTACATGTTAAACATTTTTTTAAGTGTTGTTTATTTACTATACATGTCTTTTTTGTACATGAGCAGTGGATTCAAGTAAACAATAGAAGCAAAAGTCACTTACCTCTTTTGCAATACGAGTATTGAGTCAAAGCACTATTTCATCGCAATGTAAAAGGAACTGGAGCACCTTTAGCCTAATACACATAAAAAGAATAAACATATTGAAGAGTGAAAGATTGGAAAACTAGTGTTTTTGTCATTATAATATGCGGTTAAGAATTAAAAATATTAAGAACCTACGAATTTTTTTTAAAGATTTGTATGTGATCCTTATAAGCAAAGACACGATATAGGTGGTCTAAGATTGTCACAGTGGAATGTTAACTTGAAAAACCTCTTCTAAGAAGTACATCAACTTTCAGCATAGATGTATGAGAAGGATGTCAGATCAGCTCCAGTGTTCGACCTCGATTATTATGCATAGGCCGAAGGAGAGCTTGACAATGTAATCGGTGAGGATGAACAAATGCAAAAAACTTAATTTTTTTGTACAACTCCAATTCAGGATTCACCTCATACCACAAATTTAAAGTTAGCTCCAGCCATAGCTTCATGTCTAGCTTCTTGTGTCACTTGAGCTGTAGGTCCTTCTATTGCCCAGAAGAGGTCACAAAAGAAAAAAAATTTAAAGATTCAAAGTGTTGAAGGTCTACCCGTGTTGTGTTGGCCAAGGTAAGCAAAAAGAAGAAGTGGGGAAGTGGAAGAAGTTAGTTACCAGGTGAAGATCTATGAGTCTCACATATAGTACTCAAACACTTTTCTCAGATGATGATGAGGAAGAGTTCATTCCACTTACATAATAGTAAGATATATATATATGTGGTACTGGGGGAGGAGGTGGTGGTGGAGTATGTGGTAACATGTCCGCATCAAATGGTTTTCTTTTTTTTGATAAGTATGCAGTAACAATTTATTTAGAACTTACTTTAGATTTGGAGCCATCTTATTCATCTTCACCTCAAGCATGCGATAATGTGTATGATTTTTGTCAAATGACTAAATCATTATTTTTATATGGATACATGGCAATTATAATTAATATGTCACAATGGAGTATTCAAGAGAATGAGGATAACAAGAATTATGAAGGACAATACCGTAGATATCGATGATATGAAGGTATCTTTTGTATTGGATATGAATTGTACTATTTTCTTTGTATATTGGAGTGAATATTAGTATTATGTTATATTCACTTATGCTAAAATCTAGCATAGTCACATGAAAGTGTGTTAGATGTCACATTTATATTTGTAACAATTGTTTTGGGGGTTTTCATATATTTTTAAATTTTTTAAAATTTTATAAATTTAAATTTTTTAATTTGTTTCTCTTAAAGAATTGGTTTTGATTGGCATTGGTTGATCTTGACTCCAATTCCGATCCGACAAACCTTGCCCTAGATTGTCGATTCACGATCGGAGTGAGTCAGCTGGTTCCGACTCATCTTTGGCTCTCCATTCTGGTTCTAGGGACAATCATCGTTCAGCTTCCTTGCCTAACTGTAGGGGAGGCTTACTGCAGCTGGCATCCGTTGCGGAAACTGAGAAGGGGGTCCTGTGGAGGAGGGCATTGAGATGACTTTGGCACTGAACATTGACATGGGTAAGTGCCTACCCCCTATAGCGTCTAGGCGTTATTTTGTGGGCCGGGATTTTGCTATTGTTCAATTAGAGAATGATAACTCTGTGAGGTGGACAGGTCATCGATTATTTCAGATGAAACCATTAAATCCATTGGGGATTTATTGGCCTTAGTTTCTTGGGCCGGGAGCAGGTGATCAGAGGTTTCTTTGAACTTCTCTAGGAGGAATATTTTGGTGCAGGTGCGATCCTGAGAGTCAAGAAACATGACAACGATCAAGGAAATTCAGCTTTATCTTGAGCAATGAGGTTATGACGGACGATAGGAGGAAGGAAGGGGTAAATACATTATTATCTATACATAATTAGTCTCATCACATGGAATTGCAGGGGCATCTCAGGTAAAGAGAAAGTTAGAGATTTGCATAATATGGTGGCTGCTTGCAAACTGGATGTGTTTTTTCTGCAGGAAACTAAGTCAACTTTTTATAATACCCAGGATGTAGATGTGTTGAAATGTGGAAAGTTGTCAAGAATCTCTTGGATGCCTGCTACTAGGAGAAGTGGTGGGTTGGCCGTTTTATGGGACAATAGTTGTTTCAAATTAGAGGACATTTACAAACATAGGCACTTTAAGGTTCTCAAATTCTATGATACAGATACAAGAAATTCTTGGTTTCAAATGTAATATGTATGGACATGTGAATGACACTGATAAACAAAATTTTTTCTTTGATCTCAAACACATGATGAACACTTTTGCTAATGTGCTAGGTGTGTGAGAGGGAATTTCAATGTCGTTCTTTAGCCAGGGTAGAGATTTGGGCTGGATATTTGGGCTCTTGAAATCTCTTACTTCAATGACTTGGCCAAAGAGTGTGGAATGTTAGAAGTTCCTAACTTTGGCATTGATTTCACTTGGTCAAATTTCAGATCCAGATTGAAGCTTGATATATTCTTTCTTTCTGTCACTTGGATGGAGGTTTTGGGCTCCCCGAGGGTTTCTCTCTTTTTCATAGTGACTTTTAACCACTTTCCAGTCTTCATTAAAATTGGTAAGTTCAAAAGACTCAATCTAGAAAGTTGCTTTGAGTTCAATTGGTGCAGAAATCCCAATTTTAAGAAGCTGATCTGAGTGGTGGAATGAGCTTTTTCCGTCTTTTACTTCAGCTAAAAGGAGATTCGTGGAGAGACTCAAGTGCACCAAGAGGTGCCTCAACAAATAGGCAAGGGAGACTTTTCATACCACAACCACTGACAAGGAGTCCTTGTCAGCGAAGATTAGCCTTTCTGAGAAACAGAATTATAGTGGCATTATTAATAATAGCCAGAAGGTGGATTGGAGTAAAAGTGTAAAACTAAGGAGGGATATTTAGAATGGTGCTTGAGGGAGGAGATAAGATGGAAGCAACAATTTAAAGAACTATGGTTAAAGGAGGGTGACAGGAACATAAATTTTTTTACATTTAGGCTTCTCTCAGAATTGAAAGTAGTAGCATCCATAAGTTGAAAGTAAATAGTATTGCTTGTGACGGTACGAATCAGATTGGCCACCACACAGTTGATTTGATAGAACTTTTTTCATAGATGATAATTGCTGAAGTCCTTTTACTAATTTCAACATGCAGAAAATTCTTGATGTGGAGGATTTAGAGGTTATTTTTCATGCTTTCTTCAAGCAAGAGATTTTTTTTAGTCACCAAAGGTATGGATCCTTATAAAGCACCCAGTCCAGATGGCTTTTTGAGTGGTTTTTATCTTCATTGCTGGGACATTATCAAAGAGGATTTCATGGCAATAGTGAAAGAATTTGAGAATAATCCAGGTTTTATCAAATTGCTACATTCTACCTCTTTGGTGTTTATTCCAAAGAAAGAGATGGTGGAGGACATTAAAGATCTTTGTCCCATCAACTTACTGAATTGCAGTTATAAGATTGTTACGAAAGTACTTTCTACTTGACTTGGTTGCTTTCTTGGTAAATTGACTAGCTTCTTTCAATCTGCTTTTATTTCTAGGAGATTCATCTTGGACAATTTTATGGCTGCCCATGAATGCTTACACAATCAGAGGCTTAGACAAGTTTAGTGTGTTCTATAAGTTGGACTTTGAGAAGGCATATGATATGATTAGATGGACATGCCTTTACAGAATTATAATAAGTGGGTTAGTTTGATCAAAAGTTGCATTTCTACTGTCAAATTCTCTGTTAACATTAATGGGAATAGTTTCAGTTATTTTAATTTCTTGAGAAGACTAAGACAAGGTGATCTAATATCCCCTCAGCTATTTGTAATAGTTGGGCAAATCCTCAGTTGTTTGTGGTAAAGAGCGGAGAGGCATAATTTGATTAAAGGTATCAAAGTTGATGGGAATAGAGAACATGTTACACATATCCATTGATGATACATTGTTTTTCTCCTCTGCTCACCCTATTTAATGTCTCAATTTAAGAATTATCTTCTTTTTGATAGCTTAAAAGTTAACAAAGAGAAATGTGAGCTTATTGTTCTGAATATGAATGATTCACAACAGGATCTAGTGCAGAGCATTTTTAACATGCCACCAAGGATTGCCATCTCGGATCTCAGCTTCGTCTCGGGGGGGGGTGAGGTGAAAGAGAAGAGATTTTTGAGAGATCTTGGAAAAATCTCGTGAGATCGAATCTCGGATCAAAATGTATATATGTATGAAATATAACATAATATCTTATAAAAATAGGAGTACATTAATGAATTTACATGAAAATATATAACACATTTTGTATATCAACTGTGTGAATGAACAATTACAAAGCACTTTCAATACCAAAAAGATGATCTTTGTGCTTCTAAAAGATTTAAACTTGTATACAATTTTATTTAAATACTAATATGGTATTGATGCGGGACAAACCGGCTAGACCGGGCTAAACCGAACGAAAACGAAGCGAACCGGCGCTAATCGCCGTTAAACGGACCTAAACGAGCCCAAAATGAAGTAAACCGGCCTCGAACCGATCGAAACAGGCCCGAACCGTTCCCGAACCGGGTCGTACCATGTTGAACCGGTCTAAACCGGCTCAAGATGGCCTGAACCGGCCTGAACCGGGGTGAACCGGGGTGAACCGGGTCTGGACCCGGCTGAACCGGCCGGTTGGCCGGTCTGGGCTGCGGACCAGCCGAGCGAGCCGCGCGGACCGACCGCGGACGTCGTCCGCGCTCGCGGGCGCGAGCGTACCCCGCGGGGGGGGGGGTCGTGGCGCATTCCGACTCCTCTCCCGCTCGGTCGCGTGGCCGCATAAGGGTCGTTGTCGTCCGTCGCCGTGGCGACATCTCCGGATGCCCACGGGCGCGGGCCGCGACAAAAGGCGAGGCGGCCGCGCGGCATTTGCGAAGTCGTCATCGTCCGGACGGCCCCGAGGCCGCGTCGTCGTCGTCTCCGCCTGGATAAGCCGCGCAGATGGAGCAGGGGGGGGAGAAAACAGGCGATGGCAGAAACGGAGGCGGAGGGGTCGATGCCCAGTAATTGTCCGGCCAGCGCGCTCTGCAGAGTAGGGAGGAGGAAGCTGAACGAGACGGCAACGCCGTCCCGGTGCCCAATCGTTGTCGCCGTCGGAAGGAATCCGCATGGGAAGGAGACGCACGGGAAGGAGGGGGGGACATAAGTCCGGGGATCGCCGGATCTGGCCCTCCCACAGCTTCCGCAGCCCCTTCTTCTTCTGTTCCTTCTTCCGTTCCCTCTTCCTTCGTCTGCGTCCGCGAAGGAAGGACAGTCCGCCGCCATCGCCATCGTCGCGGGAGGAAGCTGCCGGAGGTCGAGGCTGAGGTGTCGGGACCGGGCTACTGTCGAACCGAGAAGGGGAAGAGAGGAGGAATGGCACGGAGGCCAGAGGATGAGGAGGGAGAAGGGATCGGCTACCTGCTGGGTTTGGAGGATGGAAGGGGGAAGGCCCTCCTGGCCAATCGGGGAAGACAGGGGAAGAAGATGGGGGGCCGCAGCCCCCCCTATGCGGGAGAGAACAGCCAAAGGCTCCAAAAATTCCTGTATATTCACTGTTTTTCGTATGTACATGGGTCTTTCTTTTATAGAAGGGAGGAGACATTTAATTAAAGAAAAGACCATCTAATTTTCTAGTTACAAACTTGTCCTCGTAAGGACACAAGTAAAAGAAACCCCAAAATATGTCCCCATCATTCTCTCTGACTGGGAGAAAACTCGACCTCGAGTTTTTAAACCGGTTCGGACGCATCCAAGACTCGACTCGTGGGAACGAGTCGATTCCGGGCTCTGATACCAAACTGATGTGGGACAAACCGGCTAGACCGGGCTAAATGGAACGAAACGACATGAACCGGCGCTAATCGCCGCTAAACGGACCTAAACGAGCCCAAAATAGGCCTAAACCGACACAAACCGGTCCAAACAGACCCGAACCAGGACGAACCGGGCTCAAGATGGTCTGAACCGGTCCAAACCGGCCCAAAACACCCTGAACCGGACTGAACCGGCCGGTTCAGGCTCTGAATTGGGGTGAACCGGATCAGAACCCGGTCGAACCGGCCGACCGGCCGGTCTGGGCCGCGAACCGGCGACCTGGCGAACCGGCGACCGGGCGAACCGGCGGCTGGTCGCGAGCATCGCCCGCGCTCGCGGGCGTGAGCGTAACCGGGGAGGGGGTCATGGCGGCTTCCTGTACGCGGTCGGGGTGGTCGCGTGGCCGCGCGATGGACGTCGCCCGTGTGTCGCCGTGGCGGCATCGCGGCTGTCCCGCGAAGTCGCGGGCTGCGACAAAAGGCCGCGCAGCGCCCGCGTCGTCTTTGCCGTCCGGCTTCGCCCGCTCTCGCGGTGTCGTCATCGCCGTCGTCCGGATGGAGCCGCAGCAGGCGACGGTGCAGAGGAGGCAGGAGAGGGAGCTCGCGGTGCCGACGCCGTCGTCGTCGTCCCGTCCGGTCGGAACCAAGGGCGCGTGGAGCAGGGGGGTGACGGGAGAGAGCCGCAGAGGGAGGGGGATCCGGGGATCGCCGGATCCTCTCCTCCCGCAGCGTCTTCCTCTTCTTCTTTCTTCTTCTTTGTCGTCGACTTCGCCGGCCTCTGGATGGAAGTGGGTGATGGCATCGACGCGGAGGCTTCTGTCGTTGCTGTCGAACCGAGAAGAGGAAGAGAGGAGAACGGCGCGGAGGCCGGAGGATGAGTAGGAGGAAGAAGACGGCGCACGGCGCACCTCGCCGGGTCCGGAGGATGGAAGGGAGACCGGCCTCACTGCCGGAGATGTGAGAGAAACGGCCCTCTCTGGCCGGGGTAGGGAGAACGGGGCCGCAGCCCCTATGCGGGAGGAACCAGGCCCGAAGGGCTTCCAAAAATTCTTCAATCACTTGATTAATTTGCGTACAGGGCATCTCCTTATATAAGGAGAAGATCCCTGCCAAATTACAAAGAGGACCCCTATTTTGACTATTTACATAAATGGCAAATAGAAGAAATGGATAAAAAAAACTATTTACAGACTTAACTAATTTCCTACGAGATGTCCCCATCAGGTATTAAACTTGTAACACATTTTCATGTGATAGTATAAGTGATAGTGAAATATATTAAATGTGGTTACACTATTATAAACGGGACGCAAAGTAGTCGCGGATCGACCGAGAAAAATTCTTTATGGATCAATCTACATGGGATGAGATCTCGGTGATCTCGTATCTCGTCCCCTTGGAGAGACCAAGATTCTCGCGAGATCTCACGAGATGGAAAACCATGCATGCCACAGGCTTCTCTTCCTATTAAGTATCTCGGACTACCCCTTTCTGACAAAGGCACTAAAAGTAAGGACTGGCAGTGTGTAATCCACAATGTTGAAAACAGATTGCAAGGTTGAAAAGATAAAATGCTTTCCTCTGGCTGGAGATGGGTGCTTTCTAAGTCAGTGTTACAGAGTATTCCACTCTATTACTTCTCCATCATTAGAGTTCCTAAGACCATTTGTAGCAAACTTGAGAGCATCAGGGCTTGTTTTTTCTGTTAAGTGACCAATGACAAAATGGGTTTACATCTTATTAAGTGGTCTCATATTTTTTCTGGAAAGGGACCAATGACAAAAAGGGTTGTCATCTATTCGTCTATTTATCTATATATTTACCTATCTGTTTGCCTATCTATCCATCTGCTTATATACAATCTAATAAATCTTTCATCTATTTATCTAAGGGGAATGAACATACTGGGAAGAGAGAGAGAGAGATTCCCACCTTTCATGTTCTCCCACTCCCAACCCCCCTCCGTGTCTAGCTTGAAAACAAAATTGTTGAAGTGTTATTTTTATTTTAAGAGAGATTAACACTAAGAATGATCTCTTTTAAAAATAAAAAAGCTACCATACATGTATCCATACATCTATCTCTCTTGTTTTTTTATTTTAAGATAGAAGATAGTTAAAAAACTGTATCCAAACACCCTATTAGGTGCTATTGACGTAAACAAGTTGTTTATGGATTATCACCTATTGAGTAACATGATGGAGGCCAAAGTTGATAGAGATGTGTTGGAGTTTGATCACGATGATTGTACATAGGTTGAGAAAAAGTTGAAAGATGTTGAGTCTCAAGACCTTGAACTCAACTATTGCAAGGCAATAATAGCAACAACAACAACCTTCATAGCAAATTCCATTTGTAGATTTAATGTCTTAGTCCAATCTAGCATGATACTCAAATGCAGCAAGATGTTTGTATTGTAGCTTGAGGAGATCTACTTCTCATTATGATTGTTTATAACACAATAGGTAAGCAAGAAAGGAAAAGAAAAGATTGTGAACAATTGCGATGGAATATTCGAGGCGCTAATAAAGTTTATCAACATGGTCTATGAATTGATCCCACATCATTGCCAAAAATTGCCATCTCGCATCTTGCCTCCGTCTCTAGAGGGATGGAGAGGAGATCTCAAAAAGAAATCTTGAGAGACAAGACTTTGGAAATGTTAGTCTAAGTGCATGCATGAGAGTAAAATGAGATGATAATTTCTTCAGAAGGGGATGGCATTGAGGATTAAGGCTAGAACAAACTAACAAAGAGAACTAGAACTAGAATACAAGGAGGGTGAGCCTAGTCCTCAAGAGACATGTCAAGGAATTTGGGATCTTAGGTTGGATCTAGGTTTTAACATGACTAATTTTAAGAAAATATATCATAAAGAATCTTTTTGAAAACTTTAGAGATTAGTATGAATTCTGGGATCATACATAATCATAGTGAAATGCTAATTTATAAACTATAGTGGAAATGATAGAATAATACCTGGACAAACTTTTAGATGCATGCAATAATAGATTTGTTAACAAGTGGAACAAACTTAACAAGGTCATATAAAATAACAATATAAAATGGAACGAGAGAGAATATGAATACTAGAGATCATTTGTCATCTCGCAAGATTCTCGGTCTCATGTGCCCACGACAAAATCGGTAGTTCCAGAGGTCTGGTAGCTAGTGCCGATCGTGCCTGGGCCAGCATCTGCCGCAGGGAGGTCGCTGCATTTTCTCGCTCAGATAAGTGACTAGATTAGTATTATTGGGTCCAATTGGACTTGATAATACTTATTCAATGACTTAAGTTATAGGTTATATGATATCGGGTTGGGACCTAGTATCGATGAATCCGGTGACTTTGTCGGATCCTCTCATATTGGGTCCATGCAGATTATGAGAGTCTTCTCCTTCCAATAGGGCGTGGAAATCACAGCTAGGGCATTGCGCCGGCAGTGCCACCCCGGTGTTGGATTCTGGTGCCAAATTGACTCCAAATGGGTTAGATCGGACCAAATCTATAATCTATTTGTGGGCCTATTTTTATTTATTTTTTTATTAGCGTTTTACATAGAATATACTAACCTAGATCTAATATGAGATCTGATCTCTCAAGATTCTCATAAGATTTCTTCTCTTTCACCTTTCCGAGACAAAGTAGAGGTTTGATGTGACAATCCTTGATAGAGATAATTTATATTAGTATGGAGTTTGGAAGTAGAAGTAGCAACATAGGTTAAAATTTTAAGGATTAGAGATATTTATATAGATATTGTGGTTTCAGTGATTTCACTTCTCAGAGGTGTGGAGAGAGAGATTCTCAAGCGATCTCGAGAGATTCTCAAGTGTTTGTATTCCATGATCACAACATTCACCCTCAAGAACAAAGACTAATGAGGAAGAAGACATAATGAGAAAGAGAAAACTGCATGTTAGGATTTTTCCTATATGCTTAAATGACAATAATCAGGTTCTTATTTTGTCTTGTTGGTCAGATGATGTGGCTGCGGCAAGATATGGAGATGCAACATGGACTGAATTTGTGGTCCCACATACTCATTAGGCTTTGGTTGAACACAGAGCCCTAAGGATTACAACAAGGTAGACGTAGCCATAGAACAACATAGTGACATGATGATGGTGGCCAATAGCAGGCATGATACATTTAGGGCAATCACTATCATTCTTATCGGTATGGACCACCTATGGTTTTGGCATATTTTAGGGAAAGTAATGTAACATCTAGAGGGAAGGGCATGTACTGAGGTCACCCATTGTTAGCAGTGAGCACTCAACATCCTTGATCTTTGGAGGTCATTATCCATCTGATTCATTTGAGAGCACTCAACATCTATTGTACAGACATTTCACGTACCCTTTTCTAAGGTAAGAAATGGAGAGTAAATTTTTAGTGGTGACCTAAACTGCTTTAGTTATGCTTATGGAGATAGCATGGCTTCACTTAAGCAATCAAAGTAACAAGAACATTTTCTTGAAGGTTTTTCTACCACTATTCAATCCTTTTGGTTACTTGTATGCCTCATTTGTAACATATAGTCAATTTGTAATTAATTTTTGATACACAATCATTTTTAAAATTATTTGATCATTTTTATGATTAATTTTAGCATACTTTAAATACATTTTAAATAACTTAAATTGAATGATAATTACTTAGTTATTTTTCTCAATTGGTTGATTTTCTATTTTTCTTTATTTTCTATTTTTAATACATCTGATCTGGGTCAATCCAATTGCCGGTGGATTGGGATCTTTCCCAGCTGATCCAGGGTCTAATTCCAACCTAGAAATCCTTGGCTAAGAGTGTGACAGATCGAGATTAGGATCGTCCATATCAAATAGGAATTCCATGATCGATGCTGATTCCACCTGTAAGAATCAAAACATGGTTAATTTCAGCTAGAACAATTGGGGATTGGCCAGGATCTACATGCATTGGCTTCGATAAGCCAATCTTTTCGAATTAGCTTGGCTGGTCAAGGATCAGCTGGCTCAGCCAGTTCTGAGTCCTGACAGACTAGCGGGTCCCAGTTTTGGATTGGCCAGTAGGGAGTGAGTCTGTATCCAAATGAGCCTGAGCCAGCCAAATTCTTGGCTTCTGCTGGATAAACCAATTGTGGGCTTCCTTTTTCAGCTCGTTGAGGTTACATATAATCGTCTAGGGTGGAGACAGGATTCATTAGCTCATCCTGAATAACTATGAATTGGGCTTCTTTAAGTTGAGTTACACACCTAAGCCTATTTCATTTTTTTAAGTGAAAAGAGTAATATTTCGTGAGTCGGTAGGAAACATCATTCATTATTACTAAACTTTTTTATTTATTTAATAATATCTAAGGGCCCGTTGGGTACAGGTTTAAGTTGGGGATATCTTGGTCCTGTACCCAATGGGCCCTTGGACTTTTCCAAGCTAGTCTAGCTGTTAAAACTTTCATCACAATTTTTTACACCTGAGTTTGAATGATTTTTGTTTTCAGTCCCCTCCCAGCAACATATGCTACTATTCTTCTTCTTTTTCTTCTAATGATTCTTTTAGGTCAAAGTCACTTTCCATGTGCTGTGTGCATGTTGTCTTTCTGTGTTTAAGCTTTTGAACGTTTTGATTTACATTACAAGAAACATGTTTTTCATCCTATGACTGGTAGTCTTTGCTGCGGACAATTTTCAGGTGTATGGAGATGAAGAGTGGTCATTTGGATTTTGTGAACAGGGGAGTGGAGTTTTTGGTTGTCCACCTGGTAAAAATCCAATGTACACCTACAGGGAATGCATTGTTCTTGGAGAAACAAACTGCTCAATTTTAAAGGTAAAACAGATCTTAAGCGAGATGAGCAGAGAGTGGCCTGGAAACTCATATGACTTGTTATCTAAGAACTGTAACCACTTCTGTGATGCATTATGTGAAAGATTAGGAGTGCAAAAGCTTCCAGGTAAAATAGCTTGTTTTGTTATGTATAAATTCTTTGTATTTCTTGTGATGAAGAACTTCTCCCTTACCCATAACAAAGCCCCGACATGATTTTCATCTAGGGTATATATGATTTCCTCGGGTTAGAACAAGTTTCTAATTACCTTAATTTGGAGTAGTGAGTTTATTGCCATCTAATATACAACAGAATGGGTTGGAAAGTGACTTTGTATGTATGAAGGAAAGGAACATAGCATGGAAAAACTGCATGATAAATTTTGAAGATTCAAGTTTCAGACTTTGATTTTAACTCATTATTTTTTATGAAATGTATGAAACACCCTCTAGCACAATTCCTCGGGTTAGAAGTCTTTGACATAACTTCGTAACTTCTAGGGATAGGGTTCCCATCGACATTGTAGCATGATTGTGTGATGCAATAAACCCCAATCAACTTAAATGGTAAACAACTCTTGTCAATCACAAGTTTTTGTGATTTTCATTCATTCAACATTTGAGATATGGTGGCCTTGTGTGACAACAAAATATGGAATATGAAGTCACTCTATTATTATGTAGATGCAGATACTTGATGATAGCCCGTTTAGGACAAATATATCATGTTCCTATCCTATCAGTCATGTCATAGGCTAAGGCTTTTCCAACGGAGACATCTTATATGATGACTAACCCATCCTACTTAAGAAATATTGCATGCATAGAACATTAGATAGTAATAAGGATCATTCTTAATATCTCATATTTACCAACTAAATATTAGATCTAGAAGAGTTTTAGTGTATACTGAATAATATGTATTCTTGCACATATACTTAGTTTATATTTACATTACATGTAAGTATTTACCTAGTGTGAACAGAAAGAACATACTTGTGTGTTTCATCAGCTTTACAAAGTTGTCACCAGCTCCAAGTACAATATGATTATGAGCAAGGAAGGAAGGATTGGGGGTCGGGTCAACTCTAGATCAATTGGGTCAGGTCAGGGTTGATTGATTTGATTGGCTTGGACTTGTCGGGATCAGATCCAATTAAAAATTAATTTCATATTTAAAAATTATAAAATATTAAAATAACAAAAAATAATAAAAGTTCATTATTAGTAAAAATAAAATTTTACATAATTAAAATATATTTTAAATTTTTTTGATTAATATCTATTATAAAAATACTAAAAATAAAAAATATTAAAAAATGAAATGCCATTGCGGCAAACTTTGCATGCTCGAAGTTTGTGTTGTCCAGGATTCTCAGTCCTCTTTCAATCTCAAGTCCACTGTATCCCTTGCTGCCATTGTTGGGGACATATACTAGATTTTGTTGATCAAGGATGTTTAGCCAGTGAACAAGGAAAGGCGTCTGGATGCTTCAATGTTGACGGAGGATTTCTTTTTCCTCCAGAATTGGAATTCTTCTATTCCAAGGAAAGCATGGGTGCTGGCTGGTCACATGTTGACTTACGGCAAGTTTTGTGGCAATTGCTGTCATTGGAATCAGAAGATCTCAGTGATCCTGCACGTTGGATCAACGAGGATTTTAGGTGGGGATGTTGGCCTTCTTGGTTCCTTTCCAGTTGTGCTGGATTTGTTTACTACCCGATTTCAGCAGGATCCACTTAACTTATTGGTGAACCTGGGGCTGGCTAGTTGGGTCAAGCAGTCTATTGAACCTTCTCTGGCATTGACCAGGACAGGTGAGGTTGCTTGTAGTCCAGTCCAGGTGGTCTCGCTGACTGTCCGGAATGTTGTTCCGAGGAAACTTGAATTGGTGACTAGCTCAGATGAATCATCAGGTGAGTGTTTGTCTGGACCAGGAGCTCTTCCTACTTCACATCCGTCGTCTCCCTCCCCTTTAGTTCAAGTCATGGTTTTCCATCTCGCCAAGATCTCGCGAGAATCTCAGTCTCGCCAAGGTCCCAAGAAATGAGATGGCCAAGTTCTCGCCCCATGTAGATTGGTCCATAAAAAAATTTTCTTCGGGGACTTTGCCCCACTGATACTCCCTACAAAGGGCGCTGCCCTCTTGACCCCCACGACCTGACCGTGCAGGTCGATCCGCAACTACTCTGCGTCCCGTTTATGATAGTGTAAACACATTTAATAGATTTCACTATCACTTATACTATCACATAAAAATATGTTACAAGCTTAATACCATATTAGTATTTAAATAATATTATATACAAGTTTAAATATTTTAGAAGCACAAAGATCATCTTTTTAGTATTCAGAGTGCTTTGTCATTGTTCATTCATACAGTTGATGTACAAAATGTGTTATATATTTTCATGTAAATTCATTGATGTACTCCTATCTTTATAAGATATTATGTTATGTTTCATACATATATATACATTTTGATCCAAGAATCCGAGATCCGATCTTCCGAGATTTTTTTGAGATCTCTTATCTTTCACCTCACCAAGACGAAACCGAGATCCGAGATGGCAATCCTTGGTTCAAGTTCTTGCAGACGCACTTAGAGTCTTATTGATTATTGCAGCCCACATTGATTTGGTAACACTGGTTGTGATTGAGCCTACTGTTCATGCTGCAGCCCCTTCCGATGCAGATGAGCAGTCCACATTGCCTGAGATTGAGCCCTAGTTAGATGGTGCACTGACAATTTTGCTAGAACCTGTTGGGATGGTGGAAAAATAGTCGAATTGGGCTGAAGAGGTCGATGAGAGGTCATTACTTCAATTGGTAATATTATTGGTCTGAGCTTCTTGGGCCATGAACAAGCGGTAACATTTTTCAAGTTAGAGGCAAGAGATTGATCGTGTAGCCAATTCTCATACAACTAAAAAACATATTTATTAGAGAATTGGCTCTAGAGAAATGAACTTCGTTTTGAGCAATGGATTTGTCATGGAAAGTAGGATGAGGTGTAAGAAAGGATGGGGTCTTATTATATACTCATGATTAATATTATTATGTGAAATTGTCGAGGTATCATGGGTAAGGAGAAGCTTAGAGAGCTCCAAAATATATATGATGTTTAGAAACCAGATGTGATTGTTCTACAGGAAACTAAAACAGAGTTTGACATGTTGATGTCGGTTGAAGGCTATTTTTGATATGTCATGGGCCTCTCCTGATTAAATATCTTGGTCTTCCACTTACGGACAAGAGGATGAGAAGCAAAGATTGGCAATGTGTCATCTAGAAGATGGATAGTAAGCTCCACGGCTGGAAGAGCAGAATGCTTTCTGCGGGTGGTAGATGTGTTCTTTCCAAAATAGTTTTACAAAGTATCTCTATGCTTTTTTCTTTATTATCAAGATTCCCAAAGACATGTTTCAAATTGGAAAGTATTGGAGCTAGATTCTTTTGGCAAGGTAATAATAAGAAGAAAGGTTTACACCTCATAAAGTGGGACCATGTCTGCAAGCCAATTAAGGAAGGTCAGGTAGGTCTGACCCCCACTGCAGATTATAACAATGCTCTACTATTCAAGTGGCTGTGGAATTAAACACCAACAAGAATGCTCTCTACGTTAGAATCTTTTATGCCAAATATAACTCAGGACAGAACAAACAGTGGGTCAAAGATTTTACGGACAGAGGAAGGATATCTAACATTTGGTGAGACATGCTTCATAATTGGGAGTTTTTCAACTCTTCTTCTGTTATGTTGGGGGATGGAAGTATGACCTCTTTCTAGGAGGATCACTGGATTGGGCATGCACCTCTTAGCCAGTATGTTTCTCACGCTATTCAATTTAAGTAGCAACCCCCTGTCACAGTCCACCACAGTTGGGATGCTAGAGCTAAGTGGTGCTTTCTTTTGGAAGAAACCTGGAGGAGAAAATCTGCAACCTTGTTGCTACTGTATGATAATGGGTGTGATGAGACTAAGGTTGATAAACTATTGCGTTGTAAACATTCCATTTTCACTATAACGTTGGCCTTGAAGAAATTGTCATTGGGTGGAGTGGAAATCATGTGGCATAAGGTTGTGTGGGTACCTTTCTTTTCCTTCAAGATCAAGGTGTTTTTATGAAAGGTGGCTAGGCTGAGTCTTCCTACAAGATGTTTTATTCGTAAAATCTTTCCTATTGCATCAAAAGATTGTATCTTTTGTGGTAGCAGGAAAGAAACCTTGGATCACAATTTTATTAATTGTGAGATCATTAACTCTTTCTGGAGAACTATTTTCAGAGCTTGGAAGATTCATTGGGTTGATCCTTTAAACATAGCGTCAATGCTGCTTAGTTGGTCTCATTTGAATTCTTGGCCGTCTGAACTTCACGTGTGGAAACTCATTCTACTCGTGATACTTTGGTCCATTTGTGACTTTTTGTGAGAAATTGGTAGTTCACTCAATTTGGCTTCCCCTTAGACGATCAGTGGTTCACACAGCCACCAATGGCCACCGGAGGCTCTATTTGACCTTTTGGCGAGTTCGAAAGCCCTTTTAGGAGGCAAAAGGAGCTAAAGGTGCCTTACATACCCACCTTGGTAATCTGGACCAAATCGAGGTAGGCAGAGGCCACCTTCCCTCATCTCGTCACCTTAACTGCCTCTGATAGCATAATTCTGGTGGAAGATTGGACCGGGATTGACATTCCTCCTTGAATTGGTTAGTGAGGTGCCAATCCTGATCTAGGAACAGAAAATCTTGATTTGCATAAATCTCCTGAGTTGATATATATTTCCAGAATTATATTCTTGTGACTACAGGAGAACTAGAATTTCCATTTGTGCTTTTCCTTTTCTTAGTCCCATCTTATTTACGAATATCCTTATCACCGTGAACTGCTTCATCATTAACATTTTTTCTTTGTTACAGCATGGGTTAACAGATTTGCTAATGCTGGGGATACTGCCATGGAAATTGCAGGGACCACAGCTTTGAAGGTTGGTATCTGTGTTTCCTACCTATGCATGAAGTCTGTGTTTCTCATTCTTCAGCTGATGCTTCTGTTGTTATCATGGTCTTAATTATGATTTGAACTGCCTCAATAGATGTTAACATAGCTAGATTTTTTTGTTGAGGTAACATATCTTTGATAGCACGTGAACAAGTTTCACTTGGCGGTACAAAGATCAGCAAATCAGACTGACCAGAAGCAACTATAGCCAATCTGATTCTGTCCTGTTAATTAAAAAAGATTTCTGTCAGGATTTGTTTGAATCAGGCCAAGGAAGGTGGAGCAGGAATTGGCCTCTGATCAGGTCTGCATTGCTATCAGATCAGCTTAGCCAGTGGAAGCCATTAACTTATGTGAAGTGGCCAGAATTAGCTTAACTTGGGTCAAGTAGCCGTGGGCCCAGCTCAGTCAGAATGGGCTGGGATTGGCATGGGAGATAGGATCAGCTGATTCTGGATGATTTCTGGTTTGCCAAGTCAGTTCAGCTGTGTAAGCTTATCCAATATCTGGTTTGGGACTATCTGACCGTTTCAAGCCAAATCCAATTAGTTTCATTGTGAAAAGGTCTGGAATATTGATTTTTTAGGCAAAATTAGATCCATGGAATGCCGGGTCGCGACCCGGGTCGCGACCCGGCCCCGACCCGGTCGGGTTTAGGCCCGACCGGCTCGGTCGCGACCTGGTCGGGGCGACTCCCCCGGCCGGGTCGCGGAGTCGTGGCCGGGTCGCGCGAGTCGCGCGACCCGGCCGGGTCGCGCGACCCGGTCTGGCAACGGTCTCAAGACCGTTACCAACGGTCTTGGGGGGGCGCAGCCCCCCCATTCAGCCCATTGGGGGCTATTTAAAGCCCCCAAGGGGCTCTCCTTACTCCCACCCCCCCACTCTCACTCTCAACCTCTCATTTGTGCTCTCATTGCTCTCATTGCTCTCATTGCTCAAATTTTTTTTCTCATTTACTTAATTATTTCATCAAGCATTTAATTAGTTCATTTAGTATATTTATTTAATATTAGTTCCATTGATTAGTGGGTTAAGTAGTTTATTCTTTTTAATACTTATTTGCTTACTTGCATAGTTAGTTAGCTAGAAGATTAGTTAGATATTTAGTTTAGTAGTTACTTAACATATCATTAGTTTGAAGGAATATTAATTACTTACTTAATCCTATATTTAGTTAATCATTCAATTTATATAAATAAAAATATACTTACATTAGTAGTCACTAATTAAGGTTATTAGCTATTTAAATAATTAATTACTTACTTAAGTAATTATTTACTTAAAAAATGTCTTCTCCAAGCCAAACAACCCAAACGAGCCGCCAATTGAAGAGGAGGATATCGATTTGGATCAAATATTCTACGAGAAGAACTCCTTAGAAGCTTGGGTAAACGACCGAGAAGGGTTGGGAGAACCGGAGTTCAACCCCCAAGACCGACAATGGGCCGAAGGAGTGCTCGACGATGTCCCTGGCCGAAGAATTCCGGATCTCTCCCTCACTAGCAAAGCGCCGGAGGACCGGAGAAGGAACTAGCCAAGGTACGCGAAAGTAGGCGAAAAGGTAAACAAGTTATGATCGATCCTTTTGATATTACGGATGCGATACGGTCGAAGACAATCGAGAAGATACGCCGGAGCCGAACATCCGAGTGCGGTACCGGACGTCCGAGGATTCGTCGTCAAAGAGTAGCGGCGATGATGGTGCTCGATACGGGGGCACGGACACTTTACAAGTACGGGACCTCGGATCCTCCCATATCTCCTACCATGTCGCTACGTTTCTTGGCGAGGAGCAATATACTCGCGACCCAAGATACCGATCATGGTAGAAGGCCGCCACAAGGTAGAGGAGGTCATCGTAGCCATGGAGTTGGAGCAGAATACCACGATGCCCCGACTATGTGTATGATTCATCCCAAGGCTCTTGGTTCCCTACATATGATCAAGAGTACTGTGGAATGAATTATGTGGAGTCATCGGATATTTCGATCCAATCGACCTATAGTTATGGTGACTCGTTTGGATCAAGTCTTAGGATAGTTTCCCGAGGGACAGACGAATATGATCGTCATGTGTACATGTATCAAGCTTTGTACTCAACCCAAATGACATGGGGAGAGTACATCAACTACCTACAAAGTGTACAACACATCATGTTGGAATAAAATTAATGCATTATTCATTTAAATCATGCCATTTAATTTATCCAATTTATCTGTATTTTTCCAGATTTTTTTTCGCATTTTTCTGATTTTTTTGAATTTTTCAAAAAAAAAATAATTAAAAATGAGGGTCGCGACCCGGTCGCGACCGGGTCGGCCTGGGGGTCCCGCGACCCGGTCGCGACCCCCGACCCTACCCTCCTTGATTAGATCAACCAAGACTAATCGCTAACTGGGTGCGGCATTCTGCAAAACCATGGAATGCGGGGTCGCGACCCGGGTCACGACCCGGACCCTACCTGGTCGGTTTTTGGGCCAACCGACCCAGTCCCGACCTCGAGACCCCAACCCCGTAAATGTTTTAAATTTATTATTTTATTATTATTTTTTGCGACCCCAACCCGACCTGGGTCTTGACCCCGGCCGACCCGGGTCGGTTTTGGGCCCAACCGACCCGGTCCCGACTCCCGACCCCACCTACCTTGTGCAAAACCATTAATCTGGCACTTGGCCTGGATTTGTCAGCTGGCTGGCTTGGGCTGATTCTTCTAAATTCTGACCAATGGATCTACCAATTTTCTTGGTCGAGGAATCATGATGTAGGCCTAACATTGGCCAAGCTAGCCTGAGTTGAACCCAATTGTGAAATTAACCAATCCAACCGATTCCAGGTAGGTTTAGGCCCAATTTCTAGCCAAATCTAGTAGATTCCTGACTTCCAATGGATTGGTTCACTTGGACAATCTGATCTGGATTGGGCATGGCTGATCCTGACCGTCCAATTTTTGTCACTTGTAAGTAACAATTATGATGTGAACAAAATGAGGAAAAGACCAAAAATAACTTTATAAACAAGCTAAAATGAGTCGAACTGACTAAAACCTGGTCTAAACCGGCCTGAACCTGACTCGACCAGAACCAGACTGAATCAGTTAGAACCAGCATGAACTGGCCCTGAACCAGATTAAACCCAGTTGGGACTGTGGACTGGTTGCATTTAAAACCGGCTGAACGAGGCGGCTTAGGTCCAGGTGGTGAACTTGGTTTGGGGCAATCGGCCCATGGATGTTGTCGTGGTTTGATGGTTGAGACACTCAGAGCATTAGGACATTGTGAAACCTCAAAAATATATCATATAAAAATATATGGTGTATAAGTACGGCATGGGCTTGAAAATTCATTTGATTCTCATTCATTTAAGAAAGAATTTTTATTATCTTTGGCTAACATATACTACTATGCAAATGCATGATATCTTATAGGACTATTAGTTAAAGTACATGATATGCATAAAAATATAAACATATCGAGATTTAGGGTTCATTGAAATGTCTTTAGATCTCTCTTTATCAGAAGTTGTGAATTTTTTATGGTAGTTGCATCGAGACCCTTGAATACCCTTGATTAATCATCATAACAACTCATAACATGGAAACATACCTCCACAAAGGGTGCATTTGGATCCTTGTAAAATAGGTTATATGTATCAACTTTTCCTGATTTACTTTGTAGTGTATTTATTTGGTTCCACGTAAAATGGTAGTCCACTGAAAACGTGCTCCGTTGACTGCGCTGAAGTCCTGAAAACAGCATCCGCAAAATTGCTCCGGATGCCGTTTTCAGCACCTGTTACCTGACGTAGCATGCATACTGCTTTTTGAACATCCACGGTACAAAATACAAAGTATAAATGTAATATTTATATTATATATTGATTCAAATAATTTATAATATTTTTAAATATATATTTATAAAAACTAAAATTTTTAATAAATTCTTAAATCTATTTTTATCAAAGATTATCAATGTCTTTAAAATAATATTAGTTATTTTTTTGTTAAAAATATATCTTTATAATATTCTATCTTTTTTTATTCTAGTATCAAAAATTATCTCCACTGTGTAAACATATTTAAATAATACTAGTTAATTTTTTATTTTTTTAAACTTGAAAGTATCTCTCTCTAGTATTATATTTCTTTTTGCCTCTGACATCCTCTAAGGAGGATGTTTGTGAAAAAATATAAAAAAACTTTAATAATGATATTTTACATATTTTATGTGTAGTATTTTTATTTTTTTAAATATATTATTTTAATCATTTTTAAATTTTACAAAACATATTTATAAATAAAAATTATAATTTTATGTAATTTTAAAGACAACCAATATAAGATTTAATATATTAAGATACCAACTATTTTAAGAACAGAAAGTAACACGATGAAATTTTTTGTAACTTTTTTTGGAAATCATTTTTTGGTGAACCAAATAAGACATTTGTAAATCCTTTTCCCTGAAAACGTCTTCCCGTGTAAAATATTTTCATAGTTTTTTCTTTTACGCTGAACCAAACGGACCCAAAACGTAAACACATGCAGGAGCTGTAGCCTCATAAGTTTAATGGAATGCAAACTTAGTATATTAAGTTTGATTATGTTTTAATGAGGATGCATTTTAAGATTCAACAAGGTTACATGTCTTAGTGGATTCTTAATGTTTTAATGAGGGTGCATTTTAAGATTCCAACAAGGTTACATGCCTCAGTGGATTCTTAACATATTGTCATCCTTGATATGGATTTGACTCTTGTAATTCAAGGTCTTAACATTAAGATATATTTTGAATTATTAGAGTTAATTTAGATCCGAGATTTAGAAAATACATGATTTGGATCCAATTTCATTAAGTGTTATGTATTCTGATCATGTGATCTTTATTTCAATTTTTTTATCTAAGTCTTGGCACTTTAGACTTAGGAACATTTGCTTGAATCTGATTTCCATGATATCAGATTTTAAAACATGTTTATGGTTATTTTATTAACATTGTTTTTGTTTTGAATCCTAATATTAAGTACTTAGATTTATCATTTCTTTATTTAAGGGACCGCATCTTAGACTTAATGAAATTCAGATTTTTAGGTATTCAACTGGAGTAGGTTCTTTTTCATTTTGATTTCACGCTCTAAGTCTTAGTATTAGACTTAGGGTTCATGATGAATTCATTTTAAGTCTTGGCATTATGTATTTTAGACTTAGAAGTTTAGAAGATCCGAAATCATCATGTCAAAATTGGATTTGATATATAAATATAAATCAAATGGCTCTCTTGTCATCCTTGATATGACCGCCTAGGACTTAGAATATATAAAGTTCTATCTCGGCTTCTTTACTTATGGATTATGTTACCATCAAATTCTTAACAACTTATGGATTAGGACTTAGTATCTCCGTAGGTATTTGGGTATTCAAATATAGAGATATCATCTCTCTCCTTTCATATTTTAGATCCACATGACCTTAAGCTGAACATGAACCTAGGAGACACGGTCCTAAGACCTAGAAGGGAAATCTGACTTTCTTACATTATGATCTACACATCAGACATTGACATCATTGTCTCTATTCTATTTCTAAGGACAAGATTGTAAGTCCAATATTTATTTATATCCAAAATTGACATGCATATTTTAGATCCATCCTGATTAAAGATTTAGCTATTAAGTATGTTAATAGCTTTGATTAATGTCATGCAATTTTCGAAGTTCCATTTGACATGTTATGATTCAGTTATTTAAGTCAGATCATTATAGTTTGCATTCTGTGTAAGTCATGTGAGCTATATAAATGTTCCCTAGTCATACATTTGTGCATATTGACACCATATTGCCATTCATATAATATTGAGTACATCTAGGTACATATGCATAGGGAAGGGCATGCAAGTCTATCTCTAATCGGATGAGTAGGATATGACCTCTTTAGCTTTTGATAGGCATTAGAGAATTGATCCAATGCATTAACCTAATCGGTTAGATATGGGCATGTCAGCATGGGAGAACCTATGCTTGGCCTTTCCCTTAACCTCAAGGTTATGAATATGACTTATGATATGCAATGTCATGCATGATGCATGTTACATTGATATTCATAGTTACATGTTGCATGTTATACTATCATGCAACGTGCATGTTATATCAATATGCATGTGGGAGGGCATGAAGGAGCCATAATCCCCACCCAATTTGACATGATGTTTCCCTCCCCGATATCATCTTCACTTAATACAAGGATCAATATAGCATGAAAAATATGCATGACTTTCCCTCAAATTAGTGAGATTTACCTTAGTAGGTGGAGTGTATGTACTCTCCCTACGTTGGGAAGGATTGGTTATGATGGGTGCATGCTCACATCTCAATCTAGGATTGATCTACAGCGGGAACATGTCCGTGTGTCTATCCAACATTATGAGGGGGCCTAAGTTAATAAGCTGACCTCAAATTTTTTATATATTCAAATATTTAAGAAATGCATTCGTGATTTTCATTTTGAGCTACATTTGGCCCATCATTAAAGTCATATCGGTCTCATATGGCCCATAACATGTCATTCTCGGCCCTTATTGGGGCTGTTTGCATTATCTTGGCCCTAATGGCCCATCTTCATGTCATATAGGCCCGGTTGGCCTAATTTGCATCACCCCGACCAAGATGGCCTATGAACTTGTCATTTTAACCATACAAGGCCCGTTTTGCATCATTTTGACCTGATTGGCTTATCATCTTTATGTCTTCAAGCCCAATGGGCTGCCATCATCGGATCCAACCTCATAGGTAGGCCTGCTGCCATGTGCGCTTGGGCCATGTAGGTCCATTGTCTATTGACTTCTTAAACATGTAAGCTTGCTGCCATACAGCTCCAGACCTTAGGACATGCTGCCTTCCATTTAGGCTATGTGATGGGGATGACCAAACAAGAGATTTGTGGACTGTCATATGATCACGGCATGGAGACATGGATAGGCTGTCACGTAGTTATGTTACGAAGGCTGAATAAAGCTTTTCTGCACATGGGATAGGCCATGGGATATATGCATATGCATGGACCATGGTAGGGGTTATCATATGACTGTGGAGGTGAAGGTCGAAATGGGCCATGCATAGAAGAAGTTAAGCCATCAGGCTGTGGGTATATGATGGGCTGTTATATGGCCATGGTAGATATTCTACATAGGCATGATACAAGGTGGTCCGGGTATCCTTTAAGATCAGAATTTTGAGCATTTAAGGGGTTGGACCTACCTTATTGTTATGGCTCTAAGTGCATATATAGGTGACTGATATGGGTTATGTATGAGCTAGCATATGGCATGGGTCATACAGGTGCTGTCATGGGCATGTGCATGATAGTTTGATGGGGAAGTATTATAGGCATGCACGGAGATGGTTGAAGTCCTCTTTCTTCTCCTCATCTCCCTTATCCTCCCGTTAAGCAATCATCACAGCAACATCAGTGCCCAATGGACAGCGTGTGCTGATCCTGCAACATCTTCAGCAGTGGGTGGATGAACATGGAGATGGCAGCATCTTCACCCTCCTTTCCTTGCTTAACAGCAACATCTGCACCATGGGCCTCAACCTTCCTGATTTGCAATATCTTTAGCAGCAATAGGATCATCCTAAGGAAGCCATAGCAACAACATCTCCTTCTCCTCCCATGGGTGCAGGCAGCAGCAGCAGTGCGGGAAGCCTCCACCATCAGCTTCAGCAGGAGCAGGAGCATCTTTCTCCTCCCTTGGTCCCATCCCCGTCTTCTTTCATAGGTGTGGCAGTAGGGATAGAGAGGAAGAGAAGGCGGCGGCTGGCGGGGGGGGGGGGGGGTTGCTGAGGGTTCCCCAACCTTCTGCTTTGGTGTGGCAGCACCCACTTTTATAGGCCGATGGCCTAACGGCTATCAGTGGGGAGTTCTCTTGCTGTTGGACTTTCTAGCTGGTAGACCCGGTCAAGGGAAGAAGCATGCAGGTGTCTCCTAATTTGTAGGACCCTGTGGGATCCAGCTCTTGTAGTTCCAATCAGATGTGGGTGCCGTGGGGCACCTTTCCTCACTTTTAGGAGTTTCATGATTGGCGTTTTTAGGAGCCGGCAGTGGCTTCCTGCTTTATAGGGAGCCGCAGTGGAATATTTTCAATTTCCTGCCAGGTGTCATGCTTGGTTGGCAGATCTGGTATTCAGAGGGGAGTCGCAGCAGTCCTGGTAAGTAGGAGTCATTCAGTGAACAGTTTTGCATACCCGGTCAAGCCTAGTTGACTTTGTTGAAGATCCAATGAGATCTTCTTTCTTTTAGGAGCCTCCTGAGCAAGGTGGCAATCCTGGATGGTCACACACAAGCCCTTGCCATTGGAGGAGTCCTACTTTGTAGGAGGAGAGGCTGGCATCCATCAGATCAATCTGATGAGGTGGCTGTATGCCTACAATTTAGGCCAAGATATTGCTGCAAAAGTAAGTGGCAGGTGAGCCATTATTTGACATGTAAATGGGCCAATCTTGGGGTTAGAAGATAACCCATTAGATATGGTAGAAATAGGCTGTGAAAATAACATGATTTATGAGCCAAATTCTCATTTAAATCAGCCCATTAGACATGTAAATAGTGGACTGCTAAAATAACTTATGAGGAGGCCTATCTCTTTATTGGATTAAGACCAAAATATGCCCATCTTGCTATGAAATTTAGCCCATTAATAATTTGACATATGGGCTATGCAATAACCATTAAAATTTGGTTATTTCTTTATATATGGACACTGAAGTTGACCCCAATTGATGGTCTATATTTGAAAATTGAGCCATGTGGCTCTATGATGATTGGATTTGATATAATCCTGGCTCAATAACATTTTTTTTTGAAATGTTTTAGTGCCAACAGACATGTTGACCATGCCTGGGCTTGACTTGGCAGACATGAGGTGTGGGGGATTCTCGAGTGTGTGAAAGGGGTGGGAGATGAGTGACGTCACTGACATGGCACTGCGACCTGGGCTGCATCACTAATAAAGGCGATGGGAGGTGGTACTATTTCATCATGAGGAACTGTAACTGTGCCATTCTTCGTCTATGTAGCAAGGTGCAGATGCACGTGAAGGACCTAATGAGCATGTAGGAAGAAGAAAAGATGGTGTCACTGGATGGAGGAGGTGACAACAGATGCACGTGAAGGACCTAATGAGCAAGGTGGTGGTAGGCGCTGGTGGAGTGGAAACTCTAGTGGTTTTTAAGCAAAGCACAATGATGGCAGGCTGCAAGAAGAGCCCATGCGGCATTGGGTATATGGCAAGGACTAAACATCCATGATAGAAGGCTGGTGCTGGAGCTACTGCACCAATGACTGATCTGGTGTTTTGGGATCCAGTGAGGTGTTGCAGAGGAGATCTGGATCTGGAATGAGGACACAATGCTGGCAGCACTCTATGGCAGCTCTGGGAGAAAGGCATTGGGCCGGATGGGGAGTCGTGATTATTTCTACTTATAAAATGACACTTTTCTATAAAATTGAGATCAGATATCAGCCAAGTCATCAAAATTTCAATTCTTCACTTCTCTTTTACCACCCTCAATCATATTCTTAGTATTCATGACTCTTTGAGTAACATCTAAATGATTTCTAGTTATCAACAAGTTTTGACTATAATTTTGAAAATCTTTTTCTTAAATTTACTTATTCTCAACGGACATGTTCTAATTACTCTTGGGATCTTATTGAATGTCTTCTCCCTTCTTTCTTTAAATAGAGTTTACACCATCAAAGTACTGATTAACTCTACAAATAATAGAATATGTTTACTCTCAAAGGCTATTCTTTACATCTCTCTTGTTTGACATATCACTCTCAATTTAATTAACATGCATAGTAATAATAGTTGATCAAATTTGCCAAAATATGAAATTATCTAGTGATTCTCTATTTGACCCATTGATTGCATAATAGGCTGATCCGGATCATGGAATGCAATCTCCCAAGAAGTTTTCTCGATGCGTTTGAGAACGAGATTGTCCAAACAAGAATATCTATGTAGTACCTCTGGTACCTTGATCTCTCTACTTATATTACTACCCCTAACTTGTTAGATGGCCTTGTTAAGTTTGCTTTATATATTTCTAATTTTATCATGAAATCCATCTAAATATTCATCTAAACATTGTTGTTTGATAAAATTTTATACTTAATATCTTAATGACTATGTATGTACAATTGACCTAAGATGTCATTAATCTCCTATCCATATTGTTCAAGATAAAACTTTAGTGTAACATAAGATCCATCCTATCCATATTATTCAAGATAAAACTTTAGTGTAACATAAGATCCATCATATGTCTCATGTTAACAATAGCTCACCTTTTCTATATTACACTTTTAATTTTTTCATAGCTTATTTTGATGTTTAAAATGAGTTCCCTTGTCCTTTTTGAAGAGATTACATTGCATTTTACACTTAAACATGCACATTTCTAAGATACAATCTCTCGAGATTTTTTTTGAGATCTTTTTTTTTCAGTTTTCATGAGATAACATCTAGATGCGAGATGGCAATCCTTGAGTAAGGTATACCCTACTTAGTTGAAATTCAAGATCCGATCTCCCAAGATTTTTTCAAGAATCTCATGAGATATCTTTTCTTCCACCCTTTCGAGATGAAGCTGAGATCCAGGACAACAATCTTTTGTCCGGATTAGGATCAGTTGATTCCCGGATCGGATAGGATCCCTCCGATTTGATGGTAACCGGAAGGACCAATCCAACCTGATCTCCTATCAGATTTGACCAAAATTGGTTGAATTGGGCTGGAGCAAGGCTGGAATTAACTCCTCTGCGGCCACAACTGCGGCCTATATAGCTCCATTTTGGGGCTGAAATCGGCTCCAAAGGGCCTAGATCAACTAAAAACCTTCATCGGCTCATATTCAACAATGATCACTAGATTTGAATCAGTATCCAAATCGGTGAGGTACTAATCTATTTCGGATTGGCTGATTCTAGCCAATTTTTAGGGAGGAAATCCATCCAAAATCGGTCTAAATTGGATTTTTTAAATTTTTTGTTGTAAAAAACCATAAGTTTCACCAAAAATCATAAAAATATAAACCTTTTAAAACATTGTTAGAAATAAAAGTGTAACTTTTAACACACTTCAATGATCATTCCAATAAACAAAATTTACATGGTACAATTGATATATTGACATATGATACTTTTTTTTGAACAATGACATATGATACAATGTTATATTTTTCTTTCATCAATATATATGGAACTAACTTTCATACACAATATTCTTTTGATTTTCTTGGATGCTTCATTGAAAGTTTTCTATCATGTTTGGTCCGTATTCATATAAAAATAGCGAAATCGATCATCTAAATAAAATCATACATAGGGTCGTGTGTTTGAGATGTTACTAGAAGTTGGACAGGGGTTCTGGAAAATTGACTGCCACGTACTGATTAAAAAACTCTATCTAATTCCAATGCTGACTTCTTCTAGTTGAATATTGCCTTTGACACAAATTATTAGCCCCTGCCACACTGGTATGGACACTATTGGAAGAACCTTCTCCACTTGAACCTTTTACATTTTGCTGTTGTGTGGTAATGAACTCTTCCTCATCATCATCATTTGAGGAGGGTGCATGTGTATTGTTTGTTGGATTGACATGTTCTTATATGATTTTCAACTTTCTTTTCTTTGTTGTTTTTTCTACTTATGATGAAGAACTCCTAATCCCCATGCCACGTTGATATACATTTCAATTGTGAAAAGTATACCAATCTACTTGTCATGATCTTTGTCCTTTGAGAGATTGTTTGTGATGATAGGGTTGGGGTTGGAACTGGAGTAGTAGGGATTTTCTTTTATATCTCTTCATTTTCGAGTTGAACGCTATCTAGCTTCCCTTCAGTCCATGTACGATTCTCAAGATCAAACTCTTCCCTTCTCAGGATTAAACTCTGAAGGTGTTGTGTGTGCCTTCTCCTCCACCCATGCAGCAAGTGGGTTCTCCTCATGAAAAAGATAATTCATGTCATTGTCTTCAATAGCTCCGTAACGTGTTTATGCTTCAGCTTTTTTTTTATATGCTTCTGTGAAACCTCGAAGAAATAAATATATATATATATATAAATGTATGTATATATCGTATGACATGGTTTGAAAATTTATTTGATTTCCTTTTATTTGGGAAATGAACTTTCGATATCCTATCTTTGGCTACTATGAAAATACATGTTATTTCATAGAAAATATTAGCCAAAATATGTGATATGTGTATATAAAGCATATGTCGAGGTTAGGGTTCATAAAACTTGTCTTTGGACCTCTCTCCATCGGAAGTTGCGAGTTTCCGATGTTAATTACACCGAGACTCTCGGACACCCTTGATTAACTGTCGTAGCAATTTGCATATGAGAGAAAGCATTCACCCACAAAATATCAATCATCTGGGGATTATGACCCATAAAAGCAATGGAATATAAGCTGATAATATAACGACCATATGACGTCAAATGCGAAAACTTTTAAGAATAAGGGTAAAGATGTTGATGATTAATCTCTCAACCCAATGTCTTATATCAAGGCATAGATTGAATTATCGAGGCTAATCAAGATCTGAGCATATTCAGATCAGGATATCAATCTCATATAGGTCCCTTTATCTTGGACAAGGTGAAAGCTGGCTATATGTACCAATCTTATGATTCAAGTTCCTTTCTAGGTCTTTATTCCTAGACTTAATAGGTGTTTGAGAAGTGACCTTACTCACCAAATTCGGGGGGGTCCAGGTATGGTATATATATATATATATATATATGGATTTGAGAAGAGACTATGTTCTCCTCTCATGGGTTTCTCGGGTTATCCTAGATCAAGATGATTAGATCACCCTAAATTCCAAGTCCCGGTATCCTAGGCAAATCTTCTATACACATGAGACCGGGTCTAGGACTGGATACATACGGACACTGTATGGGGACAGGTGGGGGACTGAATATAGCCTTATATGAGGCTAAAATGTGTCATATGGAGGACTGCTATATGGTCCTGTATGGGGTGTCAATAGGAGACTAAAAAGGGCTGATGAGTGGCTATGTATATAATCATCAAACGAGGCCTATCATAGGATGGGTGCTGAATCATGTAAAGTCCCAGGCTGAGATACTATCTAAAATAAGACATGTATAAGCCTGAAATGCCTATCTCCTAAACCACCCAAGCTCGGCCCATAATTCTGTCATATAAGACCTTTACACTATGGAGATCTGGTTATGCTCAGATCTAGGGACAGCCGAACACCCTTTTTGATAGACCAGGTAGTCTATAGCTGAGAAGCCCTTGTTGTAAGGTGCAGGTCTCCGGGGGGGAGAGAGGCTTTCAGATCCTATTGACGGGTGAGAACCCAAAGTTGCTCCTAAAATTGACCTTAGATTGGTCAATGTCCGGGACTGAACTGAAATATTTGTCACTTGAGACACTTCAAGTATGACCACCATTCTGCCATATAAGATCTTTGAATAGACCATGGAATATCCACAAGCCCTCAATGATCCGATTATGCTCAGATTTAAAGCCATCTAAAACCTTCCTTAAGTTGGGATTTATCCGGTTCTGAAATTTTCGTCTTTTAAGCCACTCCGGCCATAAGCCTACCATATCGGACCCCTTAAGATAGGCTAAGGAATAAAGTCCTTAATGATCTAACTATTGCCAGCTCTAAGGCTATTTGAATGCCGAGAGACTTACCAGAATTCTGTATAAATTCTGGACCGAGACTGTCATCTTAGATGATCAAGGGCTAAGGTTCAGTTTGACTTGAGATTCATATGCTCATAAATGTCAATCTGAGTTTAAAGCTATTGCTCCTCCAGATATCACCCGGACTCAGGTCTATATGTTTTAACATCAAACCGTGGGTTAAGTTCTGCCCTTAAGATCCCTGAAGTATATATATATCATTAGATGGATCAGAATTTAGTTAACATGCCCTGAAGTTTTAATATTATATGAGCCTCAATTTAGATAATTCTTATGTGGAACCTATATGTGGATCCTTTCATAATCAAATGAGGCTAAGCTCGGCCAGATTTATTTCTGAAATGGGTATTTAAAATATTATGATTCCAAACCCCTGACCGGGAGAGGTCATACTCTAATAATTATTTTTGCTTACCCCTCGTCCAAATAAAATCCTGGGCAGGCCCATTATACACCCGGTCTTCAATATATGAGACCATTCCCTCTTTATTCCTAAGGGATGGTCCGGCACCTAGGTACCTTGGTTATAAGCCCAAAATTTTTTTGACAATTCAGTTCTTATAATGTTCACCACACGAACATCCATAGATGCATATTGCTTATGTCAAGATTTTAAGCAAGATCTGATTATGTTCGGATCTAAGGGTGACCCAGCACCTGGATACCTGAAATCAGGTCCATAAGCTAGAAACCCGAGGATTAAAATTCAATCCCAGCCTTCTATAGAGGTTTGGTCTATGATGGACTTCTTCTCCATATGAATTTTTTTCTATTCTCACAATGAACCGAGCTCATATATTCTCTCCATGATGGAATTAAGGGGAGTAAGCATATTGCCCCCACTTTCTGTCCGAGACAAGTGGGTTGAGCTATACTTCCCCGTATCATGCTCCGGATTAGGAATTGTCTTTCACAGGCATTCCCGGCCTTGATTTCCAACTCATGCTATGCATATATTGGAGGTCAATATATGGAGGCTTTGCCCAATTTTTGAGCTTGCAATCTGTTTTCAGGATAACTATTATGACTTCCCTGCGGCCACCCATTTTGATATCATGAAACTTGTCTTAAATCCAGTCTGATTAGGCTGTGCTTAGCTCTGAACCAGACATTGGCAGCTTGATATGAATATATGGTAGAATTTGAATATGACCATGACTTTATCATGTCGGGGTCATCTCACCTACTTTCCATGTGGGCTTGCCTTATATCTGGCTATTCATGCTTATAACAAGTGGACTGCATTAGGCCCAATATTAGACCTCAATTATAACTTGTTGTGGACATACATTCTGTACCACTCATGGTTCTTATACTCGGGGTACAAACATGTAGATATGCACTGGTTTTTGCTCATCTTTTTATGAGTGTCATCATGTATGTCTTGCTTATGCTATATAGCATATTACATATCTTCCTTTGGTGAGATACACATATAGCCTCATTATGTTGAGACTATCCTTCTCCTCTAGGGAGTACATATGGAGATGGAAAAAAAAAGGACTTTATAAGTATTCTTTAAGTCCTGTCCGGGATGTGCTCAAGGGGCTAGGCCCGGTATGGGTCCCCAATTATGTCCTTGACCCCCTGATTCTATAATCAGAGGATAATTCATTACAATATGTCCTTTCCATGGTCGGATATCACATCTTCATCAAGGCCCGGTTGGCCATCCTCTTCACTTGTCCAAGGCTACCCGGGGGATCTTTGGTCCATCATGTGGGTCCCAAAGAGACCGGGTATAACCTCATCTTCATATTGTAGCTATCAATTCCCATTCAATTCTTGCTGAACTTGTCGGATTTTGAATTTTCCAGAATTACAAGGCCCAAGGGGAGCTCTAGTGATGGGGTCGTGAAGGGGAATTGGACATGTTTATGGGTATAGATATACTCCCCGGGGAAGGAAGCAGAAATGGGCCCAATTATGAGGACCAAACAGAAGATTGGGATATGAATCATATGTATTTAGGATAGTGGCTATCGAATTGGCGTTTATCCAAATCAATCTATCTAAACCACTAGTCCTTGGCCATTCCCTTGACATCCGGGAGATGAAAAATTTCTCGTAAACCTGTCTTCTAAGAGTATAGGTATGGGAAGATAGGGTATGAATTCCAAGTTAGGAAATTGATGATCATATGGGCCCGTGGGGTTCTATACCCTATCTAGGCCTGTCCGGTCCAAACAAGATGGTGTTTTAGGCCAGAATTAGGAAGGAATCATGGGCATCGGTTAGTCCAGGGGCATGGCATTGGATTAGGGACGGATGGGGTAATGGACCTTGAATTGTCAATGGGTATAATGTTTAGGAGAGGACGGATAGAGTGATTAACCCAAAATCTCACCTTATGACCTTCAAACTCTGTCCCTGATCACTTGATGCTCCGGTGGCCACCCCGATTTCCTCCTTCCTCTTTGCAGAAATAGCTTCGGCAGGACCCTCTTTCTTTGCTTCTGTCCCCCTCCTCCGACCTCTGTTCATGTGCGGAGCTGGCCCTATTTATAGGCTCTTGGATGGGTGTTGTTCACCCAAGGAGGAGTGGGCTGCAAGGAAGTGTGCGGGTGGAGGGAGTGGGGCCATGTTCTCCCAACGTGGGGAGAGTGGGGCTTGACCAAGTCTTTGGATGATCCCGGCCCTCAGTTGTCCTTTGATTTGCATCGGATCCATCTCACATAGATCCACGGCCCTTGATTGAGTGCCCCGGCTCCTCTCTTGATAGCCCCGATCCAAGCCCTCCATCTTGTTATTGGACATTAATCTCACTAAGGATCCGGTAGATCCATTGCATCATACCGCTGGCTATCTAGGAGAGTCAGTCCATTTGACTTGTTCAACACTTAATCCTGGCCTTTGCGTATATATCTCTCCACTTAATCCAAGCCATTGATCCCTTATTGGATATTAATCCTATTAAGGATCCAGTAGTCATCTCAATGGACCGGGGGGCATCTATGCTCCAATAAACCTGTCAATTGGTCCATCCCAGCCCTTGAATTTGTGTCTCCCCAATGAATCAAGGCCCTTGATCTCTTAATGGATATTAATCCTATTAAGGATCCAATTTGGCCATCTTATCATACCGGACTGTATTGCGAATATATATCCATCCGGTCGATGGGTATTCCATCAAATCTCAGCCATCCATCTCCTTAATGGATATTAACTTTGTTAAGGATCCGGATTGCCTATGATCTGTCCATCATATATCCATCGTGGTGGATCCATTGGATCTTATCCCATTAAAGATCCAATTGGGCTATCTCAATGTCTTTGTCGGGGATTCAAAAATATCATGGACCCGAATAGCTCATCCGACGGCCCTAAACCTGGCCTTTGGATGTATATCCTTTCCATCTCGACCATCTGTTCACCCGGTTGATGAAGACCCCATTTAATCCAAGCCATTGATCCCCCTTATTGGATATTAATCCCATTAAGGATCCGGGATGACTTGACAATCCGGTAATCACATTTGTTAATGACTTGACTCTCGGATAACCCATTAACTAGGATCCATTGGATATTATCCTATTAGGGATCCGGGAGGCCCATCTGTTGCTCCGATGAGGATCCATGGATATTAGGATCCAATTGACTTAAAATCAGCCAATCCTGGCCATTGGATTAGTCCCATTTGAATTCTCTCATTAGTTCCCTCGCGGATCAACCTCCCTCCCTCTTTCTTTGCTGTTTCTGTTAAATCTCCCACCGGGAGACAGATTCATCCAAGCGCTGGCTCCTTTTAAACAGGCCTTATGCCTCCTTCTGTCGCACCAGGTCTGCTGCAGCTTGGAGATTGCTGGAGGAGGTCATTGATCCTGCTGATTAAAGCTCCCGGGTGCCTCCCTCTTCCACTTGGGACCAAGCCGAAGAGGTGCATACCTTCTTAATTATACCCGGGTGAGTGAAGTCCATGCATCTATCTCTTCAATTCTATGTATAGTTTCTTTTCTTCTTTTCTCTTCACCGGGAAGCCAATGTGCTGGACTTCTCTTCTATTTAGGATTGACAACACCCCCATTGCCCCAATTATTCTATTTCATGCTTGACCTGTAATTGTATGTGTATGATCGGCTGTGTTGAAGTGTATGCTTCTCAATCTGAATATTCATGTGAAGACCCGTCTCTTCAACATATTGACTTGGGCTTTCTCCCAATTTCCGGGCCAAATGGCTGCCCTCTAGCCTGTTACTCAAATAAGCATGTCTGGATTTCAGACAAAACCCGGCTGTGGCTTCTGTCTGAATTTCTGTTGGGAGCAGGAGATGTGTTGTATGGCTTTGAGGATCCGGCCCTTCAATGTGCCGGATTGGGTCTTCTTAAGTTGGATCCCTTGGTTGGTCCATTGGCTGCCATATGTCCAGCTGTAAGCATGCATCTCCGGGGCTCCAAACAGAAGCTATATCAGTCTCTTGTCCCCGGCCTCCCTCCTTCTTGTCTAAACAGGACACATGTCCTACAAATACACATATGAAGTTGAGGACCCAGCTCTTTAATATGCTGAATCGGGTACCCCTTGAGTAGGTCTATTGATTGCCCTCTTTTCTTCTATGTCTAGCTGTAAGCCATCTGTCGACAGCATACCCACGACTCCAATTGTTCCATACCGTACCATATATGCATGGCCGGTTGCATAGGGATGCTTCTATTGTGTGCGGAGCTTCTCCTCATATGCCATCCTTGATTGGGGATGTCATCAATCCCCCCCCTATCTGTTTGTGTTGTTTTTTTTTTGAACATCTCCGAGGCCAATTTGGCCTTTGTAGCTGGTTCTCGGCTTTCCTCACCCCAATTTACCATCAGCCGCATATGTTTCATAGTTTATTTTATGCCATGAATATGTCAATATTTAATTCCTTTCTTCAGCATGCTGATTGCCCCAATTATGTATGGCCGGCATGTATAGAGGTGCCTGATTCTTAGTCCTCTATCTGTTTTGTGTTAATTTGCATATATATGTAAAGACCCGGTTTCTTAATGTGTTGAATTGGACCTTCTTCCAATTCCCAAGCCCACTGGCCACCCTCTACACATGTTTAGACTTAGGCAGTCTATTGACAACATGCTATTTGAATGATCACAACCGGGCCTATTGAATCAGGAGTCAATTTGGCTTCCATCTGTTACTCCCAGCCCTCCCCTCTTTCTTGGCTAGATAAGAGACATGTCCAATGAATCCATTTGAAGCCCCGGCCTCCCCTAGGCTGGATTGGGCTCCCTTGATTGGGTTTGCCGGCTGCCTTCTCTCATTTCTGTTTGGCAATTAACCACTTGTCTTATGTCAAGCCTCCCCATAAGCATACATACAGCTGAATGCCTTGAGGATCCAGCTCCCTTCTGATTCCGTAGAGGGTCTTCAGTTTCCCCCTTTGAACAAAAGCCCAGTGGCATCCTGGATGCCATTTCCCGCCCCTTTCTTCTTCAGATTCTGTTAGGAGCATGTCCTGGGCTGTAGGCCATGTGTTTTGCATCCATATGGTGGGTTGCATTGGGAGGTCATCATATACAGGGGCTCATCTTCTCTATATGCTATATTGGGCCGGTCTTGGATATATGTCCTTGGGCTCTTCTCAATTCATATACCGATGGTAGGCCATAGGGAATTAGATATTTTCATCCCCTATTTACATATGCTTGTATTTCATATAGAAATTTTTGAGTGTCAACAGCTTCATCTACAAATCTTGTAAATCTTTCTTCTTCAATTTTTTGGCAGTCATTGATGTTTTTTATTCTCTACTGTATGTTGTAATGACAAAGCACAAGTCTCTCTAATCTATCTGATGTTAACATATTTTTTATCTTAGTATAAATTAGGCTAAAGATACTTCAGCTCCTTACGCATTGGGAGAAACTTGTGCTTTGACTTATAATTCGAATTGCAATTATAGCAAGTGGATCTCATTCACTTTTTGTATTGACTTGTACCCGTTACTCAGCTATAGGAAAGAACAATAAAAAATGATGCTACTTTCACAATAATATCAAATATCACTATAGAATGAGGTGATATTTCAACATACCAATAGTAACCTTCTGAAATGAATATCTCATATTTGAATCTGAGTAAGCTTCAACTCTTATTCTATAGGATTGCATCTAAAACATGTAGGAACACAAATCATTAATGTTATGATGTAAAAATAATAACAATACAAATTCTCACTTCTAATTCAACTTATGTTCTTTCCCGTTGAGTTCTTAAAAGTTGTTATTATAGATAAAATACCTCTCAAGACTTTTTGATCATTGAACATTTGTCCTCCATATTGTATGTAAGTGTTTAAAAAGTATCTAGCATTCATGCCATGTTACATAAGAACATGTTTTTATACATCAACCAAGGTCTATAGTAAAGATGAGGAGAATTATTTGTTGCATGCACATTATGTGTTGTCCTGTAAGAACATTTTCACAAGGGGTTCTAAGGGGGAAGGACATACCGGAGAGGGTGGATCAATTTTGGGAGAAGGGGAATCACCGCTCCACAAGATTGGATCGTTGGATCGACACCAGATCGAGAGGAAACCACCTTTTATAGCTTGGGATCGCCAGAGGAATGGTTGGATTGATGGCGATCGATGCTAGATAGATGGGATCGCCATTGAATCACCGGTGCCTTGGGGTGATCTAGAGAAAAATAGGGAAAATTGGTCTATTGGGGTCGATATCACCCTTATCAGGGTGATATTGGATCAATATCAAGTTTGATATTCATCCGAGATCAAGGCTTAAGTTGTCCCAACAAAATTGGTAGATTCCAATACGATCCTATGATTCCATTGATTTAGACTAATTCTATTGATTTTTTTATGTTTTTTTAAAGAATCAATCCGGACCAATTACAAATTGGTTTTCTTTTGGAAAAGTTGGCCAAAATTGGTTGATCTAGATGGGATCTGTACCCACCAATTCTAGTACCGATTCCAATTCGGTGATCACTGATTTGACCCCAATATATCTTGGAACTTATGAGGTATTGAGACTTAGATCTTGTATGTCTTTCGCATAAGAGGATAGATAAACTATGATTAATTTGGTACATTGAATAAGGATGAAAAAAGATTGGGTAGTTTTCTTAGGACCATATTGGTTAGATTATAAAAAAATGATACTATAATACATTTTATATTGTAATTTCTGGAGGTTATAATATCAATAACAAAATTGATACAAATTTGACATTTGTATTACATGACATGCTTTCTTTTCTTACAAATTTTTAAATTGATACTAATAACCAAACACCCCTTAGGTGATTATTATAAATATTAATTTCAAAATTGAGTGTTAGAAGTGTCTAATATACCAAACAGGGCCTAAAGTTTTGATTGAGAGATAATAGATCATGTTGACGAAAATTATAGCTATAACAGTGACGGCTTTTGCGGCGAATGTGTGCCATTTATGAATTCTGACTAACTACTACCCTAAACCTAAATTGTATTCAAACATCTTATTTACCTTGTCATTGATTGCAAAAGAATACCGATCACATAGTCACATTGGACACCAAAATCTATTTTAATATTAAGGTCAATTTTTTTATCTAAATCTGATTTCTTTGGTCTGAACGTTCATCAAAACATTTATAACATGTCTCAATCATTTTTTTTTCCTATCAACTTCCTTTTTCTTGGTTGTAAAGATTTTATATTCTAGTTAATACAATTTAAGCATTTCTTTTTGTCCCTAATGATTCTCTTATAGACTCTCATCCAATCCACTTCAAATTTTAACTTTATCTTTCTATACAAATACCTACCTATTCATTCCAAAGTGAACATCCAAATGCTCATCTTCCGTGTAAAATCATGGCATTAAATTTCCTTCAACATATAAAGCACTATTAAATCTAAATACTTAATGTATGGATTGCCAATTTAGTTTTCTCAATATGCTGTATCCTTTATTGTTTTCATTTATCTACATTGCCCCAAGCTGATTTTTTGTAGGCTTTCAATTATTAGATCTCATACTAATATGCATGCCTAAATCAAACTCTATCCAAAGCGATTATCTTACCTTTACATCTACTTTACAAAAATTTTAAATACTCTTTTTTTAAACTTAATTCCTTAATTTAAATCACAATACATATCATCCTTATATTTGTCCAATAAAAAGTATCACATTTTCTTCACCACAACTAAAAATCAAATATCAAAATTACATTCCACTAGTTAAACCAAGTAACACTAACATCTTGACTCCCTAAATCTGAAAATTTGCTTCTTTGGTGAGAATATCAGAACTATCAAAATTTAAACTGTTTATTTTTTTCAAGTATCATATAATTCCTTCAGAGTCTTGTCAAACAATTTTTTAAAATTTGAATGTCTAATATAAATTATCACTCTTGACCAAATATCAACAATTTCCAATCCCCAATGGCAAGATAAATAATCTCCAATTTTCAACTATGTTTCACCCAAACGATACTTCTGACATCACCCCAATGCCCTGAACTAGAGGGGGAAACATTCGATAACCTTCAAAATGGAATAGCTTGGGAACGAAAGACATACACAACCTTTAATACTCAATGAAATAAATTTTTATCATTATTGCCTAATTTTTAAATTTTATACAATCAAAAAAATAATAATATAAACAATCTTCAATCAACCAGAACGTTTCTATCTGCAATTATTCCCCAAATCCAATGTCAACTGGCTCTTCAAAAATTCTTTACTTCATTTCACCATGTAACTTAGATTCTCTGAAAAAAAAATTCAATTAAAAAGAATGAGACACCATGAAAGTGCAGTCAGTAGGTCTCACATCACTTATCAATGAATAAACATCATGATACAACATACGTAATTCATATATGCAAAACAAAACATTTAAGTAATAATCATACAAAATAAAATTTACTTGTTCAAATGAAGTGCCACTAAAAATAAATTGGTTACAACAAAACAAAATATGTTAGACAACTAATCCTAACAAATAACATAACTAATGCATCGTAATGCAAATTCATTTATCCTTTGATCATACTTGCTTATTAATACTGATTACCAATTAATTTAGGTACAACGAACTGAATCTAAATGTTACATATAATGCAAATATTCTTATCACTTGCATAAAAAACTTCTTACCCCAACTCCAACTCGAACATATGGTATTCGATAATCATACAACTAAGTTAACTCCCATGCATTTAGACAACAGTGCATAAGGACAAAACTACATTATTCCAGAGCATCGGGTACTCCGGACAAAACTAAGAAACTCATTGTCCTCGGATGAATTAAGTCTAGGTTGGGTATGCTCAAATTAGCATATTTTCAAATGATCTAAATGCGAATACGACATATACACATCCAAATTCAAATAGTCCACAAATTGACTATCTATGGACACAAATGTCACATCAAATTTCAATTTCAAATGATGAATGGCATTCTAAAACAAATGAGGTTTCTAAGATTTAAACGAAGTCTAAATTTGCTTGAGACACAACATACACATAAATCTTTAAATTTTAAATATATCTAGAGCTCCATATGCATTAAATGATATGCCACTAGATAACTCCATTTAATTGAATAGATGAACCATTATTTCAATTTTTAAATTTGACAAATTTAAATCTTAGAACAAATCAAACTAAATACATAATTATACTCTATTTTAGTTAATTAAAACAGATTATAGGAAATACACAAAATAACGTTCCAAATTAATATTTCTTAAATGAGAGAATACTTTTTTTCTATCTAAAATCAAAGAGTAAAAAAAATAATATGGACATAAAGATACTACGTGGATAAGTTCACAATTTAAAGACTTTAAAAGATAACTTTTTCTTTTCTTTTTTCCACATGCATTATTTCTAAAACTAAATAAACAGCCATAATATTTAATTCACGTAGATGTGTTTAAAATCATGGAATATCCTTAGGTTGAAACTTTAGTGAAGGAGCGGTGTATATACTATTTTTGAAAATAAGAGATTGAAGAGGACCAGGTCGGACCCGACAGTTGAGAAGGTCCAGGTTGTAATCGTTCGAGCTTTTAGACGTCAAGATATTCTATATTATATAATTAATAAATATATGTTTAATTTTTGTAAATTTTTATATTTTCTTTGATATTTAGGAGTTAATTGAAATTTAGAATTTGAACGATCATTTTGTAATTTTTCTTTAAAGGCTTATATTAGCCATTTCTATAGCCTCGTTAAGGGCATGATACGATGAAATCGAAGAATGATTCCTGATTCCTCCTATTCTCTTGGTCCTCCCTCTCTCCTATCAGTTTTCGTTTTCGATGCTAATGCTCACCGCAAGATCCGGACATCTTCGGATGATCCCAATGGACCTGACACCCCACCTAGTTCTTCCTGTAGGTAAAAGCTTGAACCCCAACATCGGCCAGCCCCTCTCTTCACCCCTAGACTCCTCTGGCCTTTTCTTCACTTTCGGGAGATACCCAGTCCTTCTTTACTCACCTCTGAAAGTGCCCCACCTTGTCCGTTTCCTCTCCTTCACCGTTAGTAGTTTATCGGATTGTATGGTTAATCCCTCTTTGGTTTTTGCTTCATCTCTAACTCTAGGCGACCTTTCGCGACATCCCCCTTCTGTCTTCATCTACATCACGCAACCCTTCCTATGCCATACGCTCCCACTTTCTAGTGCTCCTCCTTTCTACCTTTTTTCAAACTCATCCTTCCTACCTTGTTCCCCACTCATTCCCCTTCGGCTTTGTTGAGTCTCAAATCCGTTTTGGCATTCCCATCTCTATCCAATGGGATAAAATCACTCATTCTTTTAACACCCCTTCCTGAACATCTCCTCTGTTCCTGCACCATCTTCCTCACTGGAATCACCTCGTTGCACTAGCATGTCTTCCTCACCCTCACCACACCATCGCCAACCCCTTCTTTTGGCTATTCCAACCCCCATCGGCCTGTCGACGTCCCTCCCCCAGTCGTAGCTTCTTTTTTTCGGAACGACCTTCCCCATTGCTCATCGTTGCCCCCCCTCCTCCTCATCCCCATCCACCTTCGATTGCTTTGCTATATCCATGTTCTCATACGGCGAAGGCGAAGAATGGGACGAAGGAAGGTGAAACTAATGACATCAAAAGTAAAGGAAGCCATCAGAAGAGACGAATCTATGGCCCCTAGTCGATCATGCGTGAGGGTGCCACCTATGCACCTCCAACATCGCTTGCACCCCCCTGCACCCACTTGCTCATCTGGATGAGCACGATGACGAAGAGAGAGATAAGGAAGGTGGAAGGAGCCTTTGTGCCAGCCCTTTAGCAGGGTCTGCCATGTCGACTTGCGCGATCGGGAGCCCATCGAGTGGCCATGATACCTCAGCCCGGATGCACACAAGGCGTGCCAGGTTCCCCTCCTAATCTCCTCCAAGTTGAGTTGCCATACATACACGCGAGTGCCACCCCATGTTGCCATGACCCCCATATGGGGGTGTCTTCTTCAAGTGCATGCAATCGTTGGAGCTATGACCATGCTTGGGCCTCCTTCCCATGAACAGGGTGTCCACCTCATCGCCTTGCGCTACTCCGATGTCAAGATTTGACCACAATCCCTGCCTATGTGCACACTCGTATGGCTACATCTCCACAGGGTTAAGAGGAGCTAAATAGGCTTCCTCAGGCACCAATCTTACCGATCAACAACCCAACAGGGTAGTCCGACCTATCCGACCATGTTTAAAGGCCATTTCAGGACAATTTGAGCTATCATAGCATTGGTTCAACAAATTTTCATCTCAGTTCACTCAATTATTAGTTGTTCAAGTATATTTCAGCTTATTTGGGCTCACCGTCATGTATGGATGGCATCATCCATACTTATGTCCTGCATCAAATTGGTATGAAAATCAGCACCGATTTGTTTTAATGAGCAAGGTTTTTATCTTGTGTGGGATATTGACATTTTAACTTTGACGTCACATTACCACTTGAGGTGCACGTCATATTATTTTTACCTAGATATTCAGGCAATTACATTTCATAGTCATTCCTGGAATCATAGATCGCGGAATCGGTCGAATTAGAACAGAATCGACCGATTTCAAACCGATTCCTGCTTGAAGGACCGATTCTGACTTGAATTTTGCCAAAATCGGTCTAATTTGGTCGAATCAGATCAGAATCGAAATCGAAATCTTTTTAGATTTTTTTAAAAAAGATTTAGGCCGAATCAACCAGAATTGGTCAAAATCGGAATCGGAATTGAAATTTTTTAATAAAATCGGATCGGTTTCTCTTATTGAGAATTGGTCAGAATCGGACTGATCCGATCCTATTCGAATCAAATCAGTACTGATTGATTCCGATTTCGATTTTGATTTCGAAATCCTTGTCTGGAATTGATCTCACTAGAGTTTTAGACCATTGAGAACGGCTTATCTTATATCTAGTTTGTTTCTATTGTCAATGGTCGATTGAGATCATGGACAATGTGATATGTGGAGGACGCTTGGTGTAAGATAGTTCCTCTCGGACACTCTCATCTTGGGATTAGACTGGTTAACTGATCAGTAAGCTAACCTGAACCTAGATGCTTGATGGCTTATCTTGCTGCCCAAAGAGTACAGGTCATTGAGAGTCGATATGCATCTACAGCAGTTGTCCCCAATAGTCGATAATTGAGAAGCGGACTGACATGATTTATCAAGGTGATCTATGAGGTTGGTCCAGAGCTTATTGTGGAGTACAAGCTACATTGTACCTTGGAGATCAAGACTGACAGAGTCATTGAGACCGAGCTGACTGAGCTGCTTGTTGAGTTGCTACTCGAAATGACGACAAAGCAGTGATATTTTGTAGGGACTGAGACCAATATAGATATTATAATTTAGTTGATTAGGCAGATCACTGAGTTGTTGATGGAGTTGACCGCTATGATTGAGGCACCTACTATTGAGTATTCGTCTGGACAAATCCCTATTGAGTACTCAGATTAGTGCTTGATAGTTTTTACAACTCCATCTGGGTCATGTTCAACAATTACTTTAAAGCTTATGGGTCACATGTTCTCATCATACCGGTTGTGCCATCATCGTCCTCAGCATTGATTGTAGCCATATGGATCGTACGACACTATAAAACTAAAGGAATAGTTTTTCACAACCGGGGGTGAATGATGAGAACCGGGTTGGACCCAACGATCTAGAAGGTTCAAGACGTCACCATTCGAGCTCAGAGATGTTGAGATATTCTATATTAGATAATTAATAAATATAAGTTTAACTTTCTGCGAAATTTTATATTTTCTTTGATATTTAGGAGTTAATTAAAATTTAGAACTTGAAGGGTCCTGTTGTAATTTACCTTAAATGCTTATATAAGCCATTTTTGTCGTCTCGTTGAGGGCATGAGATGCTGAAATGGAAGAATGATTCCCAATTCCTCCTCCTATTCTTCCAGTGCTCCCTCTCTCCTCCAAGTTTCCACCTTCGATGTCAATGCTTGTTGCAAGATTTTGACATCTCTGTATGGCCTGATGGACCTGGCACCCCACCCCTTCTTCTCATAGGTAAGAGTTTCACCCCTAACATTGGTCGACCCCTTTCTTCACCCTTAAACCCTTTTGGCCTTCACCTTCACCTCCAAGAGATTCCTGGTTCTCCTTCCCTCACCTCTGGAAGTGCCATGCCCTGTCCAGTCCCTCTCTTTCACCTCTGGAGGTTCATCGTACTGTCCAGCTAGTTCCTCTTCGGCCTACTTCATCTTTGGCTCTAGGTGACCCTTCACAACATCCCCCTTTCGCCTCCATTTACATCACGTGACCCTCGCCATGCCATACACCTACTGTTTAGTGCTCCCTCTTCCTGCCTCCTTTCGTACTCATCCTTCACCTTCAGAACTCCTCCAATTCCTCGTTCATTCCTCTTCAGCTTCGTTGAGCCTCAACCCCGTTCCAGCATTCCCATCTCGATCCAATGGGATAAAATCATCTTGCCCTTCCAGCACCCCTTCTCGAACATCTCCTCTGTTCCTACACTATTTTCTTCACTAGAATCACCTTGTTACACTACCTTGTTTCCCTCATTCTCACCACACCATAACCAACCCCTGTTTCCGGCTATTTTGATCCCCCATTGGCCTGTCAATCTCCCTTCCCCAGATGTAGCTTCCATTTCTAGAAACCCCTTCCCCGCTGCTCATGTAGATTGTAGGCTCTTTCCTTGCCTAGGTCAAACATGAAATCACTACTCAGAGAATTGTCCCGAAGATAGATAGCAGCTTCAAAATTGATCTCTTCTTCTCATGTGCCAGAACGTACCACAGGGAGAGGGAGAGGCTAGACATGAGTGAGACGAATTGTTACTCTCTCAAGGAGTTACGTAAGAGAGATGGAAAGGGAGCTAAGAGAAAAGTGGAGACATTACGTGTGTGTGTGTGTGTGTGTGAGAGAGAGAGAGAGAGGGACTATCTAAATATAATTCCTATTAAATAGGTAATCTCGTTAACAAAAAAATTCAGCCTTAAACTATTTCAACTATATCATCAAAGAATTATAATTTAAAAGCACCATTTAACCTCACATTGTTGAAAATCGAAATCTTATCATATATTGGTCATGTTTTGAACTGATAATTCTACTTTAAAATCAACTCTTAGTTACTCAAATTAAACACAAAACTAAACCTACATAAACTTAAAACATTTTTATCTACCCAGATCATATGCTGACTAAATGATGATTATTCTCTTTACAATGATTGAATAATTGATAACACTAATCATTCATCCCTTGGAGCGTGTAAACATCAACCAATCATAAAATTATCATCCAAATAATCTTTCACAAGTGTTTTCTGAAAAAATCTAGTATAAATCATGTGATTATTTCTATTTATAAAATGATACTTTTCTATAAAAATTAAGATCAAATATCAGCCAAGTCATCAAAATTTTAATTCTTATTTCTTTTTTACTACCCTTGATCATATTATTAGTATGAATCTTGGAGTAACATCTAACAATTATCAAATGATCCCTAGCTATCAACAAGTTGGGCTATAATTTCCAAAATCTACCCCTTAAATTTACTTATTCTCAGCATACATGTTCTTATCACTCTTATGATCTTATTGAATGTCTTCTCCCTACCTTCTTTAAATATAGTTTACACTATCAAAGTATTGTTTAACACTCCAATGAATAGAATATGTTTACTCTCAAGGCTATTCTTTACCTTTCTCCTGTCTGAAATATCAATCTGAATTAAATTGACATTCAGAATAATGATAGTTGATCTAATTTGCCAAAACATGAAACTCATCCAATGATTATTTGATCCCAATATAGCTTGGAACTTAAGAGATATGAACTTAGATCTTATATCATTTTCACATAAGAGGATGGATAAATTATTATTAACGTGTTACAATGAATAAGGATAAAGAAAGATTGTGTAGTTTTCTCAATTCTGATTGAGAGACAATAGATGATCATGAAAGATATAGCTATAACAGTAACGACTTTTGCAGCGAATGTGTGCAATTTATGAATTCTGACTAACTATTACTACCCTAAATTATATTCAAGCATCCCATTTAGCTTGTCATTGATAAGAAAAGAATACTAACCACGTAGTCACAATGGACATCAAAATCTATTTTAATATTAAGATCATTTTATTTTTCTAAATCGGATTTCATTGGTCTAAATGTTCACCAAAACAATTATAACATCTCAATAATTTTATTGATTTTTATCAACTTTTTTTTGGATGTGAAATACTCATCCTCCAAATAAAAACATCACATTAAAATTTCTTTCAACATATAAAACATTATTAAATCTAAAATTTTAATGTATGGATTGCCAATTTAGCTTTTTCCAAATGCTAATCCTCTTATTTTCCTTTAATATGCTTAACCCTAAACTGATTTTCATACTCAGTGTGTCTAAATCAAACTGTATTTAAAGTGATTATCTTACCTTCGCATCTAGTTTATGAAGACTATAGATGCTTTTATTTTAACTTAATTCCTTAATTCAAATTACAATACATATCCATCCATCTATTTGTCTAATAAAAAGTATCACATTTTCTTTACCCTGACTAAAAATCAACAATCGAAATTACATTCTACTAATTAAACCAAGCAACCCTAACTTCTTGACTCCCAAAATCTGAAATTTTGCTTTTCTCACGAGAATATCAGAACAAACAAAATTTAAGCTATTTACTCTATCCAAATATCAGATAATTCCTTCATAGGTGTGTCACACAAAATTTTTAAATCTGAATGTCTAATATAAAATGTCACTCTTGACCCAAGATCAATAATTTCCAATCATCAATGCCAATATCAATAATCTCCAATCCTTAAATCTGTTTCATCCAAACCAGAGCTCTGATACCACTTCTGTAATGCCCCAAACTGGGGATAGAAACATTCGGTAATGTAATCGAGGAAAATAACCCCTCAAAATATAATAGTTTTGAACAAAGAATATACACAACCTTTAAATACTCATTGAAATAAATTTCTGATCATTATTACTTAATTTTAAAAAAATTACAATTAAAACTAATTATCTAAATAATTTTAAATTATGTTGAGAGTTTCTATCTACAAATATATTCCCCTATTTCAACATCAACGTGCTCTTCAAAAATTCTTCTCACTTCATTCTACTACATAACTTTAATTCCCTAAAAAATGTTCAACTAAAAAGAATGAGCTACTATGAAGGTACACTCAATAGGCCTCACATCACGTACCACCGAATAAACATACAGTACAACATGTGTAATTCACATTTGCAGAACAAAACATGATAAGTAGTAATCAAAATAAATAAGATTTCCTTGCTCAAAGGAAGTGCCATGACACTAAAACTAAATTGGCTACAACAAATGGAAATAAGTAAGACAACTAATGTTAAAAAATAACATAACTAATGCATCCTAATGCAACTTTTTTTATCTTATAGATTTCATTTTATTATTAATATTGATTTTCAATTAATTTATGTTTCATGAACTAAACCTAAATGTGGCATGTAATGTAAATATCCTTATCACTTGCAAAAAAAAATCTTCTTACCCAAACTCTAACATATAATATTTAATAATCACAACTTTCATGTTTTGGCAATGGTGCACAATGACAAGACAGTGTGGTCACCGGGACCCTCAACTACTAGTATCCAGACAAACTAAGAAACTCGTTGTTCTCGAGCAAACTAAGTTTAGGTTGGGGAAGCTCAAATTAGCATATTTTCAAATGATGTAAATGTGAATGTGACATATACATGTTCAAATTCAAATACACATCCAACTTCAAGTAGTCTGCAAATTGATTTGCCATAGGCAAAATTTTCATAAAATTTCAATTTCAAATGATGCATGACATTCTAGAAGAAGGGAGTTTTGTAAATAGATGCATGTATAACAACATTTAAACAAATTCTAAATTTGCATGAGACACAACATACACAAATCAAATTTCAAATATATTAAACTATATAGAGCTCATATGCATGAAATGATATGTCATCAGACAACACCACTTAATTGAATAGATGAACCAATCTTTCAATTTCTAGTTTTGACAAATTTAAATCTTCGAACAAATCAAACTAAGTACATTATTATACTCTAAGAATTTTACTTAATTAAAATTTTTTATAGGAAAAAAACAAAAATAAAGTGCCAATTTAGTATTTCTTAAATGAGAAAATACTTTAGTGCTATCTTAGATTAAAGTGTGAAAAAAACTAATATCCACATAAAGATACTAGAAGGATAAGTTCACAATTTAAGGATTTCCATGGATAATTTTTCTTTGATTTTCCCACTTATGCATTATTTCTAAAACTAAATAATCAGCTATAATTTTTAATCTACATAGATGTGTTTAGAACCATGGAAAATTCTTAGGTTGAAACTTTATGGGGTGTTTAGAACCATGGCATAAATTTTTATACAAAAACTCAACTTATCCTTTGGTCATACATGGCCCTCACTATGTTTTGTTTTGTTATCTCATCTCCCCAAACATGACAATTTTTTCATTAACTAGCTTACAATTTGTTTTAATATAACTTTTTATCATGAAAATGTATAAAAATTTATTGCGCAACCAAACTCTCAATTAGTGAAGGAGGGGTATGTATACTATTTCTAAAAACAAGAGATCAAAACTAGACAAATGGGCAATATCTAATATCAAAGGAGGGTGTACAACGCACTAGGAAATCACAGGAAACATCCTTCTGCATTACGTCTTACACAGGTTAGAGGAAACCTTATCATTTTAAAGGCAGCTGCTCAAAATTAATCATAAAGACGTCAAAATTCAGGATGTAGGAAAACTAACATTATCTTCCTTCCTACGATGGCACCAAGAGCCCACCGCCCTCATAGTCCTGCACGAGGGAGTCTCTCTCAAGGGAGATAAAGGGGTTTTTTATTGGATCGATGGTGGTGACCACTGCAGAGGGGACAATCATGCCACCAAATAGACAATAATAGACAATAACGCATCAAGTAATAAAGCTTCGCAAATACCAGAATAAAAGAAAATCTAAGCACCTAAAACAATATATATTATATTCACATTCACACAGATTCATTTTTAAAAATAGATTTTTTTTCTAGGCTTGGTAGTAAGATCCGAGAGAACCTACCTTACTTGAAAAAGTCTCGAATCCATTCCGAACAAATGTCAAACTCAAAGCCATGGTTCAAGTGTCCAAGCATCTTTTTGAACATGATCAGCCCTTTCCTTGGCTAGATCGAGAATAGCCAAAATTGATCTTTTCTTTTCATGTGCCAAAATGTAGCATAGGGGGGAGAGGCTAGACATGAGTGTGTGTGCACACGCGCATGTGTAAGAGGAGTTACCGTCTCAAGGATTTACATAAGAGAGATGGAGAAAGGGAGTTAAGAGAGAGGTGGGGACATTATGAATGTGTGAGAGAGACTATCTTAACCTTACTCCTATTACATAAGTAAATGAATAACTAATTATTACAACATTTAATACATATTAATTATCTGTTTTTACAGGTATTACAACCATCCTGGATGTACAGTTCTTGTTGTTTACCCAGTGCTGCCCGAGCTTCTCTTGCAAGCCTGCCATCACAGCGCTTCTCTCTAGAACCACGGGAGCTTCTGCCACTACTTGCTACCATCTCATTTGTCAGGTCCTTCTCGCGCTTTTGTTGCCTTGCCACCTCCCTCCTCTGACACCATCTTATCGTCTTCGTCCTCTTGGAAGCTCTGCTCCTTCCTGAGCAAACGAAGAATGACAAAGCTACAGTTCACCATGTAGTAACAGTACCACCTCCCTTCATCTTTATTCACAACGTGGCCCTGGTCACAATGTCACATCACTCATCTCCCACCCCTTTCACTCTCTCGAGAAGCCCCATGTCCGCCCAGTCAAAGGTCAGTCAGCATGGTCAACCTGTCCTGATGCTCTGAGTGCCTGAACCATCATAGTGCCATGACACCCCTGGGCCGATTGCCCATACCACCTTTGACCATCCTCTGAACTGCCCTGTCCAGCCAGTTTTAAACTTGGCCAGTCCAGTCCATCTGGTCTTAACACAGTTCAGAATCTAGTTCAGGGCATGTTCTGAGCGGTTCAAGCAGTTCTAAGTCTGGTTCAGGCCAGTTTAGGCATCTTCGGACTTGGTTTTAGTCAGGTCAGCTTATATTAGCTCGATTTCAGCATTATTTTCAGTCTTACACTCATTTGTCCTGCATAAAATTTTCAACTTGGTTGTTGGATTTGATCCCCTATGGTATTGCATTTGACATTAATCCTCATACCAGCTTACTTAGTATTCCATCCACGTGGCATGCAATACTTAGAAATAAGTTCGGTTTAAGAACTATTTATTTCTAGTAACATTTTGGTGTATACTAGGATTTTTTAGCAAATTGTAAGGACATTTTTAGACAAAAAATGGATATGCCTCCGATTTCTCAAGTTAAAGGGTGCTGGTGCACAACTAAGTGGAGCGGAGATGTGGAGTCTCTAGCTTAAGAAGAGAAAAAAAATTACATTAAGTGGTCAAACAGCAATGTTATACAGGGGGAGGAAGAGGAGTCATTTCGGTGGTTGCAGTGCTGTGAGCGAAAGCCTAAGGCTGCCATGGAGAAGAGCCTCTGTTATGGCTCCAAGGGTTTCTCATGGTCCGTGGGTGGTTTAAGGAGCCAATGAATGCTTTAATACCTCATGTAAGAGCTCCAGTTGAATATAGGAATTGGGTTTTCTTTATAATTGCTTGTCCTCTGAAGTGAATTGAAGACCGACCGAAGGTTAACTGTGTACTGTAGGACGAGAAACATCTTGTTTAGGTTATTGGAAGGCAAATTTCTGTAGTTCATCAAAATATGATGTTCTCACCGATTGTTGAATATGAAATTAAGCCATAGAAACCAACAGACAATTTTAGATATGTAGATATGGGAAATATAACAAATGAGGCACAGAAATATCCTTGATATAGTAAAACATCAAATATCAAATGTATTGGACCCAGGATGTATTGGAGCTGATTGGATCATACAGAGGACAAGGGCCAAACTGGGAAATGGGTTGGCTGTTAGGCATCCTGACCCTGAATGGTTGACATTCAAGAATCCCCTGCCTGAGATACTTCACTCGAGTGAAGACCCAATAAGCCAGGTTGAAAAAATGAAGAACCATATTATGTATGCCAAAGTACTTGATGTTTGAAGATATAAATATCTCACAGCCGAAAGTTTGATGTCACAAATGCGCAATATGTGGAGAATAAAATTTTAGCACCATGCATGATGAGACAGAAATGCAATACAATTGAGGTGTTCCTAAACAATCAATTGTTTGGAAATAAGGAATGTGTGAGATTTTTGTAGGCCTTGATATATACTTTGTGTTGATGTATGAGATGACCTAGAAATATATCTTATATGTATACAAGGACAGATGCTCATATATGGAAATGGAAATGGAGAGTTGCGGCTTGTAAATGTTCTATAATCTGTGTTGATCGTTCTATAATCTGTGTTGATCAAACACACTCTGATTCCAGAGTGACAATTATTATTATCTTTTAAATTTTAGTGGTATTTGGATGAACTTGATTGATCCTGTAGTTCATTCATGGATAATCTTGCTCTGCTCAGATGTTCCAGTGATGCAATTATTGAGTTGTGTCCGTCCAACCTGATGTTGGGGAAGACTGGACTGGTAGATTCATAATCGAACAGTCCTAGGACTGGTAAAGGGTTGGGCAATACAGGTGTACTCTTATAGCACTTATAGCATCATCATGAGGTGCAGAACAGTGCTGGTGTTGTCCATATGAAGAAATCAAGGAGAGGGTTGAGATCAGGATTGCCAAGGGTGCCTGACGGAAATGTGCAAGTTTGGGTGCTTGTTGAGGATTGCGAGGAGTGAATGATGGCAAGGTTATCTTCTCTGGGAGTGTTGTGGTGGTCACTAGGATAACCATTTCTTTATTATTGCTTCAAGTAGCCGATGTGGCTTTGTTGATCTTGTGCATATAATTGTTGTCCATGGATTCCCAGGTTACATGTGCTTGAGACTTGGAGCATCAAGGAATTTGATTTGTCAGAATTTTTGGTCTATGCTTTTCCTTATAAATGGAACGCTGTATCATGGCTTGCAGAAAAAATTGTGGTAGTCCTTCATTCTTAAGCCCTTGGGGTTGGGACCTTTGCTGTCTCAGACAAAGGTGCTCGCTGGAGCCTGGTGTAGAGTGGAAAACTCTATACTCCATCAATATGGATCTTTTTCCACCATTACTGAGAAGCTTTCTGCATGAAGGAAGCTGATGGTAAGTCTTGAATGGGACCTATTTCAAGTGTATCAGGATTCTGGTGGAGGTTAATGACAGGATTATTTTGCTGGTGAAGATGGTGAGGCTTGACGCTATGGGGTTCTGGTCACAGTTAAAGATGAAGAGGCCAAGAGCCTTACTGTTCTCATCCAGTGGATTTGATGAGAAGTAGGGATCTTTGCAATAAGATTTAGTTCTGGAAGGAGCTCCATGGTGCCATTTCTCACTTGAGAGGACAAGATGGTAGGCTATGTTTCTAGCACTGACTCAGTCCCTCAACTTCTCAAGATCCATGTTTGTGCAAGACATCTGGTAATATGTTTGTAATAAATTCGTGCAAGATATACTGACCTTTATATTTCTGTTTTTCTTTTACAAGTAATGTACAACATATTTACTCTAATTTTGATATACTTATTGATGTATAGACATATATTATTGTAATGTTTTTATTGTATATTTTTGTTTAAAACCAAGCTTTATAGGTGGAGGTTCCCAAAAGAAGCACATGGTTTTTAGGTAATTAAGAAGGATCATGTATATTCTGTTACTTACCAAAGGGCACTTGTGAATTTTCTAGTTTTTGGATGAGAAGATGATACAGTGGTTTAACACTAAGTTATTGGTTTTTTTATATATATGTACTTTGATTTAATCAAAGAAAATCTTCAGTACTAGAATGCATTTCCATGGTCAGATACAAAATCGATATTGAAACCCCTTTTACAACTACATCCTGCTTTCACGGTATATAATCTTGCATGGGATGACCTTGCTTGATGAGAATAAAATTTGTGATTTCATGGTAGTTGGTGCTTATCCGCTGTCATGGTTTTCAAGGCATTGCTTTGGCAACCAGGTGCTCTTTACTGTACAACGTGAATTGCGCCTAGTGTGCAGCACAAGAGTGCTTGCATTGCATGCTTGGAGCTGCCCAGCCTACCAATGCCTGCCAAGACAGAATTGGCTCGTGTTTTACAAGTTTTCATTATGCTGAGAAGATATGGACATATGGTTATGTTTTTTAGACGTGCATGGCTGTTTCCCAACACGTTCAGCTATATATTTTATATTTTTTATTTTATTTTTTTACTTTTGTAGGGTGTGTATGATGTGATCAAAATGAGGTTTCTAATCATTTGAATCCTTTAAAAACCATTTGGCTTTGGTTTCCATGCTGGTTGGTTGATCCTTAATGGGAGGAGGGAGAGAGTTGAGAACGTGAGCCAATCTTTCTGTAGTCTGCACGAATGCTAGTTCTTGCTTGACCTAGAAGTGAAGTATTTCGGCAATGATGAAAAAATTGGACCATGACCAAAATTTTGAACATTTATTTCACGTGTCCTAATGTTTAACAATCTGCTTGTTACAAAGGTACTCTATGCATCATCTGCTTACTTTACATGGCTTCCAAAGTATGTTTTTCATGTCATAAATTTTAATTGTTCCTTTACCTCTGACAGCTCATTGTAACCATCATTGTGTACTGTACATCTTCCCATTTTTCAAGTGCTTCTACAGTGAAATTAATTTGAAGGGGTGGACATAAGAAATAGTATACAGTTGACCAATTATATAGCTGCCACAAGCACATATCATTTTGTGGTTTAAAGTTCGCTTTTTCCACTGATCACCCTCAGTTTTGAGGAAATTATAAGAAATAGGGGTCATGGATTCTGTTAATTTAATCCTTTACCGAAGCCATGTTAATATCAACTTGATAATGTAGCTTCACATTCAGCTAGTTTTCTTGTCTGTTCAGTTGAGGCAAGCAAAAACAGAAATTGTCTCCGCAAGCAGGGTGGCCTACAGGTTCGTGGTGGGCATGGCTTCAAATTCACCTAGTGGCCCTGAATCTCCAAGCAATTCCAACAGGGGCATTCCAAAGCTCCAAGCAGCTTGGCTCAGAAACCTAATGACTATCGGCGGCAAGCCATCTGGTAGTACGTCAGATGACCAAGAGGAAAACTCCATTCTTACCGAGCACGAGCAGCACATACCCGATGGGCGGTTGCCTCAATGCCCACGAGATGATTAAGTTTGAAACTGAAACATCATTAGCGTCATCTGATTTGTGGTTGTACCAGTAGTGAAAATTCTTTGTATCAAATTGGTAAAGCATCTTCCATGTAAGCATGTTATAGTCTCCTACATTAGTCGTTTCTTGTGATATCTTCAGACACTGATCAATTATATCCTATCGCGCAGATTGTTGATGATTAGGCAACAGTGTAATATAGTTGCTTCTCTATTTTCAACTTAATCTGCCTTTGGTATCTATGTGCTCTCGTCGAACTTCCAGAGGCTCATGATGCTTGTAGACGAATATGCCTTGGGCCCATCGTGGTTCGTGGAGTGTCTTGGTTTGTGATGTGTCTTGCGCGGCGGCCATCTGACCGTATCTTTTGTAATATAAAAGCATTCATGTCGAAGAAACTGTCTACTGCTTTTAATTTCAGTACGAGGTTGTTCGGTTTTGATTTTTTCCATTTTTTTGCTTTTAAAAAAAATCAAGCAAACCAAAAAAGGATCTTAAAATCAGATCAGGTCAGTCTGACTCGGTTAGAATGGTTCGAGGCCGAAGTTTGTTAAATATTTGACATCTAGATCATTTTTAAAAATAAATAATATAAATATTATTATTTGTAAATATTATATGAACATCATTTTTATTGATATGGTAATAATTTTACCATATTTTAATCTCTTCGCTTTATCGGATTTCTTTCCGATAAACCGAACCTGTTGCTCTGTTATGGCCATTCTCCAAGGGAAGCTGTCAGCTTACTCCTCCGGCAGGGGGTTCGAGGGTCACCCACCTCATGTTAGCCGATGACATAATTCTCTGTGGTACTGCCTCGGAGGAAGAAATCAGGAATTTATTGTATATTATCAATAATTATCAGGAAATTTCAGGTCAGACCATAAACGAAACAAAATCCAGACTCATTTTAATTTAGCAAAAATGTTCCGGCTGACATCACGAAAAACTTAATGTGAGATCTTCTGCATTATTCAGGCTTCACCTGGTGACCTTTACCTTGGGATCCCAGTGGGGCCTGGGGGCAATGGCGTGAGCCTTTTATGACAGTTTAGTGTGCACGGATGTCAAAAAAAAAACTTGCCGGTTGGAAGTCAAATTTGCTGTCAACGGGAGAAAGGAATACCTTGATCAAGTCAACTTTGTATAGTTCCGTGTCCTCACTACGTCAATAAATACAATCAACTTTCATGGGTCATCAGGAAAAATGGAGAACATCAAAAGGAAGATCCATTTTACCGATGGGAGTCAATCAAATCAAACAACCCAAAATGAATGGTGGTCTGGGTATCCTAGACTATAAGCTCGTGAATCAAGCACTAGTGCGAACGGGCAGTGGAACAAGAGGATCATAAATCACTGTTTTGGTGCAAAGTCGGTGGAGGGGATTATGAAGACTCTCATTTATCTAAACCTGCGGCAACATTGCCTTGTCTGGTCCTTTACCAAGGATGCTTCCCTTTCCACCAAATTGGTTTAATTGTTTAAAGATTCCTCGTTGACATAATTATTCCATCTTGATCTTTTGTTGGCACCAAATTTTTCTGTTCAACTCGCTCAACTCAAATTTGAGCAATACTGAAGTCTGTTTCAAAAGTTGACATAGATTCAGTAAAACAATAACCAAATAGTATAAACAAACTCTAGAAATACCTTGGCATCACTTACTCTAAATGTCCAGGAAAACAAGCTTATTGCATAGCCCTAATCAAAAGCTTTGTAACAATACCTAAAACATAGAAAACGAATAACGGAAAGTCGAAATGACTATTTTGCGCCTGACATTTCGGGACAAGTTGGGACTCTATCGGAAAGATCCAACTTCACCACATCGTCAGTATAAGACAAAGTTGGACAACACTCAAGACATATCAAAAATTTGACCACCGATTGGAAAGTTATTCAGAAAAGATCAAATCTAGGCAAAAATTCGTACCCCGTCACCACATGGGCATAATGGTCCGATCAATTTCCATCGATTCACGGGCTAAAAATTACAATTTCCTATTCTATGACTTTAGTCTCGGGAATATTGATGCATCAAAAATAAAATTCAGACAACGGTACGATTTAATTGTACTCAATTATAATTTTCGATATTATCAATGGCCTAGATCGCACCGATCGGGAGAATCGGTAAAATTAGAGATTTGATACAATTCAAGAGAGCTTGGCCACACATCTTGAGGGAGCACAAGATCAATAGTCATCAAAACACAATCCAAATTTTTTAGGTGAATTCAGGGTTTATTTAATTATCTCCGACTGAAATTAACGATATTCGTCAAATCGTGAGTATTTTTTATCAAACCCAGATTAACCCAGGTTAAGCCAACCCTCATCTCTCTCCTAGCTGGTGCGCCAGCTCCTTTCCTCTCATCTGACCTGGGCGTACATCAACCTGAAGACTGTATTCCCATGTGGACTTCCTCCTTGGAAGACTCCTTTTCCGGTTAGAATTATTCCTAGAGAAGACATCCTCCTCTTTTAAAATTCTTAGCCTTATCCTAGCCAGCTGACCTTTGATGCCCAATCTCCCATCCCCAGGAGACTTCTTCTCCCATTAGAAGTCCTATTGGAGAAGACTTCTCCAGGAGCTAAAACTCTAACCTTTATCTCTTCTAGCCTTATCCCTTAGACTTCCCAATGAATAGGAGATTGGGTTAACAAAAGGGAGCTAGCGCCATCTTCTCTCACTATCCCATCAGATCTACTGGTACGCACAGCTCCCTCCCCCACCTACCTCGCCAAACCTCCTCCTCCTCCTCTCTCTCCAGCGTGCCATCCTCAGCTCCTTCTCCTTCTAGTGCGACAACAGCTCTCTCCTCCCTCCTCTCTAGGACGCAACAGCCATCTTCCAGCAGCACCTGCATAAGGAGAAGAAGAAGAATAACGAGAAGAAGGTGCCGCAATCATCCTCTTCTAGCAACACCTGCAGCACAAGGAGAAGAAGAGGACGACTAGGCCATCTCCTCTTGGTGCGCACCTAATAACAGCAACAAATTCCTTATTGGGTGAAGCACTCTTCCTCCTCCTACTTTCTCCATCGACAGCAGCAAGAGAAGGGGATTTGGCGGCCTACTCTCCTTTCACTTTCAGCAGTACCTGTGCCAAGTGAAGAAGAAGGAGAAGAAGAGCACCTGCAACCTTCATCTCACCAGCAGCTGCAGTAGGAGCCTTGCTCTTTTTTCTTGTGTGGCCTGCCATCTTCAGCAACACCTGAACCAAGGAGAAGAAGGAGTTGGCGCACTTCCCCTTCCACCTCCACCTGCAGTACTAGGAGAAACAAAAAAGAGAGAGAGAGAGAAGATAAGTAAATGTGTTTTCATATGTAGCCTTTTAATTTTCTTCTCTTTTTCTCTTCTCTATCTCTTTCTCCTTCCTTCAGCCTCCATTTTGGCCATTCAAGATACCCCATACATAGCCATTTGTGCACCCCATCTATTGTCACGATCCGGATTTTTAATATGCACAGCGGAAGATAATCCGGCGACGTAACGGGAAAGGATATCGGTCTGGAACCAAATAAGACTAAAATCACAATACAAATTCATAATTCCAAACTTTACAACATATTAACACCATAAACAAACACCTATCTAAACAAGTTAAATACCAACATTGAATGAGTACACCACTAGCTCCTCGAATTCCACAACACCACTACGCTTCTGCTGCGCTAAACCTGCACTCCTGAAAATATTAACAACGGAAGGGGTGAGTCACAATGTACGATAGGACTTACACCCGAACTACCCCATTATAATAATGATTCTAGTGGTATACTATACATATTAAGCCTAAAAATCAGATTTAATACATAGGATTTAACTAATCATATATCTTTAATTAATTGATTACAAAGGTCATTCTACTACCCCATATGATAACAAGACTCTAAATGCATTAAAAACCAACATAACCTACACATTAGGCTACTCTAGGTATGCACATAACCTGACATAAAACCAATGACACATATAGAACACTAACCTTTATGCCAACATACACAACTAGACACCTGTCTGAGTAAATTTCATGCTCCATCTGATAAATGCAGTCACATCACAAAACTAGCACCAGATTTACCATATAGTAGGAAGTAACATATAGTAACTAAATCTCATAGTACCCCTAGGCAGGGGAGTACTTAGGATGAACCGCGGTATCTGGGATCGAAGGATGCACCAGATTCAACTAACCTCCGCTGCCCACGGGCCACTAATTTAGTCTGGTGTAGTACAAAACAACCACATTGCAGCTCACTGCACCAACCACATTCTACACCATGCAAGCATATAAATAACTCAGACAGTAAAACATGAACATTAAATTGGCAAATCAAACATGGAATACATAGATGAACACACATGGTTCTATGCACCACATATTTGCATACCACACCACAATCTATCACAAACTAATGCATGTAAATGGGATTATGCAATTTACAACCTAAGCATGACCATTACATGATTAAACAAGACTATCTACTACACAAAAGAAAAATAAACTGAATTCTATCAACATATGCCTACACCTTACATCGGCTTTTTTTAACAAATCGGGGTATATACATTTAAGGTTCACCGCGATGCAAGCAATGCTAAACTAGCTAAACTAAACATATACAACCTATCATGATGACCAACATACATGAATAACTAATTTAATCTAAATATGCACGGTCTAGACAAATTAATCTAACTCTAACTAAACATGCTAATAAATCCAAAACAGCCCATTAACTACAATATTCTAATCCTGTTGATCTAAACATGATTCTTACGATTTAATCAAGTATATTAGATTGCTAAGAATAGCCGAGACGCCTACCTTGACGGCAACGGCGAATGGCGCACAGAAATCCAAGGAAATAGAATTTGGCGACGAGACTGCCGCGGTTGCGTCGGCGTCGAAAAACTGAGTCGGGTAGGTGTTCTTAAAATCTGTCGGAGGAAGAAGAATATAATGAACTAGGGATTTTAATAGAAGATGATAGGAGAAAGGGCGACAGGAGAGAGGAGAGAGGAGGTATACCGCGGAGGAGAGGGCGGCGCACGGCGGCGCACAAGGCGGTGGCGCAGGCGGGCGCACGGCGGAGGGGAGACGGTCGCGCGGCGGGTGGCGCAGGCGGCCAAGGGCGTGGGAGGCGCGGCCGGTGCGCGGGCGGTGAGCGGCGCGCGTCACGCGCGAGGGCCGAGGCGGTCAACGGGCGGCGGGCGAGGGCGTCGCGGTGGCAGCCGCGCACGAGGCGGGCGGCGGCGGCCGAGACACGCGCGCGGCGGCACGAGGAAGCGGCGGGCGTCACCGCGGCGACGCGTGCGGCGCGCGGTCCACGAGGCGGCGAGGCGCGGGGAGACGGCGACGCGGTGGTCGGCCACGCGGCGGACGGCGGGGCTGCGCGCGGCCGGCGCGCCCGGCGACCGAGGCTGGGAGACGCGGGACGCGGCGGCGTCACCGCGCACACGCGCGGCCGGGAGGAAAACGACAGGAAAGGGGCGGCGTTCGGGCAGCGCGTGAAGGAGGAAGAAAAAGCAGGAGGGCGGGGGAAAAATAGGGTTCGGAGGGGGGAAAAGACGGCGCCGGGAGGGTTTCTCCCGGGGGAGGAAAAAGGGGATTAAATAGGGGAGGAGCGGATTAAAATATTAATAAATAATTATTAACTATTTTTATTTTATTTTATTTTTACATAAATAACTGGGGTATTACATCTATGCCCCCTCTGCTGACCTCCAAACACAGCCCCTGCTGTCTCCTTAATCCAGCACCATGTGCACCCCATTTCGGCCATAGCCCATGTCACAAATAGGTCCCTATCGACCCAATGTCCAGGTCCTTGCCATCCAATCAGGCTCCTTTGAGTGCCCTTAAATCTGTTCTCAATCAGGTTCCCATCAGACCACCTGAACAGCCCACTGTGCGTCCATAGTCAGGTCCTCTTTGTTGGTCATCTGTTAACCCTTCACATAGCCCCGGTGCATTCCCAATCAGATCTCCCAAAATTCCCATCCAAATTGCCCTTTTGCTAGTCCTTAAAGAGCATCTATCAAGACTCCCTTTGCTTGCCTCTAAACAGGTCCCAAATGAGCTCCATTGTGGCCCCATTTCTGTCCATCTAAACAGCACCTGTCCTGGCCCCCTCGCTGGCCTCCCAAATCAGGTCCTCAAATCAGACCTGAATGTCTTCTTTTTCCTTCCCTTTAGAGCTTAAGGTGAGGGTCGACACTTTGAGATTCTTGGAATCTACCAGATGGGCCGAGACTACTCAGGCAGGCTGTCAATTCTCTTGCCCTTTGTGCATCCTAAAAATTGTCCTAAACCAGTCCATGTTTAGTCCTCTTGACAGCCCCTTCAAACCAGTCCCTAAACTAGTCTATTCCAGCCCCTCTAAGGCTCACCTAGCCTGCTACTATAGCAAGGACGAAGTGCAAAACATAGGTGTTGGACTGAAGCTCAAAATAGGTGCTGGTTCGATCCCAAAATGGGTGCCAGATTGACGTTAAAACAGGCGCTAATCCGATCAAGGCTATACACCGGTCCTTGTGAGGACCAATTTGGGGGTGATAGCATGTTTCCTCTTGGCTCACATGATGGGTTAAGGGCTGAAAAAGTGGCCCTCAATTCCGGCCCAAACAGGGTGCAAAATATGCCCTTCCGGTCATTGAAGCTCCAAATAGGCCCTTTTGGCCCACTAACCTGAAGACCTGCCCATTGCGCCAATGTGAACATGAAGACCGGCCTATTATGCCGATGTGACTAAAGCTGGCCCATTTGGCCTCGGACAAAAAAAACCTAATTAAATTTGAAATGCAAAATGCAAAATTAAATAAAGAGTTAGTCCATAACTGGACGTTCCACCCTGGACGGCTAACACAGGCCTGACCTGGCATGTCGCATTCTGGAAGTAGGCATGGGCCAGCTCCAATTATCGACAAATTCTTCCCCTAGTGTGGCAAGTCAAAAGATATAGCAATATTGGAGGTAAAATCCATTCGATCAAGAATGGATCAGCATACCGTCGTAATGTCAATTTTTTCTTTCCTATGGAAACATACCCCGGGGGAAGGAAACCGCCATATTTATATCCCAACTCGCAACATATGAACTTCCAAATGATGTATACCAACATGAACATAGAAATTCAATGAACATTTCAAGTGCTAAGTTGATTGCTTGTGACCGGGCATCGACACTAGTCTGACAGACCGGATGTGATGTAAACCGAACCGGATCGAACATAAGTTAATTAAATCTGAAAATTCATTTAAATTATACCTGAAGATACACTCAAAACATATTAAAAACATGTCATTAAATCTGAAAATGAAAGAAAAATTTCAGACTTAACACAATCTGTAAAATTCAAATGAAAATACTTAAGTCTAATGAAATTTGTAACGTTAAGTATATTTTAATGTTAAATAATATTATTATAATTAATATGAGTTTTTTTATATTTATTTCTCTCTTTCGTTACTGTTTTCGATGTCCTAACCTTCCCCTTGAAAACGGGTATGGCCGTTTTCCCCCTTACGTCATCAATCTCCCTCCCTCAGTTGCCCTTTTTTCTCTCTCGGACGATCTTTTTTTTTCTCTGTTGCGTTGTCTCCACCGCCTAGATCTTCCATCACTGTGCCGTGTTCGCAAGCGCACGCTGCCTCCATGGCCGTCCCTGCCAGCCACCTCGTCACGTGTGCCTCGACCGCACCACATGTCATCGCCTCTTCAGCATCTGTCGCCCCGCCGCCTGCCACCCGGCACGTGACTTTGTCATCTCGGCCGCCATGCCACTCCATCGCTGCACATTGACCGCTGCCGTGCCAGCACCAGACCGCATGACCACACGCCTCACCCGTACGCATGTCCGCGACTTCGCCATGTCACCCCGTTGCCTCAGCTCCACCCTGTTAGCACCGCCCGTTGACCTAGCCGCCCTTGGTCGCGCGAGCCGCTCGCCTGCATCAGCCGTCGCTGCCCACAGCCGCCTTTGACCCCCCCGATTGACCACCCTCGCGCCCTGCCGCCCGCCTCCCTCCATGCAACCGCACGCCCAGCCGCAACCATGGCCATTGTCCCGGCCCCCCTCGGTGACACTCTCTTTCTCTCTCTCCTATCTCTCTCTCTCTCCTATTATCTCTATTCCTTCTCTCTTATATTATTTTTTCTCTTTCCAGCAATTTGATTGGGACCATCCGGTTCAATTTTTTGTTGCCGTCGTGATCGCGGCATCCTGGTCGTCTGGTCAATCTTCTTGGAATTTCGTGCACCGTTCGTCGTCATCGTTAAGGTAGACGTCTCAACTATTCTTTGCACTCTTATATATTTGATTAAACCGTAAAAACATGCTTAAATCACCATGATTAGTAGAATGTAATTAGTGGGTTGTTCTTAGTCTAATAGCATACTTAGATAGGGTTAGATTAGCTTGTTTAATCATGCATGTTTAGTTTGATTTAATTATTTATGTATGTTAATCAGCATGTTAGGTTTTCCAATGATTGAGTCTAGTTAATTTAGCATGATTGTATCACGATAATTTTTAATATATATCTTGATTCGTTAAAAAGCCGATATGAGGAGTTAAGCATTGTGTTCATATCATTAGTTTTGTATCATATAAACTGTGGATAGTAGAGATTGTCAATGCATGCACTTGGTAGGTTAGTTTGTAAGCTTGCATGATTCTACATTAGATGCACATCATATGGTTAGATTGTTCTGGATGTGTTAAACTATGATGTGGCATGCATGTATGTGGTGTACGGAGTTATGGTTGTTAAATTATGTAAACCATGTTTATATTATCATGCACATGTCCATGGTTACTTTGATTGAGTGTTGTCTGAGTTGATTATGTGCTTTCATCTTGAGAGATGTAGTATGCAATGAGTTGCAATATAATGAAATTTTACTTCACCAAACTATATTTCATGACCTGTGGGCAACAAATGAATTAGAATAATCCAGAGCATTCGTCGATCCTGGATATTGTGGTTTATCCTAAGTACTCCCCTGTCTAGGGGTACTATGGGATTTAGCTTACTATATGTTACTTCTATATATGGTAGATCTGGTGTTAGTTTTATGACATTAACTACAATGTCCAAGTGAAGCATATAACTTACTCAGACAAATAGTTTATTTATGCATTTTTTGCATGTATGATAGTGGCTTAAATGTGCATTTTGGTATGGATGTTAGTGGTCTAGTTATCTTTTATTTCATGATAGGTCTAGCGGTGAATGCATACCTAGATTAGTTAAATGTGCAGATTATGTCAGTTTTAATGCATATAGAATAATGTTAACCTATGGGGTAGTAGAAAGACATTGTGATCACCTTAATTGAAGATATATAATTAGTCTAAACTCTATGTATTATAATCTGAATTTTTAGGCTTATTATCTTTAATATCAATAGAGAAAAACTAGTATAGTAGGGTAGTTCGGGTATAAGTCCTACTAAGTCAAGTGTGACTCACCCCTTTCGTTGTTAATATTTTCTGGAGTGCATGTTTAGCATAGCAGAAGCGTAGTAGCATTTTGTAATCCGAGGAGCTAGTGGATTAATCATTCAATATTGGTATTTAATTTGCTTAGATAGATGCTTGTTGTACTCATAGGTAGATGTTATTATGATTATGGATTCTGATTTGGTTCCAAATTGATATTTTTTCCCGTTATGTCGCTGGATTATCTTCCATTGTGCATGTTAAAAATCCGGGTCGTGATAAAATTCAATTGCCTAAGCAAGTAAAAACTAAATGAATCAAAACTAATCTATAAGAACACATTAAAAAAACTTCAAAGCATTTAAAATATGCCTCAAAACATGTGAAATCAGATCTTATAACAATCTAACTCATCAAGTTGAACTAAAGTGCAAAAACATTTAAAATATACCGAACACTCAAATCAGTATTAAAACATCAACCAACATAAGAAAACAATATAAAAATTACTTAACACATATCAACCAAATCAAACAAATTAAGATTGATCAACACATCTAAAGTTCATCATAATTCAAACAAAATAAAACAAACTTCAACCAATTGAAGTACAAACAATCAAAACCAAACAATTCAAACCAAATCGAAACTCAACAAACTCAAAATACAAAATCAAATACAAACATGAAATCAACATTTCAAACCACATCAAAATCTACATTTCAAACTAAGTAAAATAAACTTCCAACAAAATAAATAACAAACTTGTTCACATCTCATCGGGCTCGAGGGCCGGAGCCCTTTGTGTTCTTTACATGTTGTGGATGTGCACGCTCTCAACAAATAGGTTGCTATGGCAGTTAATCAAAGGTGTTCGAGCAATTGCTCAATGTAAATGAACGTTGGATATTCAAACCATCCGACGGAGAGGGATCAAAACAACATTTTCATAGAACTCAAACCTTGGTTCTATACTCTTATAATATCGCCTGACTATCTAGTATATTTATAGGCTATCACCTATTTTACTAGAAAATTTAGACGTTGATATTTCAAACATACAAAAACAATATCTTTTCAAACAACTTTGAAAAAAAATTCAAGGTTCCCACATCTTCCTAAGAAGGCATTTGGTGGTCACTATGGCATCCTATGGAAGCTAAGATTGTGCCACAAAAAATTATCACCTTCTCGTGGAAAGGCTTAACATCTAACCTTCCGACACACAAAGCCATATCAAAAAGGTGTCCATATATAGATGATATTTGCAATATCTATATGTATGAAGTTGAATCAATGGATCACATTTTCTTTGTGTTCATAAAGCAGAGCAGTGTGGTTATCATCTTCCATTGGCTGCAACAATAACTGGGCATCAATAGGTTTCAATCAGCGAGTTGAAGATTGGTTGGTTTGGTTAATTCATGATGCTTGGCTTTGTCCATCCTTTGGCATATCTGGAAGGTAAGGTGCAACTTAATCTTTAGAAGCCAACTAGAGGAACTGATGCACATACCCAAGAGAGCTCAAAATGACGTGGATTTCTACTTTTTACAATTGAAGCTCCCAAAAAAAAGCCCACAAATTAAGTGGAACCCATCACCGAAGGAACTAATTAAAATCAATGTTGATGTTGCTACAAATGTAGATCTGGTGCGATCAGTCTTCTTGCCAAGGATGTTGTTAGATATCTAGTCTTTTGGCTGGCCTGTCAATCCCACTTTGATGACCCATAGATTCTTGAAGTTGATGCTATTGACGAAGCCTACCTTTGGCCTTTTTGGACAAAGACTCCACCTATTATGGAAAGTGATGCAAGAGTAGTTATCAATGTCATTAATGGGAAGGCTCCATGTTTTAAAGAGCTCAACTCTCCATCTGTGATTGTGGTAACTTTCTGTCTTCTTCTTTGTCAGATTTATGTTTCTCATCTAGCAAGAGCAATCAAGCTGTTCACTTGCCTTCTAAATGGGAGCTTAATGATGGACAAAACTCTATTTCATTTACTCTTTTGTTAGTTCTTGTGTACTCCCAGTTTGTGTGAGGGACTAGTTATGTAGAGACATGCCTAGTTAAGGCTTTGTTTTAATGGAAACCCCTTCATTTAAAAAAAAAGCTTTCGTACCATCTTGGTGTTCCATTATTTAGCCACCTAAAAATTTTGGCACAATTTCTTTGAAAGTATAATTTTGATTTCGAAAATTTGTTTCTTGACACTGAATATAATTCCAAATTGTTATTTAGTACATTGAAAAAAGATTTTGTTCTGAAAAAGGTAATCATGACTATGATAATAGTAAGTTTTCATGGTAAAAATTGGAGATTCATTTTAAATAGGGATGTCTTCAGTTACCGATTATCTGATATGTTCGTAAGCTACTAAATAGTTATAGGATAGTCTGATAGCCCCCGATAAGTTAATAACTTCGATAATGGATAATCCATTACAGTAACAAATACTAATATAATATAAATCAAATCCTAGAACCACTATTCACATACGTTCATCAACTCAGCACTCGGTCACAGTAGTTCCTCTTTTATAGTTTCTTCTTCTGTGTAGTGTTGTCTTGTCTTCCTCGACAAGCATCCTTAGCTCCAACATTCCACTCTCTTATATGATTACAGACAAGGGCTTTATGCGTCTCATGTTGACCTTGTTCCTTCTCAAGTTTGTCAAAAACTTAGCTAGGAGATGAGAATAGTGTCATCTACATCATTATCAAATAATATCTTACAAAATATTGCACCATCTTCTATGACTCCCTAATTTTTCCCTTTTCCTACATTTTACTTATATGGAGTAATCAACCTCTGCACTCTTCATAATTGGACTCTGCACCTAGTTGTAAAATAGGAGGTAGGAGGTTGTTGTGGGTGGTTTTTGTGTGGTTGCTAGAAGCCATGGGCTTCGATAGTGAATAAAATGAAGTGTAAAATACTTGAAGAGTGACAAAGCGTACCTTAGCAGAGAGATTGTGCTTGAGAGATCGTGAGTTCTAACTTCTCTCTTCGGCTGGCCAAGAAGAAGGAACCTAAGCTTGCTTTTTATGCCGGATGATGTGCTATGCCACTACATAATAAAACAAAAAAGTTGAAATAGGATTAGTGCCTAAATAAGTGTAGTATCGATAAGAGAAATATGCTTAAAATGACAAAAGGAAGAATATTAATCAGATAGGGACTAGATCCTAACCCTTTTTAGGTGTGTTTAAGATGCTTAAAATGCAAAATAGATACTTAAATGCTTGTAAGATGATACAAACATAATGGGGGAGAGGTCATAATCGACCCATGCTTGTTGAAAATGAAAATACTCACCGGGGGTGATTTTATATGAAGAGAAGGTTGGTTAAATCTATCAGGAAGAGGTAGGATATTTGCTAAAACACAGAATAGTAGATAGTGGAATTCTAGATTTGGGAGGAACCACCACGTGCCAAGGAGACATTGGAATTGATCTCCATTTATTGGAGAAGATAGAGGATAGCCCGAGGAAGAATTTCTCGGATCCTCACCTCATTGGAATCCTCTTGGAGAAGTCTATAGAAGTCGAAGAATAGACAACAGCAATGTGGAGTGCAGATCGGACTTCTCCTTCTCTTTGGACCAACTTCTTTACACCGAGATGAGGGGAGGATGATCGAAGGAGCTTTGGGATGTGATAAGGATACTGAGGGGATGAGAGGTGAAAGAGGATGTATTGGCTAAGAGAGGAGGTTGAGAACCTCTAAGGGTTGAAAGAAAAGAAAGAGGTATAGGAGGGCTCAGAGTCTCTTGGGAGCTTGAGACCAACCTTATTTCATGTAAGTGTGAGTGTCCTTTTAAAGGGAATACATCTTACTTTGAGAAGAAAGAGAAGAAGCTTGTGGAGGAAGTTAAGGTGGCAAGGTGCAAAGTGAAAAAGGTGACAAGGATAAAAGTAAAATGGTAAGGTGGTAAGATGAAAAATGTGACAAGGTCAAAAGTAAGGTGGTAGGGTGGTAAGGTGAAAAAGGTGACAAGATCAAAAATAAAGTGGAGGTGAAAAAGGTGACAAGTAAGGTGACAAGGTCACAAGTGAAAAAGGTGACAAGTTAAAAAGGTGAAACTTATAGAAGAAGCAAATGTGACAAGGTGGAAAATGTGACAAGTTAAAAAAGTGAAATCTATAAAAGAAGTAATGGTGATGAGGTGGAAATTGTGACAAGTCAAAAAGGTGAATTTATAAAAGAAGTAAAGGTGATGAGAAGGAAAGGTTGGAGATGTGTCTCCTCTTATAAACACTCAGAGGACAAATTTGAAAAAGATATGCAAGTGCAAAATGTTTCAATAGACTGGGTGCCTGAACCGGTGTTTATGATCTGTGTGTATCTTGCCGATGACACCCCATTGACCAGTCAACGTCATGAATGCGCCGCGTGTGTGCCTGACATGGCATTGTTCATGCAGTTAGATCGGATGTCTGGACATGAAACACCTTTGTGTAGGTGGCATCGGGGTTACTATTCTAGGCAATGGTCATACGCACATTAACGAGTAAAAATTTCAAATCCCAGAAGCTTGAAAATGTGCAAAAAAACCATTTTTGGAAAACTTGCAAAGGTGTAGAGTTAGACACACTTGCAAAGGCCTAGTTGAGAAAATTAAACTTTGTCAGATTTTGAGGTCACCCTCTTGTTCCTTCTGAACTTTCTCCTTGGTCAATTATTTGAAAAGTGTGTCATGGGCACAACTAGTGGTAAACTAAAATACAAACCCCACTTGGTGAGGAATACTTAAAATAAATGGCATCCACATGGTGGGGAAATTACCATTGACTAATACTCGAACTATGTGGTGTGTGAAACTAAGAAATGCAACAGAAAGTAAATTATAAAAATTAAACTAAGAAAACTAAATTAAGCAGCAATTTCAATCCATCAGGGTTGGGTCTTTAGGTTCATTAGGATTCTCTCAAGGATATTGGTTTAGTTTGGAGTGGAATAACCTCTTATTTCAATGAAATCATCATTAAAGCTCGATAAGAAACCGATTGTTTGAAAAATCCTATATCGCATCCGAGAACTATAAAAATGTAGTCAACACGGATATTGAAAATGGAGTCAAGGTTCATGATAGAGCAAAAATGATGATCAAAATATAGATGGTCCACGTAGGGACCACATATGAGAAAAGGGCGCCACGGTGGGAACTAAAAGAGGTGTTGGTCTAGGTGGGCACCAAACTTGTTGAGTGCCATGAAAAGGCTAGAAAGAAGTTGCCCATGTGCGGGTGAAATGTACCATGGTGGGATTTGAAAGGAAGTTATGGGCACGTGTGGGGATCAAGAATTATAAGGTAGTTTAGGCAGGGTCTGAAGATGGAGGCTACCCTGGTAGGAATTGGTGGTTACCCATGTGAGGGTATGAAAGGTGGAGTGTCCACATGAGGACTAGCATTGAGATTGCCCTCAAGGGGGGGAAAATATGTGAAGGTCCACGGGGGACTGGGTTTGAGGTTAGAAAGTAACGGAGAATGCATGTCATGCAATGAACACATGGTAAAATGCAAAATGTAAATGCAAAGATTCTTATGAATTTTAAACTAATCAAGGCAAGAGTGGCCACAATGGCAACCAGGTGGGATAGATAAATGATAAAACCATGGTGTGTTGGACATAGTGGGATAAAACATAGTCGGATAGGAAACAAGACTGTAGTGGGATGAGGGATAAGATCACGGTGGGATGATGACATGGTAAGACTTTATGATGGGATGCTAAGCCCAGGATGGTGTGACCATAGAAGGTGGGACAAACTTGCCATGACGGGTTAAAACACAATATGTTATGAGATGTATGAAAATGATGTATGAAATAATGCATGAAGGGTTTAAAGAAATAAAATTTAGTATAAAAAAATAGCTAAAGATATATGTTGCATGTGACAGGTCAAAATACCTCAAAAGGAATCGTCATCCCCATACATACAACTTTGGCCTATCCTCGAGCCTAGTGAGTGATTGAGCCATCACTGATTTTGTTGAAGGGGTTCTTAGGCTCACCCCCTCTAGACTTGAGGTCTTCAACATCTTAAATACTATCATTTAGATAGATGCAATACTAAAATGGAAGTCCTAATAGGAGTCGAATAGTCCTCTTTTCGGTTTTTCTTGATTTTTGGATTTTTGTTGTTGTTTTGCTATCTCTAATTCAAGTGCTTGAGGAAGAGAGTTGATGCACGAGTTCCCTTATGTGGAGTCCTTGTTTCCTGCATTGACTTGAAAAAGAGATGATTAAAACTTTAGTGTGGCTTAGTTCCTTGAAGTTGCTTTGATCCTTTGTCAAAGGATGTAAGTCTATTAAAAAGGCAAAAATGATAACAAGGAGAAAATAAATATGCATCGCATAAAAGAGACATGCAAGACTGAAATTAAATATGCATGCATAATCGAAAATGCTTCGTAGTTTTGAAGATTTTTCATTTTGTTTGGGTTTTAATTTTTTTTAATATGTACAAAACAAAAAATAAATGCAAATGCAAAAAACATACAACTAAAAATGTTTCGATTTTTGAAGACTTTTAAATTAAATGCAAATGGCATGTAATAAAATTTTTTATTTTTTTAAAATTTTCAAATTTGTTTGAGTTTTGAAAATTTGGTCCATGCAAGATTGAATGCGAAAAACATTTGAAAATTTTGAATTTGTTTGAGTTTTAAAATATTTTAATTTGTTTGTCTTTTTAAATTTTCATTTTTCATAGAGAGGATGGTTGTCATTTGCCTTGATCCACTTGGAATGGGTGTCTCTAATTGTTCTCCATGGAGCAAGAGCGCACACCACGTGTGATAAGGGGGAGGCCTTTCATTTCGAATCCTTTTGACCATCGACCATTAATCAGCTAGGTTCTACATAGATCTGGTTGGTCTACCTTACCCATGGAGGTTAAAGAAAGAAAAATTTTGTGGACAAGTCTTCAGTAGTCTTTGGGGATGTCGAATTCGTTTCTCTACTAACACCCGCTTTCCCATTGGAGTTTGGCCTCTTCGGATCCTTCCTTCTTTTATTGATTTGCCCATATTCTTTGGTGGCCCATATTCAATCAGGTCTTTTTTTTATTTGACTTGAGGGGTTCATTGCCTATCTTTTGGAGTCTTTTTCTTTCTTTTCTTGGGCTATTTTTGTGGTACTCATTCAGACAGATCTTTTCTTTTGTTGACCTGAGGGGACATTGGCCATCTTTTGACACCTTTTTTTTTACTTTTAAGAAGTTGTACCTTCTAAGATAGCCTTCTACTAAGGTGGTGGACACTTTCGATACTCTTCCTTCTAGTCCCCTACATTCACTTTGGACCGAAATAAGAAAAGAATAGGATAAGGTCAACTTTCCTTCCCAGACTTTGTCTAGCTTTCTTTCTAGTGTCTGATCATCAGCATTCTGAAATCTTAACAAGTGGTGTGTGAAGTATAGTATCTACTCTTAATTCCTAAAGAACAAGTTAGGACACCCAAGAACTAGTGAAATTTAGATTGTGATAGTCATCCTCTCAATTTTGAGTATTTATGATTCTTTTATAATTTTTACTAAAAAACATTTTCAAAAAGAAATGATTCCATGGATGATTCATTATATTTTGCTTGCCTATGGATATAGGAAGGTTGAAGCTGAAAAAAAATACAATATTAAAACCAACATAGAAATTTCATCAAACAATTTTGGCTTTTGGCGTGAGGCCACCCCCTATCCTTTCTCCTCCTCCTCCTCCTCCTCCTCCTCCTCCTCCTCTTCTTCTTCTTCTTCTTCTTCTTCTTCCGGTTCTTCCGGTGTGTTTCCTCTTCGCGACCAATAACTATTTTTTTATAGCGATGGATAGCAGTTTAAGGAAATAGTTGGTGTAACTTACAGTTTATCTAAAATCATGTTTGTGATCACGGTTAAAGAGTTTTCTAAGGTAACACTATTTAAATTGTATTTGACAAAATAGTGCTGATTGTAAAATCATGATTTGCAATCATGGCTTCAATCAATGAAACTGTGATCATTTGGCATAGTTTTATTGTCGATGCCATTTTGCTAAACATAGCTATTCTACTTTGGAGGAAACCTAAAAGGACTCTGCGTTATGAGAAAATCAAAACACAATTAAATATTTATAATTTTACTAAATTATTAGATTATATAATTATGAATCTATTGTTATTTCCAAGTATAGAAAATATTTTTAAGAAAATTTGAATCAAGATAACCAATTTTATTAAGTTCAATTTTAATTCAATGTTCATGCTTGTGAGTCATATATATACTATATATAGTTTCAATAGATCATTCAGGGGTGTTTGGTTCCTCTGAATTTCACGAACACATCAACGTCTTGTGAAAATACAATCGGTATTCTTATTTGGTTGCATGTGGGGGCTGAGTCAATTCAAACATTGGCTCCTCCAAAAAAATCAAGCTTTTAGCATTCATTGAAATCTAGCATAAACGGATTGAAGGGCAACTAAATTTTATGAAACAACAACATTAGCACCTACTTAAGAGAAACACATATAGTGCTTTTATTTAAAACCTATTCAACCGATATTTATCAACTAGAATATAATTTATAAGCTGAAGCAACTGTTTGAAACAAGTTAGCAGATATCAATTAAGAACTGATCATAGTAAAAATTGTATGGCATTGGTTGTTGCATCATAGTTTATTTTGATATAAATTTTCATTGAAAAAAATATATAATTTTATTGTGCAACTAAACACTTGTACTGTATGGATCGTCTGGTGGCATGTCATTTCTCAGCACGACAGTCTAGTGGCAAACATATCTCTATCAACTCTCTCTCTCTCTCTCTCTCTCAAGGTCTCCTCCTCTCGATGGGAAGAATGTCCTGGGTTCGAACTGCAAACCGCACATTGCTGTCAGAAAGAAAGAAAAAAATCTCCGGATGACAAGGTCGTGGGGGTGTCAGTCTGCCTTCCTAGTTTCCTCCCTCTCCGGGCGGATTCGGAACCCTCGCCGGCGGTCCTCTGTCCGGCGGCCCCCTTCGGCTGCTCCGGAACCCTCGCCGGCGGTCCTCTGTCCGGTGGCCCCCTTCGGCTGCTCCGGAACCCTCGCCGGCGGCATCCCCGTCCGGCGGCATCCCTTCGGCGGATTCGGAACCCTCGCCGGCGGTTCTCCGTCCGGCGGCCCTCACCCGCCGGCGGCCCCCTTCGGCAAATCCCTCGCCTGGGTTTTCCCCTGCCCGGCGGCTGTCGCAGGCAGCGGTCTCCTCCGGTTCGGCGGCCCTCTTCGGCATCACCCTCGCCGGCGGCTCCTTGTCCGGCAGCCTCACCGGCGGCGTCCCCATCCGGCGGCCCCCTTCGGCAACCCCGCGCCGGAGGTTCACCTGTTCGGCGGGCCCATCGGCAACCCCTCGCCGGCAAACTTCCCCGACAGGCGGCACCCTCGCCCCGCGGCCGGCGGAGCCCTCACCACCTCTCTCCCAGCAGTTTTGTGGAGTAGTTTTAACACGTCGTTTTGAGGTCGTGTTAAGTTTGGGAGGGAGGAATGCTCCTCCCTCCCACTCTCCCTTTTCCAACACTTTGCCTAAAATTTCTTTTAGGCATTTTGTACACTTTTGTTGTGTTGGATCCGTGGAGATCGGCTTACTTAAGTTTGTTCCGTTTTTTTCTCGCGTCGGTGTTGTTTATAGTTCTCGGACCGGGTTATGACTCGTACTTTATCATCTTTAGCGTGTTAGACGCTAAGTTTCTCTCGAGGCCGTGGGTTTGGGCTTTCTCCACTCCCGCTTGGAGTGATCTTCCGGTCTCGATACTGTTTACAAACTCCCTTGTCGGAGTTCTTTCTTGTACCACCCGACCACGATTGCACCTGCGTGTGCTGGTCATCTCGTGGTGGTACAGTCTCTCCTTGGAAATTTCTTTTTCCAAGATCACTTTCTCAGTGACCCGGTCTAGAGTCTTTGTTGGTTTATCTTTATCTCTGTACAAACTATGTATGTTCTTTAACTTTGTGTAATGAATATGGTCATGTTTTCTTCAAAAAAAAAGACAAGGTCGTGGGAAATGTATGATCTGTACATGTTTTGGTCGTCGGCTGACCAAATTAGGAAGGGATACGAGCGGTACTCCAGAATCTTGCTGCTGCCGCCTCCTGTTAATTAGTTTTTATATACTTACACGTCTCCATTTTTTAACCCTTACTGGAACCCAAGGCCATAGACAATTCGTGAATATGGGAATTACCTTGAGTTTCAAAAAGGGTAAAATGGTGGAGAAGTGGGGAAGATTTTATTATCCTTGACCACGTATCTGCTGCTACTCGTGTTCCTTCTTTATTTTGTGATTCGAGTGCTTATCTAACTAGATGTTTGGTTGCATAATATATTTTGGTATATTTTCGTGATAAAAAATTGTATTAAAATAAAATATGAATCAGCCAATAACATAAAATTGTCATTTTTGGAGGAAAGTGATGACAAAATAGACTGGGTACCATATGTGATCAAATAAAGTGAGGGATCACGAGATAAAAAGAAGTTAGACCTTTTTTTTGTTTAGAAAGAAATTACTTTAAAGATATAAATTTTTAATGATGACCAAACATTTTTAACAAATTTTATTATAAAAATATAAAATTATAGTACAAATTTAATTCATCGTGCAACCAAACACCCTATTACGGTCGATAGTAGCAGCAGTAGATCGCGATCTTCTTCATGATCATAGCATGGCAGCATTACAATCTGTCTATTTTTAGCCAGTATCCTCCAATGTTTCAATGGATAGTTGATCGAGAGTGCAGAGGAATGAATTTTATGTATTTTTTTCTCTAAAATTGCCGATAATCTTTTTTGAATGCAAGAGACTGGAAGATTGTAATAGAAGTGTAATAGACAAGCAGACGCTACACACAAATTTATGATAGTTTGCTTTTGCTTTGATCAAGGTTTACTTGCGGAGTCCACACGCTTCGGCGCGCGAGTATTCTACTAGAGTATTCTACTAAAACACAGTGTCAGATGGCATACGTTATTTAGTCCACCTTAAAACCAAGTATGAACTGTTTCTTTGGACCAATAACAACCCACGGTCGGGGGCTGTTTGGTACAAGATTAAATGGGAGATAATTTGGGCTTGTTTATATATTTTAGAAGATAATTCAAATTTATCTCCCAAATAATCTTCTACCAAAATGGAGTCCTACAAATGTGTTGCTTTTGGTTGTATTGTGGACAAGCCATATCTGATGTCTTGTTTGGTAATGTTATTAAGAGTCCGCATCAATAGTAATTTTTATATACTGATTCTAACAGAGGTGATAAAATCATGTTGGTACAATTATTTAAATTAATAATGTAAAACTCTCTTGAAACTTGTACAGGCTAGGACCTGTCTAAAAATTGAAGCAGCCCATTCGACACCTTCGGCCTAGTTTGGAAGGGAGTACACGTGGATTGCAGGTCCTCTTCTTAGCTGCTTAACTTGTATTGAAGGAGTACACGTGGATTGCAAGCCCTCTTCTTACCTGCTAAACATATCTGGTAGGAATTGGCGAGCAGATAGAGATCAATAATTATTGCAACAAGCTGTAATGACTAGTAGATTTATATAAATAAAAAATAGATATTATATTTATTATAAGATTTAATATTATTAATGGTGCTCTCCTCTTATTCTTTCTATTTTATCCTCCTTCTGTTTTCTCTCCTCCCGATTACCTAGTGTAACCGCCGCTTTTTTTTTCTCCCTTGCGTACGCCTATCTCCCTCTTTGCGCCGTTTTTCTCCTCTCCATCGCTCTCCTTTTTCTCCCTCGGTTAAACGTCTCCCCGCGCATGCGCCACCCTGCCCCTGCTGCCTTCGGCCGCGCAGGCACCGCCACCGCCTCCCTCCGCGCGATCGGCCGCCGCCGGCCACGCCCGCAGCCTCGCTGCGTGGCCATCCCCGCGCCGCCTCAGCCGTGGCCATCGTCGCCGCGTCACCCAGCCGTCCGCCTGCGAGGTCGCCGCCCTCCATTGGCCGGCCCTCCCCGCGCGCGTGCAGCAGCGCTGCCGCCCGCCCACCGTCTCTCTCCCCCCCGGTTGCTCTCTACGCAGCCGCCGCCGGCCGCGTGCCCGCCAACCCCCCTCGGTCGCGCCCAGCAGCCTCACCTGCGCGCCCGCCTCCGCGGCTTCTGCCACCTTCGATCCCCCTCCGCCCACCGCGCGCCGTGTGCCCCCCGGCCGCCCGCGCATGGTGGCCGCCTCGCCCGCGCATGGTGGCCGCCGCCCCGCCCAGCCGCCTGCGCGCGTCGTCGCCGTCGTGACGTGGCCGCCTCGCCACCTTCACCTGGCTGCCTCCCGCCGCTCACCCCCCTAGTTGACTCGACTCCCCCTTGCACCGCCAGCCGCTCTGGCGCCAGCCGCCTCCCTCGACAGCTCCCCCCCTCCATCGTCACTGTGCATCAGCCCACGCTCGCTTGCAGCAGCTCCGCGCACCGCACGTCGCCGCACGGCGTCTCTCTCTCATCTGCCCCCCTCCGTTGGTCGCCGCCACGCCATGTAGTGCCAGCCCCCGCCCAGCCGCTGCCGCCCACTTGCGGCCGCCGCGACCGTCATCCCTTCAACCCCCCCCCCCCCCCCCCCGGGCCATCACCGAACGACCGCCACCTCGTGCACCTGCCTCCGCCTGTACACCGCCGGTGCGCCCCACCCCCCCCTCGCGGTACTCTCTCTCTCTCTCTCTCTCTCTCTCTCTCCCCTATCCGATGACCTTATTCTCTATTTCTTCTATGTTATTCTATTATCTCTTTAATTTAACATGTTGTCAGGATACTACCATTTGATTCCGTTTTTCGTCGTCGTCATGACCACGACGGTATATTTTTCACCCGGATCGATTCCTTGCGCCGTTCGTCGTCGTCGTTGAGGTAGACGTCTCGGCTATTCTTAGCACTCTAATATACTTAATTAAACCGTAAAATTCATGCTTAGATCACCAGGATTAGAAGATTGTAATTAATGGGTTGTTTTGGATTTATTAGCATGTTTAGATAGAGTTAGATTAATCTGTTTTAAACCGTGCATGCTTAGATTAATTTGGTTATTCATGTATGTTAGTCATCATGATAGGTTTGTATATGTTTAAATCTTAGCTAGTTTAGTATGTTTGCATCACGATAAACCTTAAACATGTATATCCCGATTTGATAAAAAGCCAATGTAAGGATTAGACATAGTGGTGTTAGAATTTAGTTTATTTTATTTTATGTAATAGATAGTTCTGATTAAGCATGTGTTTGATGTGTTTAGGTTGTAATTTGCATGCTCCTATTTATATGCATCTAGTTTGTGCTAGATTGTGTTGTGGTATGCAAATATGTGGTGCATAGAACCATGGGTGTTCATCTATGTATTTCATGTTTGGATTGCCAATTTCATGTTCATGGTTACTGTCTGAGTTAATTATATGCTTGCATTGTGTGGAATGTGGTTAGTGCAGTGAGCTGCATAGTGATGGAAATGTACTTCACCAGACTATATTAGTGGCCCGTGGGCAGCGGAGATTAGTTGAATCTGGAGCATCCTTCGATCTCAGATACCGCAGTTTATCCTAAGTACTCCTCTGCCTAGGGGTACTATGGGATTTAGTTACTATATGTTACTTCCTACTATATGGTAAATCTGGTGCTAGTTTTGTGATGTGGCTACATTATTCAGATGGAGCATGATATTTACTCAGACAGGTGTTTAGTTGTGCATTTTGGCATAGGTATTAGTGTTCTAGTTGTGTCTTTGGTTTTATATCAGGTGTATGTGTTATGAGCATACCTAGAGTAGTTAATGGTGCATGATATGTTGGTTTTAGTGCATATAGAGTCTTGTTATCATATGGGGTAGTAGAATGACATTGTAATCATTTAATTGAAGATATATAATTAGTTTGAACTCTATGTATTATAATCTGATTTTTAGGCTTAATATACATTCAATATCAATAGAGAATCATTATTATAGTAGGATAGTTCGGGTGTAAGTCCTACTGAGTATGTGGTGACTCATCCCTTCCGTTGTTAATATTTTCAGGAGTGCAGGTTTAGCGCAGCAGAAGCGTAGTGGTATTTTGGAATTTGAGGAGCTAGTGATTCAATTGTTCAATGTTAGTATTTATTTTGTTTAGATAGAAGTTTGTTGTACTCATAGATGGATGTTATTATGAATCTTGATTGTAATTTTGGTCTTATTTGGTTCCAGACCGATATTCTTCCCCGTTATGTCGCCGGATTATCTTCCGCTGTGCATGTTAAAAATCCGGGTCGTGACACAAGCATTCAGTTGTTTTCTATAGTTGTTTGGAAAGCACACCACTCTTAATCTTTTGAGCCAAAAAAAAAATCAGATACATCATAATACCGTAAATTTCCATTTATATTATTAGCACAGTATGCCTTAATATTTTTTTTCAAGTATTGTTCATGTAATATGCTTGTTTTAGGCCATTTCATAAGCATCCAAGTGCATTGTCTCAGTGAGTGTGACCTTCGGAAGTAAAATAAGTTGCAAATGGAGCATGTTATTGGACCCAACACTGAGAACCAAGCCTCTACACAACTTAAGATCCTTTGAAATCTGACTCATCATGTACATGGTTTGAATGGTGGATGGCTCTGTGATCATCGAATGCTGGACAAAACAAGCCTGCACACCAATAAGAAATAAGTACTGCACTTACTTCTCATATAGTTTCATCTATTGAGAAAGCAATGCCAACACCTACCAAGACATTCTGACTGCAAGCTTGAACTAAAGATTCGACTGCCAGTAATGCCGGCAACACTGAATTACAGGCTCCAACACCCGCTCTGGTTGAGCATCTACCTTCACAAGCAAAAGATGTGAAGGAGCATAATCAACCAAAAAAGGAACATGCAAAGAATGATGCCATCATGGGAATTTTTAGTTTAATGAGCCCGAAGAGGAAGTGGATCATTATGCTAAAAGGACATCTGATTCACAAGATGTTGAAGGTAAGAAGATTGTGCTTGGGACAAGAAAGGTCTAGGTCTGTGACCCTTCTTTTTGTAGTTGCATAGGCAAAATTTTAAGAGATGAGTTCGGTTGGTTTACTTGAGTCAAAATGTAACAGTCAAGATATTTTGGTTTCTTCGAGATAAAAAAAAAATCTTACTTTTGATTCTTCCACAAGAGCATTATAAATTGCATGGAAAGATTGGCCTTCCAAGGCCATTAATGCAAATTGCAACGTCTGAATGTGGCAAAGAAATTGAGTATATTTTACTCTTGATTCTCCTGACAGACCTGAAGCTAAAGGTGAAATTATACTAGAAGTGGAGATCTTAGAGAGAAGGAACCGTGTTGACACTAACAACTCTAAAACTTCTTCTTAAAGTCTTCATTATATGTAAAAAGTACATCTAAGACAGAATATATATGTTATCATTCAGCCATGCTCTCACGTCAGTTATCCTTCAAATAATGTAACTGTGATGATTAACTTCTTTATTTATTGAAAATTAAGAGTGCGTTGCAAGTTGTAATCAACACATCACTTTTGTTAGATCAACATGATAATAAGAATAAAAATTTATCATGTTTCTAATTTTATTATTTTAAATCATAATTTAAAACATATTTTGTATTTTTATAAAATATTTTTAATATTTTTAAATTTTAATAATATATTTTAATATTAGTGTAATATTATTTTTGACTGTATGACAAATCAAGTACGATTTTGATATTAAGTGTTACCAAAAGACCTAATATTATTTTTAATATTAATATAACATTATCAAACACTTGAAAAGATTTGATATTATATATTTTATAATTCATATTCTATCTTTTAAAAATATCAATATCAAAATATATATAATATCATTTTTGATACTCTAGACAAACAGATCATGACCTTAGGGTTAGGTGAGTATTTTTTAATATTAAGTAGGTTGTCAAAACCAAATATTTATTTGTATAAACCTTATGGTGAAATTAACATTTGGATATGCCTAAAAGCAAAATCAAAGAAAAGTTTATACCGTAGATATGGTTTTCAGGACTTAGAAAGAAGATTTAGTTTTTTCGTAACCCTCTGAATTTTGTCTTTTGAAAAGCACATTCTTTGTTTGATTATCCACAAATTATCATCATGAAATCATATATTCTTATGGGGTGTTTAGTTGCGTGATAATATTTTGTACACTATCATGATGAAAAATTGTATTAACATAGAAATTGAACCAACTCATGACATAAAATTATCATGTTTGGAGGATGTGATAACAAAAAAGAGTAATTACCATACATAACCAATCAAAGTGAGAGACCACAAGAAAAAAAAGAGAGATAAAATCCTCTTTTTGTTTAAGAGGAAAATCACTTTCAAAACATAAAATTGTCATAGTTGTCAAACACCTCTTTTAACAAATTTTATTACAATTTTTAAAAATTAAAATAAAAATCTCCATTAACACGCAACCAAACACCCCATTAGTTCTTACTACGTCATCCACTGAAATATCCTAATAAATAAAATTGCATTAACAAATATGTTCTAACCATTTACTAACTAGAGCTTTTAAATAAACCATTCATTATTTTTAGAGAACTTGAATGTAATTGTCTAGTCAATATCTATAAAACTTAAAAATAATTTCTCATTTGATCATCTAAAAAAACCGCATACCTGTCATGAATTAAAAAAAATATTGATAAATATATTTTACTGTGATGTTTGGATGCAACGTTCAGAGAAATGTGATAACAAGAAAAAGTGAAAAACTACACACGACCCAAAGAGATGGGGGACCACGAGATTAAAAATAATAATAAAAGAAACGGGAAATGTCACCTCTTTCTTTATCTAAAAACAAAATCTATTTAAAAATATAAATTTATTATAATTGTCAAACACCCCCAAAAGACATTTTCGTAAATCTTTTTACAAAAACAATTTTTGTAAGAAAAACTCAATTTGTCGTGCAACCAAACACCCCAAAGGGCAATTGGCGTTTCCCTCGGTCAGAGGCGTCTTCCCTCCGAAGATATTCCACGAAGAAGTCCCAACGTTTTTACTTGCCGACGACCAGGGACCGTCTTGCCTGATTCCTCTCTTCGGTAGGCAAGATGATGCGTCTTGAAGCCTCGTATAAACCGATGTCTAGGTGGCACAGAAGAACACACGATCACCTGACCTGATCTTGCTGATTATATAAAAGGCTCGTGTTTTACTGCACGCAACAGTGAGTAGATGTTCAAGCATCAGAGTCACTATGAGCACTCATCTCCTCAATTTCATCAATATCATCGGTGGCCCCATTGTCTTCAACAATATCGAAAGCCTTCTCTCCGTTATCTGCAGTACGTAGAAACAAAACAGTCATGACATACTTCATGTGGGAGTTTTCGGAAAGGAGCCATGACAAATCTAAAAGCAAGGTAGGTGTGGTTGGGAGTCGGGAACTGGTCGGTTGGGCCCAAAACAATGTGGATCGGCCGGGGTCAGGACCCAGGTTGGCTGGGGGTGGGCATAAAAATAATAAAAAAATAATTTAAAAACAACCACCGGTCAACCCAAAAAATGACTGTCAGCTAACCCGGTCCGACACGGTGGCGGCCCAACGAACCATGTCTAAGAGTGCTGTCAATCACGTATAAATAGAATAACATAATGAAAGAAACACCCAACATCTCGTGTTTTTTTATTTTAATCATCCAGCAAGATAAATAGGACTATGAATGGCATGAACCTTTGATTGGGGTGTTAATCTGCATCCGCTCTGCAGATTTCTGGCCGTCCTTGCCATAGTTTTCACTTGTTCGTTAGGAAAATGTTGTGACCCCCGAACCCAATGGATGGTGTGAAGATGTCTTTCAGCTTGGGAAGTCAGACAAATTCTCCAACTACACAGCAGACAGCAAAATGGGGTTCAATATATGTTCGTATCATCGTCTTGCTAGGGGGCATTCGTTGAAAGTTTCCAAAAAATGGACTTGGATGCAAGGTTTGCAGAGTAATGGACATCGTAGCTGGAGCCTGGAGATGCAGTAAACAAAAGCTTTATTTTCCTCACCTTACCAAGGGCTACCTAGAATACATACTCCGATTGTGGTACATACTTTAGTGATGAAGGGAGTAATGTTCATTATTCGGTCTCACTCAAAAAACCAAAGCAACCCAATAATTTGGTTAGGTTTGGTTTGAGTTTCACTAATTATTTGGTTGGATTTGGTTTCAAGACCCTTAAAAACAAATTAAACCGGTAAACTGAATAACCTAAATTAGATTGACGATATTTGCATTTATCATGTAAAAATAGATATTTTAAGACATTGAAATAAAATTAATTCTCTATAAATAAGTACTATGATTTAATTCAAGGCGACAAAGCGTCCAAAACGTTGAAAGGTGCCAATTCCGCTTAGACGACAAGGTAGCCGTTTAGGTGTTACCTAGGCGGTCAAGATAGTATCATTATATATGCATATATATACATATATACATGAATATATACAATCATATATGTAATTAAATATTAATACTATATAGTATATATATTTATGCAAACGTACAAACACTATATAAATATAATTATATTTTTATTTTATAATTGAATGTATATGATTGTGGGTACATAAATATAAATATGATTTTATATATGTAATTATGAATGTGTGGGTATTTATTATGAGAAAGGAGTTAATCTTGATAAATTAAGTGAGAGGAAGAGCAAAGATAGCTAAGAGAAAACTTTATAAATTTTAAGTAAATAATATATTTATAATCATAAATATTAAATATATGATAGTATAAGTGATAATAAAATATATTAATATATTCAAACTATCATTAAATAAGTGCTTTTTGTGGGGGATATCAAGGGAGAAAATCCCCGAAAATTACGTTTTTAATTATGTAAAAATACCTGGGGTGTCTTGCTTGGGTGCCTAGGCAGGCGCCTTGGACATCTTGGGTGCCTTTCTAGGTGCACCATTAGGCGCTCCGGCAAGGCACCCGGGTAAAAGCACCTTGGCGCCTAGGTGCTGCCTAGGCGGCACCTAGGCGCCTGCCTTGACAACTATGAGTGTAAACATCTGTACTACATTTTGATAAAATTTGGTTGAACCAACTCACACAAATCAGTTTAGTTCGGTTTGAAAAAAAAATCAAAAAGAAAACCAAATGATGAACACCCTTAGAAGGGAATGGTGGGGATTCCTTGGTCGCTGGTCACAGAGGAAGCACTGTTGAAACTTGAAAGGTTGCTATTTTATAGTGTTCCAAGGTGAGATGGACATTAAGGTGGAAACAGACCACAACGTTGCTCTAAACAAAATTTGGTAGAAACTTGAAGAGGGGTGGATTAGAAGTTTCGGAAGCAACTCCTTTCGATTAAAAGCTGTGGCTAATGTTGCGTGAAGAAGAGAGGTTTGTCTCATGGTTCTCACGATCAACCAGAAGATTCAAGTTAAATTGCTCACACTGATCTCCTGAAGCTGGAGATTTTTTTAGTTCAAGATACGTCATCATTCTGGTTTTTTAAGGCAGCAAAAGCCACAATTCATTTTATTCATAATTAATGGAAAAAATATACATGTATGAAAGAGAAAGATAACAAAATAGATTTAACAAAGGGGAAGTGACAATCAACAGAATTGTCTCCAAAAATTGAAATTATTCAAGAAAGAGATGTCAGGACTCAGGATCTCAGCCAAAATGAGAGAGAGAGAGAGAGAGAACCAGTCCTGGATTAGGATGATACCAGAGAACATGAGAATAGAGAGTGGGTTAAAAAATTATCCCTAAAGATCCGCTGATTTCTCTCACCATGTTGCCCAGAGAGCTGGATCAGCTCCCTGAGATCCGATCTGAACTCTGCTATCAATCCACTCCACTCATCCGTTAGTTGACTTAAAAACCACGGGTGGTTCATTGTCTCCAGAAACTCTTCAGCAATAACCACAAAAAAAGTAACCATGCCATCATTCTTGTGCACGGTTAAGGGTATTCCTTTATAAGAGTCGGTTTGGTTGAGTATTGAACTTAATATAGTATTACTTTTGATATTCCTGGTAGACACATCATCATTAGATTTCAGTGTCTAGTATCAAAAGTGACATAATATTTGTCGTGGATACTGCAGCCAAACAAGCCCTAAAGCATCCTTTAATTCAGAGAGGGTATCTCATCAAACAAAATAAAAGAAACACATCTCAATCGACCATTAGTACCGAACATATCAAACCCATCTCCAGCCCAAGCCACCTTACACCAGGTTACATTATGATACACAAAAAATACAATCCCTTACACTGTTTACATTTTTCTCTTAAAAATAGGTATAATGACGCTCTTTTTCTATTTATTCAGTATTTTCTTAAACCTTTTTAAATTTTGAGTTAATCTTCCACTCCAAAATCCTCCAAATATTTTCATAGTCTAATAGTTCTATCAGAGTTACATGCCTTCCTGATTTTCATCCCTCTATTTAACTTCTAAAAAGTTAATTAATATTAAACAATTATATCCACTCTTCTATGTTTCAAGTAAAGTTAAATTTAAAAAAACATCAAAGAAACTTCTCCACTTTTCTTAAATGTCAGCATGTCAGCTTTTTAATCAAAATTTTTCCTACATTATCCTTGATACATCTCACTTAGGTCAGATCTAGAGATCTCTCTCATCCTTGTTAATCTATAAATATCTTTTTAGTCTTATTTAATTCCTTTCACATACATCTATTCGAAAGTCTCATCTTTGCTCATATAAAAGTTTGCTTTGTTTCACTTTTCATTATCTTATATTACTCATAAAGTTTGTTGTTATCACATTTACAAAATCTTTTATACAAATTACTCTTACTCTTTATCGTCTTTTGCACTCTTCATCCCACCATCTCTCTTTTTAAGTGGACCATGTCTTTTAAACTCACTTTTCTTGTTACCTCGGTAACCTTGTAGCCATGTTCAAGTTCAACCATAGCAATGACATCTAAGTCTAACTTTCAATCATTTATATAAGAATGTTTTTCCTTTACATGTTTCTTGCTTCACCATTTTTAATTCCTACCATTTTATTCTAGCTGATTTAAATGTTTTTGTTTGTCTGTTGATCTTAACATGTAAAATTACTAACCTATATTGAATTGTTACAGTTTCACCATGAAAAATTTTACAATATTTGCAAAAGGATGCATTAGTCTTTATTTTTAGAATAATGTTGATTTGGCTTCATCATATCTACTTGCAATATTATTGAATGAGATTCTCTTTGAATGAAATAAAAGACTAATACTATTTGTCTCTCTTCATTTATTATGTATTCTATCTAATTTAGAATGATCACTCATCCATCTTAACACTCCCATTTCAGTAACACTTACTTTGGAAGTATATTTTTCTTTTATTGCCAAACATTTACTATCATACATCATTGCAAGTCTTATAGATATACAATAAAAATTTTCTTTTAACTTCAAGAAAATGTCATGCTATATAGAACCTATGTAACTAATCAAGTTGGTTTTAATCATATGGTTTTAATCCATGTTTTACTCATTTATAGAACCCATGTAACTAACATACCCACTTTATTCATCATCTTTTAATCATATGATTAACATCTTAATCACATTCTCTATCTTTTTAAATACTTGATCTAAGATGCTTGAACTGCGTACTCTGGGAAAAATTTGCAATACATATATTTGTTTTAGTTCCATTTTGTCTTCAAATCCTTGGTTTCTAAATTGTTCATCCATAGTTCTAGCTTTGTATTTGCTCATTGTGTCTCATATATCAAAATAATACCATTCACACACATCATATACTTTGATATATCATTTTTCAAATTCTTTGTTAATTTATCCATAACTAATGCAAAATAGTAAAGACTTAATGCAAATCCTTGATGCAAGTCAATTGAAACAAAAATTTGTTTTGTTTCTCCTTAAACTGTACATACACATGATTTTTTATCATACATGTCTTTTATCGATTATATCTATCAGATGGGCACTATGTTTCGCTTCAATACCCACTACAAAATATGCTTTGAAACTCTATCACAAGTCTTTTCCAAGTCAATAACACCATATGTAAATTTTTTATCATATCATGATGTTCCTCCATCAGGCTTATAACAAGGAAAATAGTTTCCATTTTAGACAAACCAAACACAAATATAAATTCTTTAGATAAAATATTTTTAGTATCCTGAAATGATCACTAAATAACTCTCTAATAATTAAATAATATGACTCATAATATGAGTGTTGTATATCTCATTTTTTCAGAAAGATGAATATAAAGATGCTCTTTTCCATTCATTTAGTATTTTTTAAAGCTTAATATTTTGTTAAATAGTCTAGTTAACCTTGCCCTTGGAACACCCAAGCAATTTCATACTTTTATGCGATACTATCTGATGCCACATGCCTTACTTATTTTTATCCTTTTCAATATCTCTTTAGGTTCTAAAAATTTAATTCTCCTAATATAAATTATATTAACCTTTGTTACATTCTCCGTCTTCTATATTTCTAGGAAACTTATCATTAAAAAAGTTCAAAATAACTTTCTTTCTTCAATATCATCATCTTTGATCAAAATCTTTTCTTCTCTATTATTGATACATCTGACTTAGTTAAGATCTTGAGATTCTATCTCTCTAAAAAAGTTCAAAATAACTTTCTTTCTTCAATATCATCATCTTTGATCAAAATCTTTTCTTCTCTATTATTGATACATCTGACTTAGTTAAGATCTTGAGATTCTCTCTCTCTCTCTCTCTCTCTCTCTCTCTCTCTCTCTCTTGCTAATCTATAAATATCTTTTTGCCTACTTTGATTCCAAATTTCCAAGTTTCTCATATGTTTAGTTTCTTGAATACAAACAAGATTAATCTTTCTTCTCCCTATATTACCAATAAGTTTCATAGGTTTTCCTAAGAGGGACCCAATATTCCAAGTACATATTCCTATTTTTTTCAATATTTCCTTACTTAGATTTTAAATATAATAATAATTGTTTTTTAAGTTTGTTCCCTATATCTTACTTCACACTATGAAGTAGTTTCGTCCTTGATGTGAGAACTGCAAACTCTTACTTATTTAGTACCACATTACAAAGCTTATATGGTGACTCGTATGTGGGAAATGTCTTCACCCTTACAGTATTTTTCACTATATATGAGCCATGGTGCAATACGTCATAAGTAAAGAATGTTCCAATATTTATATCATTGAATTCAAATCACGAGATGTGATGATATTCTTTTACGTTAGATGTTGCCTATTGCAACCCTCCTTCATCATCCAGGTTTGAGACCAGCCATAGCAGAGTTAGATTTTAAAAAAAAAAAAACTAGAGGCAAAAGATGACATAGACAATGATGATGATGAAGCACCATGGAAGAGTCGAGGATGACAACATTAATGAAGCAAATGTGACCTGAAAAAATCTACATTTTATGTTTAAAAATTTAGAGACTGTGATTTCCCTATTGAATTAGTTCTTTGTAGATTCATCTTTTGAGTCTTTTTACCCTTTTATTTTTAGCTACTTGGTTTTAGCTATGCTTCGTGTCAAAAAAAGATAACTCTTTCAAAGAATGGATATACTTTTTAATGGTTTTTACCATAGAATGCGATCTCCCGAGAATCTCTCGAGATCTCCCGAGAATCTCTTTTCTTCTGTGCGTTCGAGAAACGAGATCATCGAAACGAGAATATCTATGTAGTACCTATGATACCTTGATCTTCTCCGCCTATTATTATCTCCAACTTGTTAGATGATCTTGTTAAGTTTCCTTCTTATATTGCTAATTTTATTATGGCTATACAAATATTCATTTAAACATTATTGTTTGATAAAATTTCATAGCTTAATATTTTAATAACTATATATGTACAATTGACCCAAAATGTTATCAATCTCCTATCCATATTGTTCAAGATGAAATTTTGGTCTGACATAAAATTATTTGTATGTCTCATGCTAACAATAGTTCACCATCTCTGTATTACGCTTTTAATTCTCTCATAGCTTATTTTAATATTTAATATGAGTTCTCGTCTTTTTTAAAGAGATTATATGACATTATATATTTAAACATGCACATTGATTGGTATTTCCAAGATCTAATCCCTTAAGATTTTTTTGAGATCTTTTATCTTCAATCTCCGTGAGATAAAATATAGATGTGAGATGACAATCATTGGGTAAAGTATACCCTGCATAAATGAAATCGGGAGATCCGATCTCCCGAGATTTTTTCGAGAATCTTACAAGATCTCTTCTCTTTCACGCTTCCGAGATGAAGCCGAGATCCGAGACGACAATCCTTAGTTTTTATTAGTTTGGGATAATGAGCTCTTTCACATTAAATTTTTTATAAGTTATTTAGATAAATGTAGAGATTATATGTAGTTTATTTGCATAATCATCGAAAAGGAAGTTGAAAAGAATCACAATATTTACTATACAATTTTACTGGTTTTACATTTGTGTTATTAGATGTAACATGTTCATCATATAGACTTCTCAAGACTTTAATGTCTCAAATTTACTAAGCACTGTTAACTTCTTTTAGATTGTCACAAAATTCTTTGTAAGATCTTACTATCTGCCTGATACCCAAGCAGGCGTCTCTCGTGCAGGCAGCTAAAAACCATTTAGGTACCATAGATGCCTTGTTTTGAAAATATGCACCAGATTAATCATCAAAGACCAAGGCAAGTAAGATCCCATATCGCTTACGTTAATTGGCATTGATGTAGGGAGTCCTATCAGCGAATGAGTTAGATTGAGAACCAATCCACGCTAATTTCAAAGTTTGTTATGATGACCAGGTTTCTTCCAAGACTTGCATGAAGGGCAAGATTGTTACAAAGATAATTTTGCCAAGCCCGAACTCCCCCAAGAGCATAGTTGTCAAGGCGGTTGCCTAAGGGGCGCTTAGGCACTGCTTAGGCGACCAGGCAGTCTACATACATCGCCTTGCCCCATCTCTTTGTTCCCCCTCAAGAAGGCATACGCCTTAGCTGCCTTGGCACGCGCCCAGCCGCCTGGACCAGCTGATCCGGCGAGAGATTTTAAACAAAGCAACCGGCCAGTTTCTTTAAAACGAACCGCTGACTTCTTAAAATAAACCAGCTTCAAAAAAACTAGTCAGGGCCTTAAATGAATTGGGGCTCTTCGTCAACCAACTCCTGAGTCCCGACCTCGTGACGCAGAAGCCTTTGATGCTCGGAAGCTTGGCGCGGATGTGCGACGCTCGCAGCCCAGCCTCCAGCGGTCTCCACTGGGCCGACAACAACTTTGCTGAACCTCCCCTGCGTTGCTATCTTCCCCCTCCAGCGGCGACTTCCCCTTTGTCCAGAAGAAGCCCTAGTGTCTCACAAGTCCCAAACCGTCCTCTCTCACTAGTAAAAACATTGAACTTGATTTATTTTTCTTCTTCTCCTTTCTTCATCTGAGATCATCGTTTAAACAATTAGTACGATGTTACGAATCTCCTTAGACATTTCCTATGCTTAAAAGTCGAAAATAATACATGTTTGAACATCTCCAATGTGTCGATGGTTTCCAACGTTGTTGTTTTTGTTTCTTCGAACATCTTTTTAGCTTTTACATATAATAGAGATGACGTTTGAAGTTTGATTATCATTATTTGAGGTACGTATCAAGTACCCTTTTGATTGTTTGTTATCATTTGTAGTGTGATTTGTGATTGTTGTGAAAATGGCCTCTGGCTCCGCTAGTGGTTCGGTTAATCAAATAGAGTTAGGGGTGTAAACGGTTCGGTTCGGTTCGGTTTGGGCATTTTTTTTCCAAACCGAAACCGAACCGATAAGGGGAACCGAACCGAACCGAACCGGTTCAGTGAAGCCTAAACCGATTGTGGTTCGGTTCGGTTCGGTTCGGTTCATCGGTTTAATGTATATTTAAATATATATATAAATAAACATAAAATAAAATATACATTATAATAATTATTTAAGATTAATATGAAGACTAATACTTTATTTATAATATATAATTATATATTTATACTAATTAACTTAAATTTATATTAATATATATTTAAAATTGATATAATATATATTTAGATGTAATATAATATGTAAATAGAGTGGGTCAAACTTTGCCAAATCGGGTCAACCGGTTTACCGGTTCGGTTCGGTTTGGGGAGATGCCGAACCAAACCAAACCGATAAGAAATTATCGGTTCGGTTCGGTTCAAGAAACCGAATGGATAACTTGTCGAACCGAACCGAACCGATCGGTTCGGTTCGGTTTACCGGTTTACCGGTTTTACTTGAACACCCCTAAATAGAGTTAAAGAAGAAAGCTACGTCTAGTGATCCAAAATGGAAGTATGCTTATTGACCGGACGAGCATGACAAGAATAAAATCAAATGTGAACTTTGTGGATTAGTTACAAATGGTGGAATAAAAAGACAGAAAGAGCATTTGATTAGTAGGGTTAGTGATGTAAAATAATGTCTAAAAACGACTAAAGAAATAGTTGATGAAATGCTAGCATGGTTGAACAAAAACAAAAAGAGAAAGGTGTCTGCTTCAAGTATAGATTTGGTTGTTGAATATTCCAATGATGAAGATGGCGAAGAAGATGTGCAAAATCAAAATGCATCAACAAAAAATTCGTCTTCAATGCAGAAAAGCATGAAAAATATGATTGTTGATAAAAGCAAAAAGAAAGGACCAATGGATATGTTTACAAAATTATCTCCAGAAGATTTTGTAGATACGAGAAGAAGTGGCAAGCAATATCAACGTACTATGGAAAGTAAATTCAACAAGGAAGAACAATTAAAATTTGAGTTTGATGTGGCCACTTGATTTTGTGAAGCAAGTATCTCATTTAATGCTGCAAAATTAAGAAGTTTTCATGTCATGTGTGAACAAACAACGAGAGTTGGATCTGGTGTGACACTTCCGAACTATCACATGTTGAAGGTGTCTTTGTTGAAAAAATTGGTTGAACATACAAAGGCGTTGCATACTTCATACGAAAAATATTGAAAACTTTATGGTTGTAATATCATGTGTGATAGATGGACTGATAAAAGACAGGGAAAGTGAACTTCATAGTAAATTGTCCAAAAGGACTTACTTTATGGAGTCTCTTGATGTTTTTTACTGCAAGAAAGATGTCATCCTTATGTATGAACTTCTTGACAATGTAATTGATAAATTGGTGAACAAAATGTGGTAAAAATTGTCACATACAATGCATCCTACAATGTTTCAACAGGAAGATTGTTGATAGAGAAAAGAAAACAATTATTTTGGACACTTTGTGTAGCTCATTGCCTTGATTTAATCTCAAAATACATTGGTAAGATAAAAGCTTATACTGATACCATTTCTAAAGATAAGAAATTGACTACATACATGTATAATCATTCACGTTTACTAGATTTCATGAGAAAAGAAACAAATGTAAAGGAACTAATAAGATGTGGAGTGACAAGATTTACTACAGCTTTTCTTACTTTGGAAAGATTACATGATGATGTGATCAAAAGAGGATTGAGAAGATTGTTTACTTTAGATAATTGGCATAAGAGTGTACGGTCAAAGACAAACACGGGAAAACATGTGCTTCTATTGTTTTTCAAGTAAAGTTTTGACATGTAGTTGAAGAGATTTTGAGAGCATGTCAACCAATCTTGCAAATTTTAAGACTAGTTGATGGTGATAAGAAACCGGCTATAGGTTATTTGTATGCCGCAATGGAACTCGCGAAACAAAAAATTAGGAAAAGAATCAAAGTATGCTTCCATCTTAAAGATTGTAGATCGTCAATGGGAGATACAAATGCAACATCCTTTACATTTAGCCGGATTCTTTTTGAATCCCAAATTCTATTTCGATGCTCAATCAAAAGATTCGTGTTCAGTTGGAAAGTATGAAACCATATTTTATACATGTGTAGAAAGGATGGTGCCAGATAAAAATATACAAGATAAGATCGATGAACAAGTTGGAAAGTATATTACTTCAGAAGGCACATTTGGCATCTCATTTGCTATGAGGTCACGGGATAAGAAACTTCCAACTAAATCATTCTTTATTATTTTTCATGTTAACATTTTTGTTAAATATGATAAGATAGCTTAAATATTAGTATATGTTTTGTTCTCAATATAGTGCATTAGTGGATGTAATATGGTAGAGAAACACATGAACTAAAGATGCTTGCATTGAAAATTCTTGATCTATGTTGTAGCTCATCTGGTTGTGAACGGAAGTGGAGCACATTTGAATTTGTAAGTGTTTATAAATCTGAATTTTGATACATGATATCTTAATTTTTGATGTTTAATTTTTACTTACCCTTGTATGTTTTATTTTTGTTGTCTTTCAGTTTCATACTAAAAAGAGAAATCGATTGGAGTGTAAAAGATTGAATAATTTAGTTTATATGTAATACAACCGCCGCCTTCGTGAAAGGTTCTTGGAAATGAAAAAAAAAATCGAGAGAGATATGATCCTATCACTTTGGATAGTTTAGATTGGGGAAATGAGTGGACGGCAAAAGAAAGTGACGATTTGGTTCATGAAGGCGAAGACCTTACATGGCGAGATGTTGAGAATGCCATGGGAGCTTTTGAGAGAAGAGCACAAAGAGTTGTTGGAGAATCGAGTGGTCAATATATGATAGCAAGAGATGAAGATAACGATAATGATGAAGAACATAGAGAGGATGATGATGTATATGATAATGATGAAGATGCATCATGGGAGGAGACAAATGATGAAGAAGGTGGCAATGCAAATGAAGATGTTAATGCACGAGAGTTGGCTTTAGAGAATGCTATTTTTAGTTTTAAGATTTGGTATATCATCATGTTGTGAGTGGATGTGGTGTTGGATGAAAACTCGAGTAGTTCTTTGTTTTTTTAGCCACCTTAGTTGATTACTTTGCTTATATACATGAACTTCATGCTTTGAGTATTTATATATTTCCATCTTTTTTTGTTATCTTGTGAGTTGTGACCATACGTGATAATGCAGAAGATTTTGTGTATATTGTATTTGCATTTGTTGTGTTGTCAACTTTATTTTGCAGATTTTTAAAGGAAGAAATTCAAAGACTACAACTACATATCATTTGGTAATGTGTTCTCAATTTTCATATAAATTGTATTCTCGTTCTATGTCAATTTTATTAGCTCTTATAAGTTTTTAAAATTGTGGTATGATTGTTAGTTGTATGAATTTTTTTTCTACCCACATCTAGAGTAGATATATACATATATATGTATATACATACATATATGTAATTATGTATATACATAATTACATATATAATTATATATAAACACATCCACCTTGACCGCTTAGGTGACGCCTAAGTGACCACCTAGTCGCCTAAGCTTATTTCGCACCCTCCAACGCCTTGGGCGCCTTGTCTCCTTGCCAACTATGCCCAAGAGGAACACGCGAGACTATGGAATGCAATATCGGCAACATCTAGCAAGATTTCACCAGATTATCAGTCTCCACAGGCTACTGAGATCCAACAAATCCAAAAATAGTCTACAAGACAATTGTAGAGGTGGTGAGGGTGGCAGCGCCAGAGGTTGCTGTCTTCCAGCCCAATTGCAGACCCTGTGATTCTGCAGCCTGATCAGCAACCTAATTTACAATCCAGCAACTCCAAGCAGCTGTTAGGTCCGAGAACCTAGACCAGAACCCTTGGACCAGTGGCTGTGCGGAGTGGCCTCATCCAGTGTCATTGCCATCGATGGCTGTCTCTAGCCCTCCAGGTCACCTACCTCTCCTACCCAGGTCTCATGAGAATATCATGAGATCTCGTCTCTCTGACCATACCAACGTGAGGTAGAGACTAGATATAGTGATCCTTGCATGAGACTATCCAAGTTCAGCTTTATCTAGCAAAGAAAAATATCTTCTACGGTGTGCAGAGAAGTGGAAAACCACTAACACTGGAGGATATCAACTATTTGATTGCATATAAGGCATACCAGTTGACATCTTTTGCTATAATAGAAGGGCATTCAATATATTTTTTGACAAGGACTTTGGCAGCTATACATCATTTATTTTTGTAGCAACCTTACCCTATAGACTGGATGATACTAATGATGACATTGCATATTAGAACCTAGACATCAAAGTAGGTGTATCAAAAGGGTTTGTGGGGTACCACCGTACCAGTCTGCTTAAGCGGAGAAGCAAGCCAAAGCGCAATACAAAGAGGGTGCTTGGTCCATTTTTAAGTAAATCAGATCTTCTTTAGGATGGATCTGAATCCACCTTAACCATAGATCGCGGAATCGGCCGATCCGGATCGGAATCGGCCGATTCCTGGATCGGATTGGCCATTGCCGATCCGATTCTTGGCTGAAGGACCGATCCGGAAAAAAGTTCCGGCAGAATCGGTCGGGATCGGCCGGATCGGTCGGGATCGGATCGGAATCGGAATCGGATCGGCCGAATCGGTCGGGATCGGAATCGGAATCGGAATCGAATCGTTTTTTTTCATTTTTTGCTATTCCAGTCGGATCGGCCAGGATCGGCCAGAATCGGTCCGAATCGGCCAGAATCGGTCCGGATCGGTCTGGAATCGGATCGGATCGGAATCGGATCGTTTTTTTTTTTTTTTGCTTACCGATTCTGGATCGATTTTCTTCCATTGGATCGGTCGGAATCGGTCCGATCCGATCCGATCCGGATCGGATCGGTACCCACCGATCCCGATTCCGATTCCGATCCCGCGATCCTTGACCTTAACAGTCCCGATTGATGCCTTTACCCCCCATTCAGTCACCCTAGATGGAAGACCCATTTTAGCACTAAGGCTGTGGAGGAGCTGAGGAGGTGACGCCATTCTCCAGCCACCTGCCACCAGCTGCTGCTTCTCTTCCTCTCCACCCTTCTTCCTCCAGCCACCTGCCACCAGCTCCAGCCCATCTTGTCTTCCTGGTGCTTGCGGTCTCGCTACCCTGCTCCACCGCATCAAGCCTGCTCCAACATAGGCACCATCCCAGATTATCCCCCATTGCTAGGATTATTTTGGCCGTGACCCTACCAATGTGTGTAAAGTCTTGAGGCAGTCTTGAAATGTTTTGCCAAAGCCTCGAGGCAGCACCTTACCACCTCGAGGCAGGTAAGCCTCAAAACTCATTAAGGCGCAAGCCTTACCACCTCGAGGCAGCACCTTTTTAAACAATGGACCATACTAATCTTATGGCTTAAGCAGATGCTTTATTGCTTAAACGGTCAAAGTCACCTTGGTCATTTTGTCTTCTTGAGAACCATGGTTACTAAAGCAAGAACTACAAACCCACACTGTCCTACCATATATTACATCTAAGGAGGTGCCCCTTAGCATTCATATCTACAGTTACAATAGGCCAGGAAGCTGCTTACTAAGCCCTATTTTTATGAGAATATTATCCTAGAGCCAGTCATACTTTATGTGCGCATAGGCCTTCACACAGTGAAGAACAAGATGACAATATTATATAATTCGATCCAAGCATAAGAGATAGACATTTAAGAGCGATGTTATAACAAGATGACAATATTATATAATTCAATCCAAGCATAAGAGATAGACATTTAAGAGTGCTGTTATAGCATTAGATCTTCAATCCTCTTGCATTTTCACTTTAGAGCCCTATTATTAGTGAGGACACCCACGCTCAGTCCAGTTTGATCCATCTTACATATACCATTGCCGCCATGATGTCATGAGCTCATTGTGAATCGAAGATGAGTGACCAATCATATCAACGTGACTTGACTATCACGTAGGTTTCCTTTTTTTGTTACTTTCATGTATTTTTGTGACTTTAGGATATACACACATGATAGGTAGATATGTTCTCAATTTTGACAGCTTTGACGTTTCTTTTAAATAATACAGGACACAGGCCCAAACATTTTCACTTTAGAGCCCTATTATTAGTGAGGACACCCACGCTCAATCCAATTTGATCCATCTTACATATACCATTGCTGCCATGATGTCATGAGCTCATTGTGAATCGAAGATGAGTGACCAATCATATCAACATGACTTGACTATCACGTAAGTTTCCTTTTTTTGTTACTTTCATGTATTTTTGTGACTTTAGGATATACACACATGATAGGTAGATATGTTCTCAATTTAGACAGCTTTGACGTTTCTTTTAAATAATACAGGACACAGGCCCAAACATCATATTACACTCATGATGAAGTGAGTGACAATTACGCGGAGCCTTCTCTCTCCTCAACCAATCAGCATCCACCGCTTGCTCCTCCCCTTCGCTGTACAATTCCCTTCTCTCTTCACCCCGGTCAGCCTCCATCACATGTGAGCTTTGTGCTTGCCCCTCCAGATCACCACTTCCTCCCAGTAATCAATCTCTCTTGTTCAGATCATCTTCTTCCCGATAAGTTTTCTCCACTCCACATTGAAAGCCTTCTTCTCTCTGCTCTACTGATTGCAGCTTCTTCTCATGCATAGCCCACCTTCCTGCAGGTTTCTCCCTCTTCTCGATCCTCCATCAGTTTCTCTCTCACCCCTATTCTTCCCTCTCCTCGGCCTTTTGACATGCACGAGATCCCGACTCTGCTCTGGACATGCTTCTTCCTCTCCACTCCTCCAGCAACCAGGTTGCTGTTGGCAGATCCTCCCCTTCTTCAGGTCATCTTCCCACCCAATTTCAGTTTCTTCAGATTGTACACCACTCCTCCCGATTGGCAACCTCCTCAGTAGCCGAAACTTGGGAACTCTATGGCATTATCCTTGGCATCTCACGTGACCACATGAGCTGTACACCCTTGCTCGTTAATCATGGCTCATCATGACTGCTGTTGGGCATCCCAATGAGATCGGCAAATCTGTATCCCAGCACACACATTGCCATTGCCTCCAGCTTCAGTGCTGGTCGCCAACCACAGCAATTTAGGATTCAGAAGACAACGCCACCACTGTCTATTTCACAGCTTTTGTCTGCGTCGAGTTCGTCCATCTCTTACCACCAATAATGAAGGAGTGCTTTCCCCTCGTGATGTTTCGCCATGCAGGAGTCAGTGAACCAATGTGATGTCAACCCTTTTGATGGACATCAGATACTTTGCATCGATCTCTGTGTGATGTCTGATTGAGCCATTGATTGGAAGATAAACCATTGGGAATTGTTCACTGGACTCTTACACAGCCCATCCCAAGTGACGACTGGCATCACACTATAATCTTTCATACATATTTCGAATTGGAGGATAAGTCATGCAAAATCATCATAGATAATGAGAGTTGCATCAATGCCATCTCCACTTTACCATTTCATGCCTAGGGCCCACCCTAGGTAGTCATCATAGCCCAACCAAGTTTCTTGCCTAGCTCTCCATTCATTTTCCATCATACTATGGAAAGATTTGGTGCAATGCCTTATCCATAGAGGTCAGAAGCATAATTCTGGGCCCACCATGGCTATTGATGTAAATGCGACCATTCATGGTCAATCCACCACGTGTATTTGAGCACCTCCGTCGGGGCATCACCTTCTCTCCAGCTCCCCCCTTTACTCTTAACAGCCAACAATTTGCCACCTCTCCTGCTACAACGGTGGAACTTAATCCCACCAACTATTCCGGCAGCTATAGCACTAGCACTGCAGCCAAACCTCACAACCCCACTTCATCTTCAGCTGGTTTGTTATAGCTCATCATTTCCTCTTTTGATTCTAACGAGCACCTTGAACAAAGCAAAACATCAGCCCACACTGAACTTGATTGATTCACATAACATATCATCATGAGTTCAAAGCAGCGCCTTCCAGAATCACCCATCTTTGTCATAGTTTCCCAAGAGATTCCACCAAAAGTCTCAGTCGTCACTCACCCGAGTTGGCCTCCTTTCTCCATAATTTTAGTGATATATCCCCACATGAGCTTCCCCTCTGGTTTCCTCCAATGTGAGATAGATCTTGTCCAGGGTCCACACTCCCAAACATGGCCAATACCATAAATCCCACTTTCCACAAGAAGTTGAGATGGCAGATAGGTGAGCTTATTAGCCACAGATACAATAGGAGAGCCTGAGTTCATGTGCAGCTATGTTATCTGAGCGCAAGATGGCTGAGACGAGGATGACTCAAGTGCTTGAGATGTAAAATACATAAAGGGGAATCAAGGGGAGGAGGTGGGAGGAAACCGGCAGACGAGGTGAACAACATGAGGCAGAAGGGGCATCAAGTGAGGGAGAGATTAACAGGACTATCGGACCCATTAAGATGGGTCTAAAACTTAAGTTGGACCCATTTGATGCTGAACCGGCTGGCCTAATACCCAGTTTAGCAACTTAAGTCCACCCAATGCTTAAATTTTGGATCCATCTTATTGGGTCTACGAGATTCCCATCTTCTCCACCCAGAATGGGTTAGAGAAGATGCCGCAACCGCCTACGAAACTGCCCTCCAAGAAGGCTTGGCCATGTAGGTGAAATGGCCTAAGTCAAGGCAGTCAAAGGCCGCATCGGCTCGATGCCTACGTGATCGCCTCAGTCACCTTTGATAACATAGGTGTGCAGTGCTGGAACTATTGAATCCTAAAAATGACAATACCTTGCGGATGTACATTGTCAATCAAGCCATCAATTGTCAGTCAAGCCATCAACCAAATCATAGTTGAACAGTACTTCCCCATTGCTCGCTTAGGTGACATACTTGACATGTTAGCAAGAGCCACTATGTTGTAAAAAATTGACATAAAAAAAGACTATCATCATGTTCGGATTCAACCAGGTGATGAATGGAAGATAGCCTTCAAAACAAATGATGAATTTTTTGGGTGTCTTATGTTGTTTGGGATATCAAACACTCCAAGCATCTCTACGAGGCTGATGAATCATGTTCTTTGAACATTATAGGATATTTCATTGTGGTTCATTTTTATGGCATTATTTAGTCATTTATATAGAGACCACTTAGATCACCTAAAGCAAGTGTCTCACCCATCATCAAGAGTTATACAAAAGCTTTAGGAAGTGTGCTTTCATAACCGCTAGTCAAATTTTAAGGTTCATCGTGTCAATTGATGGTGCCTCTACCAACCTAACAAGATCAGGGTAAGTATTTAATGGCATGAGCCCCTAAATATCCATGATGCCCAAAATTTTCATGAGCTAGCCACTTTTTAGCACATGTTCATTAATATGTCTAATATTGTCACTACCCCATCACTGATTGTCCATAGAAAGGTGCATTTATTTAGATGAAGGCCATTGATTTGGCCTTCAGTGTGGTAAAGAAGATGATGGCACAAGTATTTTTCTTCGATTACAAGACTTCTCTAAGGTGTTTATGTTCAACTGCGATGCATTTGGGGTTGGCGTGGGTGGAGTTATGCCACATAAAAGTCACCCTACAGCCTACTTCAGTAAAAACTATCTGATGCAAAAGTAAAGTATTCCACATATGATAAGGAGTTATATGCAATCATGCAAACACTAAGACACTGGCGGCACTACTTACTTTCTCAAGAGCTTATCAGCTTTTTTGACCATGACACTCCTCAATTTCTTCGTGCTCAGGAGAAACTTAACCATGCCATAATTGTTGGCTAATGCATTGAGTTGTCGAGTAGCTTTGCTCTCGGTAATTGGTGCAGAAGTTGTTGGGTTTGAATAGACTCCAGATGAGTATCTTAATTGCCCTAATTTTGGCTCCATCTTGTCTTCTCGTCAATTTGGTTCATCCAATGATTTCAACAACTACCTATTACGAAAGGGTTATCTCTTCTATAGTTCTTAACTTTGCATTCCACATACTTCAGTATGTGACTTTCTATTGGCGAAGCCTAAAGAGCAATGTTGCTCACATTGCCACCCATTGTTGTACCTGTTCTTCACCCAAGGAGAAAAAATAGAACATTGGTCTCTACACGCCACTAAACATCCTAAAGTCCTAATGGCAGGAGAATGGACTTCGTCATCAAAATTAAGAATTGCGGGATCGGAATTAGGACCTACATTGGTGGGTCATGAATGGATCCAAATCAAGATCGGATTGACAAATCCTCCAGAATAAAAATCAATCATGATCGGTCCTTTAAAAAACCTTAAAAAACAAAAATTACATAAAATGGGCCTAGATTGGACTCTGATCCAATATAATCCCTTTAAGGCCATAATTCAGCCCTAAACAGAGCCATATAAGGCCTTTGCAGCAGTGCAAATGCCATGGCGTTAGTAGCAGCAATTCCGAGGACCAGTTCGCCAAAGTCAGATTGGGTTGAATCGGCCAATTCCATTGGGATTTTATCCCAAGTTAGTTTTCCAACCAAAAATCGGATTGGCAGGGGCCAATCCGATTTAAGAATTGGCTGATCTCTATCCGGATAGGCCTATTTTACAAAATATATCTCACAACGACTATATTTTAGTGGTAATAGACTGGTTCTCCAAAATTACTTATTTTATTTTGTGCTCTAAGACATATGATGATTTATGGTAGTCTAACTCATTTTCTTAAAGATCGTTCAATTATATGAGCCCTCTATGAGCATTTTCTGGGCGCAAAGTTTAAGTTCCCCATCGCATATCATCCTCGAACCATTTGTCAAACTGAGGCCATCAATAGGAGCATGGGCAATCTCTTATGTTTTACTGTGAGAGACCAAATTTACATATGGGATTGCCCTTCCTTTAGTAGAGTTTACTTGCAATGACTCGGTTAATAGACCTACTAGCTTGAGCCTATTTGAAATAGTTATCGACCATAGACATAGGCAACTCTTGCTCCACCATTTTCTACACATGTCAGCTTCTACCACGTCACTTGTTAAACATATACAGAGCCATCAGATAGAGGCTAGAACAATGTGTCGATTTGCATTGATGAGCACAAAAATTCCAGGTGGGAGATAATGTCAAAGTCAGGGTCAGACCTGAGGAATTTCCCACAAGAGTCTTCAAGAAACTTCAAGCCCGAGGAGCTAGTCCCCTTCATATGTTGTTGAGAGGATCCAGGCCAACATGTTCTTGCGAATCTGCCTTCTGATTATGAGATTAACTCAACATTCAACATCTCTGAGAGAGATTGCTTAGCCAGAGCCTTCTTCCAAGAGAGCATATACTTGAGCATCAAGCTCCAGCCCCTCTACTATCAAGGCACAAGCGTATATGAAGAACAATCAAGTAGTGATGACTTTAAAAGTTTGCAAGAATGAGGCATTAAAGTTTGTAGACAACAGCAGATTACAATCTGGGAACCTTTACAAAATATATTGGCTATATAGATAGGCTCATTTCTCCAGCCTCTCTTCCTTCATAAGATCAGCGTGCTCACATTATTTTCTTTATGACTCACTAAGTATAGCTATATTGAGTATTTGATTTCCATCAATTTCATTTTGTAACAGATGACCCACACACTGTTCAACCAGCTACTGAGGTGTTGTCAGAGCGAAGTAAAGATGAGGACAAGGAAAGGGTTCCTTCATCCTGAGTTTAAAAGAGCTGAAGGTCACATAGGACAAAATGCATTAGATAATAAGAAGTAATATCCTCCTTGAAAGCAGAATTCATGCCTTGTGCTCTAGATGCTTCTAGACTGTCAAAACAAGGTACAGCATTCTTGCATCATTTTATCTATGGACTATTACTAGACTACTAGTTGACCTAGAAATAGCAATGTTCTCCTTTTGAGCTTCTTTTAATGATGATGCCACATTCTCCCTTCGTCCTGACCAAGAGATGGTAATGTGCATGGCATGGACATGGATCCCTTTGCAATAAAAAATACAATAATGTAAATTCAAATTTGAATGTTACAGATGTCATTTCTACACTGAGACCCCTCCTCCTCCTTTAAAAAGGGAGAAATCGGAGATTTTGTTGCCACAGGACCATTTTGATCCAATGGTGTTGGCATCAGCACAGCCATCCTTCTGCCTGTGAGATGGTCAACATCAAGCACCCAACCCGATGTGCCTGCCGAGAATTCCATTTAGCTTGCAGCCTGACAGGCAAATGCATCATTAATTAAACTACGTGTTTACAAATTCAAATTCTTTAGTTGTTTCTTTACAGGGATCAATGCCCTGACGGCTGTCTCAGAACTCCAGATACTTGCATCAGTATTGAAGGATGATTCTCAAGGGCACTTCCGTGCCATATAGTGCCTTTCAGTATCACTGAAGGCTTTGTAGAGTAGCATCACGGCAGCAGACAATAGCTCTTGTAATTTCTTCAGGCCGATCTCAGGCATCTACAGTGCAAATGATTGAAGCGGGCCTTCCCCATTTTATAGTTTTGTTGCAGCCAACTACTTACAATATTTCAGCTGACTGTCGAGGGTCTCCATGGATGCATTGTCATTTACATTTTACCGAGAATATCCCCATTCCTTCTTACTCTCCTTTGCTAAGAAATAATCGTCAGGTTTCTAGTTCAAGATTTCTCAAAATCTAACGTTGAATGAACTGAGAAAGGGAATTGACGATGGATATTATTTGATAGTCCAAATCAGGAATGAGAGGATGACAAAGAGCTGGCATTACAAAGAAGCATTTTGTATAAAGGTATGCATTACAAATCAAGGTGCTTCTATCAGCAACCAATGCAAATTGCAACACGGGGAGAAAACATGAATCTAAAGTACCACGGAACAAAAAAGCAAAAAATAAAAATGACTCAAATATCAGAATTACTGGTATTCTGGTAACACGTTCAAGTACAATTTTGGTAAAACCATGTCTCTCAAAAATGGTGCAACCATCGCTTCCTTGCAAGATAACAGTATAAACTTAATAATTGTTTCTAGAAAAAAGATTTGGTATCAAATCTCTATAATTCTACCCTAAGCTGCTGTAGTGCACCTAACTTGTCCCAACTAAAGTACACAAACCATTGTCAAGGGGTTTGACATGAAAAACTTCAAGAAAATAGTCTTTTCAAAAGCCATCTCTACTTTTGATTGTACAAGTTCGACGTTGTTTGAAATTTGAATACACAACATTAACTAGGAACAATATCAAAATACCATCAGGACAAGAAAGAGAATTTCCTCAAAGAGAACTAGAAAAAACTTCTCAAGTCAGGGGTATGAAGAAAAGAACTAGCTGTCAAAACTGGAAGTTCACACAATTCAAAGAATAAGCAGATTCAACATGTACCAATTTTCTGTAAAGGCTAAAACCTGACGTACCTTGTGACACTTCACTAAATTCTGCTTTATCTAGGAGATAAGGGAGCTCTAAAAGCTCTAAAAGAGCCTCGGTCTGAGGATTCCGTTGCAGACCTGAAAATAATAGAAAAAGCACTTTCAAACAGATTCTAAGGCTTAGATATTTATAGTATGATCTCTACATAGCCATCTATAAACATCTTCAAGAGTTACCAGAGGATGGGGGAGTCTGAGCAAACTCAAAAGGTTTTGCTCCTCTGGTTTTCAACTTATCTTTGACCCATTGCCGGTGATCCTGGTCTTTAATTACATGATCTCTGAATTGAAACATAAACACATGAGTTTTCTATAAATAGTTGTATAAAGAAAGTTATCCAGAGCAAAATTCAGTTAGGCATATACAGTTGTGGCATAGGTCTTCTGGTCAACGGGAAGATAGAGTTAAATTTCCGTGTGATTGCAAGCCATTCTTCATCCAACAAGATTTCACATGGTCCGGAATCAGGTCCCACTTCCAGAATCTAAAACAACAAATCAGAGATACACGTACACAACAAATCGAGTGTAGGATATAGAAACAATAAAAAATAACCATGTCAAGCAAAAGAATAAAGCAGAACTTCACTAAAATTCACCACGGATTTTGGTCAGGATTGGCTCGGGCTCAGACAGTACCAATGCAGATACAAGCCAGGCCTCGTTTGATAACACTTATTGACATCTTAAGTCTGATTCGGTCAGATGTTGCATAATTCAGATCGTTTGATAACATTTTTTTGTCAGATCTTATCTCATAAAAAAGAGACGTGAAGCATCTATGTCGTTAAGTAAAGTATATCCACTTAACGCTGAACTGCGAGGTAGTCACCCCGATAGGTTCCCTGACATTCATAAAAGCACCATGTTGTGCAGAGGTCGTGGTCGCGCTTGCCCATCGTTGCATTGTGACCATCGTCGTCGCTTGGAGGTCGCACTCGCCCATCATGCATTGTGCCAATATTCTTGGAGGAGGTGCCAAGTCTCTGTGGAGGTCATCGTTGCCATCACCAAGCTTTGGGAGTCCTCTTCACCGAAGCGTCGTTTGCAGGTATTTCCTAGACCAGTGAAGAAAACGAGAGTTGCGGGGGAATATATATATATATAGAGAGAGAGAGAGAGCAGAGGGAATGGGAGGGAATAAAAGGGCAATGGTGGACCAGATATCAGGTCATCACGGAAGTGCCCCTTGCCGTTGCTGCGTTATGCCCCTTGCCATCACCGGAGGTCACTCCCGCCATCATGAGCCAGTCGAAAATGAAATAGGAGAGACAGAGACAATACGGTGTGAGTCGGGGAGAGGGGGAAGAAGAAGGTATCGAGAGAGATAGGGCGGAGAAAGGCAACCAACAGCCCACAAATGGTGCTTCTCTCTGTGACCTCTCTTGCTCCAGTCGTCCTCTGCTTTCCATCAGGAAGCATGCCACAAAGCACCAGAGCCATCCCATGTGGCCTTCTGGCATCTATGCTGCAGCGACTTCACGGTCCGACATGGGGGGGAGGCCGCATACACACCCGTTGCTGCTACGACCATCACCGTGATTGCGGCTCCGCAGCTAGCATGGGAGTATTAGCCAGAATAGATTGGTTCTGGTCACATCAGTACAGATCCCAATCTGGATCAGTTAACTTTGAAAACTATAGAATTAGTGACACAGGCCCATTTTTGTCCAGTTCTCAGATCCAATTTTGGAAGGACCAGCCTCTTCTGCCTAATTTCATGATGCATTATCCTATTCAATTGCACAGTTGGTTCCTTCTATTCACGACTTGCTTTATACTTTTGCATGTTTATTGTAAGCTGTTGTCATCTTCAACTATTGAGAACATTGTGATAAATTATTCATTTCTCAATTACAATATTCGTATCAAAATGAAATGTAGATGAAAGATTAGTGTTCGTACTTTTCAAATCACTCCAGATCTTTATGAATTTCAAACATCCTTTTGACTAGCCACTTCCCCATATTCCTAAGAATTTCTAACATCCTTTGGACTAGCCACCTTGCAATATCTTAATGAATTTCTAACATCCTTGTGACTGGCCCTAGTGAACCTCTCCATATCTTCATGAACTTGTAACATCCTTTTGACTAGTCACTTCACCATTCTTTACAATTTTTTAACATCTTTATGAATAGGGTAAGGAAGGCCAGATTATGATATGGTTCCAAATCATCTAGACTCAATCCCCATCCAAGTCAGATCACATCAGATGAATCAACCAGTCAGGCCAATTCAGGATCAATATGCATTAATAAGTAATACTCAACTCAAGTCTTAATTATAAATTATTTGGGGTCAACCCGTGGAAACTTTCTACACACACATCAATTTTGCGTTACTTACACAAATATTAAAATCACCCAAATCATACCGAATTATCCTTCTTAAAGTTACGTAGGTCTACCATGTTTTACCATGTCCTTTTTGTGTTTCTCTTATATTGATATTTTTTACTTTTCGAACTAGAGCTTATTTAGGTCTACATTTAAGGTGCCCAACCCATCTCGATCTTCTTCTTTCAATTTGTCTACAATTGTTGTTACTCTCGTATTTTCTCTAATATATCCGTTCATTATTCTATCCAATCTAGCATGACCACTCATACATCTTAACATACTCATTACATTAACACTTGTTTTGGAAGCATGGTTCTACTTTATTGTCCAACATTCATTACTACACAAAATTGCAGATCATATAGCTATACGATAAAATTTTATTTTCAACTTCAGTAGAATTTAACAATCACATAGACCCCTTGTAGCAAAACTCCAGCATGACCATAGTCTCAAGCTGGGATGAGAAAGGAAGGAGGTAAGGATAGGTGTTAGCAGCACAAAAATTATTGTAACATCTCATGATATGCATTAATAATTAATTCAAAAAATCATAACATTTAGAAAACATAAAAAATTTGTAAATATATAAAATAAGAAAAACAAGGAAATGTAAAGAAAAAAATTGTGAGTGATCATAGTGACTATTAAAACGATATTGCAAAAAAAAATTGTAATTTTAACTAGTTGTTGGCACTCAAAATTTCATATGAGGCATAGACACAAATAAGAGGAAATTAAAAATGCTTAATTTCCCCCTACCCCAACACCACTATATGGAACAGAGAGACCTATAAAGAATGAATGCAAATACATGTAATTCGGCACATATATGAGCAGAATTTCAAGGAATTCAGAAAATAGAGGATGAGAAAGTCATATTAGTCTCTATACCCGGTCAATTTGGCACATATCCGTTCAAACAAAAGGGCAAAAGATTGTAAGCAAATAGCTTGTCATGTGGATCAAGGAAGGGCCCAAGGTCATATACCCAAGGCCGGCCAAATATAGCATATGAAGAAGTGGAGCCCCCTGCATATGATGAATATGCCCCCCCTAAATCAGGACCTCCCAATGTAACCCACCATGCCTATGGATGCAAAACACATGGCATATGACCTAAGGCATGCTGCCGAGGGGGATTTGGAACAAGGAAGGCCAAATATAATCTACAAGAGCTAATTCAACTCCTGTTTGAAGGCCTCGGATATATATATCTAGCTGGACATATCTCTTATCTAGCCAAGAAAGAGGGGAGGGCTGGAAATAGCAAACAGAAGGCCAAATGGGCTGCTGTTTAATAGGTCCGGTGATGTTTATTTAAGTCATAGGCTGTCAACAGGAGGCTCACAACCGGATAGATATATATGAAAAGAGAAGGGGGGGCAGCCAATGGATCCCACTCAAAAGGACCCAATCCAGCACATCAAAGGGCCGGGTCCTCAAATCCATGCAACATGTCCCCTATCCCCAACAGAAATTTGAAAGAAAGAGGGCCGAAATATGATAGACAGAAGCCACAGCTGGGTCATGTTTGAAAAAATTCAGTTATGCTTATTTGAATAGCATGCTAGAGGGTAGCCATTTGGCCCGGGAGTTGGAAGAAAACCCAATTCAATATATTGAAGAGCCAGATCTTCACATGCATATACAAATTAACACCAAACAGATGGGAGATTGAGAAAAAATGCATCTCCATGCAACCGGCCATGCATATATGGTATGGTATGGAATAATTGGGGCAATGGGCATGCTGCCGACAGAGAATAGATGAGAGGAACATTGCTTACCCAGAAATAGCTAGGAGAAAGTCCACCTTCATGGATCAATACCAAGAAGAAGAGGCACCCGGGAGCTCCAATCAGCAGGGACAAGATCTCCCTTGGCAATATCCAAGCTGCAGCAGACCTTGTTAAGAGGAGAAGGGTGCGACAGATGAAGAGAAAGGGCCGGCTATAAGATAGCTCGCGGAGGAAGAGTTAGTCTCCAGCTAGGAGACTAAACAGAAACTTTCAAAGAGGAGGATCCGCGGGAGGAAACAGCTCATAAGATTCAAATGGGATGTAACTAACAGGCCGAGATCATCCGATGGCTAAGATTGACCAATTAATAAGTCAATTGGATCTTAATCCTCATCGGTTCATTAAGATGGTCTACCGGATCCTTAATGGGATAATATCCATTGGATCCTTCATAATGGGATATCCGGTAGATGCCCATAAGCAGGGTTAATTACCGGATGATGAATCCTCCCGGATCCTTAATAGGATTAATATCCAATAAGAGATCAAGGGCCTTGATTAAATGGAGAGACACATATTCAAGGGCCGGGATGGACCAATCAACAAGTTTATTGGAGCATAGAGCCTCCCCGGTCCACTGAGATGGTTTAATTGGATCTCTAGTAGGATAATACCCACCGGATCCAGCCCTATTGGATATTTGATTAGAGGGGTTAATTCCCTTCACGTGGGCTACAAAGCTTAGCTCCAATTAATCAAAGGATGATACATAATCTGCCATCGACAGGACCAATGGAAGAAAGGCTCAGATGAAGCTATCAAATGGGATCCGAGGGCATCCAATCAAGGGTCCAGATCCTCTAGCAACAGCCATGACTTGGTCAAGCCCCACTCTCCCCACGTTCAGGGAGGAGTGGCCCCACTTCCTCCATGCGCACATTGCCTTGCAGCCCACTCACTCCCGGGTGAACAGCACCCATCCAGTGGCCTATAAAAGGGCCAGCCCCCGCACATGAGTAGAGGTGATGGGGGGGGGGGGGGGGGGGAGAAAAGAAAAGGAGGAGGCAGGCTCTGCAGAAATTCTACCAAAGGGGATAGCCGCATAGCTCAAGGAAAAGGCAGTGAGTGAAGAGGTTCCGCAGGGGAATCAAGGGCAAATTCCGAGGGATCTAAGGTAAGATGTCATGGTCATTACCTAAGCCGTCCCCTCCTCTAGATGCTATACCCATCTTGAGCTTAATTCCCTCAATTCCTCTCCTATATTAGTAGGACATCTCCTTGCTTGAACCTGACATTCCTAGCCACATACTAGGATCCCGCAGACCCCTCTGACCACCTTAGGCTTGAAATTGAGCCTCATATAGGTATGAGCTACATCAGGAGCTTACGCCTATAATAAATCTTCAAATGGCCCCATGATTGAGCCCATATTGCTCCCCGGATCCCCTCCTACATCACCTCTATAGACCCTTTCCTTTTGGACAGACCTGCCCTTCCTCCCCCATAACAGTCCTCCCCGGCCTTGAAATTATGGAGAAGATCCCTCAAAGTCCAACTACTCCAGCAGCAGTACAGTAAGGCAAGCAAAGATGGAGGTTATACCCGGCCTCTTTGGAACCCACATGATTGACCAAAGATTCCCCGGGTAGCCTTGGACATGAGAAAAAGATGGCCAATCGGGCCTTGATGAAGATATGATATCCGACCATGGAAAGAGACATATTGCAATGAATTGCCCTCTGATTATAAAATCAGAGGGCCGGGGACATAATCGGAGCCCAATATTGGGCCTAGCCCCTTGAGCACATCCCGGATAGAACTGAAAGAATACATATAAAGTCCTTTTTGTCCATTTCCATATGTACTCCCTAGAGGAGAAGGATAGTCTCAACATAATGAGGCTATGGTTATATGTGTATCCCACCAAATGAGGATATGTAAAATGCCATATGGCATGATCAACATCTATATAATGATACTCATAAAAGGATGAGCAAAAAAAAACAGTGCATATCTATATGTCTATATCCCGGTTGTAAGAACCATATGTGATAAAGAGTTTATGCCCATAACAGGTCATAATTGAGGCCTAATAGTAGGCCTAATTCAGTGCACTTGTCCTAAGCAAGGTCATAAGCAAGAACAACCCTTTGGCTTATCTCATAATAAGAGAAGGCCGGTCATGAGGCAGACCCATATGGAAGAGAGAGAGAGATGACTTCAAAAATGATAAAATTGAAGTTCAATTCCACTAACATACCCTATGGTTTCAACCAAACATGATAGGGGTCAAAGATCTCCTCTTATACACGTGAAGGATCTATAAGGACCTGAACCAAGTCCGGACATAATTGGACAAGGTAAGAAGGTGATCACCAACAGAGGTATGACATATTTTGGAGATCAAGGCCGGGAAGGCCTGAGAAAAAATTTCCCAATCCGAAGCATGATCAAGTGGAGCATAATTCTACTTCACATTCTAAACAGAAATTGGGACAATATGCCCATTTCTTCTTAAACTTATTCCATAAGGGATATTATGTTAATGGAGGGTGATGACCAAATATCATCTTATGCACATATGCATACAATTGAGGATAATTGTAGAGACAATTGAAGGTTAAATCTGAACATAAGAGTGAGTGAGACTTGTGTGCAGTCCAATAATAGATGGACTGAGTTTTAACCCTCAGAGCTCAGGCTTATAAACCTGATGGAATCACCCCTTGAAGAGTGGGAGATGAGCCAGCATGGCAATTATCCCACCTTTTTCTTCTCAGATTTCATGTCCACCGTTAGTCCAAATTCTCTAAGTTTGCTGCCCTTTAGTAAAGATAAGCCAGCACTTGGAATAGACCCTCCCCTAAGTGCGGCAGGTTGTTCTAGCATAGTAATTCCATAGCCTGTCCTATTTCCCTCCTGATTTCGAAAAGAAAAAGAAGGGGAGAGTTATGTCCAAGTCATGCATATTACAGCCAAAATAAGAAATCATGTTATGTCCTATCTCCTTATTTTCAACATCATGGTCATATCCTATAGGATTTATAAGCCTTATGCATGCAGATTCTTTTGTTTCCTCTTTTCTCTAAATCTGAGAAATGTAAGGTGGCCAGGAGGGTCGTCCCCCATATGCATAAACTTGACCCTAAGGGTGCCCATGGGTAAATCCAATTTTCCTACCAATTTCCCCGGGTAGCCCCAAAGAAGTAAAAGATACTTCATGAAGCTGAAGATATGAAGTGCATAGGGGCATGGCCGTCCAGGCCTTGAAGAACATAAGAGTTTGGTTATCCGGACCAAGACAAAGCTGCAACCGAGGCTCCCTTTTGATATGCTGCCAGTGTGGGTGCTCTTCTAGCACCCAAGGAAGATGGAGGAGATCATAATCTTCTCCTTATACCTATACCCATGGTCGAACCATACACCCAACCATAATGAGCATCTAAGACATACTTAAATCCATAAGGGGTAAGGAGGCACCGGCTCCATTGGTACCCATCAGGATCAAGGATACCTGGTCCCCTTACATATCCTACCCATGTCCCATATACCCCATAGCCATATGTGTTCATAGCCTTTAAAAATAGCTTAAAAAACTGGGCTGGTTCGAGACATAGAACAGTCCCCTCTTGGTCTATGTATATGGCCTACCTGACCCCATAGGAGGCCGTCATATACTAGTCCCCCCTGTCGACCATTTATCAGGCCAGATGTAGCCTTTCCATCAGCCCATAAATAGGTCATATCCAACCTATATCGACCCATATGCAGGTCACCCATTAGCCCACATATCGGCCCATATACAGGTCCCCTATTAGCCCACATATCGACCCATATACAGGTCACCTTTTTCAGCCATCTATAGACCCCATAATAGGTCACATATCCAGCCCTTACCAATTCCATACACAGGTCATATACCTACCCTCTCATCACCCCATATACAGGCCATATAGCAGCCTCTTGTACGATGCACATTTTAGCCTCATATATGGCTACATCAACTCACTGTTTGACCCCATACAGGTCATGAAGACAGCGCCCATACATACCAAGTCCTAGGCCCGGTCTCATAAAGACTAGAAGCCTTCATCAATGGAATTCATGCGAAATCTGGATCATAGACCAGATTTGGGATCCGGGAAAGCCTGAAAGTAGGTCTAAATCCTATCTATGTTTTGGGCCAAACCGGATGGGGCTGAAGAGGCTAAGGGCTTCTAAGTATTGGATTTCGGACATGGTTTTGTGCAATTTAAATCTGATTGTAGTATGGTAAGGTGTATATGCCATCTCACCAAGTCTAGAATATCAAGACTTGGAATTTGGGGCTATCTAATTACCTTAATCTAGGATAACCCAAGAAACCCCCGGAAGGAGAACATAGTCTCTTCCCAAGTCCAAATATATGTCATGCTTAAACCCTCCAACTTTTGTGGGTAAGGCCACATCCCAAACACCTACTAAGTCTAGAAATAAAGACTTAAATAATATTCTGTTTCCATCACCAAGTTCAATAAAAGAAAGGACTTGAATCATAAAATTGGTACATATGGCCAGATTCCACTTTGTTCAATATAAAAGGACTTATGTGAAATCAATATAGATTTCGATCTGAATATGCTCAGATCTTGATTAGCCTCAATAATTCAACCTATGTCTTAATATAAAACATTGGGTTGAGAGACTAGTCTATTGCAAGGTACTGTTGGAATCCTTGCCCATACCCCTAAGCTTAGATACTAAGTTTTGCGTAGTCATTTGACCTCATGTGGTCGCTATGCTATCAGACTTGAATATTAAGTCTGCATTTCATTGGCTTTATGGGCTATAATCCCTATACACTAACATTTTGTGGATGAATGTTTTCTTTCATATACGATTCGCTATGACAGTTAATCAAGGGTGTTCGAGAGTCTCGATGTAATTAACATCGGAAATTCACAACTTCCGATGGAGAGAGGTCCAAAGACACATTTTATGAACCCTAACCTCGACATATATTTTATATATGCATATCACATATTTTGGCTAATATTTTCTATGAAATATCGTGTATTTTCATAGTAGCCAAAGATAGGATATCGAAAGTTCATTTTTCAAAATAAATGAAAGTTAAATGAATTTTCAAACCATGTCATACTACACCACCATATTTTTATATATACCATATATATTTCCATATATTTCATCTTTGAGGTTTCACACTAGTCAGACATAATACATTGATAGACATAAATAAAAGTATTTCAAATAATTGTCTACATAACATACATGAACCAAATCACCATAATGTACTAGATGAGTGACAATAGTCCTCTTGATGCCCATGTTGTCGCAATGTAAATAGTTCAACAAATCTCCACAACAATATCCAAAGATGTAGTTGGTCATTTCTTCGTATTTAATGTCCATGCCTTCTGGCTAGGAGATCCATATGCAAGATGTATTAGATTGCTATCTTTCGAAGATGACTAGTAGGTCATTATCCTTGATAGACTCATGGTTTGCTGGGTCGGTGACCCGGCCGGTTTCCGGGCCGACCGGCCTGGAAACGACCCCGTCGGGCCGACTCCAAGTCGGCCTGGCAGGAGGTCGCACGACCCAGCTTCGGGTCACGTGACCCGGCAACCCGGTTGGCCAGGGCAACCCCGGTCAAGGTCATTTTTTTATGTTATTATTGCATACTTAAAATTTTTTCCTTCCCCCTCCCCCTTACCACCATAAAAAAAATCTTCGGGGGGTGCTGCCCCCTAATACCCCCCACAAGGAACGTTGCCCCCTTGACCCCTGCGACCTGACTGCGTAAGTTGATCCGCGACTACTCTACGCCGCATGTAATAATAGTATAACAATACTTCACTATCACTTATATTATCACATATATATAAGATTTATAATCATAAATACGTTATATACTTAAATTTTAGAAAGATCTATTTTAACTCTCTTCTCTTTCACACACACACCAAGTTTGCCAAGAATAATTATTTTTGGAGCGTTCTATTTATTGATAGTACAATAATATTTTGCTATCATTTATATTATTACATATGGTTAAAATTTATAAATATAAATATATGATACATCTTAAAATTTATTAAATTGTTTGTTAAGTATCATTACTTCTCACTTAAAATTAACTCTTTCCCAACAAACTAATACAACATAATCACACAAAAAAATCATATTTACTTATATACATAGATAAACACTCATATTCAATTATAATATAAAAATATAATTATATTTATGCATAGATTTTATCTATACATGAATATATAATATAACAAATATTGTTTCTATTTTTCTTATTTTTTATATATTTTTATAATAAAATAAATAAAATCTGACCCCGTCCGACTAGGTCGGTTTTGGGGCCGACCGACCCCGGGCCGACCCCTGACCCCGCCTTCCTTGGATAGACTACAATGCAATTGCCCGATGATTGTTGATAATAGCCCGTATGCACTAGTCTTCTCCAGAAGCCACACTACTATTTCTTGAGACAAGATGCTGAAAATGGGGGGACTGATACACATGTCAAGACTAATAGTGATGACTTCAATCTTGCTTTGCTTGTTGTTGACCTTAATAATCGTCTCTACGTCTATCTTTGGTCATCTCTACCTTGATTTTATCCTCGAGTTCATGTTTAAAAAACCTAAACCCAAAGGCCGTAAGGGTGCCATGAGTCCACCTGCAACTGAACATTGCATCACTAGAGCTACCTAAACTTGAAGATTTAATAGTGTCATTTAATCTAACTACAGCTTTTCCTTATGAAACCAATTTTATTTTCTGACTCAAATGGGTTCTTCCTTGCTCTCTGCAATCACAGTTGGCATCTGTGGTGGATCTTAAGGTCGAACTTGAACATTTGGACATTATTTTGAAGGTTTGAACATTTGGATATGGTTGGAGGAAACATCTATATACTTTCTTCAACCTGAGAAGGTTTCACTATTGCTTCTTAGTTCAGATTTTCTCTTTTCTGTGTCTGTACTCTATACTTTTCCTATGACATGGCCTTCTCAGTAGGCTGAGTTACAGATGTGTTATTATCAAATGTGCATATGAAGAACTCATATGGCTAAGATGGTGCTTTAAGCTCTGGCTCTTTTACCTCCATGCCATCCAATTTCCCTTAACCCACGCTCTACCATTTGGATCATATTCAGAAACATGAACAATCTGTCGAATGTCTATGAAGGTAGTTAGTGGATGCTCCTTAAATAGATCCTCAACATCAATAATACATGATGGATCCTAAGATTGTGTCTTTGAAGACTAATAAACTTTTTTTGAAAAGAAGAAGACTAATAAACTTGCCTTACAATTGTATAAACCCCTCTTTTCAAGCTACTTTTGGTTCTCCCAGATGTTCCTGACCCTAAGTCGCATGTTATAATGACAATTCCTTTAACGTTGAATGCTAGAAATGGTTTGACTTACATTCTGATAGCAACTGATGCCAAATGATTCTGCCCACCACTTTTGCTGCCAGTTAAGATCAACCACTTGGTTGAAAAATAAAAAGTAGATAATTCACAGTTTTAAATATTTAAAAATAAAATTATATATTATCATTCATCAAATATATTACTAGGAGATTCTCTAGTAAGTGAATAGTGTAAATCCAGATATGCAAACACTTTGCGTTGTTTTGTGTTTGTCTGATGTATATAAAATTAAATAATGATTAAGCCTCCAAATTGAAAACTGCAAATCAAGTATGTTGAGGTCATTTACCTCAAGCTCAGCTTATACTCTATCTTGTTAGGTCTAGCACAGACAATTGATCACATTAATAGTACCCTGAAAAGCTTCCTATGGTCACAAACCTAGCCTTTATATTAAATTATGGGTTTAAAAAAATATTCTACAGTGCATCACAACCATATCCGTAACTACAAATATAGCATAAAAATTAAAATGTTAAAAAAGATACCGGTCGCATGAACAACATGATAGACAGTATTGTCGTCCTATCCTATCCTTATCAATGATGTTTCATTTCTGGTAGGTCTTAACAAGTTTTGCTATCATTTTTAGTATAACCATATCCATTGTGTAAGAATAATATATTTTTAATCATCACCACTTACTAGTCTCAAATCCAACACCAAAGATTACATCATAGTCAAATAATAATTACACTTTTGTAAAACTAATGGTCACTACTGAGACTAACGACACTATTTGCAACCTCTTGTGCTTCACATTTCAAGAAAGACATGCTGTAAAAAGTCACACTGTGTATCGATATGTCCAACTGGTGTACATATTTTATAAAACTCTCCAATGAAAGAAAGCAACTGTGTCAAACCAACTCTAATTAACTCTATTTCCGATATGTTATCTCATCCTGTTTGACATTTTATCATGGTCAAATATAAAAGAAATGATCAATTTGGCACGTGCCACAGTAGGGCTAACATAAGTACCCTTGCTTATATCCTTTAACACCAATCAATTGAATGTGATATTGGAAATAGAGTTAGACCAAATAGAAATGAGATATTTTAGATAACAACAATTTTCAGCTACTTTATAGAAAACTTCATCATTTGTAACAATTTGGACAACATTTTTATTTCCTACTTCTGTTATCTGATCTATTAGAGCACACAATGAATATGCAGTCTTGCTATAATCAAATACATCAATGCATTTATAAACGTTGTCCTCTCTAAGCAACATTCAAAAAAAATTGATCATAGACCTTCAGATAGTCCTTACCATCCATCACATACGATAGTACATCCTCTTTATTCTAGAAAATTTTAGAATTATCTATCCATTGTTGCAGCTAGCCATCTCCAAAGTCTAGTGACAGATTTCACACGTGGATTTAATAGCATCCACTACAACTTAGAAATATGTGCTACATGAGCTGGCACACTTGCAAGCAAGAACTATTTTACAGTTTTATTCATTGAATATTTGACTACTTTAGTAGTGGCGTTCACCACTTTCATTGTTTGTTGGTTATTATTGCGCTTGTTTTATCTTTTATGTACAAAGCAATCCATTAGACCATGAGATGGATCACATATAAATGTGGAACATTGAAACCACCTTGACATGAATTGTTGAGATACTCTAGGCAGAGAATATTCTACATGTCTAGGCCCAAATGGCCCTAGCTCTCTTCCCCTCTCTTGTTCCTCTGAAAAAAATGCTACCTCTCTCTGATTGAACTTATACATCAGCATCATCTTCACCATCATCATCAACACCAAATGAAAAGATTACTTCCATTGACTTTTGTTTCTATATTATAGGATCATTACCTCACATTTGTCCTTAGTCTGATATCTCATGCTGAAGCTCATATTGTTCAATTTTGATCTCCCTTTGTGTTCAACTGGGACTCGTGGCATTTCTTCGCATTGCAACTAATACCAATGATGCGTTGTTTCAATCAATATACACCACCAATCATTTCCTTTTAGCACAATTTGCAATGTATTTTCTTGCCATTACCAATCCCTTCTCTGTCAGAGCCATCATTACCCTCGAAGCTATTTTTGATAGTCCAACAACAATTAAATAAATTTGGTAGTCGAGTAGCGATGATTTCCCCCTTGAATCAGCCAGATTCAACCCAGATTGGCCTGAATCGGCCAATCCAGAGCGATTGTTCTGGAATTGACCAATTCAGGGCCAAGCTGGTCCCTATTAGAGTTGGATCCAACCGGAATCAATGGAACTTGTCCTAAAAAATGTTTTATGGATCAGATCAGACCAGAATCGATAAGAGTTTAAGTCCTCTGCAACATAATGTTGTTTCTACAGTTTTTGGAAGAGTCAATATGCGCCAAATCTGGATCAGTTTTTCTTCCCTAGGATTCTGACCCCCAAATTCTGATGTTGCCTTCCTGGATTTGAAAGGAATTTAATAATCAACATATTTAAAGCATATAAAATTCAGAATTATTGTATACACCGAAGGTACTTAACAAAAAATAAAAGTAGTTAATTTCATGAATCAAGAAAAAGCAAATTTTTAATCACTAATTAAACTTAATTAATTAAACCCTAACCACATATGATTGATTTTGAAAACAATTACACTAATTATAAGAAGCTAATTTCATAAATAAAATTCACAAATCACATAGATCGATCAAGATACATTTTACTCAAAAGTAATTAACATAAAATTATATTTTACCATCACAATTTCAAAGGGGCCATAAACCCTAGACCCAAGCTAAACCCTTCAAAAATTGTAGAAGATGAAAAGATTCCCGAATGTTGTTGAAGGTCCAAGTTAAACCGTTCAATAGAATAAAAAACAAAAGAAAACAAAAATAAAGAAAACAAGAAAAAATTGAGAAAATGGAAAAAGGAAAAAGAAAAACTCACCACCTACATTGGCAATAACAGCAAGCTGGCACAGGCAGAGGATGGCAGCAAAGAGCAGGGGGGTCAGCCATGGGAGATGTCCTGGACACGCAGGTTCAGTCTGTGTAAAGGACAATCCGATGCGGTTTTTTCCAGTTTTATCTGGATTGGTTGATCCAGATCTAGATTCAACCAGATCAGCCAATTCGACCAGTTTGGTTGACCCCAACTCCTCCATTGGATCAGGTCATCCATGGCCAATTTCTATTTGAATAAACTTATTACAATCCAGGTGGACCAATCTAGCAAATCATGCCTTGTGAGGACAACAGAACTGACCAGACAGAAACTGTAACTGACTGGTTTATGAACAAGAATGAACTAAAGCCAGCAGGATAAGGTTAACCCTCCTGAATATGTTACTACTCTGTCAAGAAAGAGGGCATACCTGTAGAAACTGACGTCTTGGAAGGCACTTGTCGAGGGCTAAAAACCTTGTCACTGGCCCATTTTCCCCATGTTGAATAATAGCTGGAAATTTGCAATGAAGATGAGCAGAGAACCAGTTTGGAGGTTTTAGCTTGTCTAACAATAGTGCAGCTGCCCAACTCCCCAGAGTTCGTTCCTCAATCTGGGCAGAATCAGTGACACATCAAAAGAGGCAGCAGTCAAAAATCAAAGATTTGGTGCTCAGCGGCAACTATTAACAACATATTTAAATATCGGAATTAGGATTGCGTTATGGTTGAGAAAAATTATTATGCAAAGCAATATGATTATTGCCATTCGACTGTGAAGGGTTTCCTCTGAACAGCAGTCATAGACACTGAATGTACGAGTACAAAGTGCATCTTCTGAGCACACGGATGCCTACCTCTTTTCTGAAAAATGGTTTCTTGTGAAGAAGCAAATTAGTACTTCCATACTCAGTTATACCAAGAGGCCAATCATGTGATATGAAAATATCTATTGGTTCTTCAATTTGCATAAGCTTGTAAACATCATACTCCCGCACATGGTATATGGATCGGATATCACTTTCATTGTAAGGAGGCCTCTCATAATGTCCTAAAAAGATAGCATACAGTTTCATGGAAAATTTCAAAATAGAACAGCTACAAGTCACAAATAAATACATGAAACAGAACCATAATTTTAAATAGCTGAAATATGAGTACTTCATAAGAAGAAATGCAGGATGTGAGAAGGAAATGTGAAACACAACATTGAGAAAGCATCAAGTATTGGCTTTCTAAATTTTAAAAATAACCAACTAATAAAAGGAAACAGTGCGAACCTGTAATTTCAAAATCCATAATCTATTATCATGACGAAAAAAATCATTGAAAGCAAGTTATATAAAAAATACCACTAAATAAAAGTTAATACAATGAATTAAGAAACAACGTAATGAAATGCAACAAGTAAAGATAGAAAGGTGACTTAAAAAGAGCTTTGCAAACCTAGGTTATAGTGACGTCTGTTGTATATGCCAGATAGCCCACCAATACGTAGGTTACCAAACTTGATGACTCCAGCAAACCCTAAGAAATAAATGTTGGGTGCTGCCCATCCTCCATAATATCTACCATGAAAGTAGAGACATTATGTTAAAAAAACACGGCAAGATTAAATTAAGTTCATAATTAAATTAAAAAAGATCCAAGGCAAGAGTAAAAACCATGCAATCATCTTTTAGGGTCGATCTAGAATGGGAATATGTTACACAATGCAAACAGGTTCGGTTCGGTGCCAGAGTCCAAGAATTTTTCATCAAATGTAAGAAAAGTTTTTTATTACTTTCTTTTGTTTTGAAGAGTAGTTCCGAGTGAAACTTTAACAAGCCAGCATACATTTATAGTTTTAAATGTTAAGATCAAAACACAAACAAACACATTTAAAAAAATATTTTCTCGTAAAACAAAATAAAAGAGATAAAACAACAAACATTTAAAAATGAACTTCTTAAAATAAATGAGTAGGAGTTAGACATCGACAATAATGCTAAGGAGATGAACATGGCTATAAGATTAGAAAGATCACCTAAAAAGTACTTGGAGAATATAACTAACATGATCCACCAAAAAATGAGACTTGGTAGTGGAACAAAGAAGTGCAAAAAATGATAAAGAATAAAAAAAATGATATAAAAGATTGTCTGAGTGAGATAATATCAAATCTTATAAATGGTACAAGATAACGAAAATGAAACAAAAAGACTATTAGATGAGCAAGTGATGAGACTTTTAAACATACGTATGAGAAACTTGAAACTAGGAAGATAGAAAAGATATTTATAGATTAGCAATGATGAGTAAGAAAATGTCTCAAAAACTTGACTAAGTCAGATACATCAAGAATAAAGAAGAAAATGTTTTGATCAAAGATAATAATATTAAAGAAAGATGAAAAAGCATAGAGAACATAGAGGATGTGACAAAGTTTAATTTGAATTATACAAGGAGATTCAATTTTCAAAAGTTAAAAGAAACATTGAAGATGATGAAAATAAGTCATGTGGTTCATATAACATTCCTATTGAAGCATGAAAATGCTTGAAAGAATTATAGGTGGAATGGTTGACCTCATCTTTTTAACAAAATCCTAGTATCTAAAAAAATGCCAAATAATGGAGAAAGAGAATCATTATACATATTTTAAAAAAATGAGATACATAAGATTGAGCAAATTATAGAGGGATCAAGTTTATGAATCGTACAATGAAATTATTCGGATTTATACCTAGTCAATTTACAATTGAAACTATTTTTTATTAGAAGTTTGATAGAGAAATATAAAGATATAAAGAAAGATTTGCATATGATATTTATTGACATAAAAAAGGCCTATGATAGGGTGTCAAGAAAGGTTTTGTAGTAGGGGTTGGAACTAAAGATGATATTTGTTAGGTATATACAAGTGATAAAAAACATGCATGACAAAGCAACCACCAATTTATGCACAATTGTAAAAGAAACAAAAAATTTTCATATTTCAATTAGCTTACACCAAGGATCTGTAATAAATCTTTACCCTTTTACATTAATTATGGATATATTAACGAATACTATACAAAATTATATACATTGATGTATGATATTTACAGCTGATATCGTATTAATAGATGAGACACAAGAATGAGTAAATAAAAAAGTAGAACTATGGGAAAAAAATTAAAAACTAAGGGTTTCAAGATAAGTAGAACTAAAATAGAATACATGCAATGTAAATTTAATGAAAACCAAATAAAAGTAGGCGAGGGTGTTAATTTGGATAAAATAATATTATCTCAAAAAAGTCAGTTCAAGTACCTTGGATCAATTATTATAAAAGATAAAAAATGTGATGAAAATGTTAATCATAAGATTAAAACAGGTTGAATGGAGTGGGGATTGGCTATAAGGGTTAAATGTGATCGTAAGATTCCACCAAAGGTAAAAGAAAAATTTTATCATACAACTATAAGACATGTTATACGGTAGCGAATGTTGGATAATAAAAAACATGCTTCAAAAATAAGTCTTGTCAAAATGAGAATGTTAAGATGGATGAGTGGTCTTACCATTGATTGCAGAATCGGCGGAATCGGTCCGATTCCGACCGATTCCATGCGAAAGGACCGATTCCGGGAAGAATCCCGCGGAATCGGTCTGAATCGCCTGGAATCGGTCGGAATCGATCCGATTCCGACCGATTCCATGTGGAATCGGTCGATCCGACCGATTCTTCGGAAGGCCGGGTTGACCCGGCCCCGGTTCGATTCCCGGTTCACTACGGACCGAATCGAACCGATTCCGGCTCCCACAGGGCCGGAATCGACCCGCGAGCTTCATCGGTCGATCGCGCGGCGGAAGGAGGAAGCGCGGGCGATTCCGCGCGATTCCGGCGTCGATTCCGTCGATCCACCGTCGATTCCGGCCGATTCCGTCGATCCGGGGGTCGATTCCGGCCCGATTCCACCGATTCCGACGATTCGGGGCGATTCGGGCGATTCGGCGATTCCAAGGTCGTTCTTCAAAGGATTCCGCCGATTCAAGCTCGGATCGGCATCGAATCAACCTCGGCTTCGATCTTTGTAAGGTTTTGGTAAAGATTTCTTCGCCAAAACTTCGTACGTCCATTCTTACGCGTTTTTCGACGATTTTGAGTGTCGTTAAACTTTACGATTTTCTGTCCGAACAAGTTCGTTTAAGTTTTGAACTATCTGGATATGTCCATTTTGCACGGGAAAAATTCCGGATATCCCGTACGCCTATTTTTACACGTTTTCGACGACTCCGAGTAGAGTTAAACTCGGTGATTTGTGATCGAATAACTCCGCTCAAGTTGTTTGAACATCGATTGGATGTTTTTTGTACGGGAAAAATTTCGAATGACAGGGACCAGATGGGCACACTGTATGATGCTATGGACCGAGCAAAGCTGAAAATTAAAGAAAAAAATCCCAGAGGTTACAAAAAGTGGTGGAAGATCATTGATGACCGATGGGACAAGACCTTGCACCACGATGTCCATGCTGCAGGTAACTTACTTGGTTAAAAAAGTTATTCTTGCTGTATAATTGTTTTATATACGTTGTTAACTAATAAAATCTTGCGGGATATTTTTTGAACCCCCGCATCCAATATGGAGGACGGGTGGTGAACGACAACGGAGTGATGCGGGGTACACTTGCGGTTATCCGGCGGGCCGTGCCGATCTCGGCGAGACGAGGATGTAGGCCGAGATAGAAGTAAGTTAGAGTTCATTAAATACCTTGGACTAGCATTACCAGGCAACTAATTTTTTTATTTAAAAGTTTCGGATGCGAAGTACAAGATGAGGTCGGTGTATACTCAGATGCTGACCTGAAATATTCAGTTGACAAAGTGTCACCTGGTATAGTAATAGTTTGACGAGCAATTTCTTTTCTTTTCATACAAGTTATTCTTGTTGATGGGCTAATTGTTTTCCTTTTCTCTTCTTGTGTTTTTCTTGCAGCTGAGTGTTGGGTTCAGCACACTGTGAGTGGATGGAATCCACTTGCGGCCACGTGGTATCGGGATGCGAGCCGGAGCACCCAGCTTCCTCCCACGCGAGAGGAATGGGTACATTCAACTTGATACATGCCAAAAGGAGGAACAGGTTGACCTCAGACCGGTTGGAGAAGCTGGTCTTCTGTCATTATAACATGAGGCTGCGCGTAAAGAACATCAAGGATCGGCAGAAGCTCAGCGAGGCGCGGTTTGCACGGTTCGCGAGGTGGCCCGTACGAGCAGAGGCGCATTCCTCCGCCACACCACCTCCCGAGGAGGTAGACACGTGGACCGTATTTTCCGGGAGGAGCATGCACTTGCCTCCCGGATAGAGCGAGAGGGAAGCCGGGGATCGTACGGTGAGTTTGATCCCGATGACCGGTGCGTACGGCGTAAGGAGAGTTGGATGGTGTTGAAGCCGAGGGAGGATGCTCCGGCTCCACCTCCATCTACTTGCTCGGCGGGCCTTCTCGCCTTGCCGGCAAGAACTATGGAGCGACCACACGAGCCTGACTCCGGCTCGACTCCGGGTCCCGGCGCTGCTATACCGGCCCGTTCGCGGTCGGGAGAACGAAAACAAAGGCCCGTACGGAGAATGGGAGGATTTGCAAAGTTGAAAAAAACTTTGGGTTCCGGACTTTCTGGTAGTTCAGAGATGGCTGAAGAGGTAAAGAGAAGGAAGTTAGAGGTCAGGCGTCTGTTCCCAGATGACAAGACGCAGCCCTCCCTCACTCCTCGGTGATGATGACGAGGAGTGTATAGCAGCACCGACGCACCATCGGCCAGCGGCTCGAGTCACCCGATTCGCGGTTTCTAAAGCCGTATTACACGGCCGGGATGAGCGAGACACCCGATTCTTATATTATGGAGCCACATTATCCAAGATTTGGCCGAGTTGACCGGCAGCGGTGGATTACACCACCAGCTCCACCATCCACTGCTTACGTCCCGGTCGTCCCGCAGTCCGATACATACGACCTTGATGGCATGGCATCGGCATTATTTTCATATGGATATGGTCCCGGACAGTATTCAAGACTGAGCACGAGGGAGGAGCGTCACGAGCAGCAGGGAGAGGAGGACGACCCACATCTTTATCCTAGATATTGGTAGTAGATTGATATGATGTAATTTTTTTTTGATGATGTATCAACTCTTTGATATTTGAATCAATGGAATTGGAATATGTACTTAACTTCAAGTCTTCAAGTCTTCAATTGGTGTTCATTAGTATTTGTATGATGTGGTCTTGTGGATATCATGCATTGGTTATTTTTTAAAATGTTTCTAACTCATTTCCTATTTTTTAGAATTTTTTCTGAATTTTTTGAATTTTTTTGACGAAAAAAAAAATCAAAAAAAAAAACGATTCCGGACCGATCCGGAATCGATTCCCTTCCCAGGAATCGGCTGATTCCGGCCGATTCCTGGAATCGGAATCGGAATCGGTCCCAACCGATTCCGATTCCGATTCCGATTCCGGAATCCATGGGTCTTACTAAATTAGATATAATAAGAAATGAATATATTAGAGAAAATGTAGTTGCGACACTTGTAGACAAATTAAAAGAAGGGAGATTGAGATGTTTTGGCATATTAAACATAGACCTAAGGAGGTTCCAATTAAAAAATAAAAAATATTAAATTAACAGAAACAAAAAAGGATGTGGTAGACTTAGGTTAAATTAGAAGAGGGTATATGATTTGGATAGTTTAATATATCAAAAGAAGTAACTCAAAATCAATATGAGTGGAGCAAGAGAATCCATATGGCTGACCGTAAATAATTTGGGATTAAGACTCGAGTTAAGTTGAGTTCTATTTTGAAGAGTTCCTCTCTTGAATCGTCCTAAATTGGTGATCTAATCTAGATCAGATTTTAATTAGCACTAGCCAATCTAAACCCCAATTTTGATCCTGCCATCCTTGCTTCTGGGTAATTGCTTTAGCACTTAAGTGTTGAATAAATATCAAGTTTCTAACGGTTCAACACTAGTTTAGAATCATCAACCAACATTACCATTGTTATTAACTAGTTTCACTCTACTCACTGGCGGCATATTAGTATTATCACCCTATCCCCAACTCTTGGTCCCTCAACTTAGTTCAAACCCTACCACTTTCCTTCTTTGCTCTCATTGTTTCTCTACCCTGTACCATCTACCTCCTTTTTCTATTTCAGCCCAGACACACACACACTTGGTATACTCTGTTTATTTTAATTGATGTCAAGTTTACTTGTGGCAATGGGAAAAGCTTTATACTCTTACCATCCAACTTGATTAACATTTGTAGGGTGAACGCAAAAGATAAGCTTTCTTGTTCATAAATAAACACGAATCCAACGCAACCCTAATTCTTCTGATATTTAAGGTTAACCATCTCAATTCTCTTTCTTAATTCATGTTGATTTTGAGTTATTTCTTTGTAATTACTTAAATTATCTAAATTATATTAAATTAATCTCTTCTAAGTAAGCTTAAGTAAGGTGTCCTTTGGTTTACAATATATTAATTTTTTTCAATTTTCTAATGAGAACTTTCTTAAGTCCACATTTAATACATCCATGCCACCTCAATCTCCATTCTATCAATTTTTTTACCATTTTTGTTGTCCCCACATTTTCTCTAATATATTTATTACATATTTTGTCTAATCAAAAAATCCAGGTATCCATCTTTAACATTCTCAATTTTAATAACATGTATTTTCAAAGCATTTTTCCTTCCCGGCTTAGCACACAATACTATACAACAGTACAAACCTTAGAGTTATACAATAAAATTTTTTCCAATTATAGTGGAATATTACAATAACATAAGACTTTTTATTCAATCTTCACTTTTATCGTACTTTAATTCTATGATTAAAGTCTCCCACATTCTCTATCTTTTTGGATAATTAAACTACATACTTCGATATAAAAAGTACACCATCTAAACTGATTTTCCATCTTTTCCTCTTTAGCTTTCGTTAAATTTACGACATATATATTATGCCTAAGTTCTACTTATTTTGAAATAGTTAATCTACCTTTATATTAACTCATTGTGCCTCATCTCTTAATACATCGTCAAAAAATATCATGCATCATGGTATGTCATCTTATATGTCATTTGTCAATTCATCCACAACAAACACAAAAAGGTAAAGATTTTAAGTCATTTGCCGTAGAGAAAATCACTGCTTCTTGTCTAATTGTGCAGACACTAATTGAAGGTAAGGATTCATTGCAGATCTTTGATAAAATGTGATAACTACGAACTTATAAATATAATAAGATAACAAAAAACAAAACGAAGAATATTGCTAGATGAGTAAGAGATGATAATTTTGAACAAATAAGAAGATGAGATTTTTAAACAAATATGTATGACAAAATCAAAACTAAAAAAAGATAAAAAAAGATATTTATAAATTTGTGACAATTAAATGAAAAAATCCTAAAACCTTAACCAAGTGGGATGTATCAAGTAAAATGAATGAATGTTTTTTATCAAACATGATGACATTAAAAAAGATAGAAAAACTATTTTGATGACATTTTTAATGATAACTTTGCTAAAAACATAGAAGACAAAGATTATAACAAAAGTTAACAAAAATTATATTAGAATGATTGAATTTCCAAAAGTCAGAGATATGGAAGAGAATGAAAACAATTAAAACAAGTGACTTCGATTGCATCTTTATTGGAATAAAGAAATGTTCAAAAGATTAAGAGGTAGAATGGTTAACTCACGAATCCTGATCTCTAAGAAAATATTGAATAAATGACAAAAAAAGAAAAAAACTATGTCATACCCATTTCTCAAAAAAAGAGATAAAAGATTACAAATTATAGAGGGATCAAGCGCATCAGTTATTCTACAAAATTAAGAAAAAGTTAAGAAACAACAATTATGAGATTGTATATATATTAGTTAATTAATTTACATTTATGCCTGGTCCTTCCATCGAAAATATTTTTCTTATTAAAAATCAAATGGGGAAATATCAAGATACTACAAAAAAAGTTATGGTGTTTAATGACTTGGAAATGACTTGTGATAGAGTTCTAGAAGATTTTTGTGGTGGATGTAGGAGTGAAAAATGATGTTAGTAAAGTCTATACAATTAATAAAAGAGACGTATAGAGGTGACAATGAATCGGGCCAGCCCATGAGCTTGTGGCCCGGACTGACCCAGGTCAATATACAAGCCACAAGCTTTGGTCAAGCCATCAATCGAAGCAAAGTGGGCAAAAATAGGTCAAATGGGCCTCAACTTTTATAACATAACTTAATTAAAATTATCATTTCTACTTGTTAAAAACATTTTTAACTAATTTATTATCAATTTTATGGTGTTATCTTAAATAATTAAGTTTCTTACATTTAATAATAATATATTTATAAAATAAAAAATTAGGTCAAACCAAGCTAAGTTAGTGATTTTTATGAGCAAGGCCAACAATGTAATACAGGTCAAGTTAGCCCAATAATTTATAAATCGAGCCTTAATTAAGTCGACTTCGAGCTGGGCCTAGTTTGACCCATTGACACCCCTAAGATGCATGATAAAGTAAATGTTAGCACACGCACAATTTAAGGAAAAACAAGTGTTCTTCTTATTTCAATTGGCTTCCGTCAACCGTTTGCAATAAATATTTATCCTTTTGCATTAATTAACGATAAATTAATAAAGAATGTACATAACAACATCCTATGATACTATAGTGTACATAATGATATTGTATCAACCTAAGAAACACAGTTAACATAAAATTAAATCCTTAGAGAAACACTTAGTGAAGGGTTTCAAGATAACTAACATTAAGATAGAAACATATACATGAAGAGTTAGTTTGGGTGGAGTAACATTTTGACAAAATATTTTTGATAGAATAAAACAGAATAAATTAAGTAGAAATTATCTATAGGGTTTTATATGCTCGTAAGATTCCACGCAAGTTGAAAAAATGTGTTGTCATTCGACTAGGGATGTCAATAGTTACAGATTATCCAATCATCAAACCCATTCATTAAGTTAATAAAAAATTAAAGAATAATTTAAAACCCCCCATAAATTAATAGTTTCGGTAATGAATTATCCATAATCTTAATGGATATGGTCATGACTTACTAGTCAGGATTTGCATTCCCGGTCCAACCCACCACCATATATATGCCTGCTAGTCAGGACTTGCATTCCCGATCTAACCTCACCCACAGCATCAACCATTATCTAAATGTAAGGGCTAGTAGCTGCATGTGCTGGGTTGGGATGCCCACATTAAGTTTAAAAAAAAAAGTATTAGCCATAAACAAGGTTAACTAAATAAAACATACATACATCCCATGTATGAGTGATACTTGCATGTAAAAATCACTTAACAATGTGGCGAACTGCTCTCTTTATAGTTGTTTTTGTTGCCTTCATCCATTTCATTGCTTGTTTGATATTCATCTATCCAGCACTTTGTTTCCTAAATAAGTACTCGTCACTCGGTGTAAACCGAGTACTAGTAAAATGACGATGTGGCTCCTGTCTCCCTCCCTCAGTCTCTTGGACCTAGGTAGGACGAGCCGATGTTGATCGACTAAGAATAGGATCAGCTCTGAACCCTCTTGCTCCCCTCCTCTCTTGCTCCACAGTAGCTTCACGCTTGGTGACATGCCTAGCTCTCCTGAACTCGGAGTCTATGGAGTCGTCCTCACTCTCTGACTGCGGCTCAGCTGGTGTCTTACCCTTGCCTTTCCCTTTGTAGGTTAGCAAGTATCAGCCCCTCCTCCTCTCAAACAGCTCATCTTGCAACTCTTCCCTCTACTCAATCCTAATTTGCCGTTGAGAGACTCTACCTATAAGGTAGCCTCTCATCTCTTCACTCTTCTCTCTAAGCACCTTGTCACATTTGTTTACATTGCCACCTAACCCGGCAATGTGTTGTTTAAGCCAAAACACCCCCCTTCATATCCTGCCACATCACATGCATTGTACCCTCTTCTTTGATATGTCTACCAATTGGCCGTGTTCCCAACCGACGTCAGAAGGACGCGGGGCGCTACATCATCGTGTTTGGTCATTGCTTATACCTGTATAATATGTAAACAATTCATAACACCATGTTAGAGATGCATACAATTGTTTTAGGACCTGTTTAGGAAGTGAACGACCCACTATTCTATTTTTTTTCGGTATGTTAAAACCACTTTGGAGTCGTCGAAAAGCTGCAAAAAAAATTCGTAGCCACGTCGGTGGTAGAATGTTCTTAATAAGATGTTAATGATGTTTAAAAAAATTGATCGGACAAATTCGGGAAGTGAACAGCTCGTCGAACGGCTGTTCGGTATGTTTAGAGGGTTACGTCTACTGCGGAAAGAACCATAAATCATCGTATAGGGATTCGGGAATTTTTTTCTTACCAAGAACATTCAATCAATGTTCTTACAAGTTGAACGGAGCTGTTCGGAAAGAAATCAGCACGTTTAACCATCGTCGGAGTCATCGAAAACGCGTAGAAATCGGCATACGGGGTTTCCGACGAAGAAATCTTACCAATAACCTTCAAACGATGGTAGAATAAGCTGAACGGAGGTAGAACAGAGCTTGGATCACTAGAATCCCTTGAAGGGAACGCCGGAATCGCTGGAGGATCGCCGAAATCACCGGAGAATCGCAGGAATCGCACAGAGGATCACCAGAATCAGTCCGATTCTACTGCAAAATGCTGGAATCACGCGATTCTAGAATGGATTTAACGATTTTTAGCTAGAATCTCCAGTGACGGATCGTCGGGTGCTACGTAAGACCCTTCAAAAGGGTCAATTCCGACCCTAAAAGGACTGGAATCGATTTGATTCTGGGTCCGGTTCGGACCCATAATCTCTCTGGATCTGGATCCGAAACTTAAAGGCTTCCAACAAAATCGGTCCGATCGACTGATTCCACAGTGAGTCGGTCGAAATCGGATCGATTCCACCCAATTCAAGCAATTCAGACCGATTCCTCTGGAATTCCAAGAGGAATCGGTCCTTCAGTCATGGATCGAATCGAAACTGACTGATTCAATTCCGGAATCGGCCAATTCCAATCCAATTCTACCGACTCTGCAATCAATGGATGTTAGCAATATGCAAGAATCCCCAAATTGACCACATAGTTAAGGCAACCTAATACGTATCATATTTTATCTATAATCATAACTTTATCCTTAACCAAATGAGGAAGCATACGAAGGGCCGAGAGTTCCTATGGCTCGATGCAACTAGGTTCGCCTTTTATTACATTTCCTTGGAGAGTTTAATGCAATATAAGTGTGCTCTTACCCAAATGATAATTTCACCAAGTTGGATTGTTATGACTACTCCTTCAAATAAGAGAAAGCTTGAGGAAACAAAACATAGTGGAGATTTTTGGTAAATGGTAAAGAAGATATTTCATATAATGCAACTGATAATCAAAGTTCTTACAATAGTAGATTGGGATAAAAAGGCCAACATGCGCTATCTACATGATGCACCTGAGTAGGCAAAGGAGAAAATTATAAAGACGGTGTCGGATTTCATCAAGTGGTGGAATATCATCGATCATCAATGAGAACCAAAAATTGTATCATCTGATATATGAAGCAGTTACTTTCTGTCACTAGGTCAATTCATGCATCTCCTACATATTGATATGCTCTCTACTGACATGGATATGTTGCCAGGTCATTTTTTTAATCCTAGGTAATCTTATGATACTTCGTTTAACCCAATCAATGAGATTCTAGACAATGTGATATCAATCATCCGTAAAACGCTAAAAGATGGCAATCAATCAATTATAACGTGTAACAAGATGTATAACTATAAAATAAGAACATTCCACTTCAAGACATCATGAGTGCAACGAGTAGTTATGTTACTAAGTCTTAGTATTTATCATCCGATACATTATTTACAATTCAGATCATTAACTTATTCCAATTATACTCTTAACATTTATTAATGTCATGCAGTTTACTAGCGTATGAACTATGGCAAGGTACCAAGATATGAGGATTTAGTTGATGTTGCAAAAAGTGCCCTGATTAGCCGAGCCAAACCACATCAGCTTCATGATGTGAAAAGATTTGGTCAATGTTCTACCTAATTCAAACAAAGCAGAAAAATAGACTAACGCCAAGAAGATTGAAGTAGTTGATACATTGACATTATAACATGAGGTTGAAACTGAAGAATATGTAGAGGATAAGGGACAACCAGAAAAAGGAATAGAGGTAGAAAGAAGAAGAGATGGGACGGCGAAGTGAAATGGTCACTATACAAGATGACAACAATGATTTGGATGAAATCTTCGACAAGCACAATGAGTGACAAGCTTAGGTGAACGATCAAGAAGGATTAGACAAACACAAATCCAACTCAAAATATCGAGAATAAGCTCAAAGATAACTCGACAACGTGCCTCAAGTCGAGGAATTCCATATTCCTACTTCGGTGGCAAAGAGACAAAACTGGACAATCTTCGTGCCAAAGTAAGAAATCTAAAAATAAATGTAAACATGTAAACATGTTATAATTGATTATTTGGACCTTACAAATCAAGAGCAGTTGTCGATGTGTAAGAAAATATGCCCGAGCCGAACATCAGAATTCAATACCAAACGCTAAATGATTCGATGTCAAAGAGTAGTAGTAAAGGGCTCGACAACGAAGGAACAACTATCCCAAGCACGTATAGACCTGAGGCAGAATTACAACCACAACCGATGCAATTCACGAGAGAAGAACATTACACGCACGTCACTCAAGATGAAGATTATGGTGCACGTACATAAGGAAGAAAATACATGCAACGAGGTGGACGTAAACACTATACATTGTCATACTGGGCAGGTTGAGTCATCTCAAAACTTAGATTTTCAATCATCAAAAGGGTTATGAGATAACTCAACCTAATTATGGATTCTCATTGGACACTTTCATGCATTCCATCTAAGATAGTTATGACGGATTTTAGGGATCTTATCATAGAATGATCTTAAATGGGAGTGAAAAGTGGTATGCTCATCTATCCACTTACAACCAAATGTATTGTTCTAAAAATGATTTGGGCAAAGTGTCTTCATTATATAGAAAAACAATAATATGTAAGATTTGAATAAAAATAAATAAAATATTTACTAGTTATATTTCTAATTTTTCCATATTTTGTCATACTTATCTAAAATTTTACATTCTTAATATTAAAAATACCCAGTCAGGTTGCGACCTAGTCCGGCCAGATCGGGTTTGGGCTGGGCCAACCTAGCCCCAACCCAGGACCCAAATTTCCTTAACTTGAATTTATATCACAAGATGTAAAAAATATTTTTACTAGGATAGTCACCTACCGCAACCATTTTCCTTTATCCACATTTGGGACATTAGTATTATGTTTTTTAAAATGACAGCACCACAACTCATCAAAAGACAGTATAGAAAGAAAGAATACTGTCTTCCCTGCAGGGGGCGGGGGCTTGGCGGGGGTTCGAATCCCGGCTGTTTCAGCCGGGGCCTTCCCTGCAGGGGGCGGGGGGGTCATCCTGTGGGGTTCGGGTGCTCGCCGGAGCACTCGAACCCTCGTCGGTGCGCAGTGCGGCGCACTCCTGGCCACTGTGCCATGTCCAAAAAAAAAAAAAGAAAGAAAGAATACAAAAATAAGAGAGATGAAAGGAATGGAGAAATCAACTAAGACAAAGGAGGAAAAGACCTATCTAAAGTAAGACTTCCAATAAAAGAACCTGGAAAACAATACAGCATCCATCAAGATAGAAAGCAAAAGAAGTAAAGAATCAATGTTTTGAAAGACGGTACTTGTAAGAACCGAAAAAACAATACCGAACTACTAAGAAAGAAGATGATGATTCCACACTATCCGCATAGCCCACAAAAAATGAGGCACAAAAAATTAGGAAAAGGTCAGCTTACATAGTTCAAAATCAATATGTTGGAAGTTAGAACTAGTAGTATTCATGATTTATTTTGGTTTAGTTATTTTTACTCAAATCAAATTATCTCTCAAACCAAACCGAACCAAACAAAATTAATTCGATTTGATTTCGTTTGATTCAATTCAAACCATATTTTATGAAAGCATAGTGCATATGTAAATATATACTTTCATTTGAGTAGTTTCAAACCATATTCTACTCGAATTTAATGTACATGTTTACACATTTCATCAGTTTTATCTTAAGAACTCTTATAATATATTTATTTTTATTAAAATATATATAAATATTGTTAATATGTCTAACTTAAAATAAATATTTAATCTAATTCAAGTTATTTAGTTTACCCGTTTGATTTGATTTGATTTTTCGGGTGTTGAACCCAATAGCGAACACCCTTAGTTGGAACATCAAATTTTCATCTCTATTAAAAAAAATTTATCTTTCTTCCCTTTAAAAAATTTATGTTTTCTATTTTAGAAAAGAAAAATATTTTTGTCTTGTTTTCTTTCCTTTGTTTTGAAATTGTATGAAGTTATGATGCCAGTTCAAAGAATGACCATAGGACCTCCCCCTACCGGTTATCAAATGGACAGGTGTTAACAACGTTGAGCGGTGAATCGACAACGTTGATTAACAGAAACACAATAAACAACCACCTTTAAAATGTAAGAATAAGACACTTTTTGGTCTTCCCATGATCCCTCAATTTGGGGATTTTTATGAGATTTCAATTTCAGCTGGCATTTGCCACAAGAAGACATTTTACTCTCTACATCTTTCAGCAGATATAACTTATGACCTGTTTGGTTAGAGTATCAAAAATGATACTATATTAGTATTGATATTGGTATTTATAGAAGATGGAGTATCAATATCAAAATTGATACAAGTTGACACTTGTATTACATAACATGTGTTGTTTGCGTTACAAATTTTAAAATTGTTATTATGAGTCAAACACCTCGAGGTGATTACCAACAATATCAATTTTAAAATTAATAGTGATAGAGATGTCTAATAGTGTTACCAAACAGGGCATTAGTTTTTGTTAAAATTCCTTAAGCTTTAAGTTTATTGTTTTATTTACGAATGTTTTAGTTCTTTAATTTTTACTTTTATTTTATTTTTTTATCCCCTTTATTATCACCTTTTTGTTATTTTCACTTATAGGTGTCTTTTATTTAATGTGATCTCACTTACTTTTATTCAAGTGCTTTATCTAAAATTATTGTTTATTATTTTTAACTAGAAGGAAAACGGAAACATTAATTATTTAAGTGGCATAAGGTAAACTAAGCAAAGACATTAAGGAAAATTTTATTTAATACCAATGGTATAGAGTACAAGAAATACATAACATGTTAGGTATGACCAAACAAAATAACATACATAATCGGTGTGGGACGGATGAGTTGTACTTTGCCGTCTTGTCGAGATGGCATCAATTAATTGGCGTCAGCTGAAAAGAATTGGCTAGAGCACGAGGAAGTCAAGTTAAATTAGTTAAATGTCATATGCCCCGTAACACCTGATGGCTCATCCATGTGATTCCTTAGATTTTCAAGATGTTGAGGCATGCTAACTGCAAGGATTTATGAATCAAAATTGGTTACTAAATCAATGACGACCGATCTAATTCAAATCAGATCAAATCAGTCGAACCGATCCTCAAGAAGAGAAACTGACTTCGAATCAATCCAAATCATTTGTTTTGCAAAAAAACCATAAAAATAAAAAAACAAAAAAATGAAACACTCTAAAAAATTGTTAAAAATACAAATTTACTATCTAACCAATTTTAATGGCACAAGAATGATAACACACTAAAGTCACGTGTGTTTCTTAATCAAACATAAGATGATACAAATGATATATCTTCATCCCCATGTTGTTCTTGCTCTCAAGTACTCTATAAATTGTTGTCTCTCATTACCGACCTATATCCATAAGAAAATAGGGACTCAACCATATGTGTGAAGTCATAAGTGGTGTCATGCTCTGACTCTGGATCGGTGGGTGGATAGCATGCTTTAAAATCCTCAAGAGAAACAGGTTTTGGAAAATAAAATGCCACATAGTCAAATAACCCTTGGTTCCAGTACTGGCTGCTCCCACTAAAATGATGCCTAAACCCCAAATCAAATGCACCCGCACCATACGTCCACTAGAAGAACCACCACCATATCTTCCTCCTCCACCACCGGTACATGTGGATACAAGCTGAGTATGTGATATAAGCTCACTGTCATCCTCAGGTGAGGATGCTTGTGTACTACCTCATTGACTTAAAAGACCTAGCCTAATGTCTAATTTCCTCCTTTTAGGTACTTTTTCTGCTAACTGAGATGAAGTGCCAAGCTACGTTGTTATACCTTATTCAATGTCACAAAAGGCATGTGTAGCCTATGTATCACTTTCTTTGTTTTTGTGAGAGTAGGTGGTTGTTGACACCTAAAAATTCCAACGTATTGAATTTAACCAAATATCGATAAGGACGTGAGGATAAGGACAATCAGAAAGATTGGACCTAATTTGTCCCATATTTAGGCAAAATGGGTCAAGTATGCCTAACAAGCCTTATTGGGCCCAATTAACCAAGAAATGGCTGGACAAAAAATGATAGTGGCATATGGTCCATGGAGTTTAATGTTAACGGACGCCATAGTCCTATTGAGAATCTGACCTATATCCAACAAGTTATGCCCAAAAGAGTAAATTTTGAGCTTCCTTGTAGCCCTATTGAGACCTATTGGGCTATGACGGTCGAGAAAATGGACTCACATGTTAGTGCCGACAGAAGCCATGTTGATAAGGCCACAAATGCCAAAAAATGGACATGGTGGCAAAATTCCATTTCAGCCTTTCTTGGACCTGAGCAACCGAGAGCCGGCCCAAAAACAAAATGACATCAACTTAAGGTCCACCCGACTTAATGTCAAGGGACGACAAAGTCGGATCGAAAATCCAATCATTATCTGGCAAGTTATGAGAGAAAATAAAAATTTAAATTTCTCTCAAGCTAGTCATGTCGGGGGCAAAATGGTCAAGATGACCTAAGAGCAGACCCAATTGTCAATAATTTAAATCTTTGAATCCCTATTAACGAGCCTAGCTCTATCTTCACAAAAAGACTATGGTTTGATAAAAAATCAATTTAATTGCATTTTTATACAATTTTCGTACTAATCAAGACCTAAAATTTTATAGGGCCGATAAAATCACGTTTATCATAGTTATAATGCAATTTGGAAGCCCTCAGTTATAGATCTTGATGGACCATGCAATTTATAGATATGGGCACATTTCATAGTTTTAAATATTTTTGGAAAAGAATTATTTTCCACCATCGGATTTGGAGCATCCCAATGAAAATTAGGTCAATCATTGACCTAACCTCCAGCCGTCGTGACCAGCCAGCTGGATTACTTCAAGGTTAAGTTTTGCCCAGATAAGCTTTCTATAATCAAGGAAAAGATGAAGAAAGAAGAGAATAAGTAAGAGAGAAAATTTCCTACTTGTGTTAACTCTCAAAGGAGGCCGCGGAGGCCACCTCCTGTCAGCATGCCAGCCTCCTACCCTCAGCTCTATAAAAACAGCAGCTCAAGACCAGGTCCGGGTTAGCGATCCAAGGAGAGAGAAAAGGAGCAGCCGCCATCTTCTTCCAGCTGCAACCAAAACCTCACCTCGCAAGAGGAAGAAGAGAGGAGGAAGAAGAAGGTGAGACCCATCCTTAACAATGTAACCCTTCCACCTCCCTACCCTTTTTCCTTCTCCTCCACCCTCTTTCCCTTAGCTGAACCTACCTCTATCCCTTCCTCTTCCTGCCAGCACACAAACAGGCCCTGTGCGACTCCCTTTCGGCCCTTAACCTGCCCCTAAACCAGCCCTTAATCGGTCCCTTAAATAGTCCTTGCGCAGCCCTCCTTCAGCTAGTCCAAACCGGACCCAAACAGCCCCTGCGCAGCCCAGTTTCAACCCCAAACAGGCCCCTTAAACAGGTCTACACAGCCCCGTTTTGGCCTACTGCCGAACCCCTACATTTGCCCCTAAACAGATCACCAACTGACCATAAAACAGTCCTTACACAGCCCCTAAACAGGTACTACACAGTCTCTACACCGACCCCTAAACAGATCCTTACACCGACCCCTACAGGTCACAACCAGACCCTAAACTAACCCTTAAACAGCCCCCCCCCCAACAGGTCCCCTTCCACAGCCTGCCAACAGCCTCAAAACACCACCTGCCTCGGTCTGCCTATAGACCCAAAACAGGTCACCGATCAGTCCCTACACAGTCCCGATCAGATCCCCCAAACCAGTCTCTCTCAAACAGGCCCTCAATCAGTCCGCAAATAGGTCCCTACAACGGCAGGCCCTCAATCTCCACCCAAAACAGATGGCAAAAGGAAAAGATCAGGACACAACGAGGCCATCCGGGTCCAAGAACACTCAAGCCAGCCAAACCAGGCCCATAAAAACATGAAGCCAGCCAACCGGGCTAAAATAGACATTAATCAACTGTTGAACCAAAAAATCTCAAGCAAAAAAAGCGGGGGTCAAACACGTGCGCGTGTCAATCGGTAGAAAAAAACCAATATCAGTTTTGTCAAAACCAAACATGGAAAGAAATAAATTCTGATCGGTTAAATCTTTAACAATTTGCTAAGACGAGCTAGTTCCCTTTGAGATAGACAAATGAGGTCTCCCTAATGGTTAACTCAACCTGATCGGAAAGACAGTTGAAGAAATCAATTGCCGAAAAAAAAGAACAAAGCCAAAAACACTTTTTAACACTGTCGACATCACGAAACAACACCGATGTCGACGCTAAAATCAAGTCTGAAGGGCCCCTTGTTCACCAAACAGGATAGAAACAACACTAAGGGCCTTTTGCCTCGGTCGACGTCGCGAAACGACGTCGACGTTGCTGTCAAAACCGAGTCCGAAGGCACCCATGAGCAGAGAATGGTCCAAGGCGTGTTCACCACCGTTGACGACGCGAAACGACGTCGACGTCGCTGCCAAAACCAAGTCTGGAGGTGCCTATGCACAGAGGATGTTCCAAGCATGGAATGCGATCTCCCGAGAATCTCTCGAGTTCTCTCGAGAATCTCTTTTTCTCCACGCGTCCGAGAAACGAGATCACCGAGATGAGAATATCTATATAGTACCTCTTGTAACTTGATATACTCCACCTATTACTATCTCTAACTTGTTAGATGACCTTGTTAAGTTTGTCTCATATATTGCCAATTTTATTATAGCATTCATCCAAATATTCATCTAGACATTATTGTTTGATAAAATTTTATAACTTAATATTTTTATGACTATTTATGTACAATTGACCCAAAATGTCCCTAATCACCTATTCATATTATTCAAGATGAAGCTTTAGTCTAACGTAAGATTCCTTGTATGTCTTCTATTAACAATAGTTCATCATCTCTGTAATAAACTTTTAATTCTCTCTTAGTTTATTTTGATATTTAAAATGAGTTCCCTTATCCTTTTTGAAGAGATAACATGCCATTTTACACTTAAATATACACATTGATTGGTATTTATGAGATCCAATCTCTCGAGATTTTTCCGATATCTATTCTTTTTAGTCTTCATGAGATAAAATATAGAAACGAGATAGCAATCCTTGAGTAAGGTATACCTTACATAAATGAAATCCTAGATCTGATCTCTCGAGATTTTTTCGAGAATCTCATGAGATCTCTTCTCTTTCACCCTTCCGAGATGAAGCCGAGATCCGAGACGACAATCCTCGATTCCAAGGCATGTTCGCCTCCGTCGACGTTGCAACACGACATCGACGTCGCCGCCAAAACCGAAGCCGAAGGCGCCTATGCACGGAGGTAGGTCCACGGCATGTTTGCCATCGTCGATGTCGCGAAACGACATCGACGTCGCTGCCAAAACCAAGCCCGAAATTCCCTTGTCCACAAAACAAGAAAGAAACAAAGTCAAGGACCTTTCGCCTCCGTCGACGTCGCAAAACGACGTTGACATCACTGCGAAATTAAGCCAGAAGGTACCTATGCATCAAAAGAAGTCGGTCGTTTTGGCTGTCGCCGTCGTCGGACTTAAACAGACGTGACTGACTTCCCCTTTTGCCGCTGTCTCCGTAAGAGAGAACCGCTAGGAAAGTCCTTTGCCGACGAAGGCTAGAAAAGGGGAGATTTGGGAAGACAGAGAAAGAAGAAGAAAAGGCACCGCCATGACAAGTTTCCTCCGTCGGAGTTTCCTTTGAAGCCCACTGCCACCACCGCCTTCAGGATCTGCTGTCGGGCTCGCTGCCGTCACCGAGGGAAGGACTCCGTTGCTGTGCGGTATGCTGTCTCCCTTCGTCGATTGTCGTCACCGGATTGTTAGGCTGCTATTGTCACCAGAACAGAGCGCCTTTGCAATGCTTCCACTGTGAGAGAATGGAGAACGAAGGAGGAGGAGAAGAGCCATTGTCTACTGTCACCGCTAGTTTAACCCGCCATCGCCATCATCACTGCCGGGGCAACAACCGTCGGAGTTGTCGTTGTCGCCTACGCCTTCGCGAACCGCCGCTGGCCGCGCGGTTCTGTCGTGACAAAACAGAGGAGGAAGAGGAAAAGGGGCCGCCGAATACTACCGCTACCTCAAGACTAAGCCGCCGCCGCCACCATCCGGATCCCCTGTCACCGCCAGAACATGTTCCAACCAAGATCACCGCAACAACCTCCGCTTTTGCAACCGTTGTCGCCGTGCAATTCCGTTCGTGAGAGAGACAATTGGGGAAAGAGAGAGTCGCACGGGCGTCGATTCTCGAGTGACCAGCGCACCCGGTTCAACTCCCAGTCAACGACGACAAAAACTCTTGGGTGAACAGTAAAAAATAGAAAAAAAAATAGCCGCGCGGCCGTTAAGTTAGATTAAAATCAACCATGAAAATTTAAGTGATTAATACTATTAAGAACAAATCTTAATGATAAAATTTTATTTAAATCAAACAAAAATGCTAACCAACACAAAAACATGAAAATTATTTCCAATAAACAAATAAAAAAGAGATCAACCCAAAAAAAATTTGTCTAAATCACAAATGATCAAAGACATAAACAAATCAAATCAAATCTCAAAAAAAAAGAAAAAGATCAATGAACCCAAACTAAAAAGTTTGTATTAAGTTCAACCAAAATTTATCTCATAAGGCCACGAGGATATGTCTTCCAACTTTGTGTTTATGTGAATGAATGACTTTCATTCGATATGTTGCTATGACGATTAATCAAGTGTGTTCGAGTATTTGCTCGATGTAATTAACACTGATATATCGCAAGTCTAGTAAAGAGAGCTCAAATTTTATTTTCAAAAAACTCAAAAAACCTCACAAATTAAATTGTGGATCAAATCATCTAAATGATGGGTGATACCTACATCGACACTTACCAAATCTGTCGAACAATCGCCATTTCTATAAAATAATATCACATCAAATTAGCTAATACTCTTATGAATACCACATATTTTAATAGTAGTCAATGCTAGCTCAAAAAAAAGAAAAGAAATTTAAAAAAAATTCTAATCCCACCAAATTTTCTTTCCTTTCCTCTTTTTTAAAATTGAGAGGTTTCAAGACCAGCCCAACTGACTTAATACAAACAAAATACACATCTAATTCAAATATGGAACAACAACGAATTAAATTCTAAATAGTTAAGTTCATTAAATTGTGCGCTCCATTAGACGGCTATTTCGGATCCACCCCGGTATGTCGCATTCTAGACGTAGACATGGGCAAGTTCTCCATTGTTAACGAATCCTTCCCCAGATGTGGTGAGTCGAAAAACTATACCTACAAAAAAGTAAATCTCATTTGATCAAAGGTAGATCATTCATGCCACCATGTTCAATCTTTCCCTTAAATCTTATAAAGATATATACGGGGAAATGAACACTATAATCATGCCCATTCGGGATCAATATTATCACCTTAGTGTCAATGGCAAATACGCCACACAACAATGTACTTATGCTTCACATTCAATAAAGATGAAATTTCAAGTGCCGAGTGCTGATGCCTACGTTAAGTTTAAGCATTCCAATGTTTATCCAATGGACTCGCAAACCCAAACAAAAATAAACAAGATAATAATGAACATAAAATACAATTCATTAAATCTAGAAAATACGTTAAAACCGGCCATTAAAACTATAAATTCAATCTTAAGTCACCTAATCCATGGAATTAAATCATCAATCAAGTGACAATTAAAATAACTTCAAACAAACAAAATAAGCAAACATCAAAAATACCTTAAACATTTAAAATCAATCATTTAAAATTAAAGAATCAGAATTAAAAAGAAGAAACCAAACCCTTAATTTGGAAGACACCACAAATAAATTAATCAAACTTGAAGCTAATTAAACCAAAACCAAAAATCAAACATGTAAATCACCATACATCATGAAAAAAATAATGAAAGCATATCAAATATCTAACCTAAAACATCCAAGCCACAACCAAGTGATTTAATTCTAAGACACTTTAAATCACTCATTAAATTCCAAAACTGAAATAAAATAATTCCAACCGAATCAAAATTCAATCAAAATTGAAAACAAACTCAAACATGAATTCAATCAACGTCAAATATGAAAACAAATTCAAACATAAATTCAATTAACATCCAATCTGAAAACAAACTTAAACCAAAATAAAAAACAACATCAACCAAAACATCTCAACTTGTTTGCATCTCATCAAGCCCACAAGGTTACCATCTTTGTGTTCATTTTTTATGCAGATGTATGTCTTATGCAAAAATTGCTATGACGGTTAATCAAGGGTTTTCAAGTCAGTTACTCAATGTAATTAACTTCGGATATTTGCATCATCCGATGGAGAGAGGCCAAAATTAAATTTTCACAATACCTGATAACGTCGGTCTATATTTTACACATATCACCATAGTTGTCAAGGCGACAAGACACCCAAGGCGTTAAAGGGTACCGATTCTGCTTAGACGACAAGGTGGCCGCTTAGGCGTCGCCTAGGCGATCAAGGCGGTATTCAAGGAAGATTGAGTCGGGAGGTTGTTATACATAAAAATAAGCATAAATATAATTATACTTTTATGTTATAATTAAATATGAGTGTTTTATCTATGTACATAAGTAAATTGATGTGTGTGTGAAAGAGAAGAGAGTTAAATAAATTTTCAGGGGGTGTAACCCCCCGAAAGAAAAAAAGTATGCAACAGTATAAGTGATCTTATATATGTAATTATGAAAGTGTGGATATTTAGTTTTCGATAAGGAGTTAATCTTGGTAAATTAAGTGAGTCATAGAGAGAAGAAAGAGCTGAAAAATAACTTAATTAAGTATATAATATATGTTTATAATCATAAATCTTAAATATGTATGATAGTGTAAGTGATAGTAAAATATATTGATATATTCAAACTAACATTAAATAAGTGTCCCTTGTGACGGGTATCAAGAGGGCAAAATCCCTCAAAATTATTTTTTAATCATGTAAAAATACCTTAGGCACCTTGCCTGAGCGCCTTGGGCGTCTTTTTGGCCCCAGACAAGGCGCCGTTGAAAAAGCGTCTTGCCGCCTAGGCGAGCGCCTTCACAACTATGCATATAACCCGAACTAGGTAGTATCTTTATGGGATATCACCTATTTTCCTAAGTAATCTGAGAATCCAAAAAGTTCTTTAAAATCAAGGTTTCACAATTGTGTAGCTAGGGCTGGAGTTGGACCTACGAGTAGGGATGTGGTTTGGGCTACCACTAAGGCTGAAACTGAGGGTGGTATATGCCGAGTAGTAGGAACAACCTACTCCATGAGTTCAGCCTCAACACTATCAAGCTCTCCTTCAACCAATGCATGGTCATCTGGGTCAAACTCTGGTAATACCCTCCATTCTCTCTCCTCCACCCAAGCAACAAGTGGACACTCCTAGAATAAGTAGTCCACATTCACCTCAAGTGCCTAGGACTCTACAATAGCTCTCTCCTTATAAGGCCTCCTGTAAATTGAGCAAATCTCTCTTCTGTCAACTTATGGTTGGCCTTGATGTTCTTGAACCGCAAACGCACGTTGTAGTGACAGAGTACCAACTTCTCTAGCCTATCAGATCTCAACATGTTCCTTCTCTTGGTGTAAATAACACTGAATGCGCTTCAGCTCCTCTCACAACGTGAGGAACTGGTACTCTGGCTCAAGCTTGGCTCGTTTATTTTACACGAGTTCGAGTTCGAGCTCGAGTTTTAGCGAGTATGTGGAACCCTTGTTCAAGCTTAGTTCGTTTATTAATCGAGCTAAGTCGAGCTCGAACTCGAGTAGTAGTTAGACTAAAATTTAATTCACATTCAAGCTTAAACCATATACAAATTCGTTTATAAAACTCAAAATCAATGAAAAGTCATTTGTGAAACTCAAATTTTAGCTCATTTGTGAAAATCAATCTAAGTTTAAACTCAAATTTTGAATTAATTAATATATTTAAGTGACAATATATAATTATTAATACTTATAATTTAATTTTTAAAGATAAATATATAATATAATATTTAATCGAGCTACTCGCGAGCTTATCGAGCCGAGCGGGAGTCTGTTCAAACTCGGCTCGTTTAATGAGTTGAGCTTTATTTTTTGTTCAAGCTTGTTCATTTAACTTAATAAACGAGCCAAGTCGAGTTTTTATCGAGCCGAGTTTCGAGTTACTTGTTGAGTGTATTGGTTTGTTTGCACCCCTATCAATATGTGCATGGCAATGAAAGTTAGTAGATTTCATCCACTTCTTGTGCTCATTTACACCCACCATTCACTTGAAGAAAAATAAAAAACAATAAAATACTATTAGTGTTGTCAAATAAAAATATTCTTAACAACAAATTATTACAAGTTAAATGTCAACACTAAGAGAAATTTTATCACAAGAGTATCTCAAATTTGGATCTGAATACACTTTGATCCTCATCTTGTATGATTGTATCTAAAAAATTATAAATGTTACAGAGTTAATTTCTTCTTTTTAAAAACAAGTTCAACATTCTTTCGTTACTTACTTCTAACTCGGCCTCTATCCTATCATGTTGTCTTTAAAAGCCTTTTAACGACTAATAATATACCCCACAAGACCTCACTGTCACTTGCTCACATTTCCTTCATATTGGATCTTGGGGTCTAAGAAGTATCGTGCATTCAAAACATGATATAAGATAAGAACAAAAATTTAACAATGATCCAACATTTAAATTAAAGAAAAAGAAATACCTAATGCATACACATCATAGTGCAATGTCCTATCCCATAGCATCTACAATTTTTCACCACTTTTTGTAGTCTCTAAAATTCTTCTTGTTAATCTTCATCTTTGTCCTATCCATGGCATCATACAGATTACTTATCTGAGTCCACAAACTTCAACACATTTACCAGTGGCTCAATGATGAACAAATAATATTGGATCCTCTCCCAAAAATGCTTGTCCATGATCAACCTCTCCATCTGTGCTAAGATCTCTAATTGGTTCATCCTAATATGCAAATCAAGAGCATGGTACTTGGCAAACCTAGAGCCCATCCTAATGTCTAACCCCGATACCAGTCTCCCCAAGGTTGTAAAGCTCTGCTGATCTCTTTGTGATGCCATGTTCTTCGCCTCCAATCCTTCACATACCACCTCCGAGCATCTCAAGTGTGGCACATGCCCCAATTTCTCCAAGTTCTCCTTCCAAAATCACCACTGCCAGTCAGGGTGGCACCCACACTTCTCCACTGCTGAGACCCATACCCTCCATTCATCCACGCTCATACATCAGCATCATCAACAGCCACAAGCGGTCACAGCCAAAGCCACCGTCACTGTCGCCCTCCATCCAGATCTCTCCCTTGGCAATTGTAGAAGCCTCCCGTTTCTCCTCCCCAAGCACCACAGATATCATGAACACCTCTTTGGCCACCCCGTCGGCCCTTCACCACCATCGCCGGTATCAGGGCATCCAGCAGCCACATATGATGACCTCAGGAGGGAAGGTAAACCTCGGTGCGCTGCATCTCCTCCTACTTCTCCCAAGCCACCCATCTTTCCAAATGAAGGCAAAGTAGCCTCCGTTCCTCCCCGAATAGGCGTTGAAGCCCCAAGACGCTGTAGCAGAGAATTCACTTCTGCTAGAGCCTGAGTAGGAGGTGTCGGTTTTGGTGAAGGGTGTGTTTAGCCTACCATGTTGACAACATCACCATAGGTGGAGACAGTGTGATGGTTAGTGGGCAGGCATGCCGTCGGAAGCGGTGTGATCTTTCTTCCTACAAGTATATTGTGGAAGGACGTAAAGATCCCGCAAGGTAAAAATTCATTAGCATCTACTTTTGGATACCGGATGTTCGGTTCTTTTCAACTTATCCCTAACCTTAGATGTTTCATTTACAGCCTTACAGGTGTTACTGGAATTATCTAACTTCATTCTCCCATTTATTTGATTTGCTTGCTTGATTTCAGCACTCTGCCCCGTGATTCTACAAAGGCTATTGACAATTTTGTCAAGGTTCCTGTCAGTTCTCCTCAACTCTTAAACCTGATTTTATTGGTGACAGCCTACTTGGATTTAATTTTTCTTGAGTTATCCAATGCGATAATTTATCATCCTCCACTCAACTTTGGGTGAAAAAAAATTTTGCCTTACTTGCCTGACACTACAGAACGTATCACATTATAACCATATAACCATTGAAAGATAAAATTATAAAAGATAAATCAATAGAAATGCTATCTACTACAGCAGCCAGAAGAGGTGCGACGAAGAACTTGAAAACAGAAGTAAATCGTTTGTACAACAATGTAAACATGTGATTTTATATAGCATATATATAACATATATATCGTAATATATGTTTTTATATAAACAAGGAAATATGATCTGTCTCATCATTCATCTTTGTTAACTTATAGTTGAAAAAATTAGAATTTATAATATAAACAAAATATGTTATAATTATTATCGAATGTAAACATAGTACAATTTTATAAATAACATAAATATTTAAATCAAAACTTTAATAATTCTTGGACTTTGATTAATATAGACAATAATAAAATATAAAAGATAAATGTGTGACCTTCATTCTATGACATGAACATAAGTACCTTTTAAAAATTAAATCCATTTATTGTGATTTTTTTAATTTATTTGTACAATTATTTTACTAAATAAGAAAAAACAATTAATGTACCTGTTTTTTCTATTTTTACAGTATACCCACAAAATTTATATAGATTAAAATGTTAATAAATATGTTAATAATAAAAGATAATTTATATTTACAAAACAGATGTTGAGAATTACCATATATCTATCGTTGGTCGCTTAGTTCACAACAATAAATTAAACTCAAGATAAATGCGTGTAAAATACATCCACAAAAAGTTAATATGTATAATTATATTGTTTAGCATAAACTTGTAAGATAAATTTAATATGATAAAATATTTAAATATATCATTTACTGTAATTTTCAGACAAAATTTACTATTATAAATATTATAAAATTTAATGCACACAATTGCGAAGCACGTCGCTTATGACTAGTGTGTTCAGTAGATGTCAACATCTTTCTCCCCTTTTCTTGGTTTTTGTTTCTAAAAGAGATTACTTGAATTAAATAAACAACAATTTTTTATTCACTTCAAATCTCTCCACAGTTGGAAATAACCAAAACCCAAGTTTTTGGCATAGCTTTCATAAAAATAGTAATTGATAAAGCAGGAAAAGTTCCATGCCAATAAATCAAAAAAGAAAATATATACATATAAAGGATTCAACAGTAAGCATAATAGTACTGTAAAAACACAATTCAATGGTAAGCATAGCAGCACTGCAATGCAAAAGCATATTCATGATCAAAGAATATTTTTTAACTCACAGTTCCCACAGGTAATTGGATGCCTCATGATTTCCTCCAATGAATATTGTCGGATATGGAGCTACTTCTTTTCCAGAGTAGTACTTCCAGAAAGAGTTCATTCTTCGATACTTTGGTTTGACATTCAGGCTGTCTAAATCACTTTCATATCTCACTGCCTGATTAGGAAACGGCCACAAATAAACAATTTGAACAATGCCTCTAACAAAATTAGATGCACCATTAAGATATCATGAGCAAATGTTTGAAAATTTAAATAAATATAAAAAAGAATGTGGTACACATCTTAAGAGGTGGTTTGCATTATTAGTGGCAGGTAATGCATGCCTTGAGTCTTACCAACAGATTTTTATTTCAAAATAACAACAGAAGTGTCTTCACGCCCTCACCACCACCATCCATTATGGCGATGGTATCTTTCACTTGGAATACATATTTTTAACATAATGTTTATTATTTTTACAACGAGAGTTAATTTTATTCAATAAAATAACAGAAAGCATCCTCTATTTATCATTGAAAATAACAATGTTCAAATTATACTGATCATCAGTGAAAAAGCAAAATAAAAAAATTAAACTTGACAAATTTAAATTTAATCATTTCATAAAATAATTAGCTACAAGCTTTTAAGGCACATTATTTAATTTAATATTGACATATATAAGGCTACTGACATTGAAATTTAACTTTATATCTTACTTTCACATAATTGTGAGATTTTTCTCTTGTGATCGTGTGAATATATAAATTGAAAAAATTGTCAAACATGTTACATAAATTTCAAAAATTGTGTCACTCTTACCAAAGAGATTAAATACCGTTTGATTTTAAAAGTTATACTAGCGTAGAAAAGTATGACTTTTAAATAAAGCTATACAAGGTCAAAAAAATCAAATACAAGCACCCTATAAATCATGGAATGTCAGCCGCCGACCCTACCCAACCCAGTTGGTTTTGGTCCCAATCAATCCAATCGGATCCCCCCATTTTCTCGACCCAGCCGAGTAGGGCCAGATCGGCAATCAGGTCACCAACCACAACTTAGCTGTTGGCGCCCCCAAGGTCTAATTACATCTCCACCCCCTCCCCCCATACTCTCTCACTCTCTCAATCAATCTAATAGCTCTCTCTCTCTCTCTCTCTGAAACTCTCTAAAATTCTCAATTTCTCACAACATTTCAAGAATGTAAACATTCTTTTTAGCTAATTATCTTACTAGCCTTTTGTGTTAAATTTATTTTTAAAATTATTGTTATATCAATTTTTTATTAAAAATATTTTCTTTGAGCCGTGACATCCAAACCACCGGCTAAGGCTGAAGTGATATCGCTTTGTTACATTGTAATTTGATAGACATGGCACAAAAGAAAATACAATATAAATATTATGATAAAGTTATTTATGGTAAAAATTTCCAATTGAAGTATAACATTGCCAAAATGAAAGGGAACATCGCTCTATGCAATCGGGCCCCACCTAAGATAAGAGCAAAGTTTTGTACATTTTTACAATCTATTGAACATGCGAATGAAACTACACGGCACAAAGATACTATCCAGGAGAAGAATTTTTGGCCTTCCAACCATGGAGTAAATTGAACGAGAATGTCCGGTGACCAAGGAAAGTAGATTATCAAAAGGTTTTAATGATGGTATATATAGTTTAATTTTTAATCAAATTGACTACTCTCAATTTTTTCAGTTATTTTTTTCTAAATAGAAAATAGTCAATGCAAAGAAAGCTAGTTACAAGTCCTTTGCGGATGAAGACATGCACCAACGAATTAGCAAATACATGGATCAAGGTTCTGAAAGTGAACAAAGATCTACCAATGAAGTAGAACGAGAGATCCATAATCTCAAAAGGGATGATAACTCATAGGTAGGTTATATGGATCCACAAGTCACCCAGCCAAAACAGAAATAAATAACAATCATAACCGAAATAAAGAATCTGAAGTTGTGCAAGAAAACAATTAGTTAGGCCACTTTTAGATGATTTTTATACAGTAACATACCAGTCAATATAGCAACGAAACCGTGATACAAGAACATGATTGATATTAGTGTGAATGTTGATAAAGAAGTTTCTGAACCAACAAGTAGTTATGTTATTAAGTCTTGTTATATACTAAGAGGTTACTTCTTTAATGTTATTCGAGACCCATGTTCAAATATATGGTCTTAATATGTAGCTGGCTAACGAATGGATCACGACAAGCAGCAAAGTATGAAGATTTAGCCTTGATTGTAATAAAAGTCCTAAGCCAAATCACATCGACTTTAAGATGTGAAAGAAATTAGTCAACATTTAACCTACTCCATACAAAGAAGAAAAGAGGTTGATATCAAATAAGTAGGAGCAACTAGTCAATTGCCACTACAATATGCACTTGAAATAGGCTGAAGGAGTATCAAAAGGAGAAACAAAGATGAAGAGATAAAGCCATGGATAGGTGAGTCAATCAATAGCTATAGCTGATGAAGATATCAACTTACATGAAATCTTTGACAAGAAGAATACATTGCAAGTATGGGTTAGTGATCAAGAAGGACAAGAAGAACCAGAGTTCAACGTAGAAAACCAAACTAAGACTGTAGAAGAGCTGTCATAATCTTTGGAATTTTGGATTCCTCCAACATTGTGAAAGAACTAGAAGACTAGAGAATCTTCACAACAAGATAAAAAATCTAAGAGTAAAAGTAAATAGATTATGATTGATCCCTTGAAGATTACAGATCAAGATACTACGAAGACACATCGAAGCCAAACATTAAGTGCTAAACATCAAATTATTCAACGTCAAAGAGTAACAGTACTGACCCATTCAATGACGAAAATACATCTCCAACACAACTAGGGTGTCTACAGATCCTCTACTTTTTCCCTCACCAATGCACTTCAAGGCTAAGGAACATTACACACATGTCACACAAGATTATGATCATGTCATGCAGATGCAAAGAGAAAAAGACACAAGTAGACGCAATCTTCAACATTATAAATGTTATGAACTTGAGTCTTTTCAAGACTCTTGGGTTTGCACATTTCACCAAGAGCGTTATAACATGTTACAAGATAGTTATGGTTCTAGTAGTTTCATACAATTCGTTTATGGGGATGGAACTTAAAGAGAATATCTTAAGATAATTCAAAAGGAAAGACTATAATATAATCAAGAATTAGGTTGTTCCTCTTATTTCCCATCAAAATAAAATTGTTCCTCTTAAAAAAATACATAACAATTTAAGGACAAGCTCTTTTCACCAACCTCTTTTTTTTTGTCATGAGTGGCCGAGTGGCCAAGGACGCACTGCACTGCGCGTAGGCAAGGGATCAAGCACCCGCTCAATCCCCACTTGGAACCGTCCCCCGACGAACGGTCGGCCCTCCGCTGGCCCTCGAACCCCCGTCCATGCTCCCCATGAGTAGGGGACGCACCAACCGACCTAAGGTCGGCCGGCAAGACTGCTTTATTGGCCATTTAAAAAGTGCCCACTTTGAGCACTTTGAATGGCAAGCACCCAAAGCGGGCACTTTGCCCGCTTAAGCACCCAATCTGAATCTATTTAGCCTGATCTGTCCTCCTATTACCCCACCCTCATTCCTCCTAGCCTATTTCTTCTTTTATGTCTTTTTTTCTAGTTTGGAAGACTATATTGACTATTTTGACTTGTATACTATTTGGTCCTCTTGGCCTATTTCCACCACCTATTCAACCCATTTTAATTATATATTATATTAATCGATACTTGTATTTTAACTTGTATTAACTGTATACTTGTATTTGAAAACTGTTTTAACTGTATACAATATAATGTATATTGTTTTAACTTTAGAGTCAAGTTGTCTCATTAATTTATTAATTGTTTAAGTGAAATGATAAAGTTTATGTTTATGTTTATGTTTATATATGTCTTATTAATAGAATTTTTTGTTGTATTTGGTGGGCTGGCCACAGACTGTCTCAACTAATCTTACCGCTTAAGCACCGCTTAAGCCGTAAAGGGAACCTTGGTCGTTTTGGTTGCTTCGTCACCTTGACAACTATGATCCTCAGTAGTTGCGTGTCTCTTTGCCTTCATTTTCCTTCTTTTTTCCAGTCCAACAATCCTATGTACTTTCTCTTTTCTTATTAAATAGAATTCTGGCTCTTGCCATTACAAATATGTGTGTGTGTGTGCGCGCGCGCGTCTTTCCAGTCTACAAACTAACCTAAATTTAAAAGCTTTCTTAGAAAAAGAACTCCAGTTCCATATGGGCCATATAGCTTCTAGCAAAGCCATCTAGAGTTGACAGACTCGTGTTATTTCTTCTCTGTTTTCTGGTCGCTTCGGAAACAAAGTGTTATCTGAAGCATAAATATTCCTTGCAACGAATAAGAGACACGACGGATAAGAACCTGGAAGTCGCCGCAGCAAATCAGAAGGTCTATCTTGGTGTTTTCCACACTCTCCATGTATTGCAATGTAGCATACACGTTTTCGAGTTCGCCGTGCATGCATCCTTCCACTGCTATCTGCACACGGCGGGCAGCCGCCACCCAAAAGGATAATCCAAAGAAGAGGCATGTATCAATATAGAGGACGGGAAAATGTGGTAAGAAAGAGGTAAAGAACCACGGGGAGGTCCAACTAGATCCCAAATGAACGGGAATTGACAAGCAGGTCTACCTTCATGCCGCGGAACGAGGGTTTCGTAGTGGGAGAGCATGGCACGTTCCGGGAGGGCTATCTTTTATATTGTCTTGTCATTTATTTTCTCTTCTTAAAAACTATAATGTCTATTGTACAGAATATAACTAATACGGATATCTAATTTATGTAATTAAAAAATAAATAAAATATACATGACTATTATAAAATTTAAATAATAAGTCAAATAAAACATAAAAATTTTGTAATATTTGACTAATATTATATCTATATTGTCTTTTCTTTTTATCAAAATTATAATGATTACCGTGAAAAATATGACTAATCGGTACGTAATTAATATATTTATTCAAAAAATTAAACATATTTTTAGTAAATAATATAAATAATAATTACATAGAACTTTAAAATTTTAAAAAAAATTAATAGAATATATAAAAAGTATAATGACTACCGTGCAAAAAAGAACTAAACAGAAATAAATTAAAAAAATTAAACAATAAGATAATAAAAAAATTTAAATAAAAAAATAAAAATAATTACTAAAAACTTACCAAAACATAAAAATTATTAAAATAATACTTAAAATTAAAAATAATTAGTATAAACTTTATATTGTTTTATATTTTATCAAAAAAATTTACTTCCGTGCAGAATGAAACTAATAAGTTGTTGTAATTAATATATTTAAACAATAAATTATATATTTTTGGGAAAATAATAACAATTACGTAAAATTTTAAAAATTAAAAATAAATGATTAATATTTTAAATTTAAATTTCAGAGTAAATAAAGTTATATAAATTAAGTGGGCACGTTTATTATTTTTAATATTGATACTTTATTTTTTAAAAAATAGTATCAAAATTAATACAGTAACATTCTTAATGCTCTAACTAGACAATAACAAACAACATGTGATTTACTACCTTTCCTAAATGTGCCCTGTCCAAGTATTCGATGGGCACACTACACGTCTGGCAGCATCGATGGTATCTGGAGCGGTTGTTCGCAGGGGCGACAGAGATTCAACGGTATCAGCGGACAGTCGGAGACCAACCGATCCAGTAAAGATACGGATACGTTTCATTGACACCCTGTTTGATAATATTATTAAGTATCTGTCATTATGATTAATTATATATAATTTAAAATTTATAATGTAAATAAAACATATTATACAATATAAGTGTCTAACTTGTATTACTTTTGATAATGATATTCTAATACTTAAAAATATTAATATCAATATTAATATAATATCAAAAATAAAAATTATAACTAAACAGGATTTAAATTTTTAATTTTTTATATTACATCATGAAATTATATCATTTACTCGATGTCTTATTATACTCAATGTCTGCTATTCGTTGGATCAGTTAAGATGCATGTTTTTAGCAATGGGTTACATTTGTTGTATCAATTTGTTTACTGGTGATGAGAATTGGTGGCGCCAATCAAGTGATATACTTTAATTATTTTTTTATCGGTTTTTATTACCGGTTACACCTGTGCATAAAATAAGAAAATTATATCCAGGTCCTTGACCGGCATCTGGATCCCAGCGCGGCCTGGTCTTCTCTATCAGCCGCGAGCTTGGATAAAACGTTCTCCCTCTCCTTCCTTATCTCTTGTCTTCTTAACCCTCTCCTTGCTTGCCATCTGTGATTCCGCCAGCCGCGGTGGCCGCTGGCCTGTTCGAAATCCATGGCTACAACCTGCACGACGATGTTACCGGGCCGCTGTATGGCCCCTGACCGTTCGAGGCCTCGTCTGCAGTGCGGCGGCTGGCTCTCCATTGCCACTCCCACCCGCCGGCTGACCCCCACGGTAAGGGCCACAGCAGCGGCGGAGGCGCCTGCGCGGGCGGCGTCACCGACGAGGGTCGTGTTGGTGGACAAGTCGGAAGCCGACAAGGTGCACCGCCTGAAGACGGCCTACATCGAAAGAATCGTCCCGATTCTCAAGGAGGAGTTCGGCTATACTAACATGCACGAGGTCGGACGAGCACTGTCAATTCCGCCTTATATGGTGGGTCGTGGCGATTTTTGTGGTAAGAGTTTAGGTGATCTTGCAGGTGCCCAAGGTGGAGAAGGTGGTTGTTAACTGCGGGATGGGGGACGCGGAGCAGAACTCCAAAGGATTAGAGGCCGCAATGAAGGACCTAGCGGCTATCACGGGACAGCGGCCGGTGAAGACGAGGGCGAAGCAGTCTATCGCCACCTTCAAACTTCGGAAGGGCACTACCATCGGCATTGCCGTCACGCTTCGCGGCAAAGTAGGTTTACTTTTTCTCTCTCTTTATAATAGCCTTTCAGCTTTTTCTATCGTTTCATGTGGGTTCTCGTTTTCTTAGATTCATTTACAAGTACTTCAGTTAATCCGTTGGACTGAAATAGGTAAAATGAAGATCGTAAGGTTTTTGTTTATAGTTACTAAAAAGCTTTTCTGTTATTAGACAACAATGGAGGTGCAATATCCTTTTAATGAATTTATGATTAATCAGACAGACTAGGAATAAGATAGAACTTCTTGTGCAGGACTGGTTAAGGTGGTGTTTGTTTTAGCTTGATCTGAAAATCCTAACTCTTAATTTCATGTCTAACATCTTAACATGTGGGAGAAAGTGTTAAACATGATTAAGATATAAGTGATCAACATTGTTTGATAAAATATCTAAATTAAGATCTTATTAAGATGGATGGACATCACATATATGCATTGTAATATATATGTTAATAGAGCATATTATGAATATACAACTTAGACCATACATCAAATATAAAAGGTTGACATGCATAATATTTTATTAAATACTAATATGTATAAAAATATTTAAGTAGTTTATAAAATTAAATAATTTAAAATAATTTAAAATAATTTAAAATAATATAAAAATTATTCTAAACATGTGTGCATCAGAGAGAGAGAGAGAGAGAGAACATGACAGGACTAGACCATGCGACAACTGTGTGTGATAGAGTTTATTGGTAACGTGATAGTGATATGTTACTGCTGAAACGAACTTTTTTGTTACCTCTAAAACATTAAAAGCGATATCCATCTGCTGAACAATTAAGATCATCATTCAGATATAAGTAGTTCGGTTAGACGTACATTCAGCGAAATTGTCAAACACACCAAAGTGTCTAAACTCTGACCAAATCAGAGTTTAGGCAATGCTTCAGCCAAATCAAACACAACCCAAGGCACATAAGGCACATTCTAAGATCTCAAGTTTCTCTAGTAGATGTTGTACATCCCAATGCCTATCTACTATAGCAAAATAGGTTTGTGATCCCTTCTTTACTCCCAAAATTATCAACAATCCTTTCCCTTACTTTTTCCATTGCCGCATAAATATATCCAGAACTTCATCTTCGCCAACGAATCTCAGCACTTGAACTAGAGATTGTGAAACCATCAAATAATCTAACTATCTAACACACTATGCAAAAACTTTACAAGACTACAACCAAAATAATGTTTGTAATCTTTTTTCCTTGATTTTTCTTTGCTCATATACTATTATTCCAATTATCTTATACATAAGATGGTCTCAATTTACTCTTAGATGTTTATAAACTTTGAAGAGTGAAAAAGGGACAAACTTAGTTACACCACACTAGATAAGGTCTCTTCTATTAGCCATTTTTCTCATAGCATCAAGTAAGCATGAATGACTACAGATAAATGCTATGGTTGCTCTAACTTGAGGTATTGCTTTTCTATATTTATTCAATTTACAGACATCTTCTAACATAAACCTAATCAGTGAGTTGTACAAGGAGACCAATATGATGATTTTCTTTTCTCGGTTAGTAAATTAACTATTACATGTCAACAACATCATAAAAATGTTAACAAAGCAATTAACTTCTACAATTGTGATAATAGAGTTATAGACGACAAGGGAAGGAGAGAGGGCTTCTTGCGATCACAAAGCTGGAGAGGTGGAAGGAGGGGAATAGGAGAGACTGGTCAGGACAATCATCCGACTATGCTGTGCAAGGCCGGCCGGCCGTCCTTGCGGTTCTTTTGAATTCTCCATTCAAGGTGCATTTTTGCCTCTTTGGGTGGTTGGCCAACGATGGTGAGGAGGAAGAAGAAGGCTGTTTGGCAAGGTGAAGGAGAAGAAAAATAGGGGAAGGCAAGAAGTGCTCAACAGGGTACCAATTGATAGATGCACAAGATGTTTTTATTTGGGTTTGAGTCATTGGGTGGCATGTATGATTTGCAAAATCGGCTGAACCAAATCAGAATCAGCTGAGTCCGGATCGGGATTGACATAGACTGACCCAATTTAGGGGAGAACTGTAATCCATCTGAATTTTTGCTCAAATTGGTCATGGATTAGAGCGATTCAGCCTGAATCAACTGATTTTGATCCGAATTCAGTGACTCACCGGAATCAGCAGCCAGCAGAGGCGGCAGCAGCATGCATCTCCCTGCCCTATTAGGCAAGGAAGAAGCTCCTATCAGATCCGGTGGATCTGATAGTAGTTGGAGTCATCGGATCCAAAGATATTGGATCCATCGTATCTGATGTCTTGTATCTGTTGACTTTAGCTCCAATGACTCAAGTCATCATATACATGGATATTGATGCACCCAATATCCTAATATCCAATGACTACTTTGGATTTGTAATTTTGTACCCAATACGACCTGCCTTCCCAGTCCACTAATGCCACAACGGCGGGTTATATCGAACTGGAATACCCTAGTAATGTATCTATGTTGATTTTTTATGTTTTTTATTACTTTTGTTTTATGAGGAACTGATCCAGGCTGATTTTGGAAATGGAATTGGTCAATTCTGCCAATCTAGTCTGGATTGGAATTGGCACTAGCTGATCCGGTCTCCGATTCTGATCATGCCATCCTTGTTTGTATGAAATCTAACAGAGTTGGCCGTAGAAGCTGGTATTGTCGTGGGGTGTTTGAGGACAAAGGGGTGAGGTTGGTGATGTTTTGGGAGTAGATAAACAAGGGTAGCTACATGTGGAAGCTGCTTTGAGGATGATGGCACCGGTTTTGGTGGTTTTGCTAATGACCTGGAAGAGTAATAGGAGAACGAGGTGACTGGAAGGTTGTGTGGTGGCTTGAGTGAGTGGACAAGTGAGCAAACCAGCATCAATCAGGGAGCTCCAAGAAGTCCTTCGTAGTTTGTGGCGGCAACAAGAGATGTGGTGGATATGCAAAGCAAGGACGGATGGTTACTCGATCAAGAATTTAGACTTTACCTGGTGGCACAAGGTGGTATCTAACCGGTCCTTTGCATTGGGAGCAGGGGGTGGTGTCATATCCTTCATGGAATGAAGGCCAAATATGGGTTTAAAGGTGGCAAGGGACTATCAACAGACATAGTGCTTACCAACCAGTCTCCCATGGCACTGAGGTCAGTGAAGGTTGTCCAGACAATAGTGAACCTGGTTGGGAGATTGGTTCAGATGGACTGAGACTTGCCAGAGTATTCTGAGCTATACAGCTGCAAGCACTCTTGGCAGGCAACCCCCCCTCAAACATAGATTACGGAATCGGTGGAATCGGACCGATTCCGACCGATTCCGGAATCGGATCGGTGGTTTCCGATCCGATTCCTGGCGGAAGGACCGATTCCGGGAATAATTCCGCGGAATCGGTATGAATCGACTGGAATCGGTCGGAATCGATCCGATTCCGACCGATTCCTTGTGGAATCGGTCGATCCGACCGATCTCCGATGAAGACCGGTCGAACCGGCCCCGGCTCTCCGATTCCCGGCTCGATTCTCGGACCGGGAATCGAACCGATTCCGGCCCTAAAGGGCCGGAGGACCGACCGCCGCGGTCGATTCCTTCGATCCCGCGGCGGGGTAGGCTCGTCCTCCGGCGATTCCATGCGGCGATTCCGCGAGCGATTCCTAAGATCGATCCGGGGCGATCCAGGCTCGATCCGAGCGATTCAGTGCCCGATTCCGGCACGATCCGTCGATCCGGGGCGATTCGACTGACCGATTCCGCGATTCCGGCGATTCCTGGGCGATTCCGGCGATTCCATTCGACCGATTCCTTCAAACTCGCCGATTCCGCCGATCCAAGCTCCGATCCGCCTTGAATCAACGTCTTCTTCGATCTTCGACCGCTGTAAGATTTCTTCGCCGAACACTTCGTACGTCCATTCTTACGCGTTTCCGACGAGTCCGAGCGTCGTTAAACCTTGCGATTTCCGACCGAATGAGTCCGTCCAAGTTTTAAACTATCCGTTTAAGTTCATTTTGCACGGGAAAAATTCCGAAATCCCGCAGACGTTATTTCGCGACGATTTCCGCAACTACGTAACCCTTTAAACATACCGAATGGTGTGTTACTGGGTTGTCCGCTTTCCCGAACAAAATAAATCATTTTTTATGTTATCTAATCAATTTTAGTGCATTGTTTACAATTTTTGCAGATATAAGCAATGGCCGATCAAGAAAGACGCGCTTCCGACGTGGTCGGGAACACGGCATACGGTAGACCTAGTGAAGAGGGTGCGCAAGTGGTGCGAAGGAGATGAACGGGGGGTGTTCCTTACTGAAACAACATATCGTCGAACAGTGGGAATGTAAAGAAATGCGACAAGGTGCCCAGTGGAGAAGAGAGCGAGGAGACGAGAGGATACACGATGTAGAGCCTCTCAACGGCCGTTCGGATCGAGCAGAGGGAGTCACAGGACGAGCTACTCGAGAGAGGAGGGGACCGCGATTCGCCTACCTCCAAAGGGAAAGGCAGTGGAAGGCACGCACCCCGGAGCCGAGAGCGAGGACGAGTCCACGGGACCCGAGCCGAGACGTGCTTAGGCACGCCAAGCAAGCGCGCATCGGCCGAGGAGGAGGACGAGGAGGGGAGCAGGAGGGTCCGGGTCCAGTAGTTGACCCGCCTTGGGCCGATCCGCATCGGCTCGCCCCTACTCGGGACCGAGAGCTCCGACCTCAGAGACAGAGCCCTACCGCCGTTCCACTTCCACCAAGACTCGATTTACACCGAGTGACGAGTTTTTATTTGAAACAGAGGCCGGCGTACGGGGATAAAGCAGTAATGAAAGGGGTGAAGGCATGCGAACGGCCGCAAAGAGAGCCGTTCGCCACATCGTCAAGTGGTTTTTACACGTTGTGTATCACTTTTTAAATTAAATTTCGACATTATGCTCGTTTCATTTACTAAAACTTAATTTTACCCCGATCCCATTTTTTTTAACTTCGATGTAGGCATCCCAAGACATTACGCAACACCCGCCCCTACTTCCGTACGACGGCGGATGCCGTGGGTGAGGCCGGACCGTTCGCAAGCCCCGGCAGCGTACACATATACGGCGCCGTCCGGCCCTGGACGAGGAGGTCCAGGAGTCGAGGGAGTGGACGGACGGGTTCAAGTTGGTGCGGAAGGAGAGGGGTTGCACAATCACGTGCGACGGGTGGGATGTGCATCACCAAGCAGGGAGTACGATAAACTTTCGTGTACCGTTCCGAGGGGACTACATTCTCAAGTCGGTGAGATTTCCGGGAAGATTAAAAATGCCGACTTCATTTTTTCTCCGATTGATGGAGCGGAGGAGACGGGGGAGGAGAATGTGGCTGTGTTGTCACCGACAACGAACCATCATATAAGGCGGCCGGGAGGAAGTCAATGGAGAAGAGTAAGCACATCTTTCCGGGTGCCCCGTGCGACATTCCATGTATCTCATTTTGTGAGGATATAGGCAAGGATGGAGGGTGTATCTACACTGTCGTGCAAAGCAGACCATCGGGCCTTTTTATTTATTCGCATCCCCGCCTCCTACATATCATGAGATCTCACACAGAGGGCACGATCTTGTCGGGCCCGGTCCGACACGATTCGTCACGAACTTCATCGCGCCGGAGAGTTTTACACCGGCACAGATTTGCATTGGTTAGGTTCACATACCGAGGAGTATTACAACTATACGGTGGACAACCTCGTACGACAAAAAAGAGCAAGTTGGAGATTCTTCGTCAGTCCGAGAAGCGCATCACCGACAAGAGGTTTCGGGAGAGGATTGCCTACTATTCCGCAATCATCGAGCCACCAGGTAGTTGTCTGAGGTTGCAGGACTCAGTACGATGACAGGGACCGGGGGCACACCGTATGATGCTATGGACCGGGCAAAGCCGAAAATTAAAGAAAAAAATCCCGTAGGTTACAAAAAGTGGTGGAAAATCATTGATGACCGATGGGGACAAGACCCGCACCACGATGTCCACGCTGCAGTAACTTGGTTCTTAAATTATTTCGATGTATAATTATCTTATACGCACAAAGTTGTTAACTAATAAAATCTTGCAGATACTTTAACCCCGCATCCAATACGGGAGGACAAGTGGTGAACGACAACGAGGCGATGCGGGGTACACTTGCAGCTATCCAATACAGGCCGATCTCACAGGATGTAGGCCGAGATAAGTAAGTTGAGTTCATTAAATACCTTGACTAGCATACAGTGCAACTAAATTTTTTATTTAAATGTTTCAGATGCTGTATGTGATGAGGGTCTGTATACCAGATGTCGAAATATTCGCTGACAAAGTGTCACCTCGGGTATAGTAATAGTTCGATGAGCAATTTCTTTTCTTTTCATACAAGTTATTTCGATGATGGGCTAATTGTTTTCCTTTTCTCTTCTTGTTTTTCTGTACTCGAGTGGTGGACTCAGTGAACACTGTGAGTGGATGGAATCCACTGTGCGGCCATTGGTATCAGATTCTCGAGTTGTAGCACCGCCCCTCCCACCTGCGAGAGGAACCGGAGTACATTCAACCCGATACATACCAAAAGGAGGAACAAAGGACCTCGACCGGGCCGAGAAGCGGTCTTCCGTCATTATAATACGAGGCCGCGCATAAAGAACATCAAGGATCGGCGAAGATCGCCGAGGAGCGATTTCGCACGGTTCGCAGTGGCCCGTACGAGCAGAGGCATTCCTCCGCCACACCACCACCCGAGGAGGTGGACACGGACCGATTTTCCAGAGGAGCATGCACTTGCCTCCCCGGATGCGAGGAGAGGGAAGCTGTGGATCACGCAATGCGAGTTTGATCCCGATGACCGTACGGGCGTAAGGAGAGTTGGATGGTGTTGAAGCCGAGAGGATGCTCCGCCTCCACCTCCATCTACTACCACGACTCGCAGGCCTTCTTCTCGCCCTGGCCACGATGGGCGCCCACTCGTCGCGCCCCCCCTCCGCCTAGCTCCAGCCCCAAGAAATAGCCGCTACCCAGCCCATTCGCAGTCCGGGGAGGACGAAAACAAAGGTGACTGCACGGAGAATGGGAGGATTTCGCAAAGTTGAAAAAACTTTGGGTTCCGGACTGTAGTTCAGAGATGGTCCGAAGAGGTAAAGAGAAGGAAGTTAGAGGTCGTGCGTCCCGTCACCCCGGATGACAAGACACAGTTCTTTCTCACTCCTCGGTGATGACGACGAGGAGTGTATACCGCCGACGCAACCTATCGCCAAGAAGAACCGAGTCACCCGATTCACGGTTTCCAAAGCCGTATTACACGCTCGGGATGAGCAGACACCGCAGCTCTTATATTACCGCGTATCCACAAGATTCGTCAGTTCGACTCAAGAAGTGGATTACACCACCAGCTCCACCATCCTCTCGCACTTACGTCCCGGGGTTCCGTCCGATCCATACGACCTTGATGGCATGGCATCGGCATTATTTTCATAATGGATATGGTCCCGGACAAGATTCAAGATCGAGCACGAGGGAGGAGCGTCACGAGCAAAGGGGAGAGGAGGACGACCCACATCTTTATCCTAGATATTGGTAGTAGATTGATACGATGTAATTTTTTTTCGATGATGTATCAACTCTTTCGATATTCGAATAAATGGAATTGGAACATGTACTTAACTTTCAAGTCTTCAAGTCTTCAATTGGTGTTCATTAGTATTTGTATGATGTGGTTTTGTGGATATCATGCATTGGTGATTTTTTAAAATTTTTCTAACTCATTTCCTATTTTTTTAGAAATTTTTCTGAATTTTTTGAATTTTTTTGACGAAAAAAAAAATCCAAAAAAAAAAACCGATTCCGACCGATTCCGGAATCGATTCCCTTCCCAGGAATCGGCCGATTCCGGCCGATTCTGGGAATCGGAATCGGAATCGGTCCCAACCGATTCCGATTCCGATTCCGATTCCGGAATCCTTGCCCTCAAATGAAACTAGGGTGCACCTATGAGATTATAAACTTTTGGATTTCGCTGGTTGAGTAGAGTGGAGTTCCTGATATCCTGGCAAAAGACAGAGTTAGAGCTAGGGCCAGGCAGTCTGAAGCTGGAGAAGACCACAGCATTAGGTGAAATGTTCAGTGAAGTGGGTGTTAACGGGGGCCTGATTTTTGCTGCCTTCAATGCACCATTACCCAACAAATCATCCTCTTTTGGAAGGGGAGTTCCAGACCAATGGAGGATGGGTGGGAGGAAGAGCGATGGAGAAGGAAGGGGAGTGTATTTTCGGGTGACGAAGGTGGTAGGTCAGGATTCGAGAAACATACAAATGTTCAGCAGCCCGACTTGGTAATACATGATCCAAAACTTAAGGCTCCTGGACCAGTTTTGATGGCTAGACTGGCCTGGTCCGGTTTGGATTCTTTCATAATTCATAGTGACCGGTTCAATTCAATGGGCTAACCGGTCAGACCAAGGAGAAGGAAGGGATAGAGCAGCCAATGGTTGAACTGGTCAGGCCAGGGGTTTCTTCAATAATGGTTCAAAAGAAAGAGAGCATTCCTTGTTCTCAGGAAACAGAGTACCAAAGGCTGATTATGCCCATTCTCTCATATCCAGCTCAGTGTGAAGTGCAGGTTCAGCCATGTAGTAATAGCAAGGGATTGTAGGGGAAGCAGGTAGGTGACATGTAGATGATGGTGTTCCAAGAAAATAGTGAAGACTGTCAAATGCTCGAATATGTGCACTGGAGGGGTTCAAGGAATGAGCCTGCATGAATGAGGGGGATATGATTACTGATAGCAGCAAAATGGACTGTACTCTAATGAATTGAGGGTTGCTATTGGATGATGCAATATTGGAGTTTGGAGTGATGGGAATCTCAGAGGGAAATTTGTCATTGGAAACTTCCTAAATCAACTCAAAAAGAATTTGAACTTAGTGGAGTTCCTTAACTCACAAGGTTGGGGTATCAATGGAGATGGGCAAAGGAGCTAAATTTTGTGTTGTCAAATGGTCATGTGGAGAAATGCAAAACGAGGTTGAAGGCAGGGAAGATAACAACCGTTATATTGTGATGAGGTTGTTTTTCTGGGATATCAGAGGCATTAATGGGAGAACAAGATAAGGGAGGCGAGAAATTGAGGTATTCACAACTTTGACATTATGTCTTTCCATGAGACAAAGGTTGAAGTGTTTTACCAAGGCTTGATAACTGCACTCATATCAAACAACCTCAGGGATTTGAATGAAGAGGAGTTTGATGTAAATCATGTTGCTGGCACTTGGCAGGAATGGAGGCATCCCTATGGTGTAGAATGAAGAGGAGTTTGAAGTAAACACAAAGCTGTGCCTGATGCATTTCCGACTGGAGCATGCCTATGGAAGACAAATTCAAGAACACTCCGCACCACCAGTTACATTTGATCAACACTGGCATCAAAATTATATTGTTTTATTAGTACTGAAACCTTATCTATTTAGGTGTTTAAGTTAGGAGTGTCAAAGTCAATTAGGGAGTTTTAAAGTATTTTATAGTCAGTTCCGTAGCTGGATGATCTATGAAGAAATAAAGTTAATTTGAGTTTCTCCCCCTCCCTCCCTCCCTCCCTTCCTTTCTTCCCAATGGTCGACTCACCATCTCAGTTCATCTTCTCCTCCTTCCCAACATGTTCTTCTTCTTCCATACTCACCTTCTTTCTCTCATCCTCGGCAAATTTTCTTCTCTTCGTCCCTATCCCTACTTCCTTCTCCTAGTCTTCTTCTTCTTCTTCCTCCCCTCTGATGCAGGACGGCAGGGAGCGGCGCGCCTGTCTCTCTGGGTTGGACATGACTGATCCGTCCAACTGGTCCTTACGTTGAATCACGTCATCCCGATCTATATACGTCGCATGTTATGTCGCGCACATCTTTTCGTGACTTGACTGATTGACATACAATTAATATTTCTCAAGATACGTGCACAATATGAACTTGACTACTTGAACAAATTGTACGAATTGAATTTTGACTTCTTGAAACATGTGTATGACTTGAACTTGACGACTTGAAATAAGTGCATGAATTGAACTTGACTTCTTGAAATAAGTGCATGAAATGAACTTGACTTCTTGAAATAAGTGCATAAATTGAACTTGACTTCTTGAAATAAGTGCACGAATTGAACTTGACTTCTTAAGTTCAACGAATCTTAATTATTATCTTGAACTACGAGAAATCTCAAGTCACGTGCACTAATAAAAAAATGTATTCTTCTCTTTTCAAACTTTCTTTTCTTTATTCTTGTTTTTTCTTTTGGCTACAATAACCTAGAACAGGGGGAAGGTTTAGGTGAGCATGAACCTATCGCTTGGAGGTGTTGATCGACAAGCCATCAACAATACAAGGAATGTCTTGGCAAGGCCAGCGGAGTTGGATGGCAGCAGCAACGATGGCAATGTTGGAAGTGACCTGGATGGCGGTGACAGTGGCGTCAAGCAGTGGGAATGGCGATAGCAATGCGGCTAGGAACTCACACGGCAACAACGATGTTAGTGATGGCGCACGGCAATGGAAGCGGTGCAAGATGCGAAGGAGAAAACCAGACTTAACTGGGGATGAGAGAGGAGGAGGGAGCTAGACAAGGCAACAGCCTTCCGGGGGGGAGGGTCTCACACATTTTTTCACTTAACAATGCATCTGTATTATCATCAACGTACAAGGGTGGTATGAGGGTCTATTTATAGACCTCTAATGTCAAACTTACAAAAAGACTTTAGAATTTTACCTAAATACTAGTATACCATATACTTAACATATTTAAATATATATCTTAACTATAACTTAAAACTCTTAACTTAATCTAAGACACCTAACTTAAACTCTTAACGAAATATCCTAATATTATTTATGTAATCTAATTTTGTCGATGTCGATCCTATCGAATCGGTGGCATCGACTCTTCCCTAATCCATTTCTTGTATAAATCACTTGGTTCGGTCCCCGTCATTTTTCCCAAGTTGTGAAAAACTCGTCCTCGAGTTTTGTAGTGTCATATAATCATTACGACTACTACAATGTAAAAGGGCGATTTTGTCGCAACCTGGATGAGGATAAGACACGGTCCGAAGTCTTCATTAATGGAGCAGAAGTCATCCCAAATAGTATTAAAGTGTCGGTCAAGTGTCAACTCAGGACGCTCTACTAATTTTTTTTTTGCAACTTTTGTGAAACTGACATTTCAGTGTGTGATTCATCTGAAGTTGATATTTCCAAAATCGGGTCTGGTGGCACAGCTATCAACTCAATCAAATATTCCACAATCTACTCGGTGAGATAATCTTCAATCATCATGTCAGCTTCTTTTTTAATAACATACTCGATCTGCTCAAGCAGCTCAACTTCTATAACTTGGTCAGCCTTGCTCTCAAAAATGTGTTGCTCCTTTGTGGTTAGCTCGATTAGTAATTCAGTAAACTGCTTGAATAATTCGACTTCGATAGCTCTTGCTATTTCGTTCTCATCATACTCTACAATAAGTTCTGGACTGGGTACATATGTCACCCCGATAAGTGCATCAATCTGTTTCTAGATATTCAGCTGTTGAAGACAATAGTTGTTGATGTAGATTGGTTCTCCAAAAAAAATGATAGTCATCAGGTCGTAAAGTAAGCTCCTGGATATTATTATTTAGACCGGTGTGTCGATCAAGAAGCTAATCACGACCTAAAATAAGATAGTGCCCATGGGGAACTATCGACACCACACATTCTCTACATATCGAAGAATCGAGGTTTTGTTTTGCTTTTGATGATGCGATCAAATTGAATATAAGCTAAACCATTCTCGATCACTTGATATCCTGGAGCTGCCTGAGTAGCTTGACAAATAGATTGTAGCATTTACTTCACATGGTAAGGTAACATTAAATACGAAGTGCTAATGTCATCCCGCAACATAAGGATCTCAACTCGTTGAAACAAGTCGGCACCAGCTCTGATACCAAGTTTGACGCGGGACAACCTCTAGGTCGGATATTAGACAACAACAAACATATACTTACACTTGCCAAAATATCGACGTTCGCAAGATTTCAAATTAACGGCTAATTTAAGTAGAAGCGACCCGAGGTGCGGGGACTATGAGTGGACGGGACCGAGGTAGTTGATCACTACCTGAGCTTAAGACGCTCAAATTCAAACACCAATCTAGTAGAATCGAAATAGGTTCGCTCAACTCACGTCGACAGTGATTTCGAATTGCTAGCCAGGCGCCTATCCTCTCGAGCAACATGGCAAATGAACATATAATAAATAAGTAGAAGTAACTGTGGAGGGAGAATGTGAGAGTCGTACCTCCACGTTGTGGCGTGGATGTCGCCTGCTCGACTGCTCATGCTCCGATCGATAAGTTGACGAGCCAACTGATATTACAGTAACCTTAATCCTCTTGTTGCTCTCTTGTCAATTGGCTTGTCTCGAACCACGTGCTTCATACGCCCCTCGAGGTACGTTGATTTATGATGTCTCGAACTATGTGATGATTAACGTACCTTGACGTTGACGTGACTGACACGACACTGACTTGACACTGACGTGACGTATAACTGATGCTTACTTGAAATACGTGTACAAACTGAAACTGACTACTTAAAATAAGAGTACCATTTGAACTTGACTCCCTAAAATAAGAATACAAATTGAATTTGACTATCCAAAAATAAGAATACAATTTGAACTTGATTTCCTAAAATACGTATACAATTATGACTTGACTACTCAAATTCGTTGAACTGTAATTAATATCTCGAAAAATGTGTACGACTAACACTGGCACGACGTAATGATAAAATAATAAGAATATGATCAATATCAAAATGTTCTAATCAACTTAAACTCTTAAATACCTTCTCATTTCTTTTTCTTTTTTTACAATACTCTTTTCTTTTTTTTTTGTCACAGACCCCTTTTTTTCTATTTTATTTTTTTTCAAACACTTTTTTTAACCGACTCTTCTCTCTCTCTCTCTGTTTTTGAATAAACCCCTTTTTTCTCCCATGTTTGCGCAGCGGCCGCAGCAAAGTGGAGATGAGGATGGCGACTGGACGCGGGGAAGGGACGGCGAGCTGTGGCTGACGCCGGATGCCAGGAGAGTTGGCCAACTGACGGCGACAGCGGGAGGGAAAAGGGAGGATGGTGGAGGCCGCTCGCAGCAATGGAGGCGACAACGGGAGGGGAGGAGGCGGCAACAGCAACCGAAGGAGAAGGAAGCGACAGCGAGAGGTGGCGATGGCAGGCGACCGGGGTAAGGGAAAGCAGAGGCAGGGGTGGCGGCTGCTGATGGAAGAGAAGACGGTAGGGTGAGGAGACGACGACCGTAAGTGAGGAGGCGATGGCGACAACAGTGTGACTAGGAACTCACACAGCAACAACGATGTTAGTGATGGCGCACAACAATGGAAGCGGCGCAAGATACAAAGGAGAAAATCAGACTTGGGATGAGAGAGGAGGAGTCAGACAGGACAATAACCTTCCGGGGGGGTCTTACACCTTTTTTTCACTCAATAATGCATCTCTATTATCATCAACGTACAAGGATGGTATGAGGGTCTATTTATAGACCTCCAATGTCAAACTTACAAAAAGACTTCAGAATTTTATCTAAATACTAGTATACTATATACTTAACATATTTAAGTATATATCCTAACTATAACTTAAAACTCTTAACTTAATCTAAGACACCTAACTTAAACTATGAACGAAATATCCTAATATTATTAGAATAATCTAATTTTGTCGATGTCGATCCTTTTGAACCGGTGACGTCGACTCTTCCTGAATCCATTTCTCATATTAATCACTTGGTTCAGTCCCCATCACCCTCCCCCGGCGGATCTTCTACTCCTTTCCCCTATTCTTATTTCCTTCTCCTATTCGTCTTCTTCTACTCTTGGTTCTCCTTTTTCCCACTCTTAGTCACCCTTCATCTTCCTTTTCTATTCAGACCCTTCGTAGCACCCCTCCCCCATTCAGAACCCTCTTTACCCAGGCCCAAAACTTCCTTCCCAATCGGCCTTGCAACCCACCCATCCGTAGTGACCTTTGCCAGGCCCCATGTCACTACCGCAGCACATCTGGATCATTCTCCTTCGCCTCCCTCCCGAGAGCCTCCACCCCATCCGGACCCCTTGAGCTTCCCCATGGTGCCTTTCGACACCGTCCCTCATTCCAACACCCGGCGCTTGACACCGCACCTTCCAAGCACCCACTTGGTGCCCTAGGGCTCCATTTTTCCTTCTTGGCTTCCCCAACACTCGTCAAGGATCCCCCCAAGGTGAAAGCCTCCCCTACGTGTGCCCCTACCATTGTGCATCCGCCCACCTCAGCTTGCCACTTTTCTCCTCTCTCCTTCCCCTTCTTCTTGCATTGTTTGCACTCATCCATCCCCTGCCACTGTACCCACAGCCCCTTCGTAACCCCATGATCCCCCTGATGCCCTGCCCTATTCCGGCTCTGGTGTACCTCTCCCTTCTCAACTGCCACCCCTTATGTTATCTGAAGTGTGAGGCAAGGGTAGGGTCACCTCACCTCTAGGCACTTGAGGCAAGGTGTATTTTTTAATATATTAATTAATATATAATTATTAATTTTATATAACATTAAAAATTTTGAGAGCAATAATATGTTTGCAAAACTAAAATGAATGTTTGACAATATATATAACAAGATCCCAATTTTTTTGGATCTACCGAGATTTCGTAATTCAATCAAACATCTTTTGACTTAGGAGCACTTCTTGATATTGAAGGCTTTGTTGAACTTGCTTGTTGGGTGTTTGACCCTGTCCCTAAACCTTGAGCTTGATCAACGGATTGTCACATCTTCATTAAGTAAATCAAATAGATTAAAACATTTTATTAAATGGCAGCTAAAACAATCAACTGGTATACTAGAACTTTAAGAACTTGAAGAAGGACAAAAAACAAAACAGAAACTCTTAAACCCACTTCTAGGGATTGTGCAAGAAGAAGGAATGAGAATTATTTGAAGAGGAAAAAATCGGTGCTATCGATAAGAAGAAAAGATTAGAAGTAGACTAAAAACGGAAGAAAAAGAACTTGTTGTGTAGAAGAACGAAAAAAAAATCTCACCCACGTGACTTAACTGCAGTGCGAGGTTCCTTTGATAGCAAGAGACCTTGTTTTTTTTCTATGGTAGCAGCGGCTTTCTCCAACGGTGGTGTAATCATCCTGCAGCATCAATAGCAAGCTAGGGCTTAAAGGGGGCTGACAATGGGGATATGAGGGAGGCTTCTCAAGCTCGTAGAGGGCTTAAGAGCTGCACCGAGAGGCATGGAATGCGATCTCTCGAGAATCTCTCGAGATCTCTCGAGAATCTCTTTTTTTCCACACATCCGAGAAACGGGATCGCTGAAACGAGAATATCCCTATAATATCTTTGGTACCTTGATGATGCGGGACGAGGTGGGATGGACTGGCGACATGGCGTTGTAGCATACCGTCGGGAGGCTCAAAAGACCTAGAAATGCAGGAAATAAGCAAAACCGGACTTAAACCGGTCAAAACGGGCCCAAAATATGTTGAATCGTGCCTGAACCGCTCAAAACGGGCCTGAACCGGCCCCAAAATAGTTTGAACCGGCCTGAACCGGCCCAAAACAGGGTGAACCGGCCGGTTTAAGGCCTGAACCGGCCTTTGGAGTGTCAAACCGGGCCGAACCGGCCCTGAACCTGACTGAACCGGGCCCAGGACCGGTCTGGGAAGCTGGCACGTACCTGTTGAACCGACCGGGCGGGTGGGGTGGACCAGTAGGGCGAACCGGTGCCCAGGCCGTCCGGGCGGAGGTGAACTGGCTCCCGAGCCGGTCGCGTAGCCGGCGCCACTTAACGCGGCCGGTGTCGTGGCCGCCCGTGGTTGCCTGCGGGGTGGGAGACGTGGCCGGCGCTTTTGGCGCTGCGTACCCCGTCGGGGGAGGGTGTCGTCGTCGTCGCCTCACGCGGACGAGGGTCTCTGGAGGGCTTCGGCGCGCGGCCCCGACTGCGGGAGGCCGGAGGCGGAGGAGGGCGGAGCCGGCAGAGGCCGCTGTCGCGGAACCGTCGCCGGAGGGGGGGCTTCAACGGCGTCGTCTTCTTCCTCCTCTCGCCTCCTTTCCGTCTTCGCCAGGGTCGGAACTGCCGGAGGGTGCTCGGATTCCGCACGAAAGGGGAGGCACCCGGGGGGAGTGCGCCGCCATCGCTGTCGTCGTTGGACCTTGCCGACGCCACCGGGGTGGTTGGAGAAGCCACAGTTGCGGGAGGAGGGGGATCGGAGGCTGTCGGAGCCCTAGCGAGGCCGTGCGCACGAACGTGGCCGCGGGCGCGGGACTTCTTCCTCTTCCTTCTTCTCCGTCTGATAGGGGTCCGAGAGGGGGCTTCCAACACCGGGATGGTTGGGTGGAGGTACTCCAGGGATCGCCAGAGGTGGGGTGGAAGGGCGGTGGTGGTTGATGTCGTCAGAGAGGTCGAAACGGATGGAGACGGAGGTGAACGGTGTCGATAGGGCTTCAACTCGAACCGGTGAAGGAGGAAAGGGGAAGGAATGGCTCGGAGGCCGCTGGACGGAGGAGAAGTAGAAGGCGCTCTCGCCGGAGGGTCGCGAGGGAGACCGGTCCTCACCGGGGGTGGAGCTGGATGACCTCCATCGTGAAGGGGGGGGAGGGGAAAGGGGCAGCGCCCAAAGACAAGAGGGCAGCCCCTCTGTGGTTCCAAAAATTGACAATGAACTCTCTCTCATTCCAACAATGTGTGCCCTCTTAAATAGAGGAGCCTATTACAAATAAGACACCCTAAATGACTATTTACATACATGTCCTCTTGAGGACCCAAATAAAAAGAAAAGACCACAAATAAAACTCAAATATTTACAAACATGTCCAAATGGACGTAAATGCAAATAAACCCCAAAATGGACCGGACCGGGTCCCCATCACTTGATCTCCTCTGCCTATTACTACTCCTAACTTGTTTGATGCCCTTGTTAAGTTTGATTCATATATTTTCAATTTTATTATGGAATCCATACAAATATTTATCTAAACTTTATTTTTTTGATAAAATTTTATAACTTAATATTTTTATGATTATATATGTACTATTGACCCAAGATGTCATCAATCTCGTATCCATATTGTTCAAGATGAAGTTTTAGTATAATAAACGATCTCTTGTATGTCTCATGTTAACAATAGTTCACCCTCTCTATATTATGCTTTAAAGTTTAATATGAATTCTCTTGTTCTTTTTGAAGAGATTACATGACATTTTACACTTAAACATGTACATGGATTGTTATTTTCAAGATACAATCTCTCGAGATTTTTCCGAGATCTCTTCTATTTAATATCCATGAGATAAATCTAAATGCGAAATGGCAATTTTTGAGTAAGGCATACCCTACATAAATGAAATCCGAGATTTGATCTCCTGAGATTTTTCTGAGAATCTCACGAGATCTCTTCTCTTTCACCCTTCCGAGATGAAGCTGAGATCCGAAACGACAATCCTTGTAGGGAGAGAAGGGTTTGAGTTTTAGATCCGGTCCTTGTTGGGTCCAGTTTTGGGCGAGGCAGTCAAGGTGTCCTCACCTTGCCTCGGCCGCCTAGGTGCAAGAGGCAACTGAGGCGATCACCATCAGAGCGAGGCGGGCATAGGCCACCCCTTACTTCTCTATCTGAAACTCCTACACACCCCACGGTATTGCTACCATGCTTGACACCCACCACCACCACCGACCACCTCCACACCCCTCCTTCCTCCTCCCCCTAAGAGACTCCCTCCCCTTGGACAAACCCAATGCACAACCCACCTTTGATAGGTCTTGCCAGTTTCATGGATTCCTGCAAGCATTGCAATTGACATCGCAGAAGCAAGTTAGTGCAGTGCTTAAAGGCATCTCGTAGTTTGAGGTACCTTGAACAAGATTTGACATCGATCTAGTTGTCCAGTTCAGTCCGTTCAACGCTAATTTGACTAGTCTAAATTTGGTTCAGATCATGAAATGCGATCTCCCGAGAATCTCTCTCTCTCTCTCTCTCCACGCATTCGAGAAACGAGATTGTCGAAACAAGAATATCTATATAGTACCTCTTGTACTTTGATCTACTCTGCCTATTACTACCTCTAACTTTTTAGATGACTTTGTTAAGTTTGTTTGATATACCAATTTTATTATGAAATTCATCCAAATAGTTATCTAGACATTATTATTTGATAAAATTTTATAACTTAATATTTTTATTACTATTTATTTATAGTTGACCCAAAATGTCACCAATCACCTATCCATGTTATTCATTATGAAGCTTTGGCCTAACATAGGATTCTTTATATGTTTCCTGTTAACAATAGTTCATCTTCTTTGTATTAAGCTTTTAATTCTCTCTCAGTTTATTTTGATGTCTAAAATGAGTTCCCTTGTCTTTTTGAATAGATTACATGGCATTTTACACTTAAATATGCACATTGATTGGTATTTTCAAGATCCAATCTCTCAATATTTTTTCAAGATATCTTATTTTCAGTCTCCATGAAATTAAATTTAGGTGCGAGATGGCAATCCTTGGGTAAGATATACCCTACATAAATGAAATCCTAGATTCGATCTCTCGAGATTTTTTCGAGACAACAATCCTTGTTTCATATATGTTCAATTTGGGTTGTCAACATCAATTTAAAGCAGTCAGGATGATTCGAGTTCAACTTAACCGGGTTCGAGTTTGGATCAGCCCGATTTCATTAGATTTGGTGCAACACATTTCAGTTATCTCCTGTCAGCGTAGTTGGAACAGTAGGATGTGGGTTTGGATCATTCTGTTTTGTGTAAAATATTTCATTTTACGAGCAAAAATGTGACACAACACTGATGCCACAGCTCGACTGGATTCAGTCTGGGTTTCGACATGTTTTATCTGTTCAATTCGGCTCAGGTTGGTATCGATTGGAGTGATTTTGCTTTGTGCAGTAGTACAACATCAGTTCAATTTAGATCTAGCAGTGGGATTCCATTCAATCAGACCTATGGTTCGATCTATCTTGGTCTGTCAATTTGGTTGATTTGGCGCTTGCGGTGGGTCCTATGCAGTATCAGCTGTGACTTAAACAATCTTGACACACCGCGATGGATTTCCCCGCTCCATCCTGCATCAATATCACAAGTATATATTGTGCTATTTGATGAAAAACTAAGTGGATTGTCACCTACAGAACCTCGTTGTGGTCTATGAGCCTAGTGAAGGAAGTGACAACTGACAAGGAAGGCTTTTTTCCAAAATGCATGGTTGGAAGAGAGAATCTTTTTGGAAATATGTTGAACAAAGTGGCCTCATTGAGTTGGATCTAAATGGTCTTTTGTTCACATGATCAATTGCAATCTCTAGAGTCTAGATCAAGGCTTGACATATTGTTTGTATCCTTTGAGTGGTTTGGGGTCTTTGAACATACTTCAAAAGTTTTTCCTCCCATGTACTTTCTCGGACTATTTTTCTGTGGGTATGATGTGCAACCAAGAGAATAGGGCAAAGAATGAAAGAACAGGATCTTAAGGTATGAACTGACATGGGGGGGATGAGGGTTTTCTTGACATGGTGAAGAAAATTTCGAGAGGACAACTCAGTGGGAATTCAGCAACACAAACATTTACTAGCAAGCTTAAAAGATTAAGAAATGACTTTGTGTTTTGGAGTACGGATACATTCTGAGTGACAGCTAGGACAAGGCAGAAATTATTGAAGAAAATCTTAAGTGTTGACATTCTTAACTAATGATGGGGAAATCTTGGAGTACGAAAAGATGGAATAGGAAAGAAGTAAGGAATGCAGGGTTTGGTGCTTGAAAGATGAGTTAAAATAGAAACAAAGTTCAAAGGAAACGTGACTCAAAGATATTCTAGCATCTCCTGTCTAGATGCTGCCAGATTCTTAGCTTCTCTCCTCCTACCTCATTTGTCTTCTCTCTGTCTCTCTAAGATATTCTGGATCGGGATCAGATTGGCCAGCTCAATTGAACCGGTGGAGGGAAACTGCCCAGATTGGTCCTTCAAACAATTTAAAAACAATGAACAAGAAATAAGTACAGTTCAATCCCCAGTGTAGCGGTGGGCAGATCGGGTGGGTGCATGGGTGGGATGGGTCTGGTTTGGCAGTGTAGGGGCAGCAGCACTGCCACCCTACATCTTCTCCACACTAAGGGGTAGGGAAAACAAGTTAGATTGGGTCCAGGACCCGATAGCATGATCCGGTAAATTCATGGATCTAGTCGATCGAGTCCCAGGGACCCCATAACATATTAATTGGTAACTTAAGGGCCTATTTGGTAACATTATTAGACACTTCTATCATTATCAATTTTAAAATTGTTATTGATAGTAATCACTAAAAAGTGTTTGGCTAATAATATCAATTTTGAAATTTGTAGTGCAAACAAAGCAAGTTATGTGATACAAGTGTCAACTTGTATCAATTTTGATTTTGATACTCCAATCTCTAGAAAGTTTTTGAAACTCTAACCAAACATGCTATAAGTTATTGTATCTAGTTGTGTTGGGTCCCAAGGACTACATAAAACTGTCTTCCACACCAGTTAGGGTGGGGAAGAAGCAACAGCAGTGTCGACCACCAATCCAACCTCGATTAGGGTCAGTTCAGAGTCTTCAGACAGGAATCAGCCTATCCAGGATGATCTGACAGCTTGGAGCAACGGGCAAGGAAGATGCAAGGGCAGCATTCACCACAAATCCAACCTCAATTAGGGTCAGATCGGACCTGAATCGGCCAATCCTGGACTATCTAGCAGCTTGGGGCCCAATCTTGATGGAAACTCTTTCAAGGATCTGGCTTCCCCCTTTCGATTGGGTCAGAAGGTGCCGATCCCAACCCTAGATCGGCCGATAACAATCCAGATTGATGGATCATGCAAACCATCTCTCTCTCTCTCTCTCTCTCTCTCTCTCTCTCTCTCTCTCTCTCTTTCTGTATGTGTGTGCCTACTTCAGTCTGTAAGCTACTGGGCTATAAGATGCTCTCCCATCCTTTAAAACTAGAGATCCTTCTCTCCATTTCAGTTCTTTAGGTTGGGCCAGACCAGATGTCAACCAGCTTTGAGTTGCTAGAAGATAAGGGGGACTAGGCCTTCTAAGATACACCTTCATACAAACTTGTCCTTCAGTGCTACATGAGCTGGCGCCTTGGCTCTTACGCTCCCAAGGACCTTAAGTACACTATGGATATGTTGCCGTTTTGACAAGGGTAATTTTAGCATAAATATGTAGATATTGTCTTTGATTTATGGGACGTTGAGTTATTTGCTAGTTAGACCTGGATGAAATCGGCATGATTGTTCGCAATGATGTTGATACTAGACTTGTTACGGTTGGTGATTCAGATTCCAAACTTCTTACTAGGTGGTTTGACCTTGCTGTAGCCAATGTGGAACTTGGGAAGTGTTAGAAGGGATTAAGTTTATATGGAGAAACATAGCTTTTAGAAATTTTTATGTTTCTTGTCCCCTTTCATAGGGGGTGGTTGACCTCTTTGTCAGCAAGGGTATGGTAAACAAAATAAATTTAGAATGTTATATTTAGCAATTTTATTTTTAGGGCTGAAAGGTGAACTTTGAGATCCCCCATGCCGTACAAGGGAAGTTTTCAATCCTTGAAGATGAAATGTGTTCCTTGTGTTTGTGGTCTTCCCTCTCCCTTCTTGATTTTTTTGTCTTCTCTTAAGTCATTGGCAGTTTATTCACTTTCTTCATTAGCTTTGGCATAGTATCTTTATGTCCTGCAAGGTAGTTCTTGCCTCCTCATTTTTGGTTCTACACGTTCTTGACTTCCACGTTTTCTTATCTTTCTGCTCAATTCTGTGGTGGAAGACGACAGGTTACTGCTTCTCTTCCCTCTCGTTGCCCCCTTATCTGGCAATGCCTGCCACTTCTTTCTTTTTCCCTCTCCTCCTCCTCCTCCACTACCTTCTTCATCCACTCCAATCAATCTCCGATTGCATTTCCCATCAATGCATCTATCCTTTCTAGTCACCTGTTTCTCTGGTGATGTTCGTCACACTTTTTCCTTTTCCCCTTTTTACATCCCAGAACAATTTCCAACCCCCTTTCAACAGTTTTGGCTGGGCAAAATAATTTCTAAATAGTTTACAGAAGACCTAGACATGTACACCAGATAAAGGTCTTATTTGTATTTGAATACATTTTAATGATCTAAATCAGAGAAACCCTTTTTTTTTCCCAGGGGATAGATCGAACATGAGTGCTTGCATCTCTTCCATGGAGAAGACAATAAGTGATGGTTTGTAGGGTGTTTGGTTGCACGATAAACTTCTATACATTTTCGTGATAAAAAGTTATGTTAAAACTAGCCAATGACATAAAATTGTCTTCTTTGCATAGATGTGTGTGGAACTGATTATTTTAGTATTTTAAAATACATGTGATCATTTATGTATATGCTTATATAGACATATATAAGTATATGTATATATATAAATATTTACTTATATATTTGTCCTTTGCTCGTGTAGTCGAGACAATGACCTTCTAGAGACCTGATTTTGAGGGGATAAATCAATCATGACTCACGGGGGGATAAGCCCTTGTATCATCCCTCAAGGGAAGACGATAAAATTTTGATGGCCCCTGCCAAAAAAAGGTGAACCTGCAAGACCCAAAGGTGAACATCAATAAGACTTGTTTGGAAATTGGCCGAGGAAATAGACAGTCATTGCTTTTGGACGACGTTGCTGTGTAGTCATCGACTTTGTTGACACTGTCACTGATGGAGAAAGTGAGGTTGGAACCCCTCGTACGACCAACTGGTTCTCAACGCCACAACAAGCCATCTTTGCCTTCCAAAAAGAGAGTTGTCTCCTTAACACTGTTGCACTTTCTCCCAAGCCCGATGTTGCTCACACGTCATCGAAAGCTGAGAAAGGAGAAAAGTACCCCTAGTAAGGGGGTTTCGATGTCACCTCTATCCAAAGTTGCCATCGTCTCCACCACCGAGGGCCACTGGAGAAATCTTCATCAAAAGCCATCAAATCCGAAGAAACCTCCATTTAAAGTCCTCACCATAGTCAGGAGAGGAGAAAGATGCCGTTAGACTCTTATTGACAACAGTCTCCGAAGGAGAAGGGGAAGTCTGTGGGACTCATCTCGCATAAATGAGAAGAGGAGGGGAGTTCTTGATGTCGTGTCCACCGGAAAGTGTCGCTACCTTAAGCCCCTTTGTGAGCTGTTTCTGTTAGGAATCCTCCGCGCCGCTGGAGTCGTTGGAGAAGTAAGGAACTCGATAGGCTCCCTATTGCGTTAGAGAAAGAGAGAGGGGATGCCACTGACTCTATCTTTCTTTCTTCCAGTCGCTGTCACCTCCACAAATTGCCGCCATTGCCACCTTCCGGAGAAGAAGCTGTTGGAAGGAGCGGTCACCGAAAGAGTACCCCATGTGCAGGCCTTCTTCTATACGTGTAGGGCATTGAGGAGAAAGGGAAAGAGGCGGAGGAGAGCCTCCCGCTGCCGCCTCTACCATTGTCGCCGCCGCACACTGCCTCCACCAAACATAGTCGTTGCCTCCTTCCTGTTGTCATGATCGAGAGGGAGAGAAAGAAAGGAGGAGGAAGACCCTCCCCTTCTGTCATCGTCTTTGTCTGCTGCTGCCGCCATCAGATGCACCACCGATTAGAGCCACCGCCGCGAGGAGGAGCTGCCTAGAAGCAAGCTGTCATGGAAGCCTACAGGTTTTCTTGTTAGCGTTGGGGAGAGAGATGAAGTAAGGGGTGCTTGGTCTAACAGTCAAACAAAAATAAAAAGGGAGATCATGTGCCTGCGGAGTCACCGTGGGAAACCCGGGCACACACGTCCACCTGGCCACTCGCGGGCCAGGCAATTGGGTCAGCCTGACCCAGTCACCAGCGGTGCAATTACAACCAATTTGCCCACCGGTCAAACAACTCCCAAAAAATCTGAAAAAACAAGGAAAATGGGAAAAGGGAGGGAACCTAACCTTCAGTCCCTCTACCACTTACTTGAAAATGTGGTTAGTGGGACTAAATTTTGGAACAAAATGCACTTAAAACCTCTTTATAAATAGGCTACAAGGTACTTTTTGTAAGAAGGTTGGCTCATTTGAAAGGGATAAGAGTTGGAGGAGTAGAGAGAAGCTCTGTCATCTCCCGTTCATTTAAGGCTCTTCAACCTATTAGAAAGAAGGTAGGAATTTGGCCTGGTGGTGAAAGTAGCTTATGGTTTTGTCCTACCCTTTTCCAAAAAAGGGGACCGAATAATTTGCATTTACATGTGAAATATGCTATTTCAAATATATATAGAGCCATTTCATTCGGTCCAGCCGCAGTGCTATTGCATTTTAGTTTTATTCTCCATTTCCTACAAAAAGAGTGGAATAAAATAGATGCCTTTCAAATGCGAATAAATCTATTTTGACATATATAGAGCCATCCCATTTTTATCCAGTCGAAATGTTGTCAAAATTGGATGAACCCAAAATAATTACATATTACATGCAAACAAAGCTATTTTTGGATATATAAAGTCAGTCCAACTCGGTCTAGCCAGAATGTATACAAAATATTACAAGTATGCAAAAAAAGTAAAGTAATACATAACAAATATGCATAAAAACTTTGACACCTTCCGTGATGAAAACTAATTCTTGTTTTGAGGAACAAGGCTATTATGCGCTGTCATTCATTGTACTCCAATATACCATGTATTCAAGTTGAAATGAAAGAATTTCAAGTTCACTTGATGCGATATGTTACAAAAATGACATCAGATCCTCGTGAACTTTAAAGACATTTCTGAAAATAAATAAATTACATAAATTTTTAAAACTTAAATAAAAAAACAAATATAATTAGACACAAACTAAATAATGACTTAATCAAGGGGATGTCTTTTAGTCTTGTGTTGTACGTGGATGAATGACTTCTAATCAATGCATTATTATGACAGTTAATCTAGAGTGTTTGAGTATTTGCTTGATATAATTAACATCGGACTATCAGTCCGATGGAAAGAAGCCAAATTTTATTTTGAAAGAACTCATATAACTTGAGCTTTTTATTTTGAAAGAACTCATATAACTTGAGCTTATAACAAAGGTGGTTCAGATAGTCCAAGTGATGTGACAATCTCCATATCAACACATAAAAGATCCGTGGAACTATCTGTATTCTTATTTATGAATATCACATCAAAATTAGTTAATAATTCTATGAAAACCATATAATTCTATTTCATAGTCGTTAATGCTAAAACTAAAAATCAAAACTTTTTCATAAATAAAAAAGTTTTCTTTTTTAAAAGAAAAATTGAAGTTTCAACAAAAAAGAATGAGTACCATATGATCAAACAAGGTGGGGGATCACAAGATAAAAAGAGGTGAGACCCTGTTTTTTTTGTTCAAGAAGAAAACCACTTTTAAAACAAATTCGTAAGGGTTGCTAAAAGCTATTTTAATAATTTTTGTTAAAAAAACATAAAATTGTAACAAAAACTCAATTTATCATGAAACCAAACACCCCATTAAGACCAAAATTGATTCATTGTGTCTCAGTAATTGGTTACTCTTTCATTTGTTAGTGATGTTTGGTACAGGGATAACTCGAAGATAACTTGAGATAAACATGGGTTATCCCCAAAATGTTATGGTGCCAAACAAGCCAATGTTTGGCAATTTATATTTAGCGGGATAAGCTCCAGTAGGTGGTTGGAGGCATTTGATCAAGCCATATATTGCATACTGCTGGTGTTCTGATTTGTAGAATCTTTATCATTTCAAATTCATGTCTTCCTCATCAACTTGAATGCAACATAACGGCTATCTCTGCAATCTATGGGCATTTTTTTCGTGTCGTCATACGACATTGGTAGTGTACTCGTTTTAATTGTTAAACATTATTCATTTCTGTAGTAAAAGACTTGTATGCCATTTATAGACACTACGTACAATTATTTATGGAGCTTCCACCTCGCTATCAAAATATTAACTGAAAATTTGATTTATTGGGGTTACCCCTAAACTTTTGTCATTTCACAAGATGAATCCTTGATGTCACAAGAAGTTGGTCTTTCAAATCCTTTCATTATTCACAACATCTCACAGGGGCAACCGTTCTTTATCACCCATCCTTTAATAGCACGTTCTTTTTCTGTCTCGTTGTATGATTGCATCTTAATATGCATTTGCTTTTGCAGATGATGTATCACTTCCTTGACCGCCTTATAAACCTGGGGTTTCCCAGGACTAGAGACTTTCAAGGCGTCAGTGCCAACAGTTTCGATGGCCATGGGAACTACAGCATTGGCATGCGCGACCAGAGTGTCTTCCCGGAGATCAGATATGAAGCTCTTGGTAAGCAGAAGGGAATGGACGTCTGCATAACCACCACAGCGAAGACCGACAAAGAGGCACAGAGGCTGCTCGCCCTAATGGGAATGCCGTTCAGGGAGGGAGGAGGACCGACGGTGTTGTTGCGCAAGAAGAAGAGAAAGGCAGCCCATTTCGAGTCAAAGTATAAGGGAAGGAGATGAGGCCTTCAATTGGCTAGGTCGACTTTGCTTTCCACTGCACAGTAATTTCCCTTGTCCCTTGCGGCTACTTGGCAGTATCTTTACGGAATCAGACGAAGTGAATTTTCTTTTTTCCCTTGTGTTTCAGATTTTGCTTCTTGCAACATCTCATTTTGATTTCCGGTGGAAGAACTGTCAAAAGCAGGGAGGAGAAAAAACTGCTTTTTTATCTTTCTTGCAACTTCTCGTCTCGTCTTTTCGCTGTAATAGAGATTCAACTTACCATGGTTCGCCGGGTCGCGACCCGGGTCGCGACCCGGACCCGACCGGATCGGTTTTGGGGCCGACCGACCCGGTCGTGACCCCAAGACCCCGACCCCATTTTGAATTTTTTATTATTATTTTTTGCGACCCGGGCCGACCCCGTCCCGACCCGGGTCACAACCCCGGCCGACCCGGGTCGGTTTGCCCCAAACCGACCCGGTCCCGACTCCCGACCCCACCTTCCTTGCAACTTACATCCCGGAGGCGGTATTTTCTCACCGTGGATGCTACCCTTCTAGTACTTCTGGTTTGTTACTCGTAAAAGATGGGAGGATTTATACGGATATTTCTTCTCCCCACTGAATGATAATACTAATGGGGTGTTTGGTTGCATGATAATTAAGGCTTTTATTTTAATTTTTAAAAATTGCAAGAAAACTTGTTAAAAGAGGTGTTTGACAACCATGACAATTTTATGTTTTGAAAGTGATTTTCTTCTTAAACAAAAAAAGAGGGTCTCACCTCTTTCTTTTTTCTTATGGTCTCCCACTTTATTTGGTCATGTGTGATGGTTACTCTTTTTTATAATCACATCCCTCCAAACATGATAATTTTATGTCATAAGTTGGTTCACTTTTTATTTTAATACAATTTTTTATCATGAAAGTGTACAAAAAATTATCATGCAACCAAACACCCCATAAGGGTATTTGCACCTTTCCGTACCCCCACGGATTAGGGTGTAAATAGAATTCGATATTTCGATATTATGATTCGATTTGACATTCTAATAGTTTATTAGAATTAGAATCGGAATTAGTTGATTTTATTTTCGTTAATTCGATTCGAATAAGAAATAATTATTTATAAATAAATCAAATTAAATTATAAAATATAATATATAAATTCATAAAATGATAAATATAAAATTTTAAAGAGATTATATTAAATTTTAATGATTATATGTGAATTATTGACTTATTTTTAAATAAAAATTAATAGTTAATATATATTTTGAAATTTATCGAATTTGATTTTAATTTCAATAATGAAATTGTTACTCAATCGAAATCGAAACATAATAATTTCAAAATTATCAGAATTGAAATCTTGTAACTTTTATTGGAATCGAAATTGATTTTACTGACAAATTTGACCCGTTACCGTCCTACCCGTTACCGTCCTATTGGAATCGAAAAAATTTGGTTGCATGATAATTTTTTGTACACTTTCATGATAAAAAATTGTATTAAAATAAAAAGTGAACCAACTCATGACATAAAATTATCATGTTTGGAGGGATGTTATTACAAAAAAGAGTAACCACCACACATGACCAAATAAAGTGGGGGACCACAAGAAAAAAGAAAGAGGTGAGACCCTCTTTTTTTGTTTAAGAAGAAAATCACTTTCAAAACATAAAATTGTCATGATTGTCAAAAACCTCTTTTAACAAGTTTTCTTACAATTTTTAAAAATTAAAATAAAAACATCATTTATCATGCAACCAAACACCCCATAAGTGACATGAAAGCCGCCAAACACACGCAAGATCAGACTGCAGTAAACGTAGCCAGTTCATCACAATTATGCTGTACATATTATAATATAAGCCTTGTATCTCTAAAGCTCAACCGAGCAAGAACGCATTCGGGATGGAGACCACAGGGGGCGCTACCTCGGTAGATCCCTCTTCACCCCCATGTTCGGACTAGGACTTTTTCTTCCCCTTCACCTCGAGAGACCCAGGTCTTTTTCTGCCTTTCCCTAGTTCCTCCAATTTCGCCTGTAACGTGGCCGGATATAGAATTTGTTCTTATATCTTATGTCATGTTTGGTAACACTATTAGACACCTCTATCACTATTAATTTTAAAATTGATATTGTTGGGAATCACCTTGAGGTGTTTGGTTAATAGTATCAATTTTAAAATTTGTATTGTAAACAACACATGTTATGTAATACAAGTGTCAACTTATATTAATTTTGATATTAATATTCCATCTTCTAGAAATATCAATATCAATATTAATATGGTATCATTTTTGATACTCTAACCAAACAGGCCATTAGTTATCATAATGGGATATTTCAATAACTTATCGGTATTGGGATCAATTATATATAAATTATTAATTTATTTTTGAATAAATATTAATATTTTATATTTTTTTAAAAAAAATCATCAAAATCAAAACATAATAATTTCAAAATTATCAGAATCCGAATCAAAAATTTTAATTCTTATCGAAATCTAAATCAAATTCTAATAATTATGTTATCAAATTTAACCTGTTTATCGTCCTATATGGTCAACATTCTCCACTTGGGGTGTTCAAGCAAACTGGTAAATCGAACCAAACCGATATTATCGGCACCTCACTAAACTGGATCGAACCTATAAATTGGTTGACCCAGTTTAATTTATTTTATTATATATTATATTAATTATGCACATCTATTATATTACTTTTAAATATGTTATTATAAATTTAGATTAAGTTATATAAAACATAATTCTCTTTTATAAATACAATATTAATCTTAATCTTAATCTTAATTATTTATTATTACTTATTTTATTATATGTTAAATCGATGAATCGAACCGTTCCACACATGCGGTTCGAGATTCAGGTGAACCGCGCCAGCGGGGTTCAGGCCACTGGGCCACTCGTGACCAAAAAAGATTCAGGCGAACCGCTTTCATTTGGGTCGATTTCATTTTCGGTTTGATTCGATTTTGAGAAAAAAAAATGAAACCGAACGGAACCACGAACAACCCTATGCTCCGCAGCAGCATCCAGGTCCAATCGATGGACTACAACAATGTTCGACGACGGCATCGACCTGTCTCCGGCAACTCAGCGGGGGCAATACATCTCGCCACTGCGACGACCTCCGGCGTTCCCTAAACCGTTCCACATCGCTCGCCCAATCGTCAGCATCCAGCATACGGCGTTGATATTCAGACTCCAGCTGCACTCGATCGGAGGATTCCACTCGGCCGGGGAACTCTGGACTTGACGACAGGGCTGTAAACAAATACGGATAAAATTTGAATTCATTTCGAATTCATATCCGGATAATATCTTATTTTAGATATTCATTGGAGCGAATACCCAAATACGGATATTATCCGAATATTAATCAGAGCGAACACAGAAATATTCGTTCCGCTTCGTTTAAAATCCGTTCCGAATTCGTCTTGCATAATATATAAATAATATATATAATTATATATATTTAAAATTATTATATTTACAAATATGATTAAATATTCTCTATCATATATTAATATATTAAATTAATGTTAATAAAATAAATATATAATAAATTTATATTATTATATATTTATATATTATTAAATATATTAATTAATTAATATTTAATTAATATTTTGAAACATATATTATCCGTATCCGCTCCGAATCCAAAGATTATTTGACTTATAATATTCGATCATATTCGCATCGATTCGAACCGGATACGAATTATCCGAATAGTTAAATAGAGCGGATATAGAAACGTTATATCCACTTCGTATCCGCTCCGTTTACGGTTCTACTTGGCAATCTACGAGGTTATTTGATATTGAGATAATTTAGAGATAAACTTAATTTATCCTCAAAATCTAAAAGATAAATCAGATTTATCCTCAAAATTTTATGAGACCAAACGAAATTCTACGGTGATCGAACAACGATGATCCCTGTGTCACGACCCTGATTTTTTAACATGCACAGCGGAAGATAATCCGACGATGTAACGAGAAAGAATATCGGTTTGGAAGCAAATAAGACCAAACTCCCAGTCCAAAATCACAATTCCAAACTTTACAACCTATTAACACCATAAACAAACACCTATCTAAACAAATTAAATACCAACATTAAATGAGTAATCCACTAGCTCCTCGAATTCTAAAATACCACTACGCTTCTGCTGCGCTAAACCTGCAATCCTGAAAATATTAACAATGGAAAGGGGTGAGTCACCACAGACTCAGTAGATTTTACACCCGGACTACCCTACTATACTAGTTATTCTCTACTGATTTTAATAGTAATAAACCTAAAAATTCAGATTATAATATATCGGGTTTGTACTAATTCTATATCTTCAATAGACTGATTAAAGTGCCTTTCCACTACCCCATGAGCTAACATGATTCAAAAAACTTTTAACCTGACATAACCTGAACTTTAAGAAAACTAGGTATGCATGCATCACATAAACCTATCATAACAAAATGACCCATCTAAATCACTATCACACATGCCAAAATGCATAATAAACCATTTGTCTGAGTAAGTTATATGTTTCACTTGGACATTGTAGCAAATGTCACAAAACTAACACCAGATCTACCATATATAGAAGTAACATATAGTAAGCTAAATCCCATAGTACCCCTAGGCAGGAGAGTACTTAGGATAAACCGCGGTATCCGGGATCGACAGATGCTCCGAATTGTTCTAATTCATCTGCTGCCCACAAGTCAAGAACTATAGTCTGGTGAAGTAGAATTTCATTACAATGCAGCCCACTGCATACTACATCTCTTAAGATAAAAGCACATACATAACTCAGACAACACTCAATCAAGGTAACTATGGACATGTGCATGATAATCTAAACATGGTTTACATAGTTGAACAACCATAACTTTATACCTCACATATGCATACCAAACCAAAATTAAACTCAAACTATACCAACTAACTAACATTATGATACTCTAAACTTGGAATCGTGCAATTCTAACAAACTATCATGATGTATACATGCAATAACAACAACTATCTATCTACTACATGAATTAACAAAGTTGAAATTTAATAAAACTAACTATACTTGAACCCCTATTTCGGCTATTTAATAAATTAGGTTATTGATTAAGATCATCGCAAGATTAATCATGATATCCTAACTTTATTCTAACACAAAGTATGATATTTGATACGTTAACATGCTTTCTAATCTAATGTCTAACATATGGTAAATATGCATGATCATTCAACCTAAATAAACATATTTGACAAATCAAGTTAACTACATCTAAGTAGACTAGTAAATCAAATAACCCACTAATATCTTTATTTTTTTAACCAGGGTTAACTAGTATATTTTAACGGTTTAAATTAATCATATCGGAATGCTAAGAATAGTCGAGATGCCTACCTTAATGGCGACGACGAACGGCGCACGAAAATCGATCTAGGTGAAGAATATGCTGCGATCACGACGGCGTAAGAAATGGATCCGGGTGATATATTGACATTCTACTAGAATAAAAAGGGTAAATAATGTAACAAGAAGAAATAGGGAGAATAGAAGAGAGACGACAGGAGAATAGAAGAGGATAGAGGAGAGAGAGACTGCCGCGGAGGGGGGGGTCTGCGGCCGCGGCTGCGGCTGCGGCTGCGCGTGGGCGCAAGCGGGGACGACGGGTTGGCGGTGTCAACGCACGGCGGCGCGCGGCACAAGTGGGGACAATCGGGCGGGGGGGGATCAAATCGTGATCAGCCCTATTTCGGCTATTTAATAAATTAGGTTATTGATTAAGATCATCGCAAGATTAATCATGATATCCTAACTTTATTCTAACACAAAGTATGATATTTGACACGTTAACATGCTTTCTAATCTAATGTCTAACATATGGTAAATATGCATGATCATTCAACCTAAATAAACATATTTGACAAATCAAGTTAACTACATCTAAGTAGACTAGTAAATCAAATAACCCACTAATATCTTTATTTTTTTAACCAGGGTTAACTAGTATGTTTTAACGGTTTAAATTAATCATATCGGAATGCTAAGAATAGTCGAGATGCCTACCTTAATGGCGACGACGAACGGCGCACGAAAATCGATCTAGGTGAAGAATATGCTGCGATCACGACGGCGTAAGAAATGGATCCGGGTGATATATTGACATTCTACTAGAATAAAAAGGGTAAATAATGTAACAAGAAGAAATAGGGAGAATAGAAGAGAGACGATAGGAGAATAGAAGAGGATAGAGGAGAGAGAGATTGCCGCGGAGGGGGGGGTCTGCGGCCGCGGCTGCGGCTGCGGCTGCGCGTGGGCGCAAGCGGGGACGACGGGTTGGCGGTGTCAACGCACGGCGGCGCGCGGCACAAGTGGGGACAATCGGGCGGGGGAAGATCAAAGCGGCAAGTGGAAGGCGGCGGCGCCGCGGGCACGATGCTGGCAGGCTACGATGTCAACGCGGGGGGGGGGGGGGGAGACGTCGCGCGGCAGCGGGGCGACGTTGGCGGAAGGCGTTGCCGCGGGAGGCAGCCGGTGGCGCGCGGGTGCTGGCGGCTGGGCGAGCGGCGACCAAGGGGGCGAGGGGCGGCGGTCACGCGGCCAGAGGGGGGGCTATCGCGCGTCGGCTCGTGCGGCAGGGCAGGCGGCGGGGCGGCCGCGGCGGCATGGCAGCCGAGCAAGGTGGCAAAGCCACGCGGCGGGGGCGAGGCTGGTCACGCAGATGCGCGGGCGACACGCAAGAAGACGGTGGCACGGCACGGGGCCACGGCTACGTGCTGGCGAGGCTGTAGGAGGGTGCGGGGGCACGGCGGCGGGGCTGACGCGCGGGAGGAGGGTGAGGGGCAGCGGCTTATCCGAGGGAGAAAAAGAGAGCGACAGAGAGGAGGAAAAACAGTGCAGAAGGGGAAAGATGGGCGGACGCAAGGGAGATGAGACCGGATCCCCTCAGGAGGCCTCCTGAGGGGATCCGGTCTCAAGGGAGATAGAAGGAGCGGTTTTGCCAAGGCAATCGGCAAAAGAGAAAACGGAAGGAGGTAAAAGTGGTAATGGAAAGAGAGAGTAAATATGCTAATAATCTCATAACTAATTATAATAAATCTTATTTAATATTAAAAATATTCATAACGTTACACCCTGCGCAACTCTCCCGCCGCACCATCATCTTCGACTCCGGCAATCTCCGTAGGTGAAAGTCAGCTTTGGTCACGTTCCAACTGGTGCCGGTTGTGAAAAATACTTAGATAACCAATTTACATTTAATAAACATGGAAAAACCTCAAAACTTATATATTGAGATGGTGAGGAAAAAATTTAATAAACATAAAATACTCTTTCCGATATTCAACTTGGAACTAAATCACTCTTAGCACTGTTCGTTTCCACACATCTTTGTCATCACCCCATCCGCATCGATCGCGACGAGAGGACTCTAACCAGTGGCCATCACCGCTGCACAGAGCATCGTCTGTTTTCCTCCGACGACTTAGCGTCCGATGAACGAACAGTACCCTCATCACAAGGGATAGTGTCCGTGTTCTGGTGGACTCACTTATTAATCTCGTGTACTCAATTACTAACTCATACAGATAAAATACTACCTCCTTACTTAAATACTAGTCCACTATATATACTAGTCAAGCAACGTGCTTCGCACGTGTGCGAACAAAACATAATATATTTAAGTTATTAAAATATTTATTTTTCTTCTATTTCCCATTCTTATCACATTCCTCTATTATCAATATATAAAAATAATTTTGGAATGAATCAATATTATGATCCACATAAATATTAAATCATAATTATTATGGTATCGTATAAACAATCAAAAATGCGCCCGAGCATATAGTATGTATTAAACAAGTCGTTTTGAATTTTTCAAATGCTAAACACTAAACAATAGTAAAAGAATAGATAATAAAGATCCAATCATCCTCAAGTTATCGCGTTAGTCGGAACGAGAGACATTCAAGAACCCACCTGAACAAATAACGTATATTAAACAAGCCACTTAGGTTTCTCCAAAAACTAAAAACCAAACTATATTAAAAGATTACAAGTCTAGTCATGAAAAAAAATCCAATTCTCGTAAAGTCAAAACTTCTAAACAATTCTTGATTTCTTTGGAACATGCTCGATCTTTTCCTCGTCATCCTGCTCGGAACTGCAGTTATCACTGTCTTCGGAGATTTTGACGATCTTGGTACAAGTATAACTAACATTCTCATCTTCTTTTTTGACGCACTTCACAATCAATGTACATCTTTTTTTGATCAAACTCTCCATGATACTCATATACGATGACAAATCTTTTTCCTGCAAAAAAAAAAAAACTATTCATATTGATAATAAAGATGTAAACACAGAATGAGAATAAGTAATTATACCTTTTTCTCTTTCAACAAGTGAACGGATATTCCAATGATTTCTTCTGCTTGACGATCGAAGAATGTAATCCATAAATCAGATGTGCCATCTACAATATTTACTCTCAAGGAATATCTGTAAAACAAATATAAAATTTAAGTGTTTAATTTACGCGAAATAATAACTTATTGACATCCATATTGATATATATTAGATTAGAATGTAAAAATCGAATTATTATGAGATGATTTACCTTTCGATTGGCTGAGTAACTACTTTGGAACATTTGGAACAAAAGTGATTATTATTTTCTTCTCTGACAAGTTTCGCACAATACAAACAAGCCAAGTACCATGGTTCTCTACTCGTTATAACATCTTGTATCGATACTTGGACGGTGTAGGAGAAAACCTGATAAACATATGCTGGTTAATTTGCGCAATATTGTTCAATATCATATGATTATTTGTAATGTCTCAATTTATAAACTGACGAACGTAGTGTTAAAAATTGAAATGAAGAAAATACCTGTAAAGAAGAGGTATGCACGTTATGAATCAATTCCTTTAAATTGATATTCTCGGATTTTAATGTAACAATATCTTCAGAAACCCCATCGGTGACCCGTTGTGACAATGCATGCTCATTGTTATGCATCCTAAAAAAATAAATTAAAAATATAACCAGATACAACAGTGAAATATTTCAATGAGAAAAATAAAAAAAATGTGTATTAAGATACCAGTGCAGAATGTGAAGCTTTCGGCATAGTTGGATGAATGACGATCTTTGTGTTGAAGGTAGATTTAAGTCCAAAATTTCCTGACATTTGTAGAATAATGATTAGAGGTTGGATTTTTTTAATCAAATCAAAGAAATATGTGATTAACATACCTCTGAAGGAATGTGTTCTCAAGGATGTAGCAAGTATAATCGGTTTTTCATGAATGATTCGGCGAATCTTTTCACCGTCGTGCTTGACGAAATTCTCCCACAAAGTAAGCATTATTGGGATTGACGTCCTGAGGATGAGGAAAAACTTAATACAGAAGAATACGAATATTGATGTAAATTATAACAATGAATAAGGTAGTACGTGTCATCCGTCAATGTTAATGTTTGTCGTTCAATATTCTTCCCATCTGACCGACGAGATACAACAGTTGTATCGTCTGTGCTAATGACTACGCATAGCAAATCTGCAAGGACGAAAGATTTACGTATATTAGAATCTATTAAGTTGCGTAACGTAGAGTAAAGTACTTACCAATGAGTTCATCATCAGTCCTTGATTTTAATAGTTGTTCAATTGTCCGAGTTCTACTTGATTGTTCATCATTCAGCGGAGGAAGATTTACATCATCTGCTTCACTGACGACAGTAGATTTCGTGAAGATGATCGCGATTGGAATCGTTCCAATGTTGTATCTTGAGTTGGCTAGTTTAATCTGTCCGTTTGAGATCTTGTAATTTTTGCCCTCCACGAGCAAATGATCAAATTTGACGATCGTTTCAAAGAACATCGTAGCCTGAATTAGAGTCCCCTGGTGGAAGAAGTTGAATACGTTGAACACATTTAAAATGAGTACGAAGTTAAATAATATAACATAAATATAAATAAAAAGAATAAATTAACCTGCTCGTCCTTGAAGCACATGTTGATTACTTTTCCCGGCTTATTGTTTTTTGTAAATATGTGTGGTGCTCTCTTCTCAATCAACTGACAATAAATCGTCCACTCTGTCATGTCAGTTGCTAAGTCCTTCAACATGGTGACCTTCGATTCCATATCCTGAAAAAGAATAATGGCAATGTCAGGAATAATATCAATTACTAATTTTCAAATGAGTAATGATACGCACATGTTTCAATGTTAAAAATTTCGTTATAGACAATATTTTGTGTGTGGTGACATAATTTTCTGTTGTTCAAATTGGACGGCTCAAGACCCAGCTTAGTTGATGCCCTTGAAACACCGCGCGACAATGCGACGTATAATTGTCCGTGAGAGAAAACTGGTTCGGGCAAATAGATTCCAACATTTTCTATTGTTTGACCCTGTGCTTTATTAATAGACATGGGAAAACCCAAACGTAAAGGAAATTGTTTCCTTTTAAAATGGAATGGATACTTGTCCTGATCTGCCGGGAATAAAGGTATACGCGGAATAAGAATCTCATTTCCGGCATGCTGTCCACTTGCAATTTGTGCCTTTATCACATTTCTTTGGAAATCAATACAAACTAATCGCGTACCATTGCATAGGCCATTTGGTGGGTCCAAGTTCCTTAATAACACAACCGGACAATATTGCTTCAATGATAATTTTGATGGTGCCATCCCATTCGGAGTTAAACTGTTCAAAAACTCCACCTGATAATGTGTTTTTGTTTCATCGATTGCACTGTCAAAACTATAATACACATGTTCTTCTCCTGGAAATGATTTGATAAGAATGTCATTAATTTCATCGACAAATTCATTTTTTTGTTGCTAAGATGGCTCTACTTGTCATATATGTTGGACATTTATACTTTATCCCAATATCTGCATATATGATGTTGATCAACTCTCTTCTCATATCTTGATTGTCTTTGACCTGCACACACATGTCCTCCGGAACACATATTAACCCGTTACCAACGATAGGTTCAGTCCCATTTCCAATTCGAATAAGAAAATTTGCGAACTCTTCGTCGCACTTTGCTCGCATGTTCTTTGTGAGTATCAATTTTTCTATTTTTGGCCACAAGTATGACCCGATCAAAGATCCGTCAATTGTTTGTATCTTGGTTGCTTTTGGAATCACGGGCAAAACTTGTCTGAAATCACCACCGAATAAGAATAATTTGCCACCAAATGGAAGATCGGAATCCATGATATCTTGTAGTGTTCTGTCAACAGCTTCTATGGCGTCTTTTTTGCACATGGGAGCTTCATCCCAAATCACTAACTTTGCTAATCTTATTAAACTTGCTAGAGAACTTTGCTTCTTCATGTTACACATTGATGATTGTTTAATATTCAAAGGAATCTTGAATCTTGAATGTGCTGTTCTTCCTCCGGGCATCAGACAAGCCGCAACTCCACATGTTGTTGTTGCCAGAGCTATATGTCCTCTGCTTCTTATCTTGGCAAGTAATGCCCGATAAAGATATGTTTTTCCTGTCCCTCCGGGTCCATCGACAAAGAAGATTCCATGCTCTTCTTTGTCCACACGATCCATAATCAACCTGAATGCTCTATCTTGGTCCTCGTTGAGCAAGTTGATAGACTCGATATCCTTAAGTGGAGTGTTTATCAACAATTCATCTTTGATTTCTTTTGATGTGTTTGAAGGTTCAACACATTGGGCAGGGATACACGGCAAGTCAAAATCGTTAATGTTTCTACCAAAATTTTCAAGGAACTTGCTTACATCATTCAATGTTGCCCGAAGTTGGTCCGAGTACGACATGTCTTTGTTCCTCCGATAATCTTCGGCCATATGTGGATAGAATTTATCCCATAGTGATCTAACATTTTCTGTATCACAATAGGCTAATGTCACTGCAAATAAGCGACGTAAAGAATAAGGCATTTCATAGATGACAACCTCCTCAACACAAGATATTATTGAATGATCACTTTCTAATAGGCCACTTTTTTGAGTCGCTTCCACGAACGTTGTGCGAGTGAACCCAAAGAATCGTCCGTAAATCCTCGAAAGATTTTGGTCCTCTGATATTGTTCAACAAAATTCGGAGATTGTGTCTCTCTCCTTCAGATGGATTTGAGGCGTTAACACGCCCAATGACTTGCCGTTGCTTTCTTCTTGTCCAACGTAATCGTGACGGAGTCCATACGTAATGTTCGGGAAACTCTCTGTACAAAAGCTTGCGAGCTTCAATATCAACAGAGTTTGTGAAGAAAAATTCCGTGAGCATTGTTTTCTTCGAACGAGACGTTTCCAAAACAGAGTGCAAGTTCTCATTGTTGTTGAAGCTGACAAGTTGCATATTGGGTAGATGTAAGTCAAGTTGAACAACAGCTGGATACATCTCATTAAGATTGAAATGATAAATTCTCCACATTGCTTCTGGTGGTGAAATCCATCGACCATCTCGGAAGTTTTTTATTTCATCAACAACAGTTCGGTCCTCCTGATTAGTAATTTGCACCGAAACACGATCATGACCTTTGTATATATACTTGTATAGATACTTGACTGCTGTTATCGATGAACAAATTTCCACATTGATATGACAATTATACCTTTTGAGCAACAAAGGATTGTAAGGAACAACCCAGCGATTATCTAGATAGTGCTGCCTGACTTTATATTTTCGCCCATCATCTCTCCTTCGATATGTCGGATATGAGTTAGCACCTTTCAATGAAACCTCACAAAATGGGCGTGGATAATTACACTTACATGTACCATTTTTCATACAAGGTGATGACGGCCTGAGGGAACCACAAGGACCGTGTATGATATGGTTAAGAACCATGTCATGTAAATCTTTATCCACAGTTGGATCCGGAATTTACGCCGACACTACAATATCGTATGCATCGGGATGTTCTATCTTTTCACCTTCTTTCAAGACAATCAAGAAATGAGCGTGCGGCAAACCTCTCTTTTGGAATTCTATGACATGTATATGAGCGACAACATTTCCAAATAAGTTCTCCTTGAACAATATATTTTTGAGATCTTGCAATTTTGATTTAAAGATTCGGCTAACAATGTCCGGCTTTGTTGAAGGAAACTTCCGATGGTTGCAGTTGGTTCCTTATTTCATCCCAATCTGGATTGCAAGTTATTGTAAGAAATATATCAGGTTTTCCAAAGCGATGTACAAGAGCCATTGCATTTAGATATCGTCTTCTCATATCTATTGGACCACCAATAAATGAAGCAGGTAGTATAATTCTTTTCCCAATATAATTCGAACATGTTTCTCCGTCCTTAACAGCATCCACAACTCCTTGATAAACTTCAGATCGTATGTGTTGTTGATTTTTGTAATAAAAATTCAGTCGATCTGTCTCAATTTTAACATACATGTCAACAACAAACTGCTGCAACAAACGACCTCCAAAGAGTATTGAACCAAAGTATGAACTTCTGATTTGAAGGAGGTAAGCATAATACTCACGAGCTGAAACAAATTGATCTTTTTTTCCTTGTAAATATACCCCTGCATGTTATATTTTATATTAACACAAGACTTTATGTAATAAGTCATCATCACGGGTGGTTTACTAATATATTAAATTATTACCTTCTTCTCTTTGAATCAAATCGGTGAATGTTTGAATGTGGTCCGCTGTTATATTTGAGTTGTTCGCACTATTTGGAGCACTGTTGGTTCGTCTGATTCCCCTGTGCCAGCCAGTTTCTCCTCTTGGAAAGAGTAACGGATACTGAAGTGGGTCATAACAGCCAAAATAAGACTGCACTTTGTGGCTACTTCCGTCACGACCATGTACAACGATATCAGTAACATATCGTCCTTCTACATCATTACCTTCGACCCAGATAGCTGCTACTTGATCAGCGGTTGGGGCGTTGTAAACTCGTTGATCCAAGCCCGGATCAGTTCGGGTAGAAATGACTCTTCTATCAAAAGAATGCAGGTATTGCGATTTCTTAAGAAAGTAGAATAAGGATTGATACGCAATATATCAATCAACTTTTTAATAATCGACTCATTTAAGTTGGGAAGATGGTAAAGTCGGTTACGAACTTCATTCTCCGTGTCATAAAAATATAACTGAAGGTATCTTGCAACATTGTCACTTGGGACAAGTGATGGAATATGATGATGAAGTTGACCCAATATCCTAAAAGTGTAACACCCACTTCTCATATCTGCAACTGTTTTGTCCAAAGTAACTCCAAGTGAAGTAAATGAAAATGCATTGTTGTATGCACGAATCGAGTTTCTAAAATCTTGGCATTCTTTGTCATTAGACATGTATAATGTCAACAAATCAAACGGAAGAGTCGATAACTTCAACGAAACTTCACCGTTGCAACAACAAAATGTTGGAGGCTCGTATTCAAACTTCAATGCCCCACAATGTACACAAGCTGCGATAGTCCTTACAACATGTCTGGTCGAAAGTTGATAAGATTTCTTAGCCTTCTTTCTCTGTGCATAAACCTCCCGTCTTCTTGTATTCCTATCTATTCTACGGGCTTCTGTATAATTAAAAGTTAAATATAAATTTAAATAAGTAAATAAATAATAAATAAATATTTATAAGAACAAGTGAAGAACATGTACCTTCATTATTTGAAGTAGATCCAATTTCAGAAACGTAATGTTCTTGACTCATTCTTTAGTGAAACTGATGTAATAATGTTTGACAATTCATGTTAGATTAAGATATATTGATTGACAAGTACTCGTCGATGCTTAAGAAGAAATAGGTTAACTTTAAAAGAACACGTAATGAAATATAAAATTCAAGCATTTTATTTTAGTGGATTATGAATTATTTTTATTTTTCGGTTATGTGTTTCCAAAAATTTCAACTACTAAAAAGCTAAAGCTCTTGTAATCTTACCATGTATGGTGTTAAATGGGTAAGTTAAATTTTAGGTTATTTGTACAACCAGCCCGATCAATGAAGAGGGAATCCTTCACGTCTGGGGACTTACGGAGGCCTCGGTGGAAACAAACCTGGTCAACTGAAGAGGAATACTACAGAAGAGAGGTCGATAACCACCAAGAGAGTGTGTTGTATATAAAGGTAATTTGGGAGAGAGAGCTGTCATCTCGAATGTCCTATAAGTTGGAGAAGTTCGATACCCAAATGCAATTGTAATGTAAGATTAAAATCTAAAGGAATAATGTCATACAACCTATTTAAGCATGCCACAAACAAGATGAAATGTAAGGTAAGAATGATGGGAAGAGAGAATGAAAATATCCCATATCCTATTGCTACACCAGGAAGATAACAAAAAGTAGAAGAGAATATGAATTAGAGGGAAAGAAACAACTTATTGTTGTGAGCAGGAAAGATTTTAAAAGAAACATTCAACTTTAAATAAATAAAAAATCTCTAATTAAGTAAATAAATCGAGACAGGCATAAGTCGGTTATAAACCAACCTCGTAGTCTTGATTTAAGTTAAAAGAATTCAAAATAAATGGGTAACCAAGACGTCGGTTCTGAACCCACCTCTTGTCCCATAATTAAAAAAATAAAAAAATAATGATAAAACAAACAATAAACATAAATTTAAATAAAAACTCACTTAATTTGAAGAAACCAAGACAAGAATAAAGCCGATTGTAAACCTACCTTATGGTCTCGGCTTAATTTAAAAGAAATCCAAAAAAAGAAAAACCAAAAGATCAGTTCTAAACCCACCCGTTGAGGGTTACAACGGATCTGCTCCATCTAGACATAGACCGAGATTCTTGCAAGATCTCGGCGAGATTACCATCCATGGTGCACACCAAAAAAAAAAGAAGAAAGGAGAGAGAAAATGGGATGTGATCTCCTGTCCCTGCTGCTGCTGCGGCGGCACACTGAGAGGAGGAAAAGTGGAAGAGAAGGGAACAGAGTATGAACCAAAAGATGCAGATCTGGAACAGCTTCAGAATAGACCAGATACAGAAAATTCCAGATATGGTTCTGCCCAGAATAATGCAGAAACCAGAAATTTGTAGAAAGTAGACCAAGAACTGATGGCAGCAAGCTTACAAGGCCCGAAACTGATGACAACAGCTCATTGGGCCTAAAACTGATGACAGCAGGATGGCAGCAAGCCCGCTGAGACCAAAAACGACTGAACAAGCCAACATGGCCATTGGGCAAAAAAATTATTAAACATGTTGAAATCAACCAAAATAAAAAAAAAATCATATATGAGCAGACATATGGGTGCACCCCATGATCTATATTATCTGAGGCAACCACCTAAGATTTCAGGATTTGAATTGAATTTCAGATTTTCTTTACAGTTTTACATTACGTATAATACCACCATCATATTTTACAATATACCAAGCACAATTGTTTCAATTCATAAACAAGAGAGAATGTATGTGCATATAAGAACCTGAGAGTAGCATGATGGGAATCACATGAATTATGACAAGATCTAGATATATGAATTTATATATCGTCAAATGCAAATCAAATCGATTGCTAATCATCACTACATATGCTTTAGAAGAGTTATTAGGATTTAAGACCACACCGATATCAATTGAAAATCAAAAAATTCAGGAATTTAAACAGGATCTGGACCATAATTCTGAAAAATACAAGTAAATATAGCATGGTAACATCACGGTATTGAAATTTAAACTCCAATCTTTTAAAGATTAAAATTTATCATGAATCATAATCTTCATGAGCATGACAAATAAAAAATAAGACAAACAATTATGATTTAAAACTAAATAAAATACCTATACTTTCAAATCTGAAATCTCCTACTTTCTTTTAGTAAGAAGAAATGCAGCTTTCCTTTTATTTGCTTTGTCAACCTAGCAAAAATACAAATACTAACACATTTAAAATCAATACAAAAAAAGAGAGAATGTATGGGCATATAAGAACATGAAAATAGCATGATGGGAATCATATGAATTGTGACAGGAACTGGATATAAGAAAAAAAATACATAGGTTGAAGAATTTGGATAAACAGAGCCCACGCTTCAATGATTATAAAATTTGGGTTGGACTTCGGATCAGCATCAGCCAGATCTGATCCTGACGATCCGATATCTTTCCAATTTGAGCGAAGTGAAGATTGGCAAGGAATCATCTGGTATTGGCAGTGAACCAGCTTGCATCTGCCACAATTGGCTGATCCTGGCCAACTTCAGTCTATGATAGACCATTCTGTGCTAAGAGCAACCAATTCTAACCAATTTCAAGCTCCTTAAGTTGATTGACTATCCTGAATTTCATAGGTTTTAATTGCTGATTTTGACTTGCTGATTTTTTACTTGCAATTTCAGGAAAAAATTCCAGATTTCAGACCTTTTAGACTTGAGTTTAGACTTTTGAGGCAAGGCTTGTACAGGCAGAAGATCAAATTGGCCATATCCGTGTGAGTTCAAGAAGAACTTCAGATAAAAGGTAACATCTCTAAAAACATGTAATTGCTGAAAGCAGGTTGAGACAATCTCATACATATAATTTCATAATTATTCTGCATCATGATAATTGAAGCCGATCGTCAGCCATCATCATGATAATCCTCCATTCTGGTTCCCACAATACTTGTGGCATTGGTTCAACAGAAGTGGTGTCTTCAACCATCTGCCATCATACTTGGTCCTTGCACTCATTATACATCCTGATTGGGGCATGGGCTCCAGAAGGTTTGCGTCTTTGGTGGCACTAAGGTAACAGGGTGCTCTGGGAGATGGAGATATGCATTTGCATTTTGGTTACCAATTTGAAAAGGTGAAGAGAAGAAAATGAGCAGCCACCTAAATTTTGGAACAAAAATGCCCTTAAAACCTCTTTATAAATAGGCTACAAGGTACTTTTTGTAAGAAGGTTGGCTCATTTGAAAGAGATAAGAGTTGGAGGAGTAGAGAGAAGCTCTGTCATCTCCCGTTCATTTAAGGCTCTTCAACCTATTAGAAAGAAGGTAGGAATTTGGCCTGGTGGTGAAAGTAGCTTATGGTTTTGTCCTACCCTTTTCCAAAAAAGGGGACCGAATAATTTGCATTTACATGTGAAATATGCTATTTCAAATATATATAGAGCCATTTCATTCGGTCCAGCCGCAGTGCTATTGCATTTTAGTTTTATTCTCCATTTCCTACAAAAAGAGTGGAATAAAATAGATGCCTTTCAAATGCGAATAAATCTATTTTGACATATATAGAGCCATCCCATTTTTATCCAGTCGAAATGTTGTCAAAATTGGATGAACCCAAAATAATTACATATTACATGCAAACAAAGCTATTTTTGGATATATAAAGTCAGTCCAACTCGGTCTAGCCAGAATGTATACAAAATATTACAAGTATGCAAAAAAAAAGTAAAGTAATACATAACAAATATGCATAAAAACTTTGACACCTTCCGTGATGAAAACTAATTCTTGTTTTGAGGAACAAGGCTATTATGCGCTGTCATTCATTGTACTCCAATATACCATGTATTCAAGTTGAATGAAAGAAATTCAAGTTCACTTGATGCGATATGTTACAAAAATGACATCAGATCCTCGTGAACTTTAAAGACATTTCTGAAAATAAATAAATTACATAAAATTTTAAAACTTAAATAAAAAAACAAATATAATTAGACACAAACTAAATAATGACTTAATCAAGGGGATGTCTTTTAGTCTTGTGTCGTACGTGGATGAATGACTTCTAATCAATGCATTATTATGACAGTTAATCTAGAGTGTTTGAGTATTTGCTTGATATAATTAACATCGGACTATCAGTCCGATGGAAAGAAGCCAAATTTTATTTTGAAAGAACTCATATAACTTGAGCTTTTTATTTTGAAAGAACTCATATAACTTGAGCTTATAACAAAGGTGGTTCAGATAGTCCAAGTGATGTGACAATCTCCATATCAACACATAAAAGATCCGTGGAACTATCTGTATTCTTATTTATGAATATCACATCAAAATTAGTTAATAATTCTATGAAAACCATATAATTCTATTTCATAGTCGTTAATGCTAAAACTAAAAATCAAAACTTTTTCATAAATAAAAAAGTTTTCTTTTTTAAAAGAAAAATTGAAGTTTCAACAAAAAAGAATGAGTACCATATGATCAAACAAGGTGGGGGATCACAAGATAAAAAGAGGTGAGACCCTGTTTTTTTTGTTCAAGAAGAAAACCACTTTTAAAACAAATTCGTAAGGGTTGCTAAAAGCTATTTTAATAATTTTTGTTAAAAAAACATAAAATTATAACAAAAACTCAATTTATCATGCAACCAAACACCCCATTAAGACCAAAATTGATTCATTGTGTCTCAGTAATTGGTTACTCTTTCATTTGTTAGTGATGTTTGGTACAGGGATAACTCGAAGATAACTTGAGATAAACATGGGTTATCCCCAAAATGTTATGGTGCCAAACAAGCCAATGTTTGGCAATTTATATTTAGCGGGATAAGCTCCAGTAGGTGGTTGGAGGCATTTGATCAAGCCATATATTGCATACTGCTGGTGTTCTGATTTGTAGAATCTTTATCATTTCAAATTCATGTCTTCCTCATCAACTTGAATGCAACATAACGGCTATCTCTGCAATCTATGGGCATTTTTTTCGTGTCGTCATACGACATTGGTAGTGTACTCGTTTTAATTGTTAAACATTATTCATTTCTGTAGTAAAAGACTTGTATGCCATTTATAGACACTACGTACAATTATTTATGGAGCTTCCACCTCGCTATCAAAATATTAACTGAAAATTTGATTTATTGGGGTTACCCCTAAACTTTTGTCATTTCACAAGATGAATCCTTGATGTCACAAGAAGTTGGTCTTTCAAATCCTTTCATTATTCACAACATCTCACAGGGGCAACCGTTCTTTATCACCCATCCTTTAATAGCACGTTCTTTTTCTGTCTCGTTGTATGATTGCATCTTAATATGCATTTGCTTTTGCAGATGATGTATCACTTCCTTGACCGCCTTATAAACCTGGGGTTTCCCAGGACTAGAGACTTTCAAGGCGTCAGTGCCAACAGTTTCGATGGCCATGGGAACTACAGCATTGGCATGCGCGACCAGAGTGTCTTCCCGGAGATCAGATATGAAGCTCTTGGTAAGCAGAAGGGAATGGACGTCTGCATAACCACCACAGCGAAGACCGACAAAGAGGCACAGAGGCTGCTCGCCCTAATGGGAATGCCGTTCAGGGAGGGAGGAGGACCGACGGTGTTGTTGCGCAAGAAGAAGAGAAAGGCAGCCCATTTCGAGTCAAAGTATAAGGGAAGGAGATGAGGCCTTCAATTGGCTAGGTCGACTTTGCTTTCCACTGCACAGTAATTTCCCTTGTCCCTTGCGGCTACTTGGCAGTATCTTTACGGAATCAGACGAAGTGAATTTTCTTTTTTCCCTTGTGTTTCAGATTTTGCTTCTTGCAACATCTCATTTCGATTTCCGGTGGAAGAACTGTCAAAAGCAGGGAGGAGAAAAAACTGCTTTTTTTTATCCTTCTTGCAACTTCTCGTCTCGTCTTTTCGCTGTAATAGAGATTCAACTTACCATGGTTCGCCGGGTCGCGACCCGGGTCGCGACCCGGACCTGACCGGGTCGGTTTTGGGGCCGACCGACCCGGTCGCGACCCCAAGACCCCGACCCCATTTTGAATTTTTTATTATTATTTTTTGCGACCCGGGCCGACCCCGTCCCGACCCGGGTCACAACCCCGGCCGACCCGGGTCGGTTTGGCCCCAAACCGACCCGGTCCCGACTCCCGACCCCACCTTCCTTGCAACTTACATCCCGGAGGCGGTATTTTCTCACCGTGGATGCTACCCTTCTAGTACTTCTGGTTTGTTACTCATAAAAGATGGGAGGATTTATACGGATATTTCTTCTCCCCACTGAATGATAATACTAATGGGGTGTTTGGTTGCATGATAATTAAGGTTTTTATTTTAATTTTTAAAAATTGTAAGAAAACTTGTTAAAAGAGGTGTTTGACAACCATGACAATTTTATGTTTTGAAAGTGATTTTCTTCTTAAACAAAAAAAGAGGGTCTCACCTCTTTCTTTTTTCTTATGGTCTCCCACTTTATTTGGTCATGTGCGATGGTTACTCTTTTTTATAATCACATTCCTCCAAACATGATAATTTTATGTCATAAGTTGGTTCACTTTTTATTTTAATACAATTTTTTATCATGAAAGTGTACAAAAAATTATCATGCAACCAAACACCCCATAAGGGTATTTGCACCTTTCCGTACCCCCACGGATTAGGGTGTAAATAGAATTCGATATTTCGATATTATGATTCGATTCGACATTCTAATAGTTTATTAGAATTAGAATCGGAATTAGTTGATTTTATTTTCGTTAATCCGATTCGAATAAGAAATAATTATTTATAAATAAATTAAATTAAATTATAAAATATAATATATAAATTGATAAAATGATAAATATAAAATTTTAAAGAGATTATATTAAATTTTAATGATTATATGTGAATTATTGACTTAATTTTAAATAAAAATTAATATTTAATATATATTTTGAAATTTATCGAATTTGATTTTAATTTCAATAACGAAATTGTTACTCAATCGAAATCGAAACATAATAATTTCAAAATTATCATAATTGAAATCTTGTAACTTCTATTGGAATCGAAATTGATTTTACTGACAAATTTGACCCGTTACCGTCCTACCACGGATTCTAAGTGACATGAAAGCCGCCAAACACACGCAAGATCAGACTGCAGTAAACGTTGCCAGTTCATCACAATTATGCTGTACATATTATAATATAAGCCTTGTATCTCTAAAGCTCAACCGAGCAAGAACGCATTCGGGATGGAGACCACAGGGGGCGCTACCTCGGTAGATCCCTCTTCACCCCATGTTCGGACTAGGACTTTTTCTTCCCCTTCACCTCGAGAGACCCAGGTCTTTTTCCGCCTTTCCCTAGTTCCTCCAATTTCGCCTGTAACGTGGCCGGATTTAGAATTTGTTCTTATATCTTATGTCCTGTTTGGTAACACTATTAGACACCTCTATCACTATTAATTTTAAAATTGATATTGTTGGGAATCACCTTGAGGTGTTTGGTTAATAGTATCAATTTTAAAATTTGTATTGTAAACAACACATGTTATGTAATACAAGTGTCAGCTTGTATTAATTTTGATATTAATATTCCATCTTCTAGAAATATCAATATCAATATTAATATGGTATCATTTTTGATACTCTAACCAAACAGGTCATTAGTTATCGTAATGGGATATTTCAATAACTTATCGGTATTGGGATCAATTATATATAAATTATTAATTTATTTTTGAATAAAAATTAATATTTTATATATTTTTTAAAAATTATCAGAATCCGAATCAAAATTTTTAATTCTTATCGAAATCGAAATCAAATTCTAATAATTATGTTATCAAATTTAACCTGTTTATCGTCCTATATGGTCAACATGCTCCACTTGGGGTGTTCAAGCAAACTGGTAAATCGAACCAAACCGATATTATCGGCACCTCACTAAACTGGATCGAACCTATAAATTGGTTGACCCAGTTTAATTTATTTTATTATATATTATATTAATTATGCACATTTATTATATTAATTTTAAATATGTTATTATAAATTTAGATTAAGTAATAAAAACATAATTATCTTTTATAAATACAATATTAATCTTAATCTTAATCTTAATTATTTATTATTACTTATTTTATTATATGTTAAATCGATGAATCGAACCGTTCCACACATGCGGTTCGAGATTCAGGCGAACCGCTTTCATTTGGGTCGATTTCATTTTCGGTTTGATTTGATTTTGAGGAAAAAAAAATTGAAACCGAACGGAACCACGAACAACCCTATGCTCCGCAGCAGCATCCAGGTCCAATCGATGGACTACAACAATGTTCGACGACGGCATCGACCTGTCTCCGGCAACTCAGCGGGGGCAATACATCTCGCCACTGCGACGACCTCCGGCGTTCCCTAAACCGTTCCACATCGCTCGCCCAATCGTCAGCATCCAGCATACGGCGTTGATATTCAGACTCCAGCTGCACTCGATCGGAGGATTCCACTCGGCCGGGGAACTCTGGACTTGACGACAGGGCTGTAAACAAATACGGATAAAATTTGAATTCATTTCGAATTCATATCCGGATAATATCTTATTTTAGATATTCATTGGAGCGAATACCCAAATACGGATATTATCCGAATATTAATCAGAGCGAACACAGAAATATTCGTTCCGCTTCGTTTAAAATCCGTTCCGAATTCGTCTTGCATAATATATAAATAATATATATAATTATATATATTTAAAATTATTATATTTACAAATATAATTAAATATTCTCTATCATATATTAATATATTAAATTAATGTTAATAAAATAAATATATAATAAATTTATATTATTATATATTTATATTTTATTAAATATATTAATTAATTAATATTTAATTAATATTTTGAAACAGATATTATCTGTATCCGCTCCGAATCCAAAGATTATTTGACTTATAATATTCGATCATATTCGCATCTGATTCGAACCGGATACGAATTATCCGAATAGTTAAATAGAGCGGATATAGAAACGTTATATCCACTTCGTATCCGCTCCGTTTACGGTCCTACTTGGCAATCTACGGGGTTATTTGATATTGAGATAATTTAGAGATAAACTTGATTTATCCTCAAAATCTAAAAGATAAATAAGATTTATCCTCAAAATTTTATGAGACCAAACAGAAATTCTACAGTGATCGAACAACGATGATCCCATGTGTCACGACCCTGATTTTTTAACATGCACAACGGAAGATAATCCGACGATGTAACGAGAAAGAATATCGGTTTGGAACCAAATAAGACCAAACTCCCAGTCCAAAATCACAATTCCAAACTTTACAACCTATTAACACCATAAACAAACACCTATCTAAACAAATTAAATACCAACATTGAATGAGTAATCCACTAGCTCCTCGAATTCTAAAATACCACTACGCTTCTGCTGCGCTAAACCTGCAATCCTGAAAATATTAACAATGGAAAGGGGTGAGTCACCACAGACTCAGTAGATCTTACACCCGGACTACCCTACTATACTAGTTATTCTCTACTGATTTTAATAGTAATAAACCTAAAAATTCAGATTATAATATATTGGGTTTATACTAATTCTATATCTTCAATAGACTGATTAAAGTGCCTTTCCACTACCCCATGAGCTAACATGATTCAAAAAACTTTTAACCTGACATAACCTGAACTTTAAGAAAACTAGGTATGCATGCATCACATAAACCTATCATAACAAAATGACCCATCTAAATCACTATCACACATGCCAAAATGCATAATAAACCATTTGTCTGAGTAAGTTATATGTTTCACTTGGACATTGTAGCAAATGTCACAAAACTAACACCAGATCTACCATATATAGAAGTAACATATAGTAAGCTAAATCCCATAGTACCCCTAGGCAGGGGAGTACTTAGGATAAACCGCGGGCAGGGGAGGCACCCGGGGGGAGTGCGCCGCCATCGTTGTCGTTGTTGGACCTTGCCGACGCCACCGGGGTGGTTGGAGAAGCCACAGTTGCGGGAGGAGGGGGATCGGAGGCTGCCGGAGCCTTAGCGAGGCCGTGCGCACGAACGTGGCCGCGGGCGCGGGACTTCTTCCTCTTCCTTCTTCTCCATCTGATAGGGGTCCGAGAGGGGGCTTCCAACACCGGGATGGTTGGGTGGAGGTACTCCAGGGATCGCCAGAGGTGGGGTGGAAGGGCGGAGGTGGTTGATGTCGTCAGAGAGGTCGAAACGGATGGAGACGGAGGTGAACGGTGTCGATAGGGCTTCAACTCGAACCGGTGATGGAGGAAAGGGGAAGGAATGGCTCGGAGGCCGCTGGACGGAGGAGAAGGAGAAGGCGCTCTCGCCGGAGGGTCGCGAGGGAGACCGGTCCTCACCGGGGGTGGAGCTGGATGACCTCCATCGTGAAGGGGGTGAAGGGGAAAGGGGCAGCGCCCCAGCACAAGGGGCAGCCCCTCTAGGGTTCCAAAAATTGACAATGAACTCTCTCTCATTCCAACAATGTGTGCCCTCTTAAATAGAGGAGCCTATTACAAATAAGACACCCTAAATGACTATTTACATACATGTCCTCTTGAGGACCCAAATAAAAAGAAAAGACCACAAATAAAACTCAAATATTTACAAACATGTCCAAATGGACGTAAATGCAAATAAACCCCAAAATGGACCGGACCGGGTCCCCATCACTTGATCTCCTCTGCCTATTACTACTCCTAACTTGTTTGATGCCCTTGTTAAGTTTGATTCATATATTTTCAATTTTATTATGGAATCCATACAAATATTTATCTAAACTTTATTTTTTGATAAAATTTTATAACTTAATATTTTTATGATTATATATGTACTATTGACCCAAGATGTCATCAATCTCCTATCCATATTGTTCAAGATGAAGTTTTAGTATAATAAACGATCTCTTGTATGTCTCATGTTAACAATAGTTCACCCTCTCTATATTACGCTTTAAAGTTTAATATGAATTCTCTTGTTCTTTTTGAAGAGATTACATGACATTTTACACTTAAACATGTACATGGATTGTTATTTTCAAGATACAATCTCTCGAGATTTTTCCGAGATCTCTTCTATTTAATATCCATGAGATAAATCTAAATGCAAAATGGCAATTTTTGAGTAAGGCATACCCTACATAAATGAAATCCGAGATTTGATCTCCTGAGATTTTTCTGAGAATCTCACGAGATCTCCTCTTTCACCCTTCCGAGATGAAGCTGAGATCCGAAACGACAATCCTTGTAGGGAGGGAAGGGTTTGAGTTTTAGATCCGGTCCTTGTTGGGTCCAGTTTTGGGCGAGGCAGTCAAGGTGACCTCACCTTGCCTCGGCCGCCTAGGTGCAAGAGGCAACTGAGGCGATCACCATCAGAGCGAGGCGGGCATAGGCCACCCCTTACTTCTCTATCTGAAACTCCTACACACCCCACGGTATTGCTACCATGCTTGACACCCACCACCACCACCGACCACCTCCACACCCCTCCTTCCTCCTCCCCCTAAGAGACTTCCCTCCCCTTGGACAAACCCAATGCACAACCCACCTTTGATAGGTCTTGCCAGTTTCATGGATTCCTGCAAGCATTGCAATTGACATCGCAGAAGCAAGTTAGTGCAGTGCTTAAAGGCGTCTCGTAGTTTGAGGTACCTTGAACAAGATTTGACATCGATCTAGTTGTCCAGTTCAGTCCGTTCAACGCTAATTTGACTAGTCTAAATTTGGTTCAGATCATGAAATGCGATCTCCCGAGAATCTCTCTCTCTCTCTCTCTCCACGCATTCGAGAAACGAGATTGTCGAAACAAGAATATCTATATAGTACCTCTTGTACTTTGATCTACTCTGCCTATTACTACCTCTAACTTTTTAGATGACTTTGTTAAGTTTGTTTGATATACCAATTTTATTATGAAATTCATCCAAATAGTTATCTAGACATTATTATTTGATAAAATTTTATAACTTAATATTTTTATTACTATTTATTTATAGTTGACCCAAAATGTCACCAATCACCTATCCATGTTATTCATTATGAAGCTTTGGCCTAACATAGGATTCTTTATATGTTTCCTGTTAACAATAGTTCATCTTCTTTGTATTAAGCTTTTAATTCTCTCTCAGTTTATTTTGATGTCTAAAATGAGTTCCCTTGTCTTTTTGAATAGATTACATGGCATTTTACACTTAAATATGCACATTGATTGGTATTTTCAAGATCCAATCTCTCAATATTTTTTCAAGATATCTTATTTTCAGTCTCCATGAAATTAAATTTAGGTGCGAGATGGCAATCCTTGGGTAAGATATACCCTACATAAATGAAATCCTAGATTCGATCTCTCGAGATTTTTTCGAGACAACAATCCTTGTTTCATATATGTTCAATTTGGGTTGTCAACATCAATTTAAAGCAGTCAGGATGATTCGAGTTCAACTTAACCGGGTTCGAGTTTGGATCAGCCCGATTTCATTAGATTTGGTGCAACACATTTCAGTTATCTCCTGTCAGCGTAGTTGGAACAGTAGGATGTGGGTTTGGATCATTCTGTTTTGTGTAAAATATTTCATTTTACGAGCAAAAATGTGACACAACACTGATGCCACAGCTCGACTGGATTCAGTCTGGGTTTCGACATGTTTTATCTGTTCAATTCGGCTCAGGTTGGTATCGATTGGAGTGATTTTGCTTTGTGCAGTAGTACAACATCAGTTCAATTTAGATCTAGCAGTGGGATTCCATTCAATCAGACCTATGGTTCGATCTATCTTGGTCTGTCAATTTGGTTGATTTGGCGCTTGCGGTGGGTCCTATGCAGTATCAGCTGTGACTTAAACAATCTTGACACACCGCGATGGATTTCCCCGCTCCATCCTGCATCAATATCACAAGTATATATTGTGCTATTTGATGAAAAACTAAGTGGATTGTCACCTACAGAACCTCGTTGTGGTCTATGAGCCTAGTGAAGGAAGTGACAACTGACAAGGAAGGCTTTTTTCCAAAATGCATGGTTGGAAGAGAGAATCTTTTTGGAAATATGTTGAACAAAGTGGCCTCATTGAGTTGGATCTAAATGGTCTTTTGTTCACATGATCAATTGCAATCTCTAGAGTCTAGATCAAGGCTTGACATATTGTTTGTATCCTTTGAGTGGTTTGGGGTCTTTGAACATACTTCAAAAGTTTTTCCTCCCATGTACTTTCTCGGACTATTTTTCTGTGGGTATGATGTGCAACCAAGAGAATAGGGCAAAGAATGAAAGAACAGGATCTTAAGGTATGAACTGACATGGGGGGATGAGGGTTTTCTTGACATGGTGAAGAAAATTTCGAGAGGACAACTCAGTGGGAATTCAGCAACACAAACATTTACTAGCAAGCTTAAAAGATTAAGAAATGACTTTGTGTTTTGGAGTACGGATACATTCTGAGTGACAGCTAGGACAAGGCAGAAATTATTGAAGAAAATCTTAAGTGTTGACATTCTTAACTAATGATGGGGAAATCTTGGAGTACGAAAAGATGGAATAGGAAAGAAGTAAGGAATGCAGGGTTTGGTGCTTGAAAGATGAGTTAAAATAGAAACAAAGTTCAAAGGAAACGTGACTCAAAGATATTCTAGCATCTCCTGTCTAGATGCTGCCAGATTCTTAGCTTCTCTCCTCCTACCTCATTTGTCTTCTCTCTGTCTCTCTAAGATATTCTGGATCGGGATCAGATTGGCCAGCTCAATTGAACCGGTGGAGGGAAACTGCCCAGATTGGTCCTTCAAACAATTTAAAAACAATGAACAAGAAATAAGTACAGTTCAATCCCCAGTGTAGCGGTGGGCAGATCGGGTGGGTGCATGGGTGGGATGGGTCTGGTTTGGCAGTGTAGGGGCAGCAGCACTGCCACCCTACATCTTCTCCACACTAAGGGGTAGGGAAAACAAGTTAGATTGGGTCCAGGACCCGATAGCATGATCCGGTAAATTCATGGATCTAGTCGATCGAGTCCCAGGGACCCCATAACATATTAATTGGTAACTTAAGGGCCTATTTGGTAACATTATTAGACACTTCTATCATTATCAATTTTAAAATTGTTATTGATAGTAATCACTAAAAAGTGTTTGGCTAATAATATCAATTTTGAAATTTGTAGTGCAAACAAAGCAAGTTATGTGATACAAGTGTCAACTTGTATCAATTTTGATTTTGATACTCCAATCTCTAGAAAGTTTTTGAAACTCTAACCAAACATGCTATAAGTTATTGTATCTAGTTGTGTTGGGTCCCAAGGACTACATAAAACTGTCTTCCACACCAGTTAGGGTGGGGAAGAAGCAACAGCAGTGTCGACCACCAATCCAACCTCGATTAGGGTCAGTTCAGAGTCTTCAGACAGGAATCAGCCTATCCAGGATGATCTGACAGCTTGGAGCAACGGGCAAGGAAGATGCAAGGGCAGCATTCACCACAAATCCAACCTCAATTAGGGTCAGATCGGACCTGAATCGGCCAATCCTGGACTATCTAGCAGCTTGGGGCCCAATCTTGATGGAAACTCTTTCAAGGATCTGGCTTCCCCCTTTCGATTGGGTCAGAAGGTGCCGATCCCAACCCTAGATCGGCCGATAACAATCCAGATTGATGGATCATGCAAACCATCTCTCTCTCTCTCTCTCTCTCTCTCTCTTTCTGTATGTGTGTGCCTACTTCAGTCTGTAAGCTACTGGGCTATAACATGCTCTCCCATCCTTTAAAACTAGAGATCCTTCTCTCCATTTCAGTTCTTTAGGTTGGGCCAGACCAGATGTCAACCAGCTTTGAGTTGCTAGAAGATAAGGGGGACTAGGCCTTCTAAGATACACCTTCATACAAACTTGTCCTTCAGTGCTACATGAGCTGGCGCCTTGGCTCTTACGCTCCCAAGGACCTTAAGTACACTATGGATATGTTGCCGTTTTGACAAGGGTAATTTTAGCATAAATATGTAGATATTGTCTTTGATTTATGGGACGTTGAGTTATTTGCTAGTTAGACCTGGATGAAATCGGCATGATTGTTCGCAATGATGTTGATACTAGACTTGTTACGGTTGGTGATTCAGATTCCAAACTTCTTACTAGGTGGTTTGACCTTGCTGTAGCCAATGTGGAACTTGGGAAGTGTTAGAAGGGATTAAGTTTATATGGAGAAACATAGCTTTTAGAAATTTTTATGTTTCTTGTCCCCTTTCATAGGGGGTGGTTGACCTCTTTGTCAGCAAGGGTATGGTAAACAAAATAAATTTAGAATGTTATATTTAGCAATTTTATTTTTTTAGGGCTGAAAGGTGAACTTTGAGATCCCCCATGCCGTACAAGGGAAGTTTTCAATCCTTGAAGATGAAATGTGTTCCTTGTGTTTGTGGTCTTCCCTCTCCCTTCTTGATTTTTTTGTCTTCTCTTAAGTCATTGGCAGTTTATTCACTTTCTTCATTAGCTTTGGCATAGTATCTTTATGTCCTGCAAGGTAGTTCTTGCCTCCTCATTTTTGGTTCTACACGTTCTTGACTTCCACGTTTTCTTATCTTTCTGCTCAATTCTGTGGTGGAAGACGACAGGTTACTGCTTCTCTTCCCTCTCGTTGCCCCCTTATCTGGCAATGCCTGCCACTTCTTTCTTTTTCCCTCTCCTCCTCCTCCTCCACTACCTTCTTCATCACTCCAATCAATCTCCGATTGCATTTCCCATCAATGCATCTATCCTTTCTAGTCACCTGTTTCTCTGGTGATGTTCGTCACACTTTTTCCTTTTCCCCTTTTTACATCCCAGAACAATTTCCAACCCCCTTTCAACAGTTTTGGCTGGGCAAAATAATTTCTAAATAGTTTACAGAAGACCTAGACAGGTACACCAGATAAAGGACTTATTTGTATTTGAATACCTTTTAATGATCTAAATCAGAGAAACCCTTTTTTTCTTTTTCCCAGGGGATAGATCGAACATGAGTGCTTGCATCTCTTCCATGGAGAAGACAATAAGTGATGGTTTGTAGGGTGTTTGGTTGCACGATAAACTTCTATACATTTTCGTGATAAAAAGTTATGTTAAAACTAGCCAATGACATAAAATTGTCTTCTTTGCATAGATGTGTGTGGAACTGATTATTTTAGTATTTTAAAATACATGTGATCATTTATGTATATGCTTATATAGACATATATAAGTATATGTATATATATAAATATTTACTTATATATTTGTCCTTTGCTCGTGTAGTCGAGACAATGACCTTCTAGAGACCTGATTTTGATGGGATAAATCAATCATGACTCACGGGGGGATAAGCCCTTGTATCATCCCTCAAGGGAAGACGATAAAATTTTGATGGCCCCTGCCAAAAAAAGGTGAACCTGCAAGACCCAAAGGTGAACATCAATAAGACTTGTTTGGAAATTGGCCGAGGAAATAGACAGTCATTGCTTTTGGACGACGTTGCTGTGTAGTCATCGACTTTGTTGACACTGTCACTGATGGAGAAAGTGAGGTTGGAACCCCTCGTACGACCAACTGGTTCTCAACGCCACAACAAGCCATCTTTGCCTTCCAAAAAGAGAGTTGTCTCCTTAACACTGTTGCACTTTCTCCCAAGCCCGATGTTGCTCACACGTCATCGAAAGCTGAGAAAGGAGAAAAGTACCCCCTAGTAAGGGGGTTTCGATGTCACCTCTATCCAAAGTTGCCATCGTCTCCACCACCGAGGGCCACTGGAGAAATCTTCATCAAAAGCCATCAAATCCGAAGAAACCTCCATTTAAAGTCCTCACCATAGTCAGGAGAGGAGAAAGATGCCGTTAGACTCTTATTGACAACAGTCTCCGAAGGAGAAGGGGAAGTCTGTGGGACTCATCTCGCATAAATGAGAAGAGGAGGGGAGTTCTTGATGTCGTGTCCACCGGAAAGTGTCGCTACCTTAAGCCCCTTTGTGAGCTGTTTCTGTTAGGAATCCTCCGCGCCGCTGGAGTCGTTGGAGAAGTAAGGAACTCGATAGGCTCCCTATTGCGTTAGAGAAAGAGAGAGGGGATGCCACTGACTCTATCTTTCTTTCTTCCAGTCGCTGTCACCTCCACAAATTGCCGCCATTGCCACCTTCCGGAGAAGAAGCGGTCACCGAAAGAGTACCCCATGTGCAGGCCTTCTTCTATACGTGTAGGGCATTGAGGAGAAAGGGAAAGAGGCGGAGGAGAGCCTCCCGCTGCCGCCTCTACCATTGTCGCCGCCGCACACTGCCTCCACCAAACATAGTCGTTGCCTCCTTCCTGTTGTCATGATCGAGAGGGAGAGAAAGAAAGGAGGAGGAAGACCCTCCCCTTCTGTCATCGTCTTTGTCTGCTGCTGCCGCCATCAGATGCACCACCGATTAGAGCCACCGCCGCGAGGAGGAGCTGCCTAGAAGCAAGCTGTCATGGAAGCCTACAGGTTTTCTTGTTAGCGTTGGGGAGAGAGATGAAGTAAGGGGTGCTTGGTCTAACAGTCAAACAAAAATAAAAAGGGAGATCATGTGCCTGCGGAGTCACCGTGGGAAACCCGGGCACACACGTCCACCTGGCCACTCGCGGGCCAGGCAATTGGGTCAGCCTGACCCAGTCACCAGCGGTGCAATTACAACCAATTTGCCCACCGGTCAAACAACTCCCAAAAAATCTGAAAAAACAAGGAAAATGGGAAAAGGGAGGGAACCTAACCTTCAGTCCCTCTACCACTTGAAAATGTGGTTAGTGGGACTAAATTTTGGAACAAAAATGCCCTTAAAACCTCTTTATAAATAGGCTACAAGGTACTTTTTGTAAGAAGGTTGGCTCATTTGAAAGAGATAAGAGTTGGAGGAGTAGAGAGAAGCTCTGTCATCTCCCGTTCATTTAAGGCTCTTCAACCTATTAGAAAGAAGGTAGGAATTTGGCCTGGTGGTGAAAGTAGCTTATGGTTTTGTCCTACCCTTTTCCAAAAAAGGGGACCGAATAATTTGCATTTACATGTGAAATATGCTATTTCAAATATATATAGAGCCATTTCATTCGGTCCAGCCGCAGTGCTATTGCATTTTAGTTTTATTCTCCATTTCCTACAAAAAGAGTGGAATAAAATAGATGCCTTTCAAATGCGAATAAATCTATTTTGACATATATAGAGCCATCCCATTTTTATCCAGTCGAAATGTTGTCAAAATTGGATGAACCCAAAATAATTACATATTACATGCAAACAAAGCTATTTTTGGATATATAAAGTCAGTCCAACTCGGTCTAGCCAGAATGTATACAAAATATTACAAGTATGCAAAAAAAAAGTAAAGTAATACATAACAAATATGCATAAAAACTTTGACACCTTCCGTGATGAAAACTAATTCTTGTTTTGAGGAACAAGGCTATTATGCGCTGTCATTCATTGTACTCCAATATACCATGTATTCAAGTTGAAATGAAAGAATTTCAAGTTCACTTGATGCGATATGTTACAAAAATGACATCAGATCCTCGTGAACTTTAAAGACATTTCTGAAAATAAATAAATTACATAAATTTTTAAAACTTAAATAAAAAAACAAATATAATTAGACACAAACTAAATAATGACTTAATCAAGGGGATGTCTTTTAGTCTTGTGTTGTACGTGGATGAATGACTTCTAATCAATGCATTATTATGACAGTTAATCTAGAGTGTTTGAGTATTTGCTTGATATAATTAACATCGGACTATCAGTCCGATGGAAAGAAGCCAAATTTTATTTTGAAAGAACTCATATAACTTGAGCTTTTTATTTTGAAAGAACTCATATAACTTGAGCTTATAACAAAGGTGGTTCAGATAGTCCAAGTGATGTGACAATCTCCATATCAACACATAAAAGATCCGTGGAACTATCTGTATTCTTATTTATGAATATCACATCAAAATTAGTTAATAATTCTATGAAAACCATATAATTCTATTTCATAGTCGTTAATGCTAAAACTAAAAATCAAAACTTTTTCATAAATAAAAAAGTTTTCTTTTTTAAAAGAAAAATTAAAGTTTCAACAAAAAAGAATGAGTACCATATGATCAAACAAGGTGGGGGATCACAAGATAAAAAGAGGTGAGACCCTGTTTTTTTTGTTCAAGAAGAAAACCACTTTTAAAACAAATTCGTAAGGGTTGCTAAAAGCTATTTTAATAATTTTTGTTAAAAAAACATAAAATTGTAACAAAAACTCAATTTATCATGAAACCAAACACCCCATTAAGACCAAAATTGATTCATTGTGTCTCAGTAATTGGTTACTCTTTCATTTGTTAGTGATGTTTGGTACAGGGATAACTCGAAGATAACTTGAGATAAACATGGGTTATCCCCAAAATGTTATGGTGCCAAACAAGCCAATGTTTGGCAATTTATATTTAGCGGGATAAGCTCCAGTAGGTGGTTGGAGGCATTTGATCAAGCCATATATTGCATACTGCTGGTGTTCTGATTTGTAGAATCTTTATCATTTCAAATTCATGTCTTCCTCATCAACTTGAATGCAACATAACGGCTATCTCTGCAATCTATGGGCATTTTTTTCGTGTCGTCATACGACATTGGTAGTGTACTCGTTTTAATTGTTAAACATTATTCATTTCTGTAGTAAAAGACTTGTATGCCATTTATAGACACTACGTACAATTATTTATGGAGCTTCCACCTCGCTATCAAAATATTAACTGAAAATTTGATTTATTGGGGTTACCCCTAAACTTTTGTCATTTCACAAGATGAATCCTTGATGTCACAAGAAGTTGGTCTTTCAAATCCTTTCATTATTCACAACATCTCACAGGGGCAACCGTTCTTTATCACCCATCCTTTAATAGCACGTTCTTTTTCTGTCTCGTTGTATGATTGCATCTTAATATGCATTTGCTTTTGCAGATGATGTATCACTTCCTTGACCGCCTTATAAACCTGGGGTTTCCCAGGACTAGAGACTTTCAAGGCGTCAGTGCCAACAGTTTCGATGGCCATGGGAACTACAGCATTGGCATGCGCGACCAGAGTGTCTTCCCGGAGATCAGATATGAAGCTCTTGGTAAGCAGAAGGGAATGGACGTCTGCATAACCACCACAGCGAAGACCGACAAAGAGGCACAGAGGCTGCTCGCCCTAATGGGAATGCCGTTCAGGGAGGGAGGAGGACCGACGGTGTTGTTGCGCAAGAAGAAGAGAAAGGCAGCCCATTTCGAGTCAAAGTATAAGGGAAGGAGATGAGGCCTTCAATTGGCTAGGTCGACTTTGCTTTCCACTGCACAGTAATTTCCCTTGTCCCTTGCGGCTACTTGGCAGTATCTTTACGGAATCAGACGAAGTGAATTTTCTTTTTTCCCTTGTGTTTCAGATTTTGCTTCTTGCAACATCTCATTTTGATTTCCGGTGGAAGAACTGTCAAAAGCAGGGAGGAGAAAAAACTGCTTTTTTTATCTTTCTTGCAACTTCTCGTCTCGTCTTTTCGCTGTAATAGAGATTCAACTTACCATGGTTCGCCGGGTCGCGACCCGGGTCGCGACCCGGACCCGACCGGATCGGTTTTGGGGCCGACCGACCCGGTCGTGACCCCAAGACCCCGACCCCATTTTGAATTTTTTATTATTATTTTTTGCGACCCGGGCCGACCCCGTCCCGACCCGGGTCACAACCCCGGCCGACCCGGGTCGGTTTGCCCCAAACCGACCCGGTCCCGACTCCCGACCCCACCTTCCTTGCAACTTACATCCCGGAGGCGGTATTTTCTCACCGTGGATGCTACCCTTCTAGTACTTCTGGTTTGTTACTCGTAAAAGATGGGAGGATTTATACGGATATTTCTTCTCCCCACTGAATGATAATACTAATGGGGTGTTTGGTTGCATGATAATTAAGGCTTTTATTTTAATTTTTAAAAATTGCAAGAAAACTTGTTAAAAGAGGTGTTTGACAACCATGACAATTTTATGTTTTGAAAGTGATTTTCTTCTTAAACAAAAAAAGAGGGTCTCACCTCTTTCTTTTTTCTTATGGTCTCCCACTTTATTTGGTCATGTGTGATGGTTACTCTTTTTTATAATCACATCCCTCCAAACATGATAATTTTATGTCATAAGTTGGTTCACTTTTTATTTTAATACAATTTTTTATCATGAAAGTGTACAAAAAATTATCATGCAACCAAACACCCCATAAGGGTATTTGCACCTTTCCGTACCCCCACGGATTAGGGTGTAAATAGAATTCGATATTTCGATATTATGATTCGATTTGACATTCTAATAGTTTATTAGAATTAGAATCGGAATTAGTTGATTTTATTTTCGTTAATTCGATTCGAATAAGAAATAATTATTTATAAATAAATCAAATTAAATTATAAAATATAATATATAAATTCATAAAATGATAAATATAAAATTTTAAAGAGATTATATTAAATTTTAATGATTATATGTGAATTATTGACTTATTTTTAAATAAAAATTAATAGTTAATATATATTTTGAAATTTATCGAATTTGATTTTAATTTCAATAATGAAATTGTTACTCAATCGAAATCGAAACATAATAATTTCAAAATTATCAGAATTGAAATCTTGTAACTTTTATTGGAATCGAAATTGATTTTACTGACAAATTTGACCCGTTACCGTCCTACCCGTTACCGTCCTATTGGAATCGAAAAAATTTGGTTGCATGATAATTTTTTGTACACTTTCATGATAAAAAATTGTATTAAAATAAAAAGTGAACCAACTCATGACATAAAATTATCATGTTTGGAGGGATGTTATTACAAAAAAGAGTAACCACCACACATGACCAAATAAAGTGGGGGACCACAAGAAAAAAGAAAGAGGTGAGACCCTCTTTTTTTGTTTAAGAAGAAAATCACTTTCAAAACATAAAATTGTCATGACGGTCAAAAACCTCTTTTAACAAGTTTTCTTACAATTTTTAAAAATTAAAATAAAAACATCATTTATCATGCAACCAAACACCCCATAAGTGACATGAAAGCCGCCAAACACACGCAAGATCAGACTGCAGTAAACGTAGCCAGTTCATCACAATTATGCTGTACATATTATAATATAAGCCTTGTATCTCTAAAGCTCAACCGAGCAAGAACGCATTCGGGATGGAGACCACAGGGGGCGCTACCTCGGTAGATCCCTCTTCACCCCCATGTTCGGACTAGGACTTTTTCTTCCCCTTCACCTCGAGAGACCCAGGTCTTTTTCTGCCTTTCCCTAGTTCCTCCAATTTCGCCTGTAACGTGGCCGGATATAGAATTTGTTCTTATATCTTATGTCATGTTTGGTAACACTATTAGACACCTCTATCACTATTAATTTTAAAATTGATATTGTTGGGAATCACCTTGAGGTGTTTGGTTAATAGTATCAATTTTAAAATTTGTATTGTAAACAACACATGTTATGTAATACAAGTGTCAACTTATATTAATTTTGATATTAATATTCCATCTTCTAGAAATATCAATATCAATATTAATATGGTATCATTTTTGATACTCTAACCAAACAGGCCATTAGTTATCATAATGGGATATTTCAATAACTTATCGGTATTGGGATCAATTATATATAAATTATTAATTTATTTTTGAATAAATATTAATATTTTATATTTTTTTAAAAAAAATCATCAAAATCAAAACATAATAATTTCAAAATTATCAGAATCCGAATCAAAAATTTTAATTCTTATCGAAATCTAAATCAAATTCTAATAATTATGTTATCAAATTTAACCTGTTTATCGTCCTATATGGTCAACATTCTCCACTTGGGGTGTTCAAGCAAACTGGTAAATCGAACCAAACCGATATTATCGGCACCTCACTAAACTGGATCGAACCTATAAATTGGTTGACCCAGTTTAATTTATTTTATTATATATTATATTAATTATGCACATCTATTATATTACTTTTAAATATGTTATTATAATTTAGATTAAGTTATATAAAACATAATTCTCTTTTATAAATACAATATTAATCTTAATCTTAATCTTAATTATTTATTATTACTTATTTTATTATATGTTAAATCGATGAATCGAACCGTTCCACACATGCGGTTCGAGATTCAGGTGAACCGCGCCAGCGGGGTTCAGGCCACTGGGCCACTCGTGACCAAAAAAGATTCAGGCGAACCGCTTTCATTTGGGTCGATTTCATTTTCGGTTTGATTCGATTTTGAGAAAAAAAATGAAACCGAACGGAACCACGAACAACCCTATGCTCCGCAGCAGCATCCAGGTCCAATCGATGGACTACAACAATGTTCGACGACGGCATCGACCTGTCTCCGGCAACTCAGCGGGGGCAATACATCTCGCCACTGCGACGACCTCCGGCGTTCCCTAAACCGTTCCACATCGCTCGCCCAATCGTCAGCATCCAGCATACGGCGTTGATATTCAGACTCCAGCTGCACTCGATCGGAGGATTCCACTCGGCCGGGGAACTCTGGACTTGACGACAGGGCTGTAAACAAATACGGATAAAATTTGAATTCATTTCGAATTCATATCCGGATAATATCTTATTTTAGATATTCATTGGAGCGAATACCCAAATACGGATATTATCCGAATATTAATCAGAGCGAACACAGAAATATTCGTTCCGCTTCGTTTAAAATCCGTTCCGAATTCGTCTTGCATAATATATAAATAATATATATAATTATATATATTTAAAATTATTATATTTACAAATATGATTAAATATTCTCTATCATATATTAATATATTAAATTAATGTTAATAAAATAAATATATAATAAATTTATATTATTATATATTTATATATTATTAAATATATTAATTAATTAATATTTAATTAATATTTTGAAACATATATTATCCGTATCCGCTCCGAATCCAAAGATTATTTGACTTATAATATTCGATCATATTCGCATCTGATTCGAACCAGATACGAATTATCCGAATAGTTAAATAGAGCGGATATAGAAACGTTATATCCACTTCGTATCCGCTCCGTTTACGGTTCTACTTGGCAATCTACGAGGTTATTTGATATTGAGATAATTTAGAGATAAACTTAATTTATCCTCAAAATCTAAAAGATAAATCAGATTTATCCTCAAAATTTTATGAGACCAAACAGAAATTCTACGGTGATCGAACAACGATGATCCCTGTGTCACGACCCTGATTTTTTAACATGCACAGCGGAAGATAATCCGACGATGTAACGAGAAAGAATATCGGTTTGGAAGCAAATAAGACCAAACTCCCAGTCCAAAATCACAATTCCAAACTTTACAACCTATTAACACCATAAACAAACACCTATCTAAACAAATTAAATACCAACATTGAATGAGTAATCCACTAGCTCCTCGAATTCTAAAATACCACTACGCTTCTGCTGCGCTAAACCTGCAATCCTGAAAATATTAACAATGGAAAGGGGTGAGTCACCACAGACTCAGTAGATTTTACACCCGGACTACCCTACTATACTAGTTATTCTCTACTGATTTTAATAGTAATAAACCTAAAAATTCAGATTATAATATATCGGGTTTGTACTAATTCTATATCTTCAATAGACTGATTAAAGTGCCTTTCCACTACCCCATGAGCTAACATGATTCAAAAAACTTTTAACCTGACATAACCTGAACTTTAAGAAAACTAGGTATGCATGCATCACATAAACCTATCATAACAAAATGACCCATCTAAATCACTATCACACATGCCAAAATGCATAATAAACCATTTGTCTGAGTAAGTTATATGTTTCACTTGGACATTGTAGCAAATGTCACAAAACTAACACCAGATCTACCATATATAGAAGTAACATATAGTAAGTTAAATTCCATAGTACCCCTAGGCAGGGGAGTACTTAGGATAAACCGCGGTATCCGGGATCGACAGATGCTCCGAATTGTTCTAATTCATCTGCTACCCACAAGTCAAGAACTATAGTCTGGTGAAGTAGAATTTCATTACAATGCAGTCCACTGCATACTACATCTCTTAAGATGAAAGCACATACATAACTTAGACAACACTCGGTCAAGGTAACTATGGACATGTGCATGATAATCTAAACATGGTTTACATAGTTGAACAACCATAACTTTATACCTCACATATGCATACCAAACCAAAATTAAACTCAAACTATACCAACTAACTAACATTATGATACTCTAAACTTGGAATCGTGCAATTCTAACAAACTATCATGATGTATACATGCAATAACAACAACTATCTATCTACTACATGAATTAACAAAGTTGAAATTTAATAAAACTAACTATACTTGAACCCCTATTTCGGCTATTTAATAAATTAGGTTATTGATTAAGATCATCGCAAGATTAATCATGATATCCTAACTTTATTCTAACACAAAGTATGATATTTGATACGTTAACATGCTTTCTAATCTAATGTCTAACATATGGTAAATATGCATGATCATTCAACCTAAATAAACATATTTGACAAATCAAGTTAACTACATCTAAGTAGACTAGTAAATCAAATAACCCACTAATATCTTTATTTTTTTAACCAGGGTTAACTAGTATATTTTAACGGTTTAAATTAATCATATCGGAATGCTAAGAATAGTCGAGATGCCTACCTTAATGGCGACGACGAACGGCGCACGAAAATCGATCTAGGTGAAGAATATGCCGCGATCACGACGGCGTAAGAAATGGATCCGGGTGATATATTGACATTCTACTAGAATAAAAAGGGTAAATAATGTAACAAGAAGAAATAGGGAGAATAGAAGAGAGACGATAGGAGAATAGAAGAGGATAGAGGAGAGAGAGAGCCGCGGAGGGGGGTGCGGCCGCGGGCTGCGGCTGCGGCTGCGCGTGGGCGCAAGCGGGGACGACGGGTTGGCGGTGTCAACGCACGGCGGCGCGCGGCACAAGTGGGGACAATCGGGCGGGGGATCAAATCGTGATCAGCCCTATTTCGGCTATTTAATAAATTAGGTTATTGATTAAGATCATCGCAAGATTAATCATGATATCCTAACTTTATTCTAACACAAAGTATGATATTTGACACGTTAACATGCTTTCTAATCTAATGTCTAACATATGGTAAATATGCATGATCATTCAACCTAAATAAACATATTTGACAAATCAAGTTAACTACATCTAAGTAGACTAGTAAATCAAATAACCCACTAATATCTTTATTTTTTTAACCAGGGTTAACTAGTATGTTTTAACGGTTTAAATTAATCATATCGGAATGCTAAGAATAGTCGAGATGCCTACCTTAATGGCGACGACGAATGGTGCACGAAAATCGATCTGGGTGAAGAATATGCTGCGATCACGACGGCGTAAGAAATGGATCCGGGTGATATATTGACATTCTACTAGAATAAAAAGGGTAAATAATGTAACAAGAAGAAATAGGGAGAATAGAAGAGAGACGACAGGAGAATAGAAGAGGATAGAGGAGAGAGAGATTGCGGCGGGGGGGGGGGCCTGCGGCCGCGGCGGCGGCTGGGGCGGCGCGGGGGGGCAGGGGGGGACGACGGGGTGGCGGGGCCAACGCACGGCGGCGCGCGGCACAGGTGGGGACAATCGGGCGGGGGGGGGATCAAAGCGGCAAGTGGAAGGCGGCGGCGCCGCGGGCACGATGGCCGGCAGGCTACGATGTCAACGCGGGGGGGGGGGGGGACGTCGCGCGGCAGCGGGGCGACGTTGGCGGAAGGCGTTGCCGCGGGAGGCAGCCGGTGGCGCGCGGGTGCTGGCGGCCGGGCGAGCGGCGACCAAGGGGGCGAGGGGCGGCGGTCACGCGGCCGGAGGGGGGCTATCGCGCGTCGGCTCGTGCGGCGGGGCAGGCGGCGGCGGGGCGGCCGCGGCGGCACGGCAGCCGAGCAAGGTGGCAAAGCCACGCGGCGGGGGCGAGGCTGGTCACGCAGATGCGCGGGCGCCACGCAAGAAGACGGTGGCACGGCACGGGGCCACGGCTACGTGCTGGCGAGGCTGTAGGAGGGTGCGGGGCACGGCGGCGGGGCTGACGCGCGGGAGGAGGGTGAGGGGCGGCGGCTTATCCGAGGGTGAAAAAGAGAGCGACAGAGAGGAGGAAAAACAGTGCAGAAGGGGAAAGATGGGCGGACGCAAGGGAGATGAGACCGGATCCCCTCAGGAGGCCTCCTGAGGGGGTCCGGTCAGGCCACACCCAGTTTTTTGATGAGACAGGCATCATATCACATTTAATGCCCATCGTATCACCTGTCACGTCAAAAAACTGGGTGTGGCCTGACCGGACCCCCTCAGGAGACCTCCTGAGGGGATCCGGTCTCAAGGGAGATAGAAGGAGCGGTTTTGCCAAGGCAATCGGCAAAAGAGAAAACGGAAGGAGGTAAAAGTGGTAATGGAAAAAGAGAGTAAATATGCTAATAATCTCATAACTAATTATAATAAATATTATTTAATATTAAAAATATTCATAACGTTACACCCTACGCAACTCTCCCGCCGCACCATCATCTTCGACTCCGGCAATCTCCGTAGGTGAAAGTCAGCTTTGGTCACGTTCCAACTGGTGCCGGTTGTGAAAAATACTTAGATAACCAATTTACATTTAATAAACATATGGAAAAACCTCAAAACTTATATATTGAGATGGTGAGGAAAAAATTTAATAAACATAAAAATACTCTTTCCGATATTCAACTTGGAACTAAATCACTCTTAGCACTGATCGTTTCCACACATCTTTGTCATCACCCCATCCGCATCGATCGCGACGAGAGGACTCTAACCAGTGGCCATCACCGCTGCACAGAGCATCGTCTGTTTTCCTCCGACGACTTAGCGTCCGATGAACGAACAGTACCCTCATCACAAGGGATAGTGTCCGTGTTCTGGTGGACTCACTTTGTCACGACCCGGATTTTTAACATGCACAGCGGAAGATAATCCGGCGACGTAACGGGAAAGGATATCGGTCTGGAGCCAAATAATACCAAAATTCACAATCCAATTAAATAATTCCAAACTTTACAAGATATTAACACCATAAACAAACACCTATCTAAACAAATTAAATACCAACATTGAATGAGTACACCACTAGCTCCTCGAATTCCACAACACCACTACGCTTCTGCTGCGCTAAACCTGATCTCCTGAAAATATTAACAACGGAAGGGGTGAGTCACAATAGACCCAGTAGGACTTACACCCGAACTACCCCACTATAATAATGATTCTAGTGGTATAATAGAATAATAAGCCTAAAAATCAGATTTAATACATAGCTCTTAACTAATTATATATCTTTAATTAATTGATTACAAGATCATTCTATTACCCCATATGATAACTTGACTCTATATGCATTAAACCGACATAACCTACACATTAGACTACTCTAGGTATGCTCACCATATACACAACCTGACATAAAACCAATGACACATCTATAACATACCATCTATGCCAACATACACAACTACACACCTGTCTGAGTAAATACCATGCTCCATATGATAAAATGTAGTCACATCACAAAACTAGCACCAGATTTACCATATAGTAGGAAGTAACATATAGTAACTAAATCCCATAGTACCCCTAGGCAGGGGAGTACTTAGGATAAACCGCAGTATACGGGATCGAAGGATGCCTGGATTCAACTAACCTCCGCCGCCCACGGGACACTTTAACGTGTCCGGTGAAGTACATTTCCATCACAATGATCGCACTAACCAGCATTCCACACCATGCAAGCATTTAATTAACTCATACAGTAAAACAGGAACATTTAATTGGCAATCAAACATGAAATACATAGATGAACACCCATGGTTCTATGCACCACATATTTGCATACCACAACACAATCTAACACAACCTAATGCATACACATGGAATTATGCAATTTATAACCTAAACATGACAATCACATGCTTAAACAGAACTATCTATCTAATAAAAGAAAATAAACTAAATTCTAACCACATTATGCCTAAACCTTACAACGGGATTTTATCAAATCGGAATATACATTATTATGGTTATCGTGATGCAAAACATGCTAAACTAGCTAGATTCAACTATAAAGACATACCTAACATGCTAACATGCATAATTGAATAACTATCTAACATGATGAATAATCATGAATATAGGACAATCTAAACATGTATGATTACACAAGCTAATCTAAAGTCTATCTAATCATGCTAATAAATCCAAAACAACCCATTAATCACAATCTTCTAATCCTGGTGATCTAAACATGATTATTACGATTTAATCAAAATATTAGAGTGCTAAGGATAGCCGAGACGCCTACCTTAATGGCGACGACGAACGGCGCACGGAATTCCAACGGAATCGATCCGGGTGACGAGTGTGTTGCCGCGGTCACGACGGCGATGAAAAACCGAACCGAACGGTGTCTTGATAATCTGTTGGGAAAAGAGAATAATATTGAATGAAGAATAATAGAGAGAATAGAAGAGAGAGAGAGAGATATATGCGATAGAGGGAGAGAGATATGAGAGAGAAGAGAGAGGCCGCGGAGGGGGGCTGCGGGTTGGCGCGCGCGGGTGGCGCACCGCGCGGGGTGGCGCAGCGGAGGGGCGTTGGGCGCACGCGCGGCGTACGCGCGGGGAGGGTGGCGGGTGGCCGGCGCTGGACGGCGGACCGGCGGCGGAGCTTGGCGCCGGGCGGCGGCGACGGCGGAGGGTGTAGACGCGGGCGGCGGCGTCGCTGGGCGCGCACGGCCGCGGCGGCCGGCGGAGGGTGCAGGTGGGTGGCGCTGGGCGGGCGGCCGCGGCGGCGACGGCGGGACGACGATGGCGGGGTGGCGCGGCGGCGGAGGGAGAGCAGGCGGCGGCGCTGGTGCTGCGGCCGGGAGGGGAGGCGGCGGCGTCGCTGCAACTGGGTGACGCAGGAGGGTTTGCCGGCGGCGGGCGGCAGAGGATGGCCGGCGGTGTCGCGGGCGTCGACTGGTCCGCTGCTGTGCTCGCGGCAGAGAAAGAGAAGGGAGGAGAAGGAGGGCGGGGGAGAGAGACAGGAGGGAGGGCGTTCGGGTAGACGGCCACGGCGAGGGGGGGGTGCGCGGCTGCCGCTGGCGGGCGGCGGCGCTGCACGCGCTCGCGCGGAGGAAGAAAGCACTGGGGGGGCTCAGGCGATGGCGGCGACGGCAGAACGTGGTCGCGCGGGAGGCCGGCGGTGCGGGCGCTGCACGCGCGCAGAAGGGAAGAAGAGGAAGGAAGGGGGGCGGGCGGCGTCCTGCTGCTGAATACGGGGATAAAAATAGAGGGGGAGGAGGGAGAGTCCGACGGAGAGTGGGAAGAGGGGGAGGAGATAGAGTTCGATTGGGAGAGGGGGCGGCGGTTTAGGAAGATTATCCGGAGGGAGAGAAAAAAAAATGGAAAGGATAAGGGAGGAAGGTAGATAAATAAAATTAATAATAAATATAATAACTATATTTTTTTATTTACATAACCGGGGTATTACACACTTATTAATCTCGTGTACTCAATTACTAACTCATACAGATAAAATACTACCTCCCTACTTAAATACTAGTCCACTATATATATTACTAATCCCTTCTAATACTAATCTTTTACTCATAATATCAACTCCTTATATAATACTAACCATATACATGTAATATTATTACTAAGTCATTACATATAATACTAATCTACTGTATATAATACTAATCTCTCATAAGGTGTTTGGTAGCAATTTTTCTCCTTTTTTACTTAAAATTTGAAAATAGGGAAAGAGAAGTGTTTGGTCACGTCTCTTGTTTGCTCTTCTTTTTTTGGAAACAAAGAGATCTCTTCCTAATATCTCTCTCGAAAATAAAACAGGGGAGGAGTTGTTTCATTTTCGAGAGAGACACGGGCGCCCGTTCCCTCTCGCCCGTTCAGACGTCTCCCACGGCATCTCCCTCTCCCCTATCCAGGCGTCTCCCTCGGCAGCAACTGCTCTGGTGCACATCAACCTAGGGCTGTCAGTGGGCTGGGCTGACCCGCGGGCCCTCGGGCCGGGCCAGCCTAGGGCTTGAATCTGGGTCATCATCTATGGCCCACGGGCTTAAGTTGGGTCGTGCTCGGGCCGAGGGTGGGCCGACGCCGAGTTCTCCTTCCCGTTCCCTTCCCTCTTCGAGTGGTCTCTTCCTATGTCCAGCTGCGACCCTGCGGGACCATCGTCGAGCTCTGTGAATCTCTCCTTTCTCGATCTCTCGGTCTTCGTCTCCTTGCGGGGGAGGGGAAGGGGAAGGGAGGAGCTCGGGTCCGTCGTCTCCGGCGCTGCCGTGGCGGGCTGCGCGGTGCTGACTTCTGCCCCCTCGCCTTTCCGCCGGCGGCGGTGCCGATCTCTGGATGACCGAAGGGGCCGTCGCCGTCCGTCGTCGACTGGCGAGATGTCAGCGGGGTTTGGAAGCCGCGGCCATTCTAGCGGCTCGAATCGATAGGCGGCGGCGGCGTAGGACGGGTATCGTCGTCCCGGATTTCCCCACCTGTCCGGCGGCGAAGCTACGAGAAGGGAAGAACAAGGCGATGAGGGTGAGGGCGCCGGCCGTTGCGGGGGTGTGCACAGTTGGATCAGCCTAATTTATGGTATTTTTGTTTTAAAAATCAAATTGAATTGAATTAGGTGTTTAAATCGAATTATATGATTTTTATTCTGATTTATTAATAGATTATGCATTTATTTATTTTTATCTAAATCAAATCAAAATTTTGAAATTTTCGATCTTATCCTATCCGTTAACGTTACGTATATAACTCCAGCAAAGTTTTGATGCTACTATGTCTCTAGTCACTCAGGTGTTGTAATATTTATATCTCTAGTCACTCAGTTGTTGTAATAATTAAATATTTTAATTAATTTTACAGTTTTTTAGTTGGTATTATTTTTTATCACAAATACAGAGATCACCATTAATAAGACACATCGTTGGTAAGATCATAGAAGTTATTAAAGTTTTTTGATTTGATGTTTAAAAAATTTAAAAAATTATGAAATATATCTTATAATATGTTAAAAAGAACGGGCCGGGCCGGGCCGGGCCAAACTTATATTTTTTTTGGGCCGGGCTGGGTCGGGCCGAAATGTAATACGGGCCGGGCCGGGCCGGCCCATTATATATTTGAGCGGGCTTTGTTGGGTCGGCTGCGGGCCGGGCCGGGCCCGGCCCATTGACACCCCTACATCAACCCGCCATCGCGCCTCTCCCACCTTGACGATCAGGTACGTGGTTCAGCGTCGTCCGAGCGCGGCTGTCCGCGCGGCGGGGGGGGGGGGGCGACGACGTCGGCCAGTTGCGGAGGGGGCGGCGGACTCCGGCAGGAAGCTGGCGCCTATCCACGGGGGTGGGGGGCGGACTCCGGGGGGATGCTGGCTCCTATCCGAGCATTGTGGAGAGGGGGGCCCTGGCCAGGCCAAAGGGAGGGAGCGGACGGGGCCGTCGCCGGCCGGCGGGGAGAAGGAAAGGAGCGAGCAGCAACCAACCTCTCTCTCGTTGTACATGGGGATCTGGACAAGCACCATGGGGTAGGCGGCGTATCCCGCCTCAGGGTCCGGCGAGATGGGCTCCCACCGGCAGCGGCGCTCCGGCGCAGGTGACGAAGAGGGACATCTCCATGGACGCCGGGTTCAGGGAGAAGCTGAGGATGCTGACGGGGAGGCGCGAGGTGCGGGTGCCCATCCTGTTCGTTGAGGGGAGGCTGCTCGGCAGGGTCGAGCAAGTGCTGCGGCTGAAGGAGGAGGGGAAGCTGGCGGCGTTGCTCACGGGGGTACCGAGGGCGCAGGGGTGGTGCGACGGTTGTGGCAGCGTGAGGTTTGTTCTGTGCATGGAGTTGCAGTGGCAACTGCAAGGTGCTGGGGGAGGAGGAGGAGAAGAAGGTGAGGTGCGGCGAGTGCAACGAGAATGGGCTAATCCGCTACCCCATCTGTTGTTGATCACGCCGGCTTGCCGCCGGGGATCAATCTTCTTGGGCGGAGGAAGGCGGCGCCGCCTTGGCTGCGAAGAAGAAGAAGAACACGTGCGGCTGCGGAGTCTGAACATCTACGACATTGAGAAAGAGATGGGCACCCCCCGGTCACAGTTAACACCCGCCCCAGCTCCTCGTGCACCCGCACCGCTTTGTCGGCCGGCAATGACAGAGGGCCGACGGGGGAAAGGAGATCGCTTGGAGGGGGATGCTGAACAGAGGGCCTGGAGGGTAGGGAGCGCGCGATCTGCGGCTGGTTGCTGGGAGGGGGAGAGTCTCCCGTGGTTGCAGCAAGGAGTGTCCGAAAAGGGAGACTAGAGGTGATTATTGAGGTTAGAGGAGGGGTGGTGTGGGTTGTCGCGCAGGTCTGCGCAGTAACCATGGCCGAAGGGGGCGCAGGATAGGGCCGTGGAAGCGCCGATCGGAGGAGGGAGTGGTGACGGAGGAAAAATGATGGCAATGACATTGACCACAAATAGAGGAACTCAGAGAGAGCGACAGAACGCCGACCGGGGAAGTTGGAGTGCTGAAGAAGAGGTTGCAGATGCCGGAGGTTCAGAAGACAGATCTGAGAGGAGAGGAGAAAGTGAGAGCGCGGGAACTGAATGCCGTCCCCTGTCTTCTCTGTATTGATATATATCCGTGAACAAATACAATGCCATGGGGATATACCCAATTTACAGAATGAATGATGTACAGAATCTAAAGATGAAAATACAACAGGGTGTAAAACACAAATGTATTCAACCAGGATTTATGTTATATGACATGGTTTTATCACCCCCCCTCAAATTGAGCGGGACTTTGACGTTCAATTTGTTCCGAATTGCTTCAAATTGCATGGTGGAAACAGGTTTTGTGAAGATGTCCGCCACTTGAGCTTCAGAGGAAATGTGTTGAACCAGAATGTGTTTAGCTGCAACTAGTTGACGAATATAGTGGAAGTCCACTTCAACATGCCTTGTCCGGGCCCTGAAAACTGGGTTAGAGGTGAGATAAATGGCAGACACATTGTCACACCATACCTTAGGAATGTCAATGAGCCTCACATCCAATTCTGTAATTAACTGAAGAATCCATGTCATTTCTTGAACTGCCACAGCCATGGAGCGCATTTCAGCCTCCGTGCTTGATCTAGCAACTGTGTGTTGCTTTTTGGCAGACCAATTAATCAAATTACTTCCAAGAAAGATGCCATACCCAGAGGTAGAACGCCTATCATCAGGGCAACCCGCCCAATCTGAATCGGTAAAGAGGTGAAGATTGAACTCTGTGGGAGAGATAGAAAACTGAAACATATGTGTCCCTTTTAAATATCGGAGTATTCTTTTGACTAAAGCCATGTGAGTATCTGTAGGGCATGCAGGAAATTGACATGCCTTGTTGACAACATATGCTATATCCGGACGGGTTATTGTAACATACTGTAATGATCCGACAAGGCTTCTATACAAAGAAGGGTCGGACGAGAGGCTCACCATTATGTTGAGAAGCTTGTAGTGTTTGCCGCCATAGGTGTCGAAATGGGTTTGCAGTCCAGCATGTGAGCTTTTTCAAGAATAGCAAGAATGTATTGAGTTTGATTTAGGAGCATACCATACGGTGTCCTGAACACTTGAATGCCAAGAAAGAAGTTCAAATTTCCAAGATGCTTCAAGGAGAAAGTGGTAGAAATGCTGGTGATAAATTGCTGAACCATAGTAGATTTGCTCCCGGTAATGATAATGTCGTCCACATAAACAAGAAGATATATGATGACATCTTGCTTTGCATAAATGAACAAAGATGGGTCACATTTGGAAGCATGAAAACCAAGTTGCATCAAATGAGAATACAAACGAGAGAACCAAGACCGTGGTGCCTGTTTTAAGCCATACAATGCTTTATGAAGTTTGCAAACATAATTCGGATGAGATTTATCAACAAAACCTGGAGGTTGTGACATATAAATTTCTTCCTCTAACAAACCATGTAAAGGCATTGTTCACATCAACTTGTTGTATGTCCCAATGAGATAATAACGGCTATGGACAAGATGATCCTAATTGTTGTTGGTTTAACCACAGGGCTAAAAGTTTCTTGATAGTCTATTCCATACTCTTGGGTGTACCCTTTAGCAACCAACCGTGCCTTATACCGAGCAATGGAGCCATCAGCTTTTCTTTTCAATTTGTATATCCATCTACAACCTACTATGTTAGCATGAGATGGAGGAGGGACCAAAGTCCAGGTGCCATTAAGATGAAGTGCTGAAAATTCTTGGGACATGGCATCTCTCCATACTTGATATTTATTTGCAGTAGTAAAACATGTAGGTTCTATTTAGGAAACCTTTTCAACCATCGGGGCATACTTAGAAGATTTAGAGGCTACTGCGGTTCTGATTTTCACGAATTTCCCTGAGTGACTTGAACTTCTTTGGAGGAGTATCAGAGGTGGCATCATGTATAACAGGAGCAGAAATGCCCTGTGTACTGTTAGCTGAACAATCTGGCTGTGGTTGACGTTGAACAGAACAGGGAGAGGTGCTGTTAGATGAGACGGTAACACTCTGCTGTCCACTAACCGGAGAGCATAAGTTGGTGCCATTACTGAAAACCGGATCAGCTGATTATGCGAGTGCGATTTTGAGTAGAACCAGACCATACAGCCATGGAGGGTAACATAATTGGAGCAGACAAAGTGATTGCAGTGTTTTCAGATTTTTCAGATGAAGATACTTGAAGAACAGTGTATGGAAATGAATGCTCATCAAACACAACATTGCTTGCTTTGTATATACCTTGTTAAGCCTAGGTAAAAAACACTTATAACCTTTATGATTCGGACTATAACCAAGAAAGATGCAACACTCGGACCTATATGTAAACTTGTGTTGATTGTAAGGTCTTAAATAGGGGTAACAAGCACATCGAAAGGGCTTTAGAAATTGATAGTCCGGTCTCTTGGCAAAAGCTTTTCAAAAGGAGAAATGTTATTAAGTACCACAGTGGGTAAAGCGATTTATAAGATACACCGCACATTACTTGACATCATCCCAAAACACATATGGAAGATGAGCATTGCTCGATAAAGCTAGTGTGGTTTCAATGATATGTCTGTAACTTTCTCTCGGAAACCCCATTTTGGTTATTGGTATAAGGGCCTTCCATCCTATGCACAATGCCATGAGCTGCAAAGAAGGTGCTCAATGTCCTGAATTCTCCACCCCAATCACTCTGAAAGTATTTTATTTTGCTAGAAAAGATGTTCGCAACTTGATTCTTGAATCGAATAAACACAAACTATCCTTCACTTTTAGCAGTAAGAGGAAAGACCCAACACTATCTACTGTAGTGGTCAATAAAAGTAATATAATATCTGTGTCCATTGTTGCTCTCATGTGGGGAAGGACGCCAGACATCAGAAGTAACTAATTCAAGAGGACTCTTGGAAACATGTGTAGATAAGGGAAAATGCAAACGACGACTTTTAGCTACCTGACTTTTAATGCTGAGGAAAAAGAGCTATACGAAGTATAAGAACTCCCTAAACTTTGTAAAACTTGACAAACGGTTCTAAGTCTTTGGATGACCCGACTTATGATGCCAATTTGTAAGAGAACTTGCCGAAAAAGCCATATGTACGGCGAGAGGAGTCACCGGCCGTGTTGAAGTGATAAAGGCCATTAATCTGCTGCCTTGAAGTACCACCCTCTTGGTCTTGAGATCCTTAACAAGACAATAGGTTGGAAAGAATTCAAAAAGAGCATTATTCTCTCTAAACGTGAGAATTGAAAGCGGTGACGATTTTTAGCTAATTGAGGGACACGAAAAACATGATGAAGTTGGAAGGACTTAAAACTGCTTGGCCCACATGAGAGATAGGTAAACCTTCTCCATTTCCTACTTGTACTTTATCTCCACCATTGTGGAAGCTGGATTCCTTAAAAGTCGAGATCGAGTGTCATATGATGGTTGGCCCACGAATACGGATACCCGAGGTCGGATCACCTGAGAATAAGGCGATTTCCATTGGCGACTATGTTATAGCGGTATAGGAGGCGAGAATTAGCCACGGTGTGAATTTGTTCACCATAGTAGTTTCGGTATTGAAAATCATATCTATTCCAACACTGGAGTGCAGAATGGCCCCGTTTCTCACACAATTGACAGATAGGTAGAGGTCTTTGACTATTATCTTGATTTCTATCATTGGAATTAATCTTGTTACCTTGACTTGAAGAGTTGTGAACATCACGATTCTGTCACTCCGAAATACGCAATTCCTGCCTCTATACCCACGGCCTCGTCCTCTGTAATTATTGTTCTGAGCATGTTGATTTCCCTGCAAATTAGTTCTAGCAAAATTGGCTGTAATGTCAGTGAGTTGCTGATGCCTCTTGAGTATCAAGATCTCCTGATTGAATAATAAACCTTGTAGCTGCTCAACCGACATGGTAGCAGAATCTAAACGAGTTGTAACAGATGTAATAAAGGCATCGTACTCAGGTCCCAAACCACCTAGAATATATAATACCAAATCCGCAGGAGGAACAGGTTCCATTGCCAATGCCAGACAATTGGCTATACCTTTTGCCTTCTGAATATAGTCGACCATCTTTAAGGGTCCCTTCTTCAACTGTTGTAAATCAGATCGCAGTTGAAGAACCCTTGCTTTGGAAGTGTTGGCAAACGTATCAGTAATAGCTTGCCAAATACCCGATGATGTGGTATGACCAACCACCATAGGTAGAACCGATTCAGAAATAGAAGAAATGAGAATCGACATAACCAGACTATCGTATTGCTTCCAAATCCTAGCGCCAGGATTTGGAACAGATGAAGAAGATCCAGAAGAATCAGGCGTAAAATCAGGAGGACACGGAATAGATCGAGTCCACAAGACCCGTCGGATTGTATGTGTTAAGAAAGGGGATAAGGGCAGGCTCGCCGAGGATCGAGAAAATTATCCTTGGTGAGCTTGACAGAAATACGGTGGTGACATTCGGAGCGAGAGGCAAATAATCCTGAAGGCTGCGAACGGAAAATCGGACATGGAACTGAGCCCGATCGGCCTTGGCCGAGAAAGAAAATCCAGCCGCCGCACAGCTGGCGAAACCCTAGACGAATCCTCATAGTTGATCTAGCTACGATACCAAGTTGGAGTGCTGAAGAAGAGGTTGCGGATGCGGAGGTTCGGAAAACGGATACTGAGAGGAGAGTGAGAAAGTGAGGACGCGAGGCTGAATGCCGTCCCCTGTCTTCTGCTGTATTGATATATGTCAGTGAGAACAAATACAATGCCATGGGGATATACCCAATTTACAGAATGAATGATGTACAGAATCTAAAGATGAAAATACAACAGGGTGTAAAACACAAATGTATTCAACCAGGATTTATGTTATATGACATGGTTTTATCAGGGGAGAGGGGGACAGGGGGTGATGAACCCAACAGAGGGGAGTGCCGTGTTGTGGGGGGGAGGAGCGTTCGCAACATAATTGTGGTACGATTCGTTAGATTGTTCTTTTCTTAACTAAGGTGCATATTAACTTTTAAATATTTTGTGTTATATTGTACATGCGTGTGTATGTGAATTGTGAAGATTAAAGTATATGTTTGTTTACATTTGTATGTATGTGAAACATCATAGATGGATGAAACACAACTTTCTTCAGCGAGCGGAAATAGTGAGAATAAAGTGGGATCAAACACGTACGGCATTTTTGACTAAAATGTTGGTAGAACACCATCGTAATGGAAAAAGAGCATCATTAAGTTGGAAACCCGAAGCATGGGAAGCCATGAGATTAGAATTTAGTAAATGGTTTGGACTTAACGTTACAAGTAAACAACTTAAAGCACGTGTTCAAGTAATGAAGAACGATTTTGTCGTTATAAGGCACTTGTTCAATCAAAGTGGATTTGGATTCAATCCAAATTTGAATACATTTACAGCAACTGATGAAGTCTGGGATGCCTATATTCAGGTGACTCAATAACTTATTCGATTTTATTTATGTATGTATCTATAATACAACGTCTTACGTAACTATGCATATTGTAGAAACATCCAGAAGCTAAAGCATGGTGGGGAGTTACGATTCCACTGTACAATGAGTGGTATGAAAATTTTGAAGGTAATCAACTTCAACATATAATGTTCATAGAAAGATGTTATGTGTTAATCTATTATGACATGTAATCTATATCGCAGGTGCCAAGGCTTCGGGAAGTCGAGCTCAAAACACTCTTCCTCCACAACGAAGTCCAATAGTTGATTATTCGTATAACACACCTGATCATGAACATGCAGTGGACCTGACCAAAGATGGTAGTTCTGTGTCCAGTCCAGAGTTCAAGTTAGCGACAAGGTCAAGAAAAGATAACAAAAGAGCTTCAATTACTTGCTGAGGATAAGTCAAAGGGAAAAAGACAAAAAGACACAAGTTTGGTTGAAGCAATGTTGAAAGCTACCGATGAGTATAAGAAGTCAATGATGCCTACATCATTTGAGATGATTCAAGAGTGTGTGGTGATCATAATGAAGATGAATTTGAGTCCACTTGAAAAAGCAAAAGCGGCATACATAATTAGATGTGGGAATGCATATCTTGTTTTTCTCAAATTTGATGAGGAAACTCGTTTAGAATGGTTGAAGATGCATTTGCAAAATAGTTAGGAAGTGATGAGAACAAAGTAAAGAATTTGTTATTCTACTTTAATTTTCTAATCCTTTTGTTTACGTTAGTTTCTTATTCATTTAGTTTGTAGGTGTTAATGTTAGTTATTATGTAATAAATGATTCTATTCTTCTTTCAGTTTGCCCTATACAATGTTGTCAAACATACTTCATATTTAATATCATTTGTGATTGCTATATTTCTTGCAGTGTTATGGAAACTTTTGAACATGATGAAACTTTGGAGGTTGATATGGAACACGAAGAAGAAATATTTATGAATCGTCATCATAGATTTTTTCGTACAATGTTTGCAATTGTGTATGAAGCATATCAGTCTTCTACATTTAAAAGAAAACATGTGTGAGATTCTGTCCTTAGCGGGAAGGAGTATACACTAGAACTATGTTTGGGAGCTTCAACAAGATTTCGTGAGGTTTGTAGAATGAACAAAGCAGCTTTTATTACTTTATGTAATCAAATTAAGGCTTCAGGTGTAATACAGGAAAGTATACGAGTAGATATAGAAAAGATGGTGTTAACGACATTATACATATTAGCAAATGGTGTAAGTAATCGTTGTGCTCAAGAAAGATTTCAACATTCAGGGGAAACTATAAATAGGTGATTCAATGAAGTTGTTGAAGTTCTTCATCTGTTAGCAACATATTTGATTTCTTTACCTTCGCTAAGGACTCCACAGTACATTGCTGACAGACAGCACTTCAGATTTTTCAAGGTAAAGTTATTTGCTTTTATGTAATTACTTATTTATGCCTACCTTATTTTCGGTAAATTTTACAGGATTATATAAGAGCTATTGATGAAACACATATAATGGCTGAAGTTCCAGCAGATGACATAATTCGTTATCGAAATCGAAAGGGACATATATCATAAAATGTGATGGTTGCATGCTCGTTTGATATGACTTGCCTTTATGTTCATGTTGGCTATGAAGGATCAGCTGCTGATGCAACAATTTTGGAAAATGCGTTGAACTCGGGATTCTATGTACCTGAAGATAATATATATGTATTAAGTTTTTAATTAATATAACATAATTTGAATTTTTATTGATCTGGTAGATATTATCTTGTTGATGTTGGATATGGAAACACACCGAACTTTTTTGCACCATATTGAGAAGTGAGATACCATCTTAAGGTGTTTGGTCCGAGTCATTCAGCTCTAAGGGATTACAAGGAACTTTATAATTTACAACATGCTTCTCTTAGGAATGTTATAGAGCGAATGTTTGGTGTTCTTAAAGAACGGTTTCGAATATTTCTAATGCTATTATAGGGTGTTTGGTAACACTTTTAATTTTAAGACAATTTCATTTTTAAAAATAAAATTATTTGACTTCTTATTTTTAAATTTAAAATCAATGAAGTTCAATCATTTGTGTTTGGCAAAACCGTCACAATTTTTAAAGTTTATAGAATAGTGTTTGGTTTCATCCTTTTGACCAGCATTCAGTCTGCTGAAAGTGGTTTCATCTTTCCTCCCATGGCCGGTGTTCTGTCCTTTCCTCTCTGCTGAAACTGGCTTCATCCCCCATCCGAATGGACAGAACATCACCCCCGGAGCCAAACTCCACTCCCCCCGGACGGCCGGACAGTGCTGCATTGCTGGAGGAGAGAACCCCCCTCCTGCGGACGGCGCTGCATCGCCGGTGGTCCCTGCCCCCCGTCGGGCTCATCTCTGGATGGCGCTGCACTGGAGGAGAGGAGAGGAGCGCCTCCCCTCCCGTGGATGGTTAGGCCACCCCCACCCCTCAGCGGATGGCGCTACATCGTCGGAGGAGAGGAGAGAAGCGCCCCCTCCCCCCCACGGACGGCACTGCATCGTCGGAGGAGAGCCCCCCTCCCCCCCCAGACGGTGTTGCATCGCCGGAGGTCCCCGCCCCCCGCCCGTGCCCACCTCCGCCGCGGATGGCTGGACCGTGGTGCATCGCCGCCCTGCATCACCGGAGGAGAGGAGTGCCGCCCCCGCCTCCCTGCCCCACGGATGATCGGGCCACCCCCCGCCGCGGATGGCTGGACTCTACCTCTCGTGGCGTCTCGAGCGTGGGAGACAAGCAAGACGCCAACTCGTTCTCTTTCGGAAATAAAAAAAGGTTGCAGTTTTTTGTTTTCGAAATAGAAGTTACAAAGGAGTGAAACTGATTTTGAAAAAGGAGGAGCATTAAAAAAATCTAACCAAACATTATATCTTCCCTATTTTTAAAAATAAGATAAAAAGAAGATAAAAAACTATAACCAAACACCCTATTAGAGTATCACATAGAGGTTTAGAGCAAGATTATGATAGCAACATGCGCGCTTCACAATTTCATACGAAATGTTCAATGTGGTAAAGATGAGACATAGGTTGAAATTGAAAGGGACTGCGGCAGAACAATAGATGGAGAGGTGGATCATAGAAGAAGAGACAGAGTTCGACGCGAGGCACATCATACTGGAAGATCATCAGAAGAACGCAGACTTGGAAAAGAGCAACGTAATAAAATAGCAATGGAAATGTGGGAAGATTATGTTAATAGACGAAACTGATGTATATGGTTCATTATTCATAAATGTTAGTTGACATTAAATTAATATGGATGTTGTGACATACTACGTTGTATTGACATGCAGTGTGTGTCATAGAGTTCTATTGATTTTAAAATCATAAGCAAACAGTACTGTATAAATTTTAAAAATTGTGACAGTTTTGCCAAACACAAAATGGTTAGACTTTTTTGATTTTAAAATAAAAAATGAGAAGTCAAGTAGTCTTGATTTTAAAAACGAGATTGACTCAAAATTAAAAGAGCTACCAAACACCTCATTACTTAGGATATTGTGCTTACATAAATTATTAATATTTGATTATATGTAAAATTAAACTTGTACATATAATATTAAACCCTTATATATGATATTAATACGCTCAATATAATCCTAACACATTACCTATATAATACTAACTACGTACGTATAATACTAATTCTTTACTTGTAATGCTAACTTCTTATATACATCATAGTTGTTAATATGCCCGCCTAGGTGTCAAGACACTATTATGTCAGCACCTTGTCAAGAAGCCCAAAAGATGGCCGCTCAAGGCTCTTGCCTTGACATCCAAGAGGCTTGGGTTAAGCGTCCAAAGTATTTATACATCATCATAAAAAATTCTTTCGGGGGAATTTTTTGTTAGAGTTTAGGAATACCTGACGACGAACCAAACTCTATTGTGCTGCGGAAGTCAAGAACGAGGAAGATCTGCCGGCTAGGAATCACCCGTCTCCTTCAGACGATCCTCTGGTTTCCTTTCTCTATTGAGCCTGTATGGTGCAACCGTATAAGGAGTCAAAGCCCTACCTATACTTATATAGAAAGGAGGGACCAGTCTGAGTTCGACTAGGATTAGGATCTTGCCCATAGTCGGATCCTGGGACTAGCTGTCGACTCTGAAAATTCGACGGGGTCCTCTCCTTTTCAGGGAAGTCCGTGAACCCAGATCGTCACCTCAAGAGGGGATGAGGAAAGAAAGGAATAAAACATCGGAAAGCAATTCTCACCTCGGTCCCACACTCACATTGATCCCCGAACTTTCATCCCTTGGCGTCGCTCGATCACCAAAGAGACGGTTCGGGTCATGTGGGAGGAAGGTGAGAAGAAATAAACGTGGTCGCCAGGAACCGTGGGTTCCGATTTATAGAATTAAAATTGACCGTGTGTACCTTAGCGTGAAGAATGTGAGTCTAAGCTTCTCCTTCTTCGGCCGGCCGATGAAGAAGAGTCCTCAACGCGGTGGGTGCTTGATGTTCTGTGCAACTAGACAAATAAACAGGTGAAATAGATAATTAGAACTAGACAAAGTAGAGTATATGTAAAGAGAATGACATAAAACACACAATTGACTAGAAATCCACCGGGATTCGGGTTATCTCTAACCCCTTTTTTTATTTTCGGATTAACAGAGTAAAAGTAATGCAAAAAAATGTAAAAAAATGATATGATGATGGAGAATCACGAAATAAAGAGATAGGAAAAAGAATTGAAAGATTCTGAGTTGAATAGAGGAAGGTATAGCCAAATCTGTGTTGTCGAAAAAGCCGAGCAGCACTCCAGGATCTGCCAGGCGCGACTTTGCTTCTGCGCTCGTCACGACCAGCCCCGACCTCGGAATCAAGTGCCGTCGATTGTAAACTCAAGAAGACTTGGAGAGGAAGAACTTTGATGAAGAGAGCACTGGCAGAAGACGTCCACACACTGCTGTAGAGGCTGAAGAAGATAGACTTGGCAGATCACCTGCAGAACAGCCTTCCTCTCTCTTGAACCGACTTTTCTCTCTCTAAAAACTCGAAATTATCTCTCTAAAAATCATAAAATAGATGCAGTAGGGTGGTAGGACGTCTTGAGATGCCTGGGGAGTCGTTCTCCTCTCCCTGGAACGACCAGAATCAGAGTCCATTTATAGGAGAACGAGCAATCTTATCGGAGCTAAAAAATAGGGTCTGTGCGCCCTGGTCCTGGGCGCATGCGCCCCACTGAAGGGCGCATGCGCCCCCCAGGGGGGGCACATCTTATCTTCTCCGAAAAAATCGATCTTATCCGGTCCGTCGGTTGAGCGGTAGAGTCCGGGTGAAAAACTGGTTCTCACGTGCCTCAAAGGTGGGGCGCATGTGCCCTCAAGTGAGGGCACATGGTCACGTGCCTCACTGGTAGGGCGCATGGCCACGGGCCCTGCGTCCCCGGCGCATGTGCCCTGGAACCTGGGCGCATGGGACTGGTTCTGCGCGTCCTTCTTCCGGAAGCCATTGCGAACACTCCCGAACTCGGAATTCGACGCCGTTTGTTGCGTTGGAAAGATAACAGGCCAAAGAAGCTTTCTATGGCATCGGATCAACCATCACACCCTCCAAAACTTCAGAATTTTATCCGGAAGTTAGGGCAGTGAACAGAAGGTCCGATATAGGTCAAAATGACTTCGACGGCAAACCGGAAAAGCACGGAATGCAATGAAACTTGTTCGGGGTGTGAATATGACCATAACCTTCAATGCATGATCATTAGGCATTGGTCATTCAGCCAATTTCCGTGTTCACACGATTTACGTGCAGCTTTCGCTCGGAAATTACGGCTTTTTGCGGAAAACGTCAGAAAACATCCGATTTCGTTCGGCGAAGCTACAAATCAGCTTAAAAGACCCGGCATCATTATAAGGTCAATCATGCGTGTTACCCTATAAAACATGAGTTTTATGCTCTGAATTAGGCGAATTTGGCGTGTCTACAGCTTGCCTCGCCTTGATGTCGGCTTTGTAAGGGAGTGGCATGTAATGAAGCGGAATGATTCAGAGAGTACTGTAATGGAATGCAAGTGAACGTAGATGAATGTAGCTAAATGGAAAGGTGATGGACTGAAAAGGGGGGATCAAGGTGTAGATATAGACACGCTTATCTACCCGATCCAGCAATATGAATCTCGCTGAGTATTCTAGATCGCTTTCATGTTCTATCAAAACCTTATATAATTGACTGGTAAAAGACATGCCCTTGGCACGAGAGATGAAAAGGTAAATGATAATGGATAAAAGGATGTAGCCAACCCTTAGCGTGGTGAGGAGTCCTCGAATTCGTAGGTTCATCATCAGCCAGCAACCCGAACTTTGCGGTGTTCTTGTACTGTGATGGGCTAAAGTTTGTAAAAGAGAAGTTGATCTTAAAATAAAAAGAATACCAATCCATCATATTTGGAATCTCAAGTTCATTCAAGTTTCACCAAAATACTCAGTTTAATTCTGAGTGGAAGAATCTCAAGTTCTAAAAGGGTTTGTTTTAAGCATAGCAAAATTGCTCGGGTATCGTGAAAACTATGAATCATGTTCTGGCAAAAAACCCGGTATTCGGAAAACGACAAAACAGATTTAAGCCATAGTGAGATTGAAAGACAATGGTGGGACTAACATAGAATGAAGGGAAAGAAGAAACAATGGCATGACAATTGCCACGGTGGGATAAAATAAAAGACACGGTGGGATAAAAGAAAGGACAGAATAAAACATGGTGTAATAAAAGGAATAAAACATGAAGGGATAAAAGAAATAATAAAAAATGATGAAATAAAAGAAAGAGAAAACATAATAGAATTGGTAATGATGAAGAAAGAAAAGGAGATGGCTGTGAACACATAGAAAATCATGTAGAAAATAGTTGAAGATATAGATTGTCTATTGGAGGTCAAGACACCCGATTAGGAACCATCGTCCCTCCAATGTTCAATTTTGGCTTATCCGTGAGTGTGAAGAAATGACCAAGCCGTCGTGGATTTTGTTGAAGGGGATGTCGGGGCCAGTCATCTTCACTCTCAAGGTCTTCAACATTAATGCATATAATATATATAAAATGGACCTAACATAACTAGGTGACAGATAGTAGGAGTGATGTGAAGTGCAAAAAATGAAGTGATGGTGGTGTTGTAATGTGAGATTGATGAGAAGCTGAGGATGAAATCTTCAGGTAAGCTGCATCGACTGCCTGGTTCATCAGCATCTCTGGTCCATCCTTGTCTTGCCTTCTGACGGAATACAACACCATGAGAATGTTCAGCTAGGTGGTGCTTCCTTTTCGCTGCAAGGTTGGCATGACATTCCTTGGGGAACACTGATCTCGCCAATTCACCGTTAGGACTAAAAAGGTTGCCTGCACATTTCTGGTTAGTACCCAACAGACAGAATTGTCATATGAATCAGATTGTTCATGAAATGATCAATTGAAGGTTTTACTATTAGAACCATCATTTGAATGTCAAAATAAAGTTTTTGATGATGGTTCCTTTAGCAAAAATGTCACTTTTAACATTATAGACAATTTCTGAATTTTTGAGATTTTTCTGAATTTTTCGAATTTTTTTGTCCATGTGCCCCCGATCGGGGGCACCTGGCCATGCGCCCAGGGGGTGGGGCACCTGGCCATGTGCCCCCAGAAGAGGGCACATGCGCCCTAAGGCCAATTTTTTTTTTTTTCATAAAAATATACCTGATTGCCCTTCTCTTTTTTGCTTCTTCAACTCCTGCAAATACTCAATGAAAATGATTAAATCTTTATCATTACTCATCCCTTTGCCTGTATGTCGTATGACTTGATTTTGAGTCAAAGGGAGGAGCCTTCTTAACAAGGTGGAATAAAACAAATGACTTAAAATGAAATGGGGGGTTGAGAGAACTTACCTGTCATGGTGTGAATCCTCTCCTCTCCCGTATTGAAATGCCTGAAACACTTGATAAAAGGGGATTAGATCTTCACCATGACTCATCCCTTTGCCCATTACGGTCAACTTTGACTTAGGTCAAGGGGAAGAGCCTTCTTAACAAGGTAATTAAAGTAAAAAATGGATATGCAATGCAGAAATGAAAATATGCATGACAATCAAATAAGCATGGATGCGACTAAGGCAATGATCATGACTAAGCAAAAATTTTTTTTTTTTTGGATTTTCTTGAAAACAATCATTTGGAAAAAGTACTCAAATTTTTTTAGATTTTTGAAATATGTGTTTTTTTTTGAATTTTTGAAATATTCAATTTTTTTGGGTTTTCGAAATATGCATTTTTTGTGGGTTTTGAAATATGTATTTTTTTGGATTTTTGAAATATGTATTTTTTTGTGGATTTTGAAATATGCAATTTTTTTGTGTGGAGAAAATGCTGGTATTTGAGACAGTTCATCGGTCTTTGGAGTTTGTCAAGACTCAAGTGGTAGATGCCACGTGCAAAAATAAAGTTCCCTACCTAGAATCCTTCTAAGCTTCTTCCTTTGATCGGCTTGGATTCGACCTCGGATTTGGTCGGTTACCCTTCCCTAGGGGTTTAAGGAGGAAGAGTATAGAGGAAGTCCTTGATAGGGTTTGAAGATGTTGAGAGGGATTTCTCTACTCTCACTCAAATTACCCATTGGGGTTCGGCCTCTTTGGGTTTTTCTTTCTTTTTTTGCTCTTTCTATGTGGCACATATTTGGACAGGTTTTTGACCCGTGGGGACATTGCCCATCTTTTAGTGCCTTTTGCCTTGACTATCATTCTGGGTACTCATTCAGACAGGTTGATCATTTTTCTTTTCTAACCTGAGGGGTTCATTGCCCATCTTTTGGCACCCTTTTGTACCCTCTGAGACGGCCTCCTACTAGGGTGGGAGTGTTTTCGATACTACCCCTCTCTAATCTTCTGTCTCTATCTTGGACCGAGTAGAAGAGAATAGGGTAAGGGTACTCCTTCCATTTCTAGATTTCTGCCTTGCCTTTCGCCAGTGTCAGGTTGTCTAGATTCTAGGATCGGGAAGTGTTGTGTGTGTAGGATGGTACCTGCCCTTGACTTCTCATGAACAGCCTAGGATCGATGACTTGAGATTATACCAATGGTTTCTCCATTTTTATGTAAAGTACTTTTTGAGGTAAACTCCATTCCAAGGATGATTCAATTTTTCTCCATCTGCATTAGTCAATTCATATGCATTACCTGGATACTTTTCAGTGATTACAAAAGGCCCTTCCTAGTTAGGTTGCAACTTGGAGCGGGGACCCCCTGGCTTAACGATTATGCGTTTGACTACCATCTCACCGATTTCGAACTTTCTCTCGACCACCCTCTTTTGATAAAACCTTTTGAGTCTATTCTGATAAGTCTGGGCATGCTCGGCGGCGGCTAGCCTTCTTTCATCCAAGAGTTCAAGCTGTGGAAGGACATATTCTCTTCTCTCATCAACAGGAATATCCCTGTCGAGCTGAACTCGGAGAGATGGAAGTAATACTTCGTAAGGGACCACTGCTTCCATCCCATATGCCAAAGCATACGGGGTCTGTCCAGTGGGAGTCCTTACAGAAGTACGATAAGCCCATAGAGCATGTACAAGCTTATCAGGCCAGTCGGCAAACTTGCTAGACTTACAAGATTTCTTGATGATTTTGATTAAGGTTTTGTTGGTGGCTTCTGCTTGACCATTGCCTTGAGGATAGTATGGTGATGAATGATGCAATGAAATGCAATACCTGTTGCAAAGATCAGGCAGATCTTGAGAAAGAAATTGTGGGCCGTTGTCGGTGATAATGTCGCTGGGGATCCCGAACCTTGCCAGAATGTTGCGCTTGATGAAGGAGCAGACTGTTGACGCTTTAATCTCCACGAATGGTTCCGCTTCAGCCCACTTTGTGAAGTACTCCGTTGCCGTCAGAATGAATGATTTTGAGCGCATTTCGGAGTTGAGGTCACTCAAGGGGCCAATGATATCAAAAGCCCACATGGCGAAAGGCCATGGGGCATGAATTGGATGAAGGGAAGATGCGGGAGAGTGAATCTTGTCGGCATGGAGTTGACATAAATGACAATGCCGGACAAAGATGGAGCAGTCTTCTTCTAGAGTTGGCCAATAATACCCTTGTCGGATGATTTTCTTAGCAAGGGCTTGGGCATTCACATGACCACCACAAATTCCAGAATGTGCTTCTTTCAGCACCAACTCGGCTTCTTCTTCATCAAGACACCTGAGTAAGATTCCACTTAGGCTTCTCTTATAGAGCACTCCTCCTAGGATTGTATACCTTTGAGATACTCTTCTGATTGCCTTCTTTTCCTTGGTGGTTGATCCAGGTGGACATGATTGATCTTGACAATACCTCGCAATCTCGTCATACCAAGGTCTCTCACCTTCTTCTAATTCTTCTAACTCAATCAAGGAGATTTCTTCTTTATGTTCTAAGTATTTCTTTCTGTTGAATCTCTCCTTAACCTTTAGAAAACGTCCATCCTCAATTGCTGGAATTGTCCTCTTACAGATGTGGATAGTCCGCACTTGCCTGCCTAGCGGTACAGATAGAGATGAAGCTAGTGAAGCTAAGGCATCGGCGAGGATATTCTGAGAGCGGGGGACATGAACAAAGGTGAGTTTGAAGAATAGCTTGATGTAGCAAGTGGTGAGCTCCTGGTAGGGTTTGAGGTTTGGACGAGAAGTTCGGTACTTGGATAGGACCTGGCGTAGGAGCAATTGACTATCACCTATTACCCTCAGTTCGATGGCACCATGGAACTGAGCGGCCTCCAGGCCGACCAGCAAGGCTTCATACTCAGCTATGTTGTTGGTTGCTGGAAAGTTAAGCTGAAAAGCCTGTGGAATGGTGACACCTTCAGGTGACAGAAGGACAATACCTATCCCTCTACCATGAGAGTTCAGAGCCCTGTCAAAATATAATGTCCAAAGATTGGAAGATCGGACTGACATTAGTTCGTCATCCGGGAACTCCGACCGGACTGGGTCAAAGACGGGTATGGGATGATGGGCAAGGTGTTCAGCAATGGCATAACCCTTGATTGCCTTCTGTGGGACATAAGTGATATCAAATTGGGATAATAAACTCTGCCATCGCCCTAACCGATCAGTCAAGACTGTCTACATTTCTGTGCTAATTGTTGCAGATATCTGTTTGAAACTCCTTTACCTCTGACTTTCCTATTTCCTAACCTAACTTGACCTACTGAAGATAAAGCTGGAAAGGTGGTATTTACAGAGGAGGGGGGGATCGAGTAAATCGATCAATGATTTAGAAAAGGGGGATCCCTGATTGGGAGTACCCTTTGGGATGAGTAGAGACGTTTTCTCGATGGAAATGTGAATTTCAGAGAAGACGTTTTGGAAATTTCAAGTAAAAAGATAGAATGAGTCTGAGTGACTCGAAGCTTGCTAGAAGATGACTGAATTAATAGAGAGAAAAATTTAAGAATAAAGGGGAAAAAGGGGCTCGTGGGCCCAATGGTAATAAAGTGGACACATGGGTCCAAAGCCGATGAAAAAAGTAAATGGGTACGTGGACCCGATCTTAAGTAAATGGGCATGTGAGCCCATGTTGAGAAAAGCCCCAGTCTCGAAGTTGATGAGGAAGCAAATGGGCAAGGTGCCCGCAAGAGTGGAAGGTTGATGAGGGCTCATGGGCCCAATGTGGGTAAGTGGGCCCTGAAGCCCATCCAAAAGATCTAGAAACAACGGCACGAGGTTCAAACATGGCATTGTTGTATTTGGGCCTCGTGGAATGGTTTTGCCTTGGGTGGTATGCTCAACCAGATGATCCAACATTGGTCTGCCCTTAAGTGGTTCCTGGTGCTCTTCCCCACTCGAGAACAGACGAGTCAGAGATAAGCACATGTCTTCAAAGTCTTCTGCTTCTTCATCTGGAGCTTTCCTTCTCTAGACAACCGTCATCATGGAACTCTTGTTGTCTTTCAGCCCATCATCATGGTCTCCCCTTTGATAAAGAAGGTGTGGAGTCCCATGGCATATCCCTGCCGGAAGATCCTCCTTGGGATGGAACCCTCTTCATATCCCAACCCCTGCCTGCGTGGCCTTTTCACAGTTTCAATTGGCTGAGTGATTCCTTGAAGGTCCTTGCCTAAACCTCTTCCAGGCTGATAGCCCAATTTCATCATCATTCGCCATCCCAGTGTGTCTGGTAGAGAGGCGGTCATGCATCTGACTTCTGGCAATTCTCCCAATTAGATCTGGGGTTGTATTGACAGACCTAGGGGTAAAGAAGCATCGTTCAGCTCGTCCTTTATAGGCATGCTAGTCACCTTGACCACCTGTCCTTTAAAGGGAAACTTTATGCACTGGTGGTTTGTTGAAGCCACAGCTCCTATTGCCTCCAAGTATGGCCTCCCAAGTATAGCCCGAAAGGTTGGATCCAATTCTAGAATATGAAAATCTGTTGTAACCGTACATGGTCCAAGTTTGACTTCTAATGTTACCACCCCACGTGCGTACTTCTTGGAGTTATCATAGGCATCACCATGGCACAAGATGGCTTGATTTCTTGCTCGTAAATACCGCACAACCGCAAAGTTTACGGCGGCATAACGTTGATGGAAGCTCCGGTGTCAACCAAACATGATTTTACTTTGACATTGCAGAGATGATAACACCACATGCAAAGCATATCTCCTAAAGTCCGGATCTGGCTAATTCTTTCCCGAGAGAAAGTGAGTGTTGGGTGCTCACTTCTAGGGGCTAACACTCGTAGTTATTTTCTCGTGTGGGAGATCTTCATTCACCGCTGACCTGCAAGTACCGCCGTAGAATCTCTTGGTGCACCTTTCGATCTTTTCGATCAACTCAAGTATAGAAATACGGGCTGGTGTCTTATCCAAATGTTTTAACGGATCATAGGTCGTGCCGGCAATGGTTCTTCTACTTGTTCCTCCTCCACCGGCTCCGCGGTTGAGTTCCGGCTTGGGGAAAGAGCCTTGGAACATCCTCGCACCAAGCGCCGGGGCTATTTGGCGGTCGGGTAGAGGTGACGGGTTAACTGGGGTGGGAACAGGTGGTGTAGGTGTAGGTATGATAGGTAATGGGATTGATGGTTCTAGGATGATTGGGTTAGTTGGTAGAGGGGTAGGAATTGTAGGTGGTAGTGATGGTGATGCCGGTGGCCTAATAAGAAGAGGCCGGAGTGCAGAAGTGGTTGATGAGTTTAATGAAGTTGTAGGTTGTGGGATTGGTTGGGGTGCTGGTGGTATGATAGGTTGGGGTTTTGGAGTGGTAGAGCTCATAGGCTGGGGGTTCAGGTTTGGTGATGATTGTGGTGGTCGGATGAGGAAGGGCCGGTGTGTGGCAATGGTTGAAGGAGGTGTAGTTAGAGAGGGGGCTGACCTAATGATGGGTCGGCGAGAAGAGGTGGCGGCCAGTGGTTGGGTTATTGAGCTTTGTGGTAGTTGTGGAGTAGCAGGTGCACGGATTAGCTGGCTAGGAAGGTTCCTAGCGTGGAGGCTCAGCCGGTTGACAGCATGGTTGTATTGTGGCTTTCTAGTTGCCAACCTTGAGCACGATCGGCATCTCCCTCGGGCAATGGAGTGTACTAGACCAATTCCGGGGTTTGGATGTGTCGGTGCCGGTCTTGAGCGGGGAGCATGTAACGGGAGCGGATTACGGACAATCCCCAAGCCGGAGTTGTTGTTGAGGTTGAGCCGGTGGACGTTGCCGCTGCTGCTGCCTAGCCTTCATAGCTTGTATATATTCCCCCATTTGGACCCAATCAATGCTTCCTTGGTCATTCAGATCGTGGATGTAATCCTTGAATTGAAAGCACACTTCTACAGTGTGACCAGGACACCGGTGGTAAGCACAGTATCGGGACATATCAACATTTGTTGGCCAAACCTCTCTTTCCTTGGGCAATTCCAACTGTTTCTCCGCCATGAGTACATTGAAGATGTCGGTCAAGGAGTAAAGGAGTTGCTGGTAGTTCTCTCTCCTAGGACCTCCCCTTCGTGGTGCTTGATTGGGTGGTGGCGGTGCCCTATTGTAGCTAGGTTGACGAGGTTGCTGGGGTTGTGCTACTGGTTGCGGGGGTTGTTGTGGTTGTCGTGGTTGTGGTGGCCTAACATGTTGCTGAGGGGGGTAATAAGAAGGGTTCTGTGGTGGGTTTCTGAACTGGTTTTGACGGTTCCCTCCCTGGTTCCCCACAATGTTTACAGCTTCATTGTTGACCACTCCTTCAGTTGTAGGCCCAGCTGGTGTAGAGGGGGTTTTTCTAAAGTTTCTAGGTTTAGGATCAAAAGGGTTTATCATGGTGGCATCCTTGAAGTGGGCTTGTAAGTATCGGGCACTGTCATAGAGTTCATTCATTGTGGTAGGACGGTGCATGATCAATACATTTCTCGAAGCTGTGTGTGGTGTTGCCAATAAGCATTTTTACTTGTTCCCCTTCGTAAATCACATCCATCGCTTTTTCTCGCCATTCCCCTCCCGGCGATCGCCAAACTTTATGAAGTCATCTTCGGGCTTCATCTTCTCACAATCAAGTCTATAATGGAGCACGCTGGTGCCACCCGGTCTCTGTATCTCTGCAAGAATTTGGTCTTGACAATGTCGAAGTCTTCTGCCTCAAAGGAGTCGAGTGAGTAGAACCATTCCAATGCAGACCCTTCTAATGATCGACGAAACAAGAAGGCAAGAACCCTACGATCATCTTTCCAGAATGAGGATTCATAAAGAAAATCTTTAAGATGAAGAAAAGGGTTGCCAGTACCATTGTAGCGGCGATAAACTGGTAGCTCAGAAGGTGGCAAGTGTAGGACTGGCAGAGAAGGAATAGAAATATCAGGCACTGACTTGGAGTCCATGCGACATCTCAGCTCTTCATAACGTTCATTCATCTGGGTGAGCTGATCCATGATTGCCCTGGTGAGAGCAGGTTCTTGGTTTACTGGTGGGGGTATGTGGTTAGAGACATGGTTCTGGAATTGAGGAACATGATTTGAAGATTGTCCCATGACTTGATGGGTCAAGGGAGCAACATGGTTGAAATAAGATGGTTGAACAAATGAGGGTTGGACCACAGGTGTTTGAACTATAGAGGGTTGAACTACAGATGGTTGAATCATAGATTGTTGAACAACAGGAGGTTGAATCATAGATTGTTGAACAACAGGTGGTTGAATCATAGATTGTTGAACAACACGTGGTTGAATCATAGATTGTTGAACAACAGGTGGTTGAACAAAGGGTGACTGAATGAGTGGTGGTTGAACTAGAGGACGAGGAGATAAGGCAACTTGGTTAACTTCAGCTTGATCTGAGGCCATTTTGCCCTTCACCATGGATTGTATGCGGGCATAGGTTTCTGGGTCGGTATAGAGAGACAACTCCCTAAACAGTTGTTCAACATCACGAGGAGCAGATGGCTGAGGGACCTCTTCTGACTCAAACAATGGATTAACACGACCATTTGACGGATTTGGTTGATGGCCCATCTCGTGCTCTCGATGTTCAGCTTGTTCCGCCATTCCAACGTGCCTTCCAGACCTTAGTTGCATTGAACTTAGGAGAAAGTAAAACAAGTTGACAAAGTAAACAAAGAACTTTTTTTTGGTTTTTTTAGTATTTTGCAAAAAGTTAGAGGTTTGAATTTTTGTTTGACAAACAAGTTATGCAAAGACTTGAAAGCAAGATTACGCAATGATTTTGATTAAACCTTAGGTTTATGAATTTGTTAAGAATTGTTCTCTCAACAAATGGGTTAGGATCATAACTCCAATCTCCAATGACCTAGGTTTCACACAATCTCGCCACGTGTAGGTAACGTAGGATGCTTCGGGTTTTGGGGAGTGGTACAACCAACCCGATCGTGAAGAGGAATACTCCACGTATGAGGAATTACGGAGGCCTTGATGAAAGCCAACCAAGTCAACTAGGAAGGAATATCCCAGAAGAGAGGTCAGAATCCACCAAGAGGGTGTTTTGGATGGGAGGGGTAAATGGGAGAGTGAGCTCCCGCCTCAAAAAAGTGTAAAAGAAGGAGGTAGAGAGAAGGAGCAGAGAATGTAATCAAGTAATAAAGCAAGGAATGAGCAAAACATGAACTTAAATAAACAGCAATCAACACTGACAAGCAATTAGAAACTAGACAAGCAACTAGAAACTAGAATCTAGACTTGTTTCTTATGTGAGCCAAATGGAGATAGTGAAAAGTGATGGAAAGAAGAGGGTTTAGATCTGATAGCCAAGCAAAAGGGTGGTCCACGTGGGGACCGATATGGGAACTGGGGTAAAAAGTAAAGGTGGTTCACGTGGGAACCGGTTTTGGGTAAAAAGGGGTGGTTCACGTGGGAACGGGTTTGAATGATAAAAAGAGGGCCACGTGGGGCCAATTAAAGGTGAACAAAGATCTGATCCAAGTGGGGATAGATCTGAAGGAAAGTGGTTTGGTTCACGTGGGAACCGAAGTAAAGAAAGAGATTGGTTCACGTGGGAACCGGTTTAAGAAGAAAAGGGTGGTTCACGTGGGAACCGGTTTAAATAAAATGCAGAAAATAAATGGCATACTTGGCACTTCAGATCTGATGAAAGATGGGTGAAATCAGAAATTATGAGATGGCATGAAGTTAAGAAAGGTGGAAGGAAGGAAAGGCTCACGTGGGAACTAGAACTAGTTGCAAACAAAACACTAAGCACCCACGGTTGAAGACATTGCTTGTCCCACCGTGGTCGCCACAAAGGCTGTCGACTCTGAAAATTCGACGGGGTCCTCTCCTTTTCAGGGAAGTCCGTGAACCCAGATCGTCACCTCAAGAGGGGATGAGGAAAGAAAGGAATAAAACGTCGGAAAGCAATTCTCACCTCGGTCCCACACTCACATTGATCCCCGAACTTTCATCCCTTGGCGTCGCTCGATCACCAAAGAGACGGTTCGGGTCATGTGGGAGGAAGGTGAGAAGAAATAAACGTGGTCGCCAGGAACCGTGGGTTCCGATTTATAGAATTAAAATTGACCGTGTGTACCTTAGCGTGAAGAATGTGAGTCTAAGCTTCTCCTTCTTCGGCCGGCCGATGAAGAAGAGTCCTCAACGCGGTGGGTGCTTGATGTTCTGTGCAACTAGACAAATAAACAGGTGAAATAGATAATTAGAACTAGACAAAGTGGAGTATATGTAAAGAGAATGACATAAAACACACAATTGACTAGAAACTGACCGGATTCGGGTTATCTCTAACCCCTTTTTTTATTTTCGGATTAACAGAGTAAAAGTAATGCAAAAAAATGTAAAAAAATGATATGATGATGGAGAATCACGAAATAAAGAGATAGGAAAAAGAATTGAAAGATTCTGAGTTGAATAGAGGAAGGTATAGCCAAATCGTGTTGTCGAAAAAAAGCCGAGCAGCACTCCAGGATCTGCCAGGCGCGACTTTGCTTCTGCGCTCGTCACGACCAGCCCCGACCTCGGAATCAAGTGCCGTCGATTGTAAACTCAAGAAGACTTGGAGAGGAAGAACTTTGATGAAGAGAGCACTGGCAGAAGACGTCCACACACTGCTGTAGAGGCTGAAGAAGAGAGACTTGGCAGATCACCTGCGAACAGCCTTCCTCTCTCTTGAACCGACTTTCTCTCTCTAAAAACTCGAAATTATCTCTCTAAAAATCATAAAATAGATGCAGTAGGGTGGTAGGACGTCTTGAGATGCCTGGGGAGTCGTTCTCCTCTCCCTGGAATGACCAGAATCAGAGTCCATTTATAGGAGAACGAGCAATCTTATCGGAGCTAAAAAATAGGGTCTGTGCGCCCTGGTCCTGGGTGCATGCGCCCTGGTGCAGGGCGCATGTGCCCCACTGAAGGGCGCATGCGCCCCCCAGGGGGGGCACATCTTATCTTCTCCGAAAAAATTGATCTTATCCGGTCCGTCGGTTGAGCGGTAGAGTCCGGGTGAAAAACTGGTTCCCACGTGCCTCAAAGGTGGGGCGCATGTGCCCTCGGTGAGGGCACATGGTCACGTGCCTCATCGGTAGGGCGCATGGCCACGTGCCCCCGGGTCCCGGGCGCATGTGCCCCGGAACCCGGGCGCATGGGACCGGAGGCCCCGCGCGTCCTTCTTCCGAAGCCATTGCGAACACTCCCGAACTCGAATTCGACGCCGTTTGTTGCGTTGGAAAGATAACAGGCCGAAGAAGCTTTCTATGGCATCGGATCAACCATCACACCCTCCAAAACTTCAGAATTTTATCCGGAAGTTAGGGCAGTGAACAGAAGGTCCGATATAGGTCAAAATGACTTCGACGGCAAACCGGAAAAGCACGGAATGCAATGAAACTTGTTCGGGGTGTGAATATGACCATAACCTTCAATGCATGATCATTAGGCATTGGTCATTCAGCCAATTTCCGTGTTCACACGATTTACGTGCAGCTTTCGCTCGGAAATTACGGCTTTTTGCGGAAAACGTCGGAAAACATCCGATTTCGTTCGGCGAAGCTCCAAATCAGCTTAAAAAGACCCGGCATCATTATAAGGTCAATCATGCGTGTTACCCTATAAAACATGAGTTTTATGCTCTGAATTAGGCGAATTTGGCGTGTCTACACCTAACAGGAGATTAAGCCTAATAAGGGATGTTCCATCTTATAGACCTAATAGCGTGCTAAACTGAGCCCAATAACAAGTGGATCACTTAATTAATATTGGGCTAACCCAACATTCTCTCACTTGATCCATCTTGTTTTTTACATATCAAATCTTCTCTTTGAACTATACATATAATACTAATATATATAATTTTAAAAATGACTCTAGAAGATTTGACATCACAGACTCAGACTTGAAACGAGAAAATCGGTATGCACGCGTGCGATAAAACAGAAAACCAGCACATTGTATTTAATAGATGGAACCAGAATTGTCTAGTTATAGTAGGTCAAATGACATGGGTCATGGCGGTAAATGCATTCAGTCACACACCACCTTCCATGTACCACGTGTCACCAACTTTCCCATAACCAAACACTATATATGGTTGTTTGAATAAACATACACATAATTTTTATTCGATGGTCACCACTTTAAATTACATTCTTCATATCTGAAATCCATCACTGAAATGTATACAAATGGAACCTGCAGAATATAACAACAATGAAGAATCAATTTCATAATTGAATAAGTGATAAACAAAATTACGACATATCAAGAGAACTGACAAGACCCATCCGAATCACATGACTACAAAATATGCTAGCTCGAAGTCCTTTAGTGAGAGGGTCCGCCACCATGAGATCTGTCTCGATATGTTTAATAGACACTTCTTGATTCCTCACCTGATCTCTAAGAGCAAAATACTTTATGTCCAAGGCTCTACCACCCTTAGATGCTTTATTGTTCTTAGAGAATAAAACTGCAGCGAAATTATCGTTGTAGATCCATATAGGTATCAAAATAATGTTCATAAAAGGTAGAAAGTTGACCAAATTCTGTAACTGAATAGCTTGTGCGCTAGCCTCATAACATGCAATGAACTCAGCTGCCATGGTGGAAGTAACTGTAATGCTTTGCTTCTCACTGCACCAACAGATACTGATGGAAATGTATGCCCTACAAGCCAATCAAATATGATATGGTTCAACATTTCTAGGAATATCTCATTCAATTAAATAGATAAAACTTCGTTACTAGCTTTTATTAGAAGTGTATATCGTATTGAAGTCCTTGATCACATGCAATGATAATTGAATCATGATGAGATCATGATAATGAGATAGATTATCTAGAGATATGTGAACTAAATGTTCCTAGTCATAGGATTCTTGAGACGGAACATCAAGAATCCAGATAGACTAGTGTGTGTGATGTCTTTTCATGTGATAAGAATGACCGATCTCATTGGTCATCAGTGTGGGGACACTTAGATACACGCATAGGTGCTCATTAGTAGAATAAGTTCACTGAACTGACCAATTTTGGAAAACCTGATCGGTATCTTATCGAACTGTCTATCAGGTTATTCTTACATCTCAATAGCACAGTTGGATCTTTGACCTGAGTCACCAAAGATGTCTTATTGAATGTATCTTGTACTTTGATTATTGATTTATGGATCACCATCTTGATGGTCCAATATATTTGATGTATTGGGTGCAAGAGAAACCCGGTGGAGACAATTGAGTGGACAACAAGGGATCGTTCACTCTCGGTAGGAGAGAGAGAGAGAATGTCTTATCGGATAGTACTCTAAATCCTTGGCCAAGATACTTAGGATAATTAGAAAATGAGTTTTCCAATTGATTCAAATCTGAGTACAGGATCCGTGTGGTAATTGATGATGGAAAGGCTCAATGGATGTTATTTAATTCTCCAAAGTCATTTGGAATCATAGAATGTGGCTTGTACACTTTATGATAAGAAAATTGTAAAAACTGTTATCGGATAACAGTTTTGATTTAGTTTAAAAGAATTGTTCTTTTAAATTAATTAAGGCTTCAACCAAATTGACTATTGGGCCTAGTGGGTCACACACAATAGATCTGGTCAATAAGATGAGGGCATGGACACAATTTTATAGAAGTTTTGGGTTTTTGTGAAAAATTCTATCTTCTATATATAAATAGCTTATGAAGCCAAACCCTAACAAGCCATAGGGCTGGAGCACGTCCCAAGCATCCTCTCTTCCTCCTCTCTCCTCTAGAAGGTGATCTCCCATGGTCAAGCTTGGATCTGGAAGGTTTCTGGAGGCCCGAATGAAGGGAGAACTCGTCTATTGAAGCAGATCGTGTGGATACCGCTAGAGACCAGACACTTGAACGATTTTCAGCAAGGAGGAATGTACTCTCTTCATCCACGGTGAGGGATTTTAGAAATCCCATGAGGTACTCTCATTCTACTTCATATTCGGTTCCCGGTTTTACTCGTTCAACATCGACCAAAGTAAAGATCATGGTTTTATGAAATCAAATATTTTCTGCTGTCACGTATTGATTCTTAACAGATAGCATCACCTGCTAGTAGGAAAAGTTAACTCAAAGTGGACTTCTGTGTTTCCAAACAACCACCATAGTTTGCATCGGCATATGCAATGACCTTTAATTGATATGACCTTCTGTATGTGAGTATAAGATCTACTGTGCCTTTAAGATATCGCATGACCTTCTTGATAGCCTTACAGTGATCCATGCCTGGGTTACTCTGGAACTTGCTGAGCATACCCATAGTAAAAGCTATATCTTGACGTGTACAAGTCTGCAGGTACATCAGGTTACCAATGGCTGAACCATAGTGAATGGACTCCATTTGCTTCTTTTCTAGGTCATTCTTTGGACACTGTAACTTACTGAATTTATCACCTTTAACAATATGTACCTTATCAGAAGCGCAGGATTGCATGTTAAACCTTTCTAGAACCTTTAAGATGTAAGATTTTTGAGAAAGACCTAAAGTGCCTGATGATCAATCTCTGATGATCTCTATGCCCAAGACATATCGGGCTACACTTAAGTCCTTCATCTCAAAGTTCTCAGACAGAAAAACCTTAGATTCATATAACAAACTGAGATCACTATTAGCAAGCAAGATGTAATCCACAAACAAAAGCAAGATGATGAATTTACTCTCACTGACTTTTAGGTATAAACACTCATCAATAGTGTTTTTCTTAAACCCGAAAGATAAAATTATCTCATTAAACTTGAGATACCATTGCCGGGAGGCTTGCTTAAGTCCATAAATAAATTTTCTTAACCAGCATACAAGATGTTCTGTCCCTTCAGCATGAAAACTTTGAGGTTGTTCCATATACATCTCTTCATCTAGATCCCTAGTAAGGAAAGCCATCTTTACATCCATCTGGTACAGCTCTAAATCAAAATGAGCTACTAGGGCCATGACTAATCCATCTGGTACAATGACGCGGACGACGCCCTTCCTCCGCCGGCCTGCCCCGCCGCTTGTTTGCCTGCACCCACCGAGGACGAAGACGCGGCCACGGCGCTCAGACGAGGATGACGAAGACATCGCGAACGCTGCCGGCCCACGCGCTCTGCGCGAGCCCTTTTGTCGTCATCCCACGCCCGTGTGGGCGCCCGGAAACGCCGCCACGGCGATGACCGGCGACGGCTGGATGGCCGGCCACGCGACCGCGGCGGCAACCTTCATTTGCGTGCCACGACCCCCCGGGGTTATTCGCGCGACCACAGCGGTTCGCGGCCCAGACCGGCCAACCGGCCGGTTCGACCGGGTCCAGACCCGGTTCACGCCGGTTCAGGCCGGTTCAGTGCCTGAACTGCCCGGTTCAGGCCGGTTCAGACCATCTTGAGCCGGTTTAGACCGGTTCAGCATGGTTCGACCCGGTTCGGGCCTGTTTCGACCGGTTCGAGTCCGGTTTACCCCATTTTGGGCTCGTTTCGGTCCTTTAGCGGCGGTTAGCGCCGGTTTATTACATTTTTGTTTCGTTTTGCCCGGTCTAGCCGGTTTTGTCCCGCATCAGTTAGACGCGGCCACGGCGCTCGGACGAGGATGACGAAGACATTGTGAACATAAAATATAATTATATATATATTTTTATGTATATATAAATATATATTGTATTAACATCTAATTATATGTTTTATATACGTATATATACACATATATATGTTATCTTGGCCACCCAAACGATAGTGTTACATTCAATTGAAATTTAAATAAAATATTTTTCAGATATATTTTAAAAAGTTTTAAATATTTTTAATTTTTTTTACATTTTGTTTACTTTTACATTTTTTAAAAAATAAATTCAACTTGATTGGACCAGATCACAACTCAGTCCCAACTTGATCTAACTTAGTTGGATTTGGAGCTGCCCAACCCGGGCTGACTCTGTAATACCCCCGGTTATTAAAAAAAAGTTAATATTTATTATTATTTTAATCCCTTCCTTTTTCCTATTTATACCCTCTTTCCCCCCCCCTCGGTGCCTTCCCCGTACGCACCCTCCCGGCGCCGCTCTTCTCTTCCCCGGCGAAACCCTAAATTTTTCCCTCCCTCCTATTCTTTTTCCCTCCGCCGCGCGCGCCTCTGCTCAGCGCTTCCCCCGCCTTCTTCTTCTTTTCCCGCGTGCGCCGCCTGCGCACCCGCCGCCCGCGTGCGTCGGCCGCCTGCCACCCCTGCCTCTTCGCACGCGCCTCGGCCGCCGCGCCGCCGCACGCCGCCTCCGCGCGTGCGCGCGCCGCGACACCGCCCACCGCCGCCGCGTCAACCGGCCGTTGACCACTCCCCCTCGGCTCGCGACCGCCCGCCGACCACCGTCTCGAGCCCGCGCCGCGCGAACCCGCGCTCGGCCGCCGCCTTTGACCCCGCGACATCCCGCCGTCCGCCGTTGACTCGCCATCGCGCGCGTGCCCGCGGCCGCCCGCCGCCGCCGCCACCGGCCACGCCCGCCCCCGTACGCCCGTGCGCCGCCTGGCCACCCGGCCGCGCAGCCGCCTGCGCCGTGCGTCGCCCTCCCGTACGGTACCTCCTCCTCTCTCCTATCCTTTCTCTCTCCTATCACCTTCTATTAAATTCCATATTTCATGATTCCTTTTCTACCAACAGATTTTAAGAATACCTACCCGGCTCGATTTTTCGTCGCCGATGCAACCGCGGCAGTCTCGTCGCCAAATTCAATTTCCTTGGAATTCCGTGCGCCGTTCGCCATCGCTGTCAAGGTAGGCGTCTCGGCTATCCTTAGCACTCTAATATTTTTATTAAACCGTAAGAATCATGTTTAGATCACCAGGATTAGAAGATTGTGATTAATGAGTTGTTTTGGATTTATTGGCATGATTAGATAGAGTTTAGATTAGCTTGTGTAATCATACATGTTTAGATTGTCCTATATTCATGATTATTCATCATGTTAGATAATTATTCAATTATGCATGTTAGCATGTTAGGTATGTCTTTATAGTTGAAACTAGTTAGTTTAGCATTGTTTGCATCGCGGTGAACCTTAAACATATATATCCCGATTTGATAAAAAGCCGATGTAAGGTTTAGGCATAGTGATATTAGAGTTTAGTTTAGTTTCATGTATGCATTAGATAATAGTGTCTGTCTAAGCATATAATTGTTATGTAAATATGTGGTGCATAGAACCACATATTTATATGCATTAGTTTGTGATAGACTGAGGTATGGTATGCAAATATGTGGTGCATAGAACCATGGGTGTTCATCTATGTATTTCATGTTTGATTGTCAATTAAATGTTCATGTGTTTACTGTGTGAGTTAATTATATGCTTGCATGGTGTGGAATGTGGTTAGTGCAGTGAGCTGCATTGTGGTTGTATGTACTTCACCAGACTAAATTAGTGTCCCGTGGGCAGCGGAGATTAGTTGAATCTGGAGCATCCTTCGATCCCAGATACCGCGGTTTATCCTAAGTACTCCCCTACCTATGGGGTACTATGAGATTTAGTTACTATATGTTACTTCCTACTATATGGTAAATCTATTGCTAGTTTTGTGATGTGACTACATTTATCAGATGGAGCATGAAATTTACTTAGACAGTTGTCTAGTTGTGTGGATTGGCATAGATGGTAGTGTTATAGATGTGTCATTGGTTTTATGTCAGGTCTATGTGTTATGGGCATACCTAGAACAGTTTAATGTGTAGGTTGTGATGATTTTTAATGCATATAGAGTCTGGATATCATTTGGGATAGTCGATTGATTTTTTAATCAATTAATTAAAGATATATAATTAGTTTACATCCTATGTATTAAATCTGATTTTTTAGGTTTATTATGTATTGTATACCACTAGAATCATTATTATAGTGGGGTAGTTCGGGTGTAAGTCCCTGATGCATGTGACTCACCCCTTCCGTTGTTAATATTTTCAGGAGTGCAGGTTTAGCGCAGTAGAAGCGTAGTGGTGTTTTGGGAATTCGAGGAGCTAGTGGAATACTCATTCAATGTTGGTATTTAATTTGTTTAGATAGGCGTTTGTTTATGGTGTTAATATGTTGTAAATTATGGAATTATTTAATTGGATTGTGATTTTAGTCTCATTTGGCTCCAGACCGATATCTTTCCCCGTTACGTCGTCGGATTATCTTCCGCTGTGCATGTTAAAAATCCGGGTCGTGACAGACTCCACTCAACTTTTCTTTGTTCAAACAATGAATATCTCTTGGAAGACTTAGTAAGTGGTTGATTTTTATGTCCAGCTAAAAGCATGCGTCACCTTATTAAGGTCCGTTTGTTTACCCGTTGAACCTGCCCCATGCGCCAGTTTTCGGGAAAATGGCATTAGTCAATTCAATTGGTTACGTGTAAAAAATGGAACGACGTAAAACAAAATACTACCCCCCAGTTTATAGTAATCCGGATTTTGGCATCCGCTAAAACACAGCAGATGCCGTTTTGTGCAGTGTATTTTTTTAAGAATATATTATTATATAAATAATATCAATTTTAATAAATTTACATATTAAAATTAATTTTTTAAAGACATATATCAATATATAAAAAATTTATGTTATCTTTTATGTTAGAAAAGTAAAAAAATTTATTAAAAAGTTATCTTATCATACAAATTACTTATTTAATAAATTTATTAATAAAAATTAATTGAAACTTAAGTTTGCAGGTAATTGAACTATTTTAAATAAATTATTATATATAAATTACAAGATCACTTTATGTTAAACTGTTACGTACCATATATTTTATTTAGTTGCCCCTGTATTGTAGATTTTCAAAATTTGAATTTTGAATAAATAATTTTTATGAAAATGTTTAGTTTTAAATTTTTTTATCATACACTTAATTTTAAAATATAAACTTGATATTAGCACTAATTTTAAGTATTAAAGTAAATAAATAAGGATACAATAGTAAAACCTTACATAAAATTTTAGAAAATGATTTACAGATATCTAAATAATTTAAAATAATTTATAATTTAAAATAACAAAATAATAGATCATGTTTTTCATAAAAATATTGATTAATATATAAGCAATAAACTATGTTTTAAATTTGAATGAAAAATAACTTAATGCAAAATAATTTACTTAATTTAATTTTTATCAAGATTTTTATATAAATAAATGAGTTAATTATATAAATATTGATAAAATTATCTATGATTACTACGCGTTGAAGTGTTTGATAAAATTTTTCAGAAGAAGTAACCACATTCAGCCAAATGACCAATTATGTTCACGGTTTCCTTGAAATAGTGTTACGTGAAAAATATTTTCTTTTCTTTTGGTTTTACATAGAAACTAAATAGACTTTTATGGGGTGTTTGGTTGCATGATAATTTTTTGTACACTTTCATGATAAAAGTATATAAAAATAAAAAGTGAACTAACTAATTACATAAAATTATCATGTATGGAGGGATATGATAACAAAAAAGAGTAACTACCATTCATGATCAAACAAAGTGGGGGACCACAAGAAAAAAGAAATTGGTGAGACCCTCTTTTTTGTTTAAGAAGAAAATCACTTTCAAAACATAAAATTGTCAAGATTGTCAAACACCTCTCTTAACAAGTTTTCTTATAATTTTTAAAAATTAAAATAAAAATCTCTATTATCGTACAATCAAACACCACATTAGTTTGATTTCCACTGTCTAATTTGTCGGGCTAAATAGAAAACCCTAGGAATTTAGTCTACCTTTGACAATCCGTCCAGGTTCAAACTATATTTCTTAAATATTTGCCTTCCTAATAAGTTATACACTAGAAAAGAAATTAGTTGGACCTCGTTTGCTACGCAAATAATAAAAAGGATAATCTTTGTCCAATCTCAAATTTATAGGGATAAACCAGAATTATCCTTTCATTATCTTTGCAAAAAATAAGGCCTTAAATGGTCAAATGCCGTGAAGATCTATACCTTGAATAATTTTTGAATGTGCTCGAGGAAACTTTCACGCCCTTTTGTAATTTATCTACTATTTATTTATTTATTTCAATTTTCTATACCTATTAGAAACACATGCATTACTTATTCGGAGAGATCGGAGTTTGCACATTGTAAACGAATGATATTTTTATTTCTTTATTTTGAAAAAACATATTTAATTTATTGCGGAGACAAATAAAACATTTCAGTATTTTACATCCATCACTTATCGTAAAATATGTGAGTGGAGCGAAATTTTTAAGTACAATGTAAATAAAACACAGCTATTTGCTAAGTATACCTTTTATACAAGTAAATACGTAGAAATGACATATTTATATTTATGGTCAAATGCGAATCTCTCTTTTTAACTCATCCTCGTTCGTCCTGGCCATTTCTCAGTCCCGAGACCAAGTTGGCGTTCCCGCTCTCCGTCATGCACGCGCCGCGCGCGGCCGCAGTGTGCTGCGGAGCGCCCCCGCGGGCAGTTGCCAACCAGCAGAGACCTACCGCAGGCGTCGCAATCTTTCATGGCTTGCCGTGCGTCGTCCGAGCGTCGACGGGGGTCCGTTTGTCCTTTCTTCCCTCCGACAATCCGGCCTTGATTTCCACCCCAATGCAGGAGAGGCGCGCCTTGCCCCCTTGCTCGCTTACCGCGCAAGATACTGGCGACAAGGTGGAAGAGCATCAGAAGGGTTGGATACATTTTGTGGGCATCGGGGGCTGTGGCCTGTCCGCTCTTGCCATGCTCTCCATTCAGCAGGTGATTTTTTTTCCTGTGGAAGTGGAACTTTTGTTTCCTCGGAGAAACATTTTTCTTTATTAGTCGTTCCATGGTTGGTCGTAATATCTGCAGGCTTGAAATCGTTGGTAGCGATTCTAGTGAATTTCATGACCATTAGAGGAAACCAGACGTCTATACGTACGTAAAGTGATTTGCGTCCTTCCTCGTATATAAAGGAAGAAGGTCAATACTAAGACATTGTTATATGCACACATGCTATAAGGGTCGATTTGGATGCATGTAGAAGCACAACCAAGAGAAACATGTTATATATACAATTTCTGTGGAAATAGAAACCCTGATCCCACCATTTGGGTTTATCGAAAATAATTTATTCTAAAACAATCTAATTTTTGTCTTTTCAAAAGTTAAACTATTTTTATGTTTAGTATCTCTAAGAAATTTCAATACGGACAGCATTTTCATGATATATTTTTTTATAAAATATTTTATTTATGAAGCAAAACTTTAAGATCTGTTAAAATGATCTGAGGGTGTTTCAATGCGGTTCAAAATCTAATCTAGGCCCATTTTATGTATTTTTTTGTTTTTAAAACATTTTGAAAGATTAATCCAAAGTTCCAAACCGATTTTGGATTAGTTTTCTTCTAGTGGATTAGCCAATAGGATTGGGACCCACTAATCCTGGTCCTGATTCTGATAACACCATCCTTGGTTTTGGGGATGTTTTAGGGCATATCTAAGGCCACTTTTGAGTGCTGCGCAAAAGGATTTTGGTGACTGGCATATGATCTGAACTTGGGCAAAAAACATGGGCTTTCATGGGGTTCGTGGGAAGGGCATGGTGCAGGGTATTTAGAAGGCTCATCTTTTTTCTCTTGGCACATCAACAGGGCAGGGGGTGGGTGATGGGGTTCCCCTATCTTCTTCTCCTTGGCTTACTTAGGATGGTGCACAGCATGAGGAGCTTGGGCATAGACTGCTTCCTTCTTCCTCTTCTCCTTTTCTTCTTTTTCTTGCAGGTTGTGGTGGCTTGGGATCCTGGAGGAGGCTGAAACCTCAAGCAAGAGTTTGGGAGGGTGTTTAAATAAGGGAAGGGATGAGGAGGATGGGTTGCAAGGTGCTTTTGGATAGGATTTCATCTCCAGCAGGGGATCCAATCAGTTGGAGGGGAAATAGGGTTAATTTTCTATTTTCTGGGATTTCTCAGAGACTTTTACCTATTTTTTGGTAGTGGACCCCGCCCCAACTGTTTATCTGGAAGGATATGATCAGGGACATTTTGGGGATTTTCTGGTATTTTTTGATTTTCAGGTTTTTTATGGATTTTTTTTATTTTCTTGATTTTTAAATGGGAAAATACTAGACAAGACAGAAACAGATTTTCATGGCCCAAAAAATATGAATGTTTTAAGGAAAAACAATAGGAAATTGTATTTTGATTGGATTTTGGGATTTAATTGGGGTGTGAATTCCAATTAATATAAAACTTTCACCTCCTCTTTTTTTGTGAAATTTTTGGTGTCAAAACGCCCAACTTTATAACGTGAAGCAAATGAGGGTGATTGTATGTGAATGATGTGATTATCTGAGTTTGACTAACAAGTGTGATCTTTATCATCCTTTAACGTAAGATCAATAAAATGTGCAACACTGGATACTCAAAATATATGCCTTTTTTATGAACTTTTTGCCAGTAACATTATAAGAAGGCTCATTATCTATTGCAATTTGAACTACATTCTTTCCAATTTCTTCTATTATACCATCCTTCAAAGCCAAACAAGTACTCTAAATTTTTTTTCTCTTCTGATATTTCTAAAAAATGTTGTTCTCTCATAACAATACACAAGTTTCTTGTAATTCTTGTCTATTCATCACAAATATTAGTAAACTCCCTCGGTCAGCCTAGGCAAAATCCATTGATTGATGATTTTAATTAAGACATCTCTTCAAGTCCGGTTTCATGCATATAAATGCACAAACGTTGAAAATTTAAACTTGGTACAGCTTCTCCAATAGCATTTAGTATAGTTTGAAAATAAGGACAATAAGCTCTATGAGTTGTGGCACTTACATGAGTATGACATATGACTAAATATTAGTCTCATATTGTCAATAACATAAATAATAGTTATGTTTATGTTGCAAGTTATCAACCTATTTGTAAAAATCACTTGCAATGCTATTTTGCAGTTTTATCAGTCGCTTGTACTCATTTGAATACTTGATTTATTGTTCACTTCGAAGAATTTTGTCTTCTAAACATAGACTTGTTCATAAGTTTGAGTCAACTGCGAACAATGAAAATCAAAATCTCTTACTCTAGATTGCATACTTTGAGAGAGCTCATTGCTTAACAGATGCATATCTAGAACCTACTCCTAAAGTTCTACGAATTGAAATCGGGGCTAGGATTGACTAGTGTTGATCAATTCTAATCAGATCGGATTGGTCCGATTCAAATTGATTCTTTGGAAGGAATCTAATCCAGAATTGGTCTGGATAGGGGATTTTTTTTAAAATTTTTAATTTAAACAAATCAGAAAAATCATGATAAAATTTTAAAAATATGGAAATCTCTAACACATTGTTAAAAATATAAATGTGACATCTAACACACTTTGATGTGATTATGATAAATTTTAACACAAGTGAATATAAAATAACACTAATATTCGTTTTAATACAAGGAAAATGGTACATTTCATATGCAATATAAAAGATACCGTCGTATCACCAATATTTATGGTATTGGTCTTTATAGTCCTTGTTATCCTGATTCTCATTCTCCTGGATACTTTATTATGATCATGGGTTGTAGAATCGTCAGAATTGGATCGGAATCTGTCGATTCCGAATTGGATCAGTTGATTCCAATCCGATTATTGGCTAAAGGACCAATTCGCTTTTCCAGAGGAATCGGTCGATCCAACTGATTCCATTGGAAACACAAGGCTTCCAGTAATGGTTTGGTACCGGGTCCGATTTGGACCCAATATCGATCCTATTCTGGCTCTTTCGGCCCCTTTACGCCAGAACCGCAAGTGCTCTTGGCAGTTTGGCGATTCCCAAGGCATTTTCGGGGAATCTATCGATGCAGCCCCCTGCAGCGGCAATCCAATCGGAATCAATCTATTCCGTCGCTGATTCCAGCGATTCCGACAATCCTTGGCCGATTTTGGCTATCCTTCGGGTGATTTCGACGATCCTTCAATGATTCCGATGATTCCTTTGTGGATACCAGCGATCCAAGCTTGATTCCAGCACCGTTCAGCTGATCTTTCATCATTTGAAAGTTGCTGGTAAGATTTCTTTGCCGAAATCCCCATGCGCTCATTTTTACGCATTTTCGATGACTCTGTAATAGGTTAAATGGGCTGTTCTCTTTCCGAACAGCTCCATTCAGGTGGTTCCTTCATCGTTTGAATCTCTTCGCAAGATATATTTATCGGAATCCCCATTCGCTAATTTCTACATATTTCCGACGACTTCGTAACCTTTTAAACATATCAAATAGCCCATTATCTCTTCCTGAACAACTCCGATCAGGCTATTTTTTCAACGTTAACATTTTATTGATAACATTTCAGCGCCAGAATGCCTATATGTTAATTTTTACGATTTTACGACGACTCTGAAGTGGTATTAACATACTAAAATCTTCGTTTTGACGGGCTGTTCTCTTTCCAAATAGCTCCTAAACTAATTATATACATGTTTGACAGCCGGTATAAATTATTTACATATGTTGCATGTATAAGTAATGGCTGATCACGACGATGATGTAGTGCCGGCACATCATTTTGACGTCAGTTAGGAATATGGGCATATGATAGATTTATTAAAAAAGAGGGTCAAATGCAAGTGGTGAGGAAAGGAGATGAACGGGTGTGTGTTTCAGTTGAAACAACATATTGTCAGAGTAGGTGGCAATGTCAAGAAATGTGATAAGATGCATAGAGAGAAAAGCAAATAGATGAAAGGTTATCTTACAAGAAGAGTCTCTTAACGGGAGATTAAGATTGAATAGAGGGAGGAATTGTATGATGAGTTCCTTTAGAGGAGGAGGGGAGAGGTGCCAACCCATAAAGGGAAAGGCAAGGGCAAGGCAAGAGCTGAGCTGGAGTCGGAGAGTGAGGATTCATCAACTGGCTTCAAGCTTAGGAGAGCTAGGCATGCTACCAAGTCTGCAACAACAATGGAGGAGGAGAGGAGGGAAGCAGGAGAGTCTAGAGTTGACCTTGTTTTTGGCCGTTCAACATCGACTCGACCTACCCGGGAGACTAAGGGTGGGAGACAGGAGCCAACTTGTCAGTCTGTTAGTACGAGATTTACACCGACCGATGAGTATCTTTTTAGGAAGCAGAGTGCTTTACAGATGAACATTAAACAAGTTATGAAAGGGGTGAAGGTAACATGAATGACTGCAAAGAGAACAATGAGTCATATTGTAAAGTGGTTTTTACATGTAGGTATAATTGTTAAAATGTCATGTATGTATGTTTTATTTAATTAACATTGTTTATGGCTGATAGATTTTTTTTCTTTTAACCTTAATGTAGGCATCCTGACACATGCAGCCACCGGCTTTTACTTCTAAACCATGGTTGATGCCGTTGTTGAGGTTGGACCGGGAATGCAAGTCCTGACCAGTAGACAAATATATGCTGATGGGTTAAATAAGGAGGTGTCGGAGTTGAGGGAGTGGATAGATTGTTATAAATTGGTATGGAAGAAGAGATGTTGCACAGTTATATGTAACGGGTGGACATGTATCACCAAGAGGAGCATGATAAACTTTTTGATGTATTCTTCTGAGGGCACGACATTTTTGAAGTCGGTTAATGCTTTGGGCCAGATAAAGAACGCCGACTACATTTTTTTCTTGATGGATGCCGTAGTGGAGGAGATTGGGGAGGAGAATGGGACTTATTTTGTTATTGACAACGAACCCTTCTACAAGGCGGCATGAAAGAAATTAATGGAGAAGAGGCAACATCTCTTTTGGGTACCTTGCGCGGCACACTCCATTGACCTCATCTTAGAGGACATAGGCAAGGAGGAGACAGTTTCCACACTTGTCAAGCAGGTGCAAACTATCATTTCCTTTATTTATTCACATCCTCGTCTGCTGCACATTATGAGATCATACACTGGAGGGCATGATCTTGTTAGGCCAAGTCCCACTCGCTTTGTTACGAACTTTATAACACTGGATTTTGCATTGACATAGGCATGCACTAGTCAGATTCACCCAGTCCGAGGAGTACTATCAATATATAGTGGACAACTTGCATAACAAGGAGGACCAATTAGAGATTCTTGTCAAGGTTGAGAGATAGATCACGGACAAGAGATTATGGGAGAGTATTGCCTACTACTTGCTAATCATAGAGCCATTGGTAGTCGTGCTGAGGTTGGTAGACTCAGATGACAGGAGCCAGATGGGCACCTTGCACTTTGCAATGGACTGGGTCAAATTGAAAATAAAAGAGAAGAATCCCAATGGTTACAAGAATTGGTGGAAGATCATAGATGACTGATGTGATAGGACTTTGCATTATGATGTACATGTTGCAGGTTAGTCAATAAATTCTTTGTGGTTATTTATTTTTTACTTAGTTAATACTTGGTTTGGTCATATTCAAGGATTCCGGAATTGGAATCGGTTGAATCGGCCCGATTCCTGAGAAGAGAATCGATCTAGGAATCGATTTTTTTTTAAATTTTTTTCATCAAAAAAATCAGAAAAGATTCCTAAAAATAGGAAATGAGTTAGAAAAAATTCTAAAAATAAGATTAACATTCATACACAGGATCACATCGAATAATTACTAATGAAGATGAAATGAAGTTAAGTACATAATCTATTGATTCAAAAATCAATTAATTGATACATCATGAAATGTAAAAAAATAGGAATTTACATGATATCAATCTACTACCAATATCTAGGATATAGATATTGGTCTTCCTCCTCTTCTTGCTGTTGTCGACGCTCCTGAGTTGTAATCAGTCTTGTATATTGTCCGGGACCATATCCGTATGAAAATAATGCCGATGCCATGCTATCAAGGTCATAGGGATTGGACTGCGGGATGACCGGGATGTAAGCAGACTCTGGTGGAGCTAGTGGTGGTGGTGGAGGAATCCACTGCTGATGAGTCTCGCCAAATGCTGGATACTGTGGCTCTATAAAATGATGTTGTGGTGTCTGCTCATCCAGCATGTAATACAACTTTGGATATCGTGAATCAGGTGACTGGGTTGCTGCTGATGGCTGCGTCGCTGGTATGCACTCCTCGTCATCATCAACTGAGGAGTGAGAAGGAGCCTATGTGCTGTCATCTGAGCTTACAGGACGCCTGACCTCTAGTTTCATTCTCTTCACCTCTTCAGCCATCTCTGAATTACCAGAACCCAAATATTTTTTTTAGCTTTACAAATCTGCTCATTTTTCGTGCAGTCACTTTTATTTTCGTTTTCCTTGGACTACGAATGGCCGGTAGTAGGCCGGGAGGAGCCGGGCCAAAGTAGTGGTTGCTCCATACCGCCGGGGCGAAGAAGGCCCCGGCTGAGGCACGAGAAGTAGGTGGAGGTGGAGCTGGAGCATCCTCCTCGGCTTCAACACCATCCAACTCTCCTTCAGCCCATGCATGGTCATCGGGATCAAACTCGCCAAATGATTGGTGAGTCTCGCCAAATGCTGGATACTGTGGCTCTATAAAATGATGTTGTGGTGTCTGCTCATCCAGCATGTAATACAACTTTGGATATCGTGAATCGGTGAGGTTGCCGATGGCCGCGTCGCCGTACGCATCCTCGTCATCATCAATCGAGGAGTGAGAAGCCGCGTCGTCATCCGGGCCGACAGATCGCCGACCTCTTCCTTCTCTTCACCTCTTCGACCATCTCGAAGTACCGAACCCAAAGTTTTTTTCAACTTTGTAAATCTCGCCATTTTCCGTGCGGTCACTTTTGTTTTCGTTTTCCACGCGAAGGGCCGGGGTGCGGCCGGGACCAGGGGGGTAAAAGGCTGCGGTGGTCGCTCCATACGCGGGGCGAGAAGAAGGCCTGCTCGAGCCCGAGAAGTAGGTGGAGCCGAGCGGAGCATCCTCCTCGGCTTCAACACCATCCAACTCTCCTTCGGCCCGTACGCACGGTCATCGGGATCAAACTCACCGTACGATCCCCGGCTTCCTCTCCTCATCCGGAGGCAAGTGCATGCTCCTCCTGAAATATCTAATCGATGTCCACCTCCTCAGGTGGTGGTGTGGCGGAGGAATGCCTCTGCTCGTATGGACCACCTGCGAATCGTGCAAATCGCTCTTCGCTGATCTTCTGTCGATCATTGATGTTCTTTATGCGCAGCCTCATGTTGTAATGACAGAAGACCAGCTTCTCCAGCCGGTCTGAGGTCAACTTTGTTCCTCCTTTTCGTATGTATCGGGTTGAATGTACTCGGTTCCTCTCGCGATGAGAGGAGCGGTGCTCTGGCTGAGTATCCTGATACCGATGGAAGCAAGTTGATTCCATCCACTCATGGTGTTCACCTGAATCCACCACTCAGCTGCAAGAAAAAAACAAGAAGAGAAAAGGTAAACAATTAGCCCATCATCTTCCATAACTTATATGAAAAGAAAATAAAATCTTCATTATAAATTAATATACCAAGTGACACTTTGTCGCACGAATATCTCATATCAACATCTGAGTATACGCCGACCCTCATCTTATATTTTTGCATCTGAAAAATTTTTAAAAAATAATCATTAGTTGTCTAATAATTAACTACTCCTAAGTATTGAATAAACTCCAACTTACTTCTATCTCAGCCTCTATCATTTCCTGCTGAGATCGGCAAAGACGCTGAATAACAGCTAGTGTATCCCGCACCACCTTGTTGTCGTTCACCACCTGCCCTCCATATTGGATGCGGGGGTTCAAAAAATATCCTCTAAGAATTTAATAGTTAATATTATGAATAAGACAATCATTGAATAAACTTAAAGTAGGTAAGCACAAATATTTTTTTAGCCTACTAACCTGCAGCATGCACATCGTGGTGCAAAGTCTTGTTCCATCGGTCATCTATAATCTTCCATCACTTTTTGTAACTTTTGGGATTTTTCTCTTTTATTTTCAACTTTGCCCGGTCCATGGCATCGTAGAGCGTGCCCATCTGTTTCCTATCATCTGAGTCAACCAACCTCAAGATAACTACCAGTGGCTCAATGATTGCCAAGTAGTAGGCAATCCTCTCTCAAAATCTCTTGTCAGTGATCTTCTCAGACCTGACAAGAATTTTCAACTGATCTTTCTTGTCGTGCAGGTGGTCCACCATATAATTATAATACTCCTCGGACTGCGTGAACCTAACCAATGCATGCCTGTGCCGGTGTAAACTCTCCAATATAATGAAATTCGTGGCAAAATGAGTCGGATTAGGCCTAACCAGATTATGCCCTCCTGTGTGTGATCTTATAATATGTAGCAGACGGGGATGAGAATAAATAAATGACATGATCGTCTGCGCCTGCCTGACAAGGGTGGATACACTCTCCTCCTTGTCTATATCCTCTAAAATGAGATCAATAGAATATGCCGCACAGGGTACCGAGAACATGTGCTTTCTCTTCTCCATCAACTTTCTCCCAGCCGCCTTATATGAAGGTTCGTTGTTAGTGACAACCTGAACCACATTGTCCTCCCCGATCTCCTCCACCACCGCATCCATCAAATAAAAAATGAATTCGGCATTTTTAATCTTCCCAGGAGCGTCTACCAACTTCAAGAATGTGGTCCCATCAGAACATTACACCAGGAAGTTTATCATACTTCTCTTGGTGATACCTGTCCACCCGTCGCACATAATTGTGCAACCCTCTCCTTCCACACCAATTTAAATCTATCCATCCACTCCTTTAACTCCTGGACCTCCTTATCTAGCCCAGCGCCGTATATATGCCTGCTGGCCGGGGCTTGCAAACTCGGTCCAGCCTCATCCACGACATCCACCATTGTCTGGAAGTAGGGGCTGGTGGCTGCATGTGCTGGGATGCCTACATCAAGTTAAAAAATAAATTTGGATCAGGCAAAAATTAAACTTAAGTAAATAAGACACATAAATGCCATTTTAAAAGTGATACCTGCATGTAAAAACCACTTCACAATGTGGCGAACGGCTCTCTTTGCAGCCGTTCCTGTTGCCTTCACCCATTTCATATCTTGTTTAATCCCCATCTGCTCAGCATTCTGTTTCCTAAATAAGTACTAATCACTCGGCGTAAACCGAGTACTGGCAGAATGGCGGTGTGACTGCTATCTCCATCCCTCCGTCTCTTGGGTAGGGCGAGCCGATGCTGATCGACCAAGAGTTGGGTCAGCTTTGGACCTTGACCCTCCTACTCCTCTCCTCTTGTCCTCGTCCTCGGCAAATGCACGCTTGCTAGCGTGCCTAGCATGTCTAAGCTCGGAGTCTGTGGACTCCTCCTCGCTCTCTGGATCCAGCTTGGCTGGTGCCTTCCCCTTGCCAGGTAGGCAAATCTCGGTCCCACCTCCTCTGAAGTAGCTCGTCGTGCAACTCCTCCCTCTGCTCAATCCATTGATTGCAGAATCGGTGGAATCGGTCCGATTCCGACCGATTCCGGGAAGAATTCATCGGAATCGGTCGGAATCGCTTGGAATCGGTTGGAATCGATCCGATTCCACCGATTCCTTGTGGAATCGGTCGATCCGACCAATTCCATCGGAAGACCGGCTCATCTGGCCTGGTTCGATTCCTGGTTCGATTCTGGACCGGGAATCGAACCGATTCCGGCCCTTTTAGGGCCAGAATCGACCCGCGGCGGTCGCTTCCGTCGATCCCGCGGCGGAAGAAGGGAGATCTGCCGATTCCCAGGCGATTCCGGCGATTCCAGCGTCGATCCCAGCTCCCAGCACCGATTCCACAAGGATTCCAGCTATTCCAGCACTGATTCCACCGAATCCGGCGGCGATTCCGGCGATTCCAAGCAACGTCTTCAAGTGATTCCGCCGATCCAAGCTCGGATCGGCCTCGAATCACCCTCTTCTTCAATCTTTATAAGGTTTTTGGTAAGATTTCTTCGCCGAAAACTTCGTACGTCCATTCTTACGCGTTTCCGACGAGTCCAAGCGTCGTTAAACGTTGTGATTTCCGACCGAACAAGTTCGTCCAAGTTCTGAACTATCAGTTCAAGTCCATTTTGCACGGGAAAAATTCCGGATATCCCGTATGTCTATTTTTACACGTTTCTGACGACTCCGAGCAGAGTTAAACTCGGTGATTTTTGATCGAACAACTCCGCTCAAGTTGTTTGAACATCGATTGGATGTTCTTTGTACGGGAAAAATTTCGGATACCCCGTACGTTAATTTACGACCATTTCCGGCAAATACGTAACCCTTTAAACATACCGAATGGTGTGTTACTTGGGCTGTCTGCTTCCCGAGTAGCGTCTAAAGCAATTTTTATGTTATCTAATCATTTTTAGTGCATTGTTTACAATTTTTGCAGATATAAGCAATGACCGATCATGGTGATGCAGCATCTGCGCGTGCTTCCGACGTGGGTTGGGAACACGGGCACATGGTAGACCTAGTCAGGAAGAGGATACAGTGCAAATGGTGTGGGAAGGAGATGAACGGGGGGTGTTCCGGCTGAAACAACATATCGTCGAACGGTGGAAATGTCGAAATGTGACAAGTGCCGCGGGAAAAAAGTGAGGAGATGAGAGGCTACGTGACGAGTAGAGCCTCTCAACGGGTTGTTAGGATCGAGCGAGAGGGAGGAGTTGCGCGACGAACTACTCCGAGAGGAGGAGGGACCGCGATTTGCCTACCTCGAAAGGGAAAGGCGAGGGGAAGGCACCACCGAGCCGGAGCCGGAGAGCGAGGACGAGTGCACGGACTCCGAGCTTATACGTGTTAGGCACGCCAGCAAGCGTGCATTCTTCGAGGAGGAGGACGGGGAGGAGGGGAGCGGGGAGGGTCCGGGTCCCGAGAGTTGACCCGGTTTTGAGCCGATTAGCATCGGCTTGCCGCCTACCCGGGGGCGAGAGCCGACCCCAGGAGACGGGAGCCACACCGCCGTTCAACTTACCAAAGACTCGATTTACACCGAGTGACGAGTATTTATTTAGGAAACAGAGTCTTTGGGCGGTGGGGATTAAACAGGCAATGAAAGGGGTGAAGGCAACATGAACGGCGGCAAAGAGAGCCGTTCGCCACATTGTGAAGTGGTTTTTACATGCAGGTATCACTTTTTAAATTAAAATTGACATTATGTGTGTTTTATTTACTTAAACATAATTTTACCTTGATCCCAATTTTTTTTAACTTGATGTGGGCATCCCAGCACATGCAGCCACCATCCCCTACTTCCAGACGATGGTCGATGCCGTGGGTGAGGCTGGACCGGGTTTGCAAGCCCAGGGCAGCCGACATATATACGGCGCTGGGCTGGATGAGGAGGTCCACGAGTTGAAGGAGTGGATTGATGGTTTTAAGTTGGTATAGAAGGAGAGGAGTTGCGCAATTATGTGCGATGGGTGGATAGGTATCACCAAGAGGAGTATGATAAACTTCTTGGTGTACTGTTCTGAGGGGACAACATTCTTGAAGTCGGTAGATGCTTCTGGGAAGATAAAAAATGCCGACTTCTTTTTTTCTCTGATGGATGCGGTGGTGGAGGAGATCGGGGAGGACAATGTGGTTCAGGTTGTCACTGACAACAAACCATCATATAAGGTGGCTGGGAAGAAGTTGATGGAGAAGAGGAAGCACATGTTCTGGGTGCCCTGTGCGGCACATTCCATTGATCTCATACTAGAGGATGTAGGCAAGGAGGAGGGTGTATCCACACTTGTCAGGCAGGCGCAGACGATCACATCATTTATTTATTCGCATCCCCGCCTGCTACGTATTATGAGATCACACACAGGAAGGCACGATCTTGTTAGGCCTTGTCCGACTCGATTTGTTACGAATTTCATTGCGTTGGAGAGTCTACACCGGCACAGACATGCATTGGTTAGGTTCACACAGTCGGAGGAGTATTATAACTATATGGTGGACCACTTGCACGACAAAAAAGATCAACTGGAGATTCTTGTCAGGTCTGAGAAGCAGATCACTGACAAGAGATTTTGGGAGAGGATTGCCTACTACTTGGCAATCATTGAGCCACTGGTAGTTGTCTTGAGGTTGGTAGACTCAGATGACAGGGACCAGATGGGCACGTTGTATGAGGCCATGAACAGGGCAAAGCTGAAAAAAAAAGAAAAAATCCCAGAGGTTACCAAAAGTGGTGGAAGATCATAGATGACGGATAGGACAAGACCTTGCACCACGATGTCCACTTGCGAGTAACTTGGTTAAAAAATTATTTTTGCTGAATAATTGTCTTATTCACAGTGTTAACTAATAAAATCTTGCATGATATTTTTTGAACCCCCGCATTCAATATGGAGGACAGGTGGTGAACGACAATGAGGTAATGCGGGGTACACTTGCTATTATTCAGCGTCTGTGCCGATCTCAGCAGGACAGGATAGAGGCTGAGATAGAAGTAAGTTAGAGTTCATTCAATACCTTGGAGTAGCCTTACCAGGCAACTAATGTTTTTTTTATAAATTTTTCAGATGCAGAAGTATAAGATGAGGGTCGACGTATACTCGGATGTCGATTCGAAATATTCAGTTGACAAAGTGTCACCTGGTATAGTAATAGCTTCATGAAGATTTTATTTTCTTTTCATATAAGTTATGGAAGATGATGGGCTAATTCTTTACCTTTTCTCTTTTTTTTTTCTGGCAGCTGAGTGGTGGGTTCAGGTGAACACCAGGAGTGGATGAAATCCACTTGCTGCCATCGGTATTAGGATACTCAGCCAGAGCACCAGTTCTTCCCATTGTGAGAGGAACTGGAGTACATTCAACCTGATACATACGAAAAGGAGGAACAAGTTGACCTCAGACCGGCTGGAGAAGCTGGTCTTCTGTCATTACAACATGAGGCCGCACATCAAGAATATCAATGATCGACAGAAGATCAGTGATGAGCGATTTGCACGATTCGCAGGTGGTCCATACGAGCAGAGGCATTCCTCCGCCACACCACCACCTGAGGAGGTGGACATGGATCAGATATTTCAGGAGGAGCATGCACTTGCCTCCTGGATAGAGGAGAGGGAAGCCAGGGATCATGCAGCTGAGTTTGATCCCGATGACCGTGCATGGGCTGAAGGAGAGTTGGATGGTGTTGAAGCCGAGGAGGATGCTCCAGCTCCAGCTCCACCTCCACCTACTTCTCAGGCTCAGGCAGGGCCTTCTTCTCGCACGGCGACTATGGAGCGACCACACGGCTTTAGCCCCCCCTCCGGTCCCATCCGCCGCTACCTGTACCCATTCGCGGTCGGGAAAACGAAAACAAAAGTGACCGCACGAAAAATGGCGGGATTTGCAAAGTTGAAAAAAACTTTGGGTTCTGGTACTTCAGAGATGGCTGAAGAGGTGAAGAGAAGGAAGCTAGAGGTCAGGCGTCCTGTAAGCTCAGATGACAGCACGCAGCTCCTTCTCACTCCTCATGTGATGATGACGAGGAGTGCATACCAGCGACGCAACCATCAGCAGCAGCCGAGTCTCCTGATTCACGGCATCCAAAGGCGTATTACACGCTGGATTCGGATACACCCGATTTTTTTATACATGATCAACAGTATCCAGTATTTGGCCAGGCTGACCAGCAGTGGATTACACCACTAGCTCCACCATCCTCTGCTTACGTCTCGGTCGTCCCGCAGTCCGATCCGTACGACCTTGATAGCATGGCATCAGCATTATTTTCATATGGATATGGTCCCGGACAGTATACAAGACTGAGCACGAGGTCCGAGCATCGAGAGCAGCAGGTAGTCGATTGATATTATGTAATTGTATCTTTTTTTTCATGTTGTATCAACTCTTTGATTTTTGAATCAATGGAATATGTACTTAACTTCAATTGGAGTTCATTAGTATTTATTCGATGTGGTCCTGTGGATGAATGCTAAACTTATTTTTAAAATTTTTTCTAACTCATTTCCTATTTTTTAGAATTTTTTCTGAATTTTTTGAATTTTTTTTACAAAAAAAAATTCAAAAAAAAAAACAGATTCCGTGCCGATCCGGAATCGATTCCCTTCCCATTCCGGCCGATTCCTGGAACCGATTCCGATTCCGATTCCGATTCCGGAATCCTTGGCTCAATTCTAACAGCCTGTTGAGAGGCTTTTCCTGTCATGTAGCCTCTCATCTTCTCACTCTTCTTCCTCGGCACCTTATCTCATTTTTTACATTTCCACCTGTTCTGGCAATATGTTGTTTCAGCTGGAACATTCCCCTGTTCATCTCATTCCCACACCATTTGCATTGCACTCTCTTTCTGATCGGGTCTACCATATGCCCGTGTTCCCAACCCACGTCAGAAGGACGTGCTGGTGCTGAATCACCTTGATCGGCCACTGCTTAGACCTGCAAAAATTGTAAAAAATGCATAAAAAATTATTAGGCAACATAAAAATTGTTTTAGGCGCTGTTTGGGAAGTGGACAACCCATCAAACACACTATTCGGTATGTTTAAATGGTTACGTATTTGCCGAAAATGGTCGTAAATCAACGTACGGGGTATCCGGAATTTTTTCTGTACAAAGAATATCCAATCGATGTTCTTACAACTTGAACGGAGTTGTTCGATCAAAATTCACCGAGTTTAACTATGCTCAGAGTCGTCGGAAACGCGTAAAAATAGACGTAAGGGATATCCGTAATTTTTTCCGTGCAAAGAATATCCAATCGAATAGTTTAAAACTTAAACGGACTTGTTCGGTCGGAAATCACCGAGGTTAACGACTCTTAGAGTCGTCAGAAACGCGTTAGAATGGACGTACGGCGTTTTTGGCGAAGAAATCTTACCAATAACGTACGGCGTTGAATCGAGGCCGATCGGAGCATGGATCGGCGGAATCATTTGAAGAATTAGCTTGGAATCACCGGAATCGTTGCCGGAATCGCTGGAATCGCACCAGAATTGGCGCACACAGTTGGGATCGACGCCGGAATCGTCGGAATCCTCGATTTCGAGGTTGAGATCACCCTGAAATCGCCGTTGGATTGCTCGCCGCCGTCTTGGATCGCCGGCGATCGATTCCGGCCCTAAAAGGGCCGGAATCGGTTTGATTCCCAGTCCAGAATCGAACTAGACCGGCCAGACCGGTCTTCTATAGAATCGGTCGGGATCGTCCGATTCCAGACGGAATCGTCGGAATCGGATCGATTCGGACTGATTCCGATCGATTCCAACCGATTCCACGAAATTTCTGCTGGAATCGGTCCTTTCGCATGGAACCGGTATCGGCCGATTCCGATACGTTTCCGACGATTCTGCAATCAATGGTCGTAATATAATATATTTAAATGGTTGTTGGATATTTTTTGAACTCCCGCATCCAATATAGAGGACAGGTGTTTATTGATAATGAGGTGATGTGGGGTACGCTCTCCGTTATTCAGCGCCTGTGCCTATTTCAACATGATAGGGTAAAAGTTGAGTTAGAAGTAAGTTGGAGTTGTATTAATAATTGTGAGTCAATAATTAATTGAGACCAACTAATCATTTTTTATTTATCATTTTTCAAATGTAGAGATGTTAGATGAGAGTTGGGTATACTTAAATGCTGATGAGATATTCTTATGACAAAGCCTCTCCTGGTATATTTATTTAAAATCATGTTTTTATTTTCTTATTTTATAACTTGTAAGTCCATTAATTCAGGTGAAAGAGGGTTGATTGTTTGTTTTTTTTTAATTTTTTTGCAGCTGAGTGGTGGGTGCCGGTCAACACTAAGAGTGGATGGAATCTACTTGCTACAGTTAGTATCAGAATTTTGAGCCAGAGTAGTAGTTCCTCCTATTGTGAGAGTAACTGGAGTATATTCAACTTGATACATATAAAGAGGAGGAATAGGTTGACCTTTGACAGGCTGGCGAAGCTGGTCTTCTATCATTACAAGATGAGGCTACGCATCAAGAACCTAAAAGACCGACAAAAGATCTCGTAGGAGAGATTTGCACGGTTTGTAGGCGGTCCATACGAGCAGAGACAAATATCACATACACCACTGCCTGAGAAGGTTGACATGGACTAGATACTTCAGGAAAAGCATGTACTTGTTTCCTGGATAGAGGATGGGACAACCATGGATCATCCCATTGAGTTTGATCCTGATGAACGTGCATGGGCAGAAGGAGAGTTGGACGATGTAGAGATTGAGGATGTTCCACCTACTTCTCAGGCTCAAGCAGGCCCATCTTCTGCCTCAGTAGCCATAGAGCGGCCTTCTTCAGCCTTGGCCCTAGCTCTAGTCCCAACTTCATTTCCAGTCGCAGCTACCCAACTCATTCGCAGTCTAGGCAGGACTAAAACAAAAGTGACAACACAAAAAATGGGCGAATTTTCAAAGTTGAAAAAAATCTTTGCATTGTGTTCGGACATTAGACATAGCAGAAGAAGTGAAGTGAAGGAAGTTGTAAGTCCACATGACAGCACACAGGCTCCTTCTTACTCGTCAGTTGATGATGATGTGGAGTGCATATTGGCCATGCAGCCAGCAGGAGAGGGAGAGGTGTTTGGACCAGATGCAGGTGTAGTAGCTCCAGACTCACCTAGTTCACGACGGCCAAAGCCATATTTAAGCCTGGAGTAGCAGTCACTGCATTATCATTGTATGGAGCCAGCTTATCTAGAATTTCATGATCTCCAGCGGCTGTGAATTCCTTCACCTAGGCCTACCTACGTGCCATAGTCCGATCCCTACGATTTGGGTGACGTGGCGAATGTATTATTTTCATATGGATATGCACTTGCATTGACAAAAATAACGAGGACAACTCAGTCGTGACAAGAACAGCAGGAGGAAGTGGATGAAGGCCAATATCATGGATATTGATGGAGATGTTATGTAATGTATATTTTTACTTTCATGTTTTCACGTGATCATGTTACATCTTATTATACTTTTTACATTTTATCATGTTATTAGCATCTTTTCAAATTTATTAGCATGTTATCTTAGTATAATATTATAATCATTAGCATCTTATTATTATCGTGTTACATCTTATTCTTATCTAAGAAACAAAATAAAAAATCTTCTCACATGATTCTAGAATCGGTTGATTCCGATTCAGCTTGCTAAATATTGCCTTTTTTATTTTACAAATTTTCTAGGCCATTTCCTATTTTTTGGATTTTTTGAATTTTTTTTGAAAAAAAACTTATTTCGGAATTGTTTCCCTTTCCAGCAATTGACCGATTCCAACCAAATTGATTTCGATTCCGAAATCCTTGATTATGACATTAGTCATAATTGACCTATATCCGTATAAAAATAATTATTTGACTATTTGATTGAAATCATACACACTATCATATACATGAAGTGGTGGTGGATAAGATGGCTCCAAGTTTGAAACGGGTTGTAGATAATTTATTGTCGTATGTTCATCAAAAAATCCATCTGATTCGGATGAATACTTCTTTTATTTGAATGTTGCTCTAACTCAAATCATTTGACCTTGCTCTACTTGTATATGGACTACTAGATTTGGAACCACCTTCTTCACCTCCACCTCCACCTCCACCTCCCTCTAAACTACCTACTTTTTATTGTTGCGTAGGTGAAGTGAATTCTTCTGAATCATCATTTGAGGAAGGTGCTTGAGTATTATCTGTGGGACTCACTTGTTTTCACCTGACAATTTGTTTTCTCTTCCCCACTTATTCTTGTGTATCGTAGCCAGTACTGCTCTAGTAAACCTTCTTCAACATTTGAATTCTCACTCGAAATTATTTAATTCTATCAACTGTGATTGGATAATGTTTTGATTGTGTTCCGATCGGTGTAGATTGTGTTCCACCAAGATCTGTGGTTGAGGGCTTCTGATTTGGATAGAAATTATAAATTTCATGATTTTACCGATTGGTGAGATCTTAGCTTGTGATTTTCACAAAAATTACATGAAAAATACAATTAAATAAAATTCTCTTCCGATCATCGTCTTTTTATGTAAATGGTCGTGCCCTGAGGCTATTTTGACCATTTTGTCCTTGACATGATGGGTGGGCAAGAATCACAAATTTTATTTTATTTTTGTTCATAATTTTCTAACTATAGGTTTGATTTCTAATACGACTTCTGCATTCTTCGATATTAAGTTTGGCGAGCCTATGTTAGTATCACTTTTTATTGGCCACCCTCAGGTTGTTTGGGCCCAATAAGGGCAAAAAGTCATTATGCCACTCGTAACCATTTTTTGACATTTAAGGCACTGTTGTAAAGACCTCTATTAGCACTGGCTCGTGGGACTACTTGTTCAGCCTTTTCGATCTAATAAGACTTGATAAGGCTGTTTGAAAGCTAATTTTTAAATTTTTGTTCATAACTCGTTAGATATGAGTTGGATTTTCGATTTGACTCTAGCATTCATCAACACTAAGCTTATCGGACCATATGCTGCTGTCATTTTCTTATCGGTTTAGCTTCCAGTCATTTGGGCCCAATTAGGCTCATTGGGTCTTTCCATCCGATTAAGTCTAAATTTAGAGCAAATCAAGTCCGTGCTCTCTAATCCCTTATCTTTATAGCCATGTCCATAGTTGTAAAAGGGTTTTCGGCCCTTTTACAACTTAGGCGACAAGGCGTCTGCCTAGGCATTACCTAGGCGATAAGGCGGAGTATGAAGAGGGGAATGTAAGTCTCTCACATGTCATAAATATTATATAACAATTTTAAAAAATGTTAAAAAATCTAATAAAATTGACATGCATAAAAATTTGAAAAGTAAAATTTCTACGAAGAACTTCAACAACATAACATGCACAAAATTAAGTATAAATTTAAGAGAACAAGTCAAACAACATAGGGTAAATTAACTTACCGAGTGGAATGAATGATACATACTTTTTGAATCATGTTGCCTTCATTTATTCTCTAAAAATCTGCATACCACTTTTTATAACACATTGCAAAATACAAATATCAAATAGGCAAATATCAATTTATATTGTCACAACCTATCCTCTACTACCATCAAGTAAAATTTGCATCACAATTAAACAAGGCACAATAAAGAAAACATGTAAACAAAGTACATGAAAGTCCTAAATGTCTCAACATGACCAACATTTAAATTACACACAATACAATCAAAGTCTTAAATTTTAAATCTAAACATGGATTTCTCAAGAGTGGTGTCTATTTCAATGTTCTTCTCATTGTTGTGATCACCATCATCATTTTCTCCATCCGTTACCCACATTGTTGCATCATCATCATCATCATCATCATTTGCATTTTCATCCTCTTCAAGAAATTCTTCACCGTTACTCCCTTCGTTATCCCTTAAGGGTTGTGATGTACGTGTTCATCTAGCTTTATCTTCTAAAACTCCCATTGTCATATCCACGTCTTTCCATGTCAGATCATCACCTTCATTTTTTTGAGGAGGGTCAAGTTTAAATTAAATTTTAAGAAAGTAAATAATTAACAAAGAAGTGATGATGATAGCATCCTCTTGTAAAATTTCATCACTTTCATGAACCATGTCCGAGGTGTCTTTAATCATCCACTCACAACCCCAATCTAGATCTTGCAAGCATATATGGTCATATTTCTCTGGATGATTTTTCATATTTCTAAATCTTTCATAGAGACGTTTATTATATTAGACGTAGACCAAACCATTCAACCGCTTATGCTCCAACCGATTTCTCTTCTTAGAATGAATCTATATAGATAATAGATAAATTAAAGACATGTTAGGTGGCATCATAATTAACCATAATAATTACAAAGTACCAAGAATAGTTACATGCCCAAATATACTCCAATTGCGTTCACAACCGGATGAACTAAAACATAGTCCTAAAATCTTTAATGCAACAACTTTCAATTTCGGTGTGTCTCCACCAAATTGCATCCACCATTCCACTTTATTTAAAAAAATCATTAGTTCAAAATAATTAAATTTTACATGAACATTTGATATACCCAAAGTCTGAAAAATATACTTACATGCAAGGATTCCGGAATCGGAATCGGCCGGAATCGTTTGGTTCCTGGGAAGGGAATCGATTCCGGATCGGTTTTTTTTTTTGATTTTTTTTTCGTCAAAAAAATCCAAAAAATTCAGAAAAATTCTAAAAAAATTAGGAAATGAGTTAGAATTTTTTTTTAAAAATAACCAATGCATTCATCCACAGGACCACATCGAATAAATACTAATGAACTCCAATTGAAGACTTGAAGTTAAGTACATATTCCAATTCCATTGATTCAAAAAAATAAACGAGTTGATACATCATAAAAAAAATACATCATATCAATCTACTACCAATATCCGGGATATGATATGGGGTCTTCCTCCCCCTCCCTCGGCCGCTCGCGATGCTCCTCCCTCGTGCTCGCCCGTATACTGTCCGGGACCATACACAGATGAAACTATTGCTGATGCGATGCCATCAAGGTGGTATGGATCGGACTGCGGGACGACCGGGACGTAAGTAGAGGATGGTGGAGCTGGTGGTGTAATCCACTGTTGGTCAACCTGGCCAAATGCTTTGGATCCGTGGCTCCATAATATAAGACCGCGGTGTCTCGTCATCCGGCGTGTAATACGGCTTTGGAAGCCGCGAATCGGGGAGACTCACCGCCGTCGGGCCGATGGCCGCGTCGCCGGTACGCACTCCTCGTCATCATCACCTCGAGGAGTGAGAAGGAGCCCGCGTGCTTTGTCATTTGGGGCTGACAGGAGGCCTGACCTCTAGCTTCCTTCTCTTCACCTCTTGACCATCTCGAAGTACCGAAGGACCGGAACCCAAAGTTTTTTTCAACTTTCGCAAATCCTCCCATTTTCCGTGCGGTCATCTTTGTTTTCGTTTTCCCGACCGCGAACGGGCCGGGTAGCGGCCGCCGGGGACCGAAGCCGAGCCGGGGCTAAAGTTGCAGTGGGCCGGACCATAGCCGCCGGGGCGAAGAAGGCCCCCGCTCGAGCCTCGAGAAGTAGGTGAAGGTGGAGCCGAGCATCCTCCTCGGCTCAACACCATCCTTCAGGCCTACGCACCGTCATCGAGGATCGAAAGTCAACCGTACGATCCCTCGGCTTCCTCTCTCTATCCAGAGGCAAGTGCTTCCCCTAGAATATTCGATCCACGTCCACCTCCTCGGGTGGTGGTGTGGCGGAGGAATGCCTTCGCTTGGCCGGACCACCTCGCGAATCGTGCAAATCGCTCTTCGCCGATCTTCTCGTCGATCCTTGATGTTTTTTATGCGCGCACCTCACGTTGTACGACGAAGACCACTTTTCCACTGGGGTCCGAGGTCAACTCGTTCCTCCTTTTCGTATGTATCGTGTTGAATGTACTCCAATTCCTCTCACAATGGGAGGAACTGGTGCTCGTCGAGTATCCTGATACCGATGGCAGCAAGTGGATTCCATCCACTCATGGTGTTCACCTGAATCCACCACTCAGCTGCAAGAAAAAAACAAGAAGAGAAAAGGTAAACAATTAGCCCATCATCTTCCATAACTTATATGAAAAGAAAATAAAATCTTCATCAAGCTATTACTATATCAGGTGACACTTTGTCAACTGAATATTTAAGGTCAGCATCTGAGTATACGCCGACCCTCATCTTGTACTTCTGCATCTGAAAAATTTATAAAAAAAAATATTAGTTGCTTGGTAAGGCTACTCCAAGGTATTTAATGAACTCTAACTTACTTCTATCTCAGTCTCTATCCTGTCCTGCTGAGATCGGCATAGACGCTGAATAACTGCAAGTGTACCCCGCATCACCTCGTTGTCGTTCACCACCTGTCCTCCATATTGGATGCGGGGGTTCAAAAAATATCCTGCAAGATTTTATTAGTTAACACACGTGCATATAAGACAATTATACAAAGAAAATAATTTTTTAACAAAGTTACCCGCATCATGGACATCGTGGTGCAAGGTCTTGTCCCATCGGTCATCTATGATCTTCCACCACTTTTCGTAACCTTCGGGATTTTTTTCTTTGATTTTCTACTTTCGCTCGGTCCACGGCATCATACAACGTGCCATCCGGTCCCTATCATCCGAGTCTACCAATCTCGCACAACTACCAAGGCTCAATGATTGCCAAGTAGTAGGCAATCCTCTCCCAAAACCTCTTGTCGTTGATACGCTTCTCGGACCGACGAATCTCCAATCGTTCTTTCTTGTCAGCGCAAGTTGTCCACCATATAGTTGTAATACTCCTGGACCGCGTCGAACCTAACTAATGCGCCGTGCCGGTGTAAACTCTCCAAAAGAATGAAGTTCGTGGGCAAATCGTGTCGGACCGGGCCTAACAAGATCGTGCCCTCCGCGTGAGATCTAATGATATGTAGGAGGCGGGGATGCGAATAAATAAAAGATGTGATGGTCTCCGCGCCTCGCTCGACAAGTGTAGATACACCATCCTCCTTGCCTATATCCTCTAATATGAGATCTATGGAATGCGCCGCACAGGCACCCGTGAAGATGTCCTTCCTCTTCTCCATCAACTTCCTCCCATCCGCCTTATATGATGGTTCGTTGTCAGTGACAACCTGAACCACATTGTCCTCCCCGATCTCCTCCACCACCCCATCCATAAGAGAAAAGATGAAGTCGGCATTTTTAATCTTCCCAGAAGCATCTACCGACTTCAAGAATGTAGTCCCCTCGGTATCAAAGCACACCAAGAAGTTTATCATACTCCTCTTGGTGATACCGTCCACCCATCGCACATAATTGTGCAACCCTCTCCTTCCACACCAACTTTAACCCATCCATCCACTCCGTCAACTCCCGGACCTCCTCATCTGTGCCGGCCGCCGTATACGTGTCTGCTGCCCGGGGCTGCAAAACCGGCCCAGCCTCACCCACGGCATCCACCATCGTCCGGAAGTGGGTGGCCGGTGGCCGTACGTGCCGGGATGCCTACATCAAGTTAAAAAAAATTGGGATCGTGCAAAATTAAGTTTTAGTAAATAAAACACACATAATGTCAATTTTAATTTAAAGAGTGATACCGCATGTAAAAACCATTCGACAATGTGGCGAACGGCTCTCTTTGCGCTCGTTCTCGTTGCCTTCACCCCTTTCATCGTTTCGCTTTATCCCCATCCGCCCAAAGACTCGTTTTCTAAATAAATACTCGTCACTCGGTGTAAATCGAGTGCTCGGTAGAAGCGGAACGGCGGTATGGCTCCTGCCTCTCGGGGTCGGGCTCTCGGCCCCGAGTAGGGCGAGCCGATGCCGATCGGCCCAAAGGCCGGGTCAACCTCGGACCCGCACCCTCCTCGCTCCCCTCCTCCCCGTCCTCCTCCTCGGCCCAATGCACGCTTGCTGCCGGGCCGAGCACGTCTCGGCTCGAGTCCGCGGACTCGTCCTCGCTCTCTCGGCTCCGGCTCAACCGCCGCCTTCCCTTGCCTTTCCCTTTCGAGGTAGGCAAATTGCGGTCCCTCCTCCTCTGGAGTAGCTCGTCGCGCAACTTCTCCCTCTCCGCTCGATCCTAATCGCCCGTCGAGAGGATCTACTCCGCACGTAGCCTCTCATCTCCTCACTCTCTCTCCTGGGCACCTTGTCACATTTCTTGACATTCCCACCCGTTCCGCAATATGTTGTTTCGGCCCGGAACACCCCCCCGTTCATCTCCTTCCCACACCACTCGCATCGTACCCTCTTCCCCGACCGGGTCTACCATCCGCCCGTGTTCCCAACCCACGTCGGAAGCACGCGCTTGGTGCCGCGTCTCCTTGATCGGCCATTGCTGAAATCTGCAAAAATTGTAAACAATGCACTAAAAATGATTAGATAACATAAAAATTGATTTAGACGCTGTTCGGGAAGCGTACAACCCAAGTAACACACCATTCGGTATGTTTAAAGGGTTACGTATTTGCCGAAATGGTCGTAAATTAACGTACGGGGTATCGGAAATTTTTCCCGTACAAAGAACATCCAATCGATGTTCGAAACAACTCGAGCGGAGTTATTCGATCAAAAATCACCGAGTTTAACTCTACTCGGAGTCGTCGGAAACGTGTAAAAATAGGCGTACGGGATATCCAGAATTTTTCCCGTGCAAAATGGACATAAACGGATAGTTCAAAACTTAAACGGACTTGTTCGGAGGAAATCGTAAAGTTTAACGACATTCAAACTCGTCGGAAACGCGTAAGAATGGACATACGAAGTTTTCGGCGAAGAAATCTTACCAAAAACCTTACAAAGATCGAAGAAGAGGTTGATTCGATGCCGATCCGAGCTCAATCGGCGGAATCCCTTGAAGGCCAAGCTTGGAATCGCCGGAATCGCCGGAATCGCCGCCGGAATCGCCGGAATCGGTGGAATCGCCCGGAATCGGCCCTGGATCGACGGAATCGGCCGGAATCGACCCTGGATCGACGGAATCGAGGCCGGAATCGCCGGAATCGCGCCGGAATCGCGTCGGAATCGCCTGCGCAGTCTCCTTCCGCCGCGGGATCGACCGAGAGTTGCTCTGCGGGTCGATTCCGGCCCTTAAAGGGCCGGAATCGGTTCGATTCCCGGTCCAGAGTCGAACCGGGAATCGAACCGGGCCGGGGTTGACCCGGCCTTCCGAAGAATCGGTCGGATTCTGCAATCCATGGTCGGAATCGGACCGATTCCGCCGATTCTGCAATCCATGCTTGCATGGAAACTTCTTATTATGTGATCTTGTAGCAAAGGGAATGCCAAACATTCCTCTTTCATCTAAGTACATTGAAACTTGTTCCCCTATCTTATCTTGTATTTCCAGATCATGCAACATTCTTTCAATACATGTATAAAAAGCATTCTCAAATTTTGTAACACCATGCATATCTTTACAACATGCCTTAAAATAAAATTTTGGATTTAAGAATTAACCAACTGCATGTAGAGGTCGTTGCATGTGAACCTCCCATTCATGGTCCACAATTTTCAAGATAGGACTATACTTAACTATTTTTGAACCAAAATTTTCAATGATTTTGTCTTGCACACTCCATGGCACCCTAAATATATCTCATGGTTGGTTTTTCATCTCTATCAACCAACCTCAAGACCTGTAAAAGTGGTTGACATCCTCTGAGTATTTTCTCAACTCTATGCCAAAATTTAACTTGGAAAACAATTGAAAAGATACATTCTTTCCTGCATTTGTCTTTCCTTATACACTTTTATGCCAAGCATCGGATGAGAATAACTTCCGCAAACCTCTTTTGACAACATCATCAAACAACTTCTCTAAGGTGAGAATGGTAGTGGCAAATCAGGTGATTTTACATCTAACATGCTCCTTGCCTTTTGTCTCTTTTCTCATAAAGTTCAGCAATCGAGTATGACTATAGATATAAGTGGTCAACTTTCTAGCTTTGAAATGATTGGTGCATAGGCTTTTAGCTTTCTGATGTCCTCTAACATAAGATCAACACAATGAGCTACACAAGGTGTCTAAAATAAGCTCTTTCTTTTATCCATCAACAACCTGCCGACAACAATATTATATGATGCATTATCTGTAACTATTTGAACAACATTAGTCTTGCCAACTTTTTCAATCATGTTATCTAATAGTTGGTACAAATGATAGTATCATCTTTCTTATTTAAAACATCAACCGACTCTATAAAATAAGTCCCCTTCGGACAATTTATTAAAAAAATGATCCATTTTTTAATCTTTTGTCAGTCCACCTGTCACACATAATAGTGCAACCATATACCTTCCAATGCCTTTTTGTATTCTTTAAGTATTTGACCTGTGCGTTCCACCATTCTTTTGAGGAGAGGGACTTGTAATTGATGATAGTTAGGAGGCTTGCAACTAGGTCCTAGATGCCCTGCATTCTCAAACATAATTTCAAAGCTTCTTAATTTAGCAACATTAAAAGAAATTCCGACTTCATAGAACCATGTTACCACAGATTACTTAAAGTTCTTTTTCTCTTCTTTCTTGAATTTACTTCTCAAAGTACTTTGTCTACTTTGGCCACTTCGTCTAGCATCAATAAATTGTTCCGTAGACATCCTTGCAAACATATCCATTGGACTTTTACCTTTGGTTTTTACATGTTTTAAAGTGTTTAATATCTTTTTCTTTGTTGTAGAAATAACACTCGGTTTGAAAATTGCCTCCGTTTCCTTATCATCTATGTCTTCATCTTCATCTTCCTCGGCGTCATCAACATTAGTTATGGAAATAGTCATCTTTCTCTTTTTATTTTTACTCATCCATGCTAACATTTCTTTATCAATGTCCTTTGTTATTTTCGGACATTTCTTAACATCACTGTATCTTCTTTTTATGTGTTTCTTTTGCCTCTTTATCACGCCTTTTGTCACCAATCCACATAAATCACATTTGACATAGTTTTTATCGTTTTCCAATGGCTAATGTGCATATTTCCATCCGGGATCATTGGACTTTGCTCTTTTCTTTTCTTCTATCTCCAATGATTCTATTCTATTGTTACTACTAGCACCGGAAAGCCCTTCCATGAATATAATGAAAATATGCACTGCCAAATAATGAAATGAACAAATTAAATAAATTGCACTAAGAAGTCAAACAATATTATAATCAAACACTATAAACTGTACACCATCCGGACATAAACAATAAAAGAAGAGTGAAGTGAACAAATCGATCAAAATATTGGCCTTGACACGTTCAAACTTGAAACTTGTTTGATATTGAAATAAATGAAGTGTATAATATGATTAAAGTGTGCCTAATACGTGTTAGAAGGTTAAACTTGAATGATGGAACGAGGAAAGATGGATAGAAGAAAAAAATCAAACTCTACAAACTAGGTTTACTGGTCGCAGAGGTGAAAGAGGAGGATACCTTCTTTGAAATGTGAAGATCAGTGGAGGAGGAGGAGATTGACGGTGAAGAGGCATCGGAGCTTCTTTCCAAAGCCACTAGTTGCGGTGGCGAGGAGTTTTGGCGATCGCGGCAGCGTCAGGAGGAAGCTGCTGTCCGCTCATTGCGGGTTCTATCGGGTGCATCTGTGCAGGGGAGCTGGTTCAAACGTAGGGGATTTTAATCTAAAGAACCGGCCGGGCTGAGCCGGTGAAGAGAACCGGCCAGTTGCTTAAAACAAACCGGTTGTTCGCAGCTAATGGTTCGCCCTGGGCGAGCGCCAAGGCAACCGTCGAGCGCCTTGTGCGCCTAAGTGCCCAAGGTTGGCGCTTTTTCCCCTTCTTCAAGGCGAAGGGTCTAAGCGGGCCATCCACAACGCCTTTACGCCTAGACGCCGCCTAGGCGTACATCTTGACAACAATGGCCTTGCCTGATATTTGACTAAATCTCTGGCCCAATTTATCAAAGTGGAGTTTTTAGATGCCAACAACTAGTCAATCTTTACTTCCCTTGTGCTGTTAAGTGTCTTTATCTCTTTTCTTAATTCTACGGGGATTTTATCATATCTTTTCACACATGTTGTTTTATGTTAGAAAACTTCTCAATTCATTTCTTTTCTACACCACTTACATCTTCTTATTGGACATTCACCATAAATTTATGGTTCTAAATATCACCGTATTGAGCAGATCTGGTGCCATCATGTTCTTTTTTGAAGGCAAGCTGCAGTGCAGCGGTTGCAACGTGATGTGCTCAATGGCACCAGCCGGGTTTGAGCTCGGAACCTCCCCACCGGGAGACAGTGTCTAGGGAACGCGGTGTCCACTGCTCCAGTGGCCAGGGATGGGATGCCATCATGTTCTTGATCCATCATTTTTCTACACAACACATAAAAGTAAATTATTAATGCCAAATTTACTTAAAACCGATTAAGCAAAATATGTATAGTGAGCATTTATGATGTTGTGGAGCTAGCAAATTCGGGGCAATCTACTATATCTGTGTGTTGATCAGCCAGAAACGGACCAGATATAGTAGATATGGGTACAAATTCACCCAATTCAGGTCAATCGGTGGAGACCTTCCAAGCGCTTTAGTGTTCCAAACCACCTGAATAAGTAACAATGGTGTTGTTTGCACCAATGGTTTGCTCCGGTTGTGGCTAGAAAATCTTACTGTGGTGTGTATCGAGTGGTGGCAAAACTTCAAGAACCACCCAAATATAGTGGCAGCATCTGATTCAGCAGCAGGGGAAGGGGGAGAACTCTTGCATCCTGTGGCATCTGCTGTATTGGGTACATGATGAGGAAAGGTCGGAACTGTTTAGCCTGAATTGGATATGATTTCGGGTCCATTTCAAATTTTTTTTTGGCTGGAATCACCTGAATCTGATTGGCCATTTCAGCTTGGATTTGGGTGAGGATTCTGACTTTCTCCTAAATTGGGTCTTCCCATGCCGACTATAATCTATAACGAGTTGATTCTGATATGGATTGGCTGATTCTATAAACCATGATCGATGCTCTTAACTCCACAATATTTATTCTACTGCACTCATGATTATAGCAAAACCCTAGTCTACCAGCTTGGTGGCATGTAGTCCATGGCTTGCTCATTTGACTGATCTCGGATCGGGTTGAGGCTAGCCAATCCAATCCTGTGACATGGCTGATCTTGGAGTGAGCTTCACTGTGGATCAGCCTGATCGAGCAGATCAGCAATAAGAGGTCAGGATTGGCCGTTTTGAGGCCAAGATTGGCCGATCCAGATTGGAAGCAGTTGATCTGGTCAACCAGGATCTGCCGCTACTAACTTGGAATTAATAAGATTTGGCGATTCACAGCCTGATTCATTCAAAGTCAGACTAAGACATGGCTGAGTAGAGCTGAGTCAGGCTGGGATTTACCCACTCATTGCATATGCTTGGCTTCCAGTCCTTCCACTGGATCTGCGGATTCGGTTCAACCCAGAAATCCTTGCCACAATGTAGTTTGAATAGCATGCAAAAGGACCATAATGAAATTTAATCTACTATCAAAGTTGTTAGGAATTATAATATCTAGTTGAAAGAAACAGAGGAATCATTATAACATTTTCAAGGTTTTTAAAAGCTTTATTTTCTGGTCACATACTATAGTTTTGACTTTCTTGTAACACATGTTCCTTGCTTCATGGCATAGGGATTTGAGGTTAGTGGCTCTGATATTCTCTGGAGTTCTTTTATGGATCGATTACATGAAGTAGGAGCGAGGTTATATGTGGGGCATCGTGTTTCAAATATGCAAAGAAACAATAAATCAACACACCCCATTGCTGTTGTAGTCTCAAGTGCCATTCCTGCAGAAAATGAGGAAGTTTCATATGCAAAGGCTCTCCGAATCCCAGTGTTTGTTTCTCATTTTGTTTCTGCAATGCAACATCCTTTATTTTTCCAATCGATTATCTGATAAATTCCTAGTTTCTAACAGCATTGTATTGTGGCATGTGCATGTATGATGAGGTACATAATTCCTTGGTATTCAGTATTCATGCGGCAACTAGCTTGAAGTAGTGCTACCACATGTTTCAGATGAAATTATGAAATATTGCGATGAAGTAGCTGCCTCATGGTTCTAGTTTGTTGCTAATATTCAATGGGTCAATCTGTACTTGCTTTACTATTTCTGAGACCAAATAAAATACCTATACATATATTCTTAATTAATCCATACCTAGTAAAACCAATTTGATTTACATGTATATGGCCATGCTGAAACCTCATTTAAAACAAAAATCTCATTGTTTTATCATTATTTAAAATCATGGTTTGCGGCTAATTTGGACCAGGATGGGCGTATTCTTGGATCGGATCAGCTTATAGTAACTTGATTCACCACTAGAACAATCAATCCAGGATTGATTCTTAGATGAATTGTCCAGGATCACATGGCTGGTTCTCTAGAATCGGATCGAGAATCGGCTGATCCTTCGGGAGTCTGTAAGTTACGGATCCTTCCAGAATTGGGTCTGATTCTGGACATAATTATGATCCGATTTCTCCTTACAGTTGGAGTGGACGAGGGGGGACCGGAATGGGTGTGACTGTTGGCTTGTTTGTTCTCGTTTCGGACAATTTGATTGTCTAGACCGTCTAATTGTCGGATATATACTTTTTAATATGACCTAAATTTTTTTGGTTAACTATAACCTTACACAATGTGACATTGGATGACAACACAGGTATGTATTAGATGTTGACAAGAAGAGAGTGAAATGTAAATGGTGTGGGAAGGAAATGAATGAAGGTGTTTATCATCTCAAATAATACATTAGTGGAGTGAGTGAGTATGTGAAGAAATGTGACAAAGTAACGGTGGAACTCAGAGAAGAAATGAGGGCATGTGTAACCAAGCTATGTAGTTAGAGGTGCGAGGCGATCGAGGCGAGGGAGGCCTTGCCTCACCTTAGGTGCTTGAGGTGTGCATGTCAGGCACCTGAGTCGACATTATTTATTTATTATTATATATTTTTATATTTTATACAATATTTTAAAGGGAAAAAGTAAGACATACCTTTAAAAAGATTGGAAATACATATGTAAAAAGGTATGAAATACAACTAAAAAATAAAAAATATTTATAAAATATAAGAGGTACATTTAAAAATAGCAAATATATTTAAAAAAACAAGAAATATATCTAGGAAAACAAGAAATATATCAAAAAATATAGAAAATACATAAAAAATGTAGGAAAGACATACAATTTTCTATGTTATTGAAATTTGAAGAAATAATTAAAGTACTTTAATATGTCAAGTGACAACAATTGAATAATAATTCTAAAACATGTATGGAAGTACATTAATAATTTTAAAATAACTTAGAAGTAACAATAATTGAACAATAATTTTCAAGTCTTTGCCTTTTTTGATCTCAAGTTTTTTTTAATGTGACAAGATCATTATATCATTGATTTAAAAAGAAAGGAAATACATTATATAAGATATGGTTTTAAGTTGAACTAAACAACAAAACAAAAAATAAATTTAAAAATAATAAAAAATAAAAAGTATATGCATTTGAGGCGGTCTAGGCGGTTGAGGTGGCCGAGGTGACCACCTAGGCAACGAAGGCGAAAAAGGCGACCGCCTGAGGCGGTCGCGGGCTAGGTGAGGTGCTGAGGCCTCGCCTCAGTGCCTAGGCGCCTGAGGCGATTGTCTCTGATAACATAGTAACCAAGAGGGCATCATCACAAAGGGAGATCCAAATTGTGCAGAGAGTTGACTTGAACAATGACTTGCTTGGGTGTTGAGAGAAAAATTTTATAAAAGGAAGTAGGAAAAAAGAAAAATCACATATGTAGGTTGAGGTGACTCTATCATCTTTTGATGATGAAAAGAAGTCACAAATAAGAAAAGTAACGTATGTAAGTAGGGCTCAGTTCCACGAAGATCAGGAGAGGAGAAGGGGGCTATCTAATGTTGAATGGTCGGATGTGGAAGATAGTTTCCCTACACTTTAGTCATGACGAGAGAATGAATTATGTCAGTTGTAGTCATTTTGGCTATCAATGGACACGACCATGTATAGCAAGGTGACAGAGGTCAAAGGAGTATTAAGCAAGCCTTGAAAGAAGTTCAGACTTTAAGGAGTGCTGTAAAGAAGGCAGTGAAACATATGTAAATGGTTGTTACAATACTTGACTTATTTTGATTGTGTCCCTTTATGCTATTGAAATTTAAAATAAATATTAGCAATGTTATCTTACCTTGACTTGATGTAGCTTTCCCAACCCATGAGACCAATAATCTATATTTTCAAATGATGCTTGATGCTATCACTGAGACTAGATCGAGATTAAAAGTCCCAAGTTCGAAGCACATCAATGAGGGGGTTGGATTCATAGGTCAATAAGTTGACTTCATAGATAGATGAGTTCAAGACAATATAGAAGGAGAGGGACTGTCATGTGCGATTGATAGACATAAATAACAAGGAGATCGATGATCAACTTTCTAGACTACTATTTAGAGCCTAGAGGTCACCATATTTTTAAAGAGTATAGATTGGGATAGATTAAAAATATCGAGTATTTATTTGGTTTTATTAATGATGTTGTTGAGGAAATAAGTGAACACAATATTGTGCAGTTTTGTCATGAACAATGAAGTTTTTTATAAGGTTATAGGGAAAAAGTTGATGGAATCTTAAACACTTATTTTTTGGTATCTTTTGCTGCGCTCCATAAACTTGATGTTGGAGAACATTAACATTGGGAATAAGCCATCTATCAGGTCCTTGGTGAGTCAAAGATAATTAGTTACATCATTTTTATATGGCATCTTAGACACCTGCACATCATAACAGAACATATCGATGGTCATGATCTAGTGCGACTTGGTCCAATGAGATTTGTCACCTATTTTTTTTACATTAGAAAGCCTACTGAGACATTGACATGGCTTGAAGAGATTCATACTTTTATCAGCATACATCGATTACATGGTTGACCTTTGTTGAAACCTCTTAAATTCTCTCATCTTTTTGAGCATTTAAAATTTTGTTTAGTATTTACGACTATGAAAATAAATGGTACTCATGGGAGTATTAGCTAATTTAGATTGTGGTGCCACCATATAGAAAGACTGATGGTTTCATATATTTTATGAGTGTGGATATGGGGATCGCCTATCACTTAAATGATCAGAGCCACTTTTTTATATTTGAGGTTATTTGAGTTCTTTGAAAATAAGTTTTTTGACCTCTCCCCATCGAATTTACGATATTTTGGTGTTAATTACATTAAGTAATTACTCGAACACTCTTGATTGACTGTCATAGCAACACATTGAATGAAAGTCATTCATCCATATAAAACACAAAGTTGGAAGACAAATCCCCATGACCTTATAAGATAAGATTTAGTTTGACTTAATTTATTTTCTTTTCGATTTGTGGAATTAATTTATGATTAAATATCTTTGCATTTTTGTCATTAATTGACTTAGACAATTTAAATTGAACTTTTTTTTGTTTTTATAGGATTTAATTTTTATTTTTTATTTTATTAAGACTTTGTTTTGACTTAAGTGAATTTTATTATTAAGGTTTATTGTTATTAACATTATTCACTTAGATTTTATGACTAAATTTGATCCAACTTAACATGTCTTTGTAGTCTTTGGTAAATATTTTTTATGTATTATTTAATGAAATGATTTTTGGTTGGATTACGCTAACATTAATGTTTAAGTTTTTTTTATTTGATTTCGATTTTTTTATGCGTACTTATTTAGTTAAGTAACATTATCTATTTAATTTCATGGTTAAGTCAAATTGAACTTAACATGTTTTGTAACTATTGGTGGTCATTTTTTATGTATTGTTTTATAGGATGAAGTTGGTTAAATTATTTTGACATTTTATTAATGATCGAGTCGTTATTTTGTTTAAGTTTAATTAAGTTCATTTGTTTATTTAAATTTTAAGTCATTTATGGGTTTATTTACTTTTATTCATTTTTTCAAAGTCCATAGGCAATCAACGTCACTTTGGAGTGGTACATCGCATAAAGCGAACTTGAATTTCATTTTATTTCAACTAAAGTACGTTGAAGTACAATAAATGCGGGGTATGTTGGTTTTGTTTCTCATGAACAAAATTGATTTTCATGGTCAATGTCATGGAGTTTTTATGTATATTTATTATGTATTACTCATTTTGACAATTCGGCAGAATTCGTATTTGATTGAGTTATATTTTCTTCATATACCCAAAAATAACTTGCTTGCATTTGACATGCAGTAGTTTTTGGTTTCGTTCGATTTTGGTAGCATTTCAGCTATATCAAACTTGACAGCTTTATGATCTCCGAAATAACATAATTCACATTTTAAAAATGAGGGCTATTTAATCTTTTTTTTGTAAAAAGGTATGATCAAAACTGATAGGCCTACATCATCAGGCCAAGTCCTACCTTTTTTCTAAATATCTAGGACTCTTTGAAGAAGACTGGAAAACTTGGAGTTTCTCTCTCCTCATTTTCTTTAAAATAAGCTTAAAACTTCCCATGAGCCAACCTCCAATGAGCTAAACTTGTACATATGCAAATTGGGACTTATATATAGAGGGTTTTTAAAGAGTATTTTGGTCATAAAAGATCACCCTATTTTCTTCATTTTCATAATAGTAGGGGTTACCCAAGCAGGGGTGGAGTTGCTTGTTTTTTCTCCAATTGTTCTCATCTGGAATTTTTTGGTCTTTGGTTGACCAAAGTCAAATCGGGGGTAAGATTACCCTTGTTGACTGTAGCTCGACTTGATTGAGTCCACTGTCGATCATGGGTGACCCTATTCTTTTGCTTCTTTTTTTTCTTGCCGATCGTGACCGTAATGTCCCCTCATCTTCTTTCTCTCTGAGGGTCTTTGCGGTGGTTACTCCCCATGGTAGCTGTTCTCCTTCTGGTGGCTTTTCTTCATGGTTATTGCAGTAGCTTCTGTCTTGGAAGGAATCAACAATGATGTTGTCCCCCCTCCCCCTACAGTTTTCTCATGACAACGATGGCCTGATTAGGAGCCTCATGAACTCCTTCTCGTCGACTTCTCTGCTACAGAAGGTCCATGGCAATCGTTGGAGATCTTGGTGACGGTAGAATCCTTAGGTGTCTTTGTAGCAGCTCCCATTGGGGAGCTAAGATGCCGATAGCTGATGGTGGTAAGAGATTTTTCTAGCCATTCCTTCTCTACTATTAGACCGCGGAGACTGTCGGTTCTTGACGTTGACGGTGCCCATAGCGGAAGACCTTTGGTCTCTCCTTTTCAACGACATTAACACATCGACAGTTTCTAAATAGTGGTAACGACATTGTCTTCACATTTTTTTTTCTGACAATCGATTTCTTCAACTGTTTTTTTCGGTGGGTTTTGTTTTGTATTGAGGGGCTTTCCTTCGGCATTTTTGAAGGTTTGCTAATTTTATAGTGACCTATTAGTGCTCCAATCGATATGACAGGGGTTCATCCTCTCCGATCCGGTTTCATCGTACCGTGTCAAGACAAATTAATTTTTTTTTTCATTTTCTTTTGCTGTTTGTCACCTATTCGTGTTTAAACATGCTTTGTCATTTCTTTTCTATGACGTTCACTTCCCTTCTCCTTTTGGACATGGCATGAGAATTGTTGCCTCATGGAGGGGCGACAAGGTGCCAATGTTGCTGCTGATACTTGTCTGTTGGAGAAGCACTGAGAATTAGAGAAAACATAGTTTTTTTAGTTTTTCTTTTTTTCTTGTATCTATCTCATGATAGTCTTGGGGATGTCTTTGATTGTATTGCAGTCTTGGGGGATGTCTTTGATTGTATTGCTGCTGATATTGAATTGATGATATTGAAATCTCCTCATTTGTGATATTCCCTTTCTCAAACTTGTGCCGTAGAGCAAAAGATTGTTGTTGGTAAAGCATGTACCCATGGTATCTTGAAAATTGTGCGAATGTTGACGGCTATTTGAGGCATTGTAACGCTTGAAATTGTGCAAATATGAAAACCATAATGATTGTTGTCAAGAGCATGTGAGCCTTGATGGTTATGATGATGCTTGTGGTTTTAGGGCCATATAGGTATAGAAACCATGTTGGCACGCACCCTGTAAGGATTTTGTTGGAGCCATGTAGACTTTCAATGTCATTATGGCATTTGGGTTTTAGGGCCATGTAGATATAAGGAATCATGTCGACATGCACGAACTAGAGACAAAATGAAGTGTATTTAGTAGTTACATAGACTTGGGGGTCATGGTGTGTGGAAACCTCATTGTCTCTTCTTTTAAAAGAAAAAGAACTTTTGGGATTTGAATTCCTTTTTAAAATTCTTTTCTTTCGTTTGGATTAGCATTGACCCCTATGAAAATATGTGGTATTCACAGGAGTATTAGCTAATTTGATGTGATATTGTTTTATAGGAACACCGATGGTTCCACAAATTTGCTAAGTGTCGATATGGATATCATCCACTATTTATATGATCTGAACCACAATTTAATTTGTGAGATTTTCTGAGTTCTTTTAAAATAAAATTTTGACATCTCTCCACCGGACTTGCGATATTCCAGTGTTAATTACATTAAGCAAACACTCGAACACCCTTGGTTAACCGTCACAACAACATATCGAATGAAAGCCATTTATCCACATAAACACAAAGCTAGAAGACATCTCCATGGTCTTATGAGATGGAATTTGGTTGAATTTAACCAAACTCTTTTGTTTGGGTTCATTGATTTTTGATTTGAGATTTGATTTAATTTGTTTGTCTTTGGTCATTTATTGATTTAAACAATTTTGAGTTGATCTGCTTTTTTATAGGAATTAATTTTTATATCTTTGTGTTGGCTAGCATTTTTTTGGTTGATTTAAGTGGATTTTTTTATGATTAAGATTTGATGTCATTTTTGAATGACACATCGGGTCAACCGAATTTGAATTTATTTCATGTTGATTTGAGTACATAGAAGTACAGTAAATGAGGGGGCATTCAAGCCTTTATTCCTCAATACATGTCAAAGTTGTTCGGTTTGGTCAGCACTTCGGCTTTATTGAATTGAACTTTCTATTTGAATCCCGTTCGGTTTGGCCGGCATTTCGACTTTATCGAACTCGGATTTTCTATTTGAATCCCGTTCGGTTTGGCCGACGTTTCGGCTTTACTGATTCGGATTTTCTATTTGAATCCCTTTTGATTTGGCTGGCATTTTGACTTTATCGAACTCGGATTTTCTATTTCTGTTTAAAAGAGCAAACTATTTTGGGCTCCTTTTAATGGAAAGATAGTGCAAAACTACTTAATTTCGGTAGCATTTTGGCTAGACCAAAGTTGGGTTGGTTTTTTTTTCTATCCAAAATAGCGAACTATTTTGGGCTCCTTGTAATGGAAATGTAGCACAAAACCAACCCTTTTTTAGAAAGGTAGCACAAAACTGATGCATTTTTTTTACCTTTTTTCTGGCAGTATGTGAGAACCTAGAGCTTCTCTCTCTTCTCAACTCTCTCTTTCTCACAATAGCCAACCTGTACATACATCATGCCAAGCCCTTTTATAATGGATTTCAGGGGCATTTTTGTTCCAAAAACTCACCCCACTAAGTCCATTTTCGTGAGAGTGGGGGGGTGTCTGGAATGGGGTGGAGATACCTCTTTTTTTCTTATTTTTTATGATTTTTTGGGCACTGTTTGACCAAAGTCAACAGGGGGTAAGTTCACCCCCCGGTGGCAGGTGTGGTCTTTGACCGAGTCTTTGCCCGCCGCAGCCCACACACGGTCGCGTGTGGGCCACGACTGCCCACTCGAGCGATCGATTTTCGATTTTTTTTTCTTTTTTTCCACTCACAGAACTGCTCTCTCTCTCCCCTCTCGCTTCAACTCTCTCTCTCCCCGATTCGCTCTTGCTCTCTCCCGATTTGCTCTCGCTCTCTCTCTCGATGGCGCTGCGCACGTAGGAGACTCTCGACGGTGACGGGCTTCGTAGTGATAGCTCTTGGCGAGTTCGTCTGGCGGTAGCGGGTCTAGGCATCGGCGACGGTGGCGGCGGATGACGGCGACTGCGGCGTTGTCCCCTTCTTCCCCTCCTTGCTTCTTTCTCAACGTGAGTGCAGAGGGGCTTCTGGTGACAGGACTTTGCGGCGGTGGCTTCAAGCGGCCCTCCTCCAACAACTTCTTCTTGTTGGTGATAGGAGCGGCAACGTGAGACCAGCTCCTCCGCCCGGCCCTTCTTCTTCTTCTTTTCTGCCTGACAACTCCGCGCACAGCAGAGTTTATCGGTGATAGGGCTTTTTTGGTGGTGGTTTCTGGCGATCTATATAACAATCCGCCCTTCCGTCGACGACGGTGGTAGCGGTGACAGTGCCGGTTCTTCTCGTTGGTGACAGCAACAGTGACCTTTCGTCTTGCTTCTTCCCCTCAAATTGTCTTTTTTGACGTCGACCAAGGTGGGGATAATGTCGACGGCGGGAGATAAACGCGGCCGTGCCTCTATCTTCTTCTCTACGAACTTGTTCCCCCCCTTTGAATCACTCTGTTACTATCGTGTACTTCTTTTTGTTAGGTCCTTACAGCGGATTCCTCCTTAGCGGCGTCGAAGTCCCTCCGAGGTCGACGATAGTTCATGCGGTTGTGGAACTTGTCTCGACAACCTGTGATGCCAGCGGCCGGGGGAGCGGGTTGATGACAATGGTCTCTCACTGTTGTGCGGTGCTCCACACATTTGTTCTATCTTGTCTGATAATCTCAACGACGGTGCAACGACATCAGAAAGCGTGACAACATTATATTTTTTCATTTTTATTTCTATTGTATTTAATGGTCGATTTTTTCGACCGCAATCTGGATGAATTTCGAGGGGTTTATGTCCTCGGATTTAAATTCCGGCAAGTTGTATGAACACATTTGTAAAAGAATATATATACATGTATGTTGAGTTGTCTTAAGAATGTGTTGTTTGTCGGTTTATTTCTTATTAAGATAACCGGTTCAACATGGTGGTATGTGTTTGAAAGCCATTTAGACATGTGAGTCATGATGGCATATTTTTGGGAGTTACATAGACCTATGAGTCATTATGTAATAGGTTTAAGAGCTGTGTGAACATGAAGATCATAATGACACGTATTTTGGAGCCATATAGACTCAAGGGTCATAGTATTGTGTGTTTGAGAGCCATTTAGACATAAGAGTCACTATGGCATAGGTTTAGGAGCCATGTTGACATGAATGTCTTAATAGCATGTATTTGGAAGCCATGTCTACATGGTAGTCATGATGGGGCATTTGTTCGGGAGATATGTGGAGAATTAGGACTTTTTGATCAATGGGATATTGTAATGTTTGAGGTTTATGCGTGGAGGCTTGGGCTTTTGCCGGTTATACCCGCGGGATAGAGTAGGATGATTTTGCACTTAGTCCACTAGGGTGAAAATGTTGAAAGGCATATTTGGAGGATTGATAATTGTTCCCCAGTCATATGATATTTTGGGTGGTAAGAAATTCAGACTTTCTCCGGGCCACGGGATTTAAGGCTATGAGGAATTAAGGCTTCCTTTGGGCTATGAGTATTTTAAAGCGATGAGGAATTTAGGCTTCTCCTGGACCATAAGATTTTTGGAGGCAACTTTATGTTTTGGAAACCCATGAACTTATGTGAATGTTTCACACTCGGTCTGTATGGTGTACATCTTAAATTTGTCAATGGGACTTCTGAGACATCGGGCTCTCCCTAGGCACACCAAATGGCTCTTCAATTGGAATTCCATCATCTATCCACATCTCTTCATTTATTAACTAGAGTGTTGACGTCAAGGAATTCACACTTCATAGTGGGTCGACTATGGCCAATTTTTTCGATAAGGAATTAAGGTTTCTCCTGAGCTATAACATTTAATGACTTCATCCATTTTTTTTATACCACTGGAACCCGTAGATTTGTGAGTACAAAAGATCACACTCGGGTATGGAACTTGGAATGGCTTTGTGTCAACCGTAAGTTTGTAAATATGAAAGGATCACATCTAGGATATGAATTTAGGGGTGGTTTTATGCCATTAGGACTTGGAGGCTTGTGAGTATGAAGGGTTATACTCGGCTTATAGGGTATGAGATTTGGGCGGCTTTGTGCCATTGGGACCCGTAGGCTTGTGAGTATGGAGGATTCACACTCGGCTTATAGGTTTATGTTTTTGGCGGCTTTGTGTCATTGGCGCCTATAGACTTGTAAGTATGAAGGTTTATACTCGGCTTATAGGGTATGAGTTTTAGGGTGTCTTTGTTCCATGGGGATTGTAGACTTGTGAACATAAAAGAATCATATTCGATATGTAGAGTGGTATAAAATCTTAGGTAGCTTTGTGCATTGAGACCCATATGCTTGTGAGTTTTATTAGCTTTGTGTTGTTGGCATCCGTAGGTTTGTGAGTATGAATGGCTTATAGGGTATGAATTTTTTGTGGAGACTTTGTGCCACCGGGGCCCGTAAGCTTGTGAGAATGAATGGTTCACACTCGGCTTTGGGGTATGAATTATTTCTGGCTTTGTGTTGGTAAGATTTTTGGAAGGTTTGAAATACATGGAGGGTTTAGGATTTTTGCTGACCTAAATGATTTGTTGTGGGGGATTAAGGCTTTTTGCCATGGGAAGGATTTAGGCTTTTTGCTGACCCAAAAAGGTTCTTAGGTGATTGAGATTCTTTCTCCGTACTCATCGGATATAGGGAGTAAACTGATTCCATACTCGATCTATTAGGGCATGAAGTTTTGAATGACGTATTAGGAGGATTATGGCTTGCCTCCGAGCCATATGATGTGTTTCTTGGATGGTGAGGCATTTAGGCTGCCTTTGGACCATGGGATTTTGGGATGGTGAAGAATTAAAGGCTTCCCTTGGGTTGTAAGGTTTAAGGTGGAGATTAGGACCAATGAATTTGCATGTACGAATGTAATGTACTTGGTCCATACAATGATGATCTTTGGCGACTTTATGTTGTGGGGACCATTGACTTGTGAGTATGAATGTTTCACACTCGGTCTATAGGGTATGGGTCTTGGGTAGCTTAATGCCAAGGGGGTCTCTTTACTTGTTTTGCACTGTCGATGGGACTTGTAAGGACAAAACTTTTCTTGGGCATAAGATAGATCTTCAATTTTGAATCCTTTCTTCTGTCTGCATCTCTTCATCTCTTGGATAATATGTCAATATAAAGGGAAATATGTAGCATTTCGAGGAGGTTTTCTTTACGTGGAAGGATGAAACCCTATGGCGGGATCTTTCTCGTACAAGGATTCTCCTCATACACACTAAATGGATTCTCAATTTTAATTCCTTCATTTGTCCACCTCTTTTAATTTCTTGAATAAGATGTTGACATGATAAGGGGTGTGATGATATCTCAAGGGGATTTTGTTCCATGCATGAGAATAAGGGTCTTATAGCCATGGAAGGCATGAAGACGGGGCTTTGCAGCCGGGCAGACATGTCATATTGGAGTGGAGAGTTTTGAACTATATAAATGGAGTATTATTACATATGTTTTATGTAGCAATTGCGTGGCATGGAAAAGCCACATAGACATGCATATAATGGTGACATGGAAGCCATAACAGCATGTGTATTTTGGCCAGGGTGTAGGAGCTATATCGGCATAGGTATCAAATATAGGGACGCGAATGAAAAGGCCATATGGGCTTATAAGCCACTCGGGCATGTTTTCCACCAAAGGTCATGAAGATATGGAGACCATGGATGTAAATGTTGTATGAGCATACGAGCTTGAAAACATTGGTATCAGGATTATATGGGTATAAGGGCCATGTAAGCATGCGACCTATATTGGCACTTTGTTTGGAGGCATGTAGGTGTAGAAACCTTGTAGACATGAATTTGAAGCCATATAGGTATGTAGACCATGCATGTATGGAACTTATGTATGCACCTAGTTTGGTGTCATGTAAGCATGGATTTTGAGGCCATGTAGGGGGTGGGGCCTTACAAGTGTGTAAACCATGTTGACATGACATTTAATGAGTCTTGATATAAAGAAGTTATAACGGACTCGACTCTAACATTTCTCGTTTCTTTTCTTCTTGTTTTCTTTTACTTTACTAGCCTGATTGCCATTTTGGATTTTCACTTAGATTAGCCCCTTTCATATTTTGCTTGCACGCCCCTTTTACGAGATTTTCATACAATATGGTTATCTATTTTTACTTAAGGTGTCTTTTGTGGAATTTCATTTTAGTTAAGTTTTCTTTTTGACACTTTTGCTCTTAGTCGATCAATTATGTGTGACCAACCAAGACAGTCAGGACATCTATATTTTAGCCCACTTTATTCTTCTGTTTTGCGAGGAATTTAGACTTCCCCTGAGCCATTTGAATTTTATTTTTTGCCGGTGGGATTTGTGAGACAAAGAACATGTGGTTCCAAGTTGGATCCTAATGCCGTATATTTTGTGAGAATGGAAGCGCCGAATTTTGAACTACATGGGTGTAGGAGTTATGGTGACATGAAGTTTTTGGAAGCCAAATAGACATGAAAGTCATGATGACACAAATTATTTGTAGCCATGTAGACATTGGAGTCGTGATGATGTGAGATTTTTTGAAAGTTATCTTGACCTTGAGGGCCATGATAGTATAAAAGGTTTTGAAAATCATGTAAACCAAAAAGGCATGATAGTATGATGGTTTCGTAATCTCATATAGAACTGAAGGGTCATGATGGTTCGAGGATTTGAGAACTATGTAGACTTGAAGGGTCATGATGGTATGAGTTTAACAACCATATAGATCTTGTTGGTCATGATTATGCAAAAATTGAGAACCATGTAAACCTGAAGGGTCATAATGGTATGGCTTTAACAACTATATATACCTTGTTGGTTATGATGGTGTAAGGATTTGAGAACCATGTAGAATTGAAGGGTCATGATGGTATGAGTTTAACAACTAGATACATGATAGTATGAGTTTAACAATGATTTCTTTGAATGAAGGGTGGAGGGTTTCCCTTCACCTAGACAATAATATTTTGACTCACTGATCGGCTGGATACATTCTTCTTCTGGGTAGAGGATTTCTTCCTTGCCCCCTTTGCGGCAAAAGCAGTGTTAGTCTTTAGTTGAATGGGTTGGTTATCAACCTGGACTTCCCATGTTTTATCGATATGGTGAATTGTGATTCCTTGCTGCATTTTGGGTAGGGATTACTTCACCTACCCTTGTTAATCCCTTGAGCATAAGGTTTGTCCTTGGACCGTGTTGTCACAACATAGTTTAGGGGATTGCCCCCAGCTATATATAAAGTTTTCCGATACCAATTGGTTAACTTGTCCATTGTATGAACATGTTTAACTAATTGTTGTTTTCTTGTCCCAATGGGATTTGGTAGGACCAAGCAAGTAAGGCCGAGTCGAGGGTCGTCCCCCAACATGGCCTGGTCGGGCCAGGTCGCTGACCTGACTTGACTCCCATATTCAGGTTCTAGGGTTTTCAATTTTAGGGTTTTCTAATTAAGAAATTTTCAGCACAAGTTACTTTCTCTTTTAAATGAATCAGAATGGGGATAAAAGAGTGAGAGAATGCCGGTTTTGAAATCTTAATAGATTTTGAAAGTCAATTCTAACCACTGACGAATTCGATTTTAGTTATCTGGAGGTGGTTCTCTCTAATATTCTCGCCAAGACCAACAACAATTAAAGAAGACAAGCTAAGACCTATTTCGCACAAGGCATGGTGTCATGATTTGGATAATAAACAAACAAAGTAGCACCACACAAGGAATAGTGATTTCAGAGCGTACCTCTACACTTAGGTGTGGGGAAGACAATCTTCAGCTGAGAGATAGGTATCCCCCTTAATACAATGATTTTAGCAAAATAAGGTACAACACCAAAATGACCCACACCTTACAGGGTGGTAAGAGGTCTACAACAATTTTTTTAGGGGACGCCTATCTTCAGGTTGTCGGAAACCCCAGCAACAACACTTGATCTCAATCTTTAGAATTCTATCTAATAATATCTAGGATTCAAGAAGAATTGTTCTCTTTACTCAAGGGGAATCAGGGCTCAGTCACAATCATCATCCACAAGGGATTCTGCAGTTAACCAGTCACCGGCAACTGGAGACAGCTACCTAGGTGCTGTAAGAACTGAGGTCCTCATCATATTCCCTTTCATAAAATGTAGGTAGGTCGGGATCCTGCCATTTCTGTGGGCTCTGGTTGCTTAAGGAAGTGATATTCCACTCAAGAAAATAACCAAACAGGGACAGGCGTTTATGGATCCAAACCAGCAAATATCATATAACAATCGATTGGAATAAGGACCAGTCTCAACTTATAAAGGAACTTAATATGAATCCAGTAATCAGCATGTTTAGAACCAGGGTAAACCAGAATAGCAATTGGTATTTACTGGAGGAGGACCAATCTCGGTAGCAATATAGATTCAGGAATAGTTATCAGCAAACAGTAAGCGGCCCATTCTCACATGAAATAAGAACCAGCTCTAATATTATTTATCCCATTTATGAGAACTCAACAGAGCGGCTGAACTATTCTGAGGAACAATAATAGCAGCTGAGCGTTGACTGGAACAGAGACCATTCTGGGAGTGAACCGATCTCCAAGTGAGCGAAGCAATGAACAGTATAACGAAACCAAGAGGAATCAAGGCCGCCAGCAACTCATGGCGGAGAAAGACTTTCAATCCCTCGGAATATAGCTCAATATCAGTAACCAAGCAGAACTAGCTTAACTCATCCAAAAAAAAAAAACAGCTCAGGGGATCATTGGAATTGCGAGGACAACTTAATCCAGAATGGAAACTGGATCTGGAAGAGGGACCAGTTCCGAAAATGCAGTGGAACCCGATACAGCCTTCAGACAAAATAACCACAGCCTCAGACCGGTAGGTCTGACTTCTTAAGGAGGGACTAGCAGAGGAGGGGAGGGTCGGAAACTGGCTCTGGGAAGGCAAAGTAGACCGCTGGACTTCCAGGGAGGGAGGAAAAACCGCTCGAGTAGATCCCAGGTACTTCGTTACTGACCTTCAGTGGGACGAGCAGGAATAAACCAGATCCATATGAGAGGGAGGTCGGTTGAACCCTTCTTCATTGGCTTACGCCTCGGCTGGAGAAGAGTTGTCGAGATTCACGGATCATCACAGGTACTTACTATTTCAGAGAATCAGTATCCGCAGCAGTAGAGATGAGGAAGACCACCGAATAAACCTTCACCGGTAGCTAGCAATAGAGGCGGTCACAGCATCACCTTAGGCACAGCTCGGAGGACGGAGAATGGATCCGGTCAAGGGAGGAAGAATATTTCATCGGTATTTGCTGGAAGCACCTCCGGACGAAGGCATTCAACCCGATCTCAAGAGAGAGAGGATTTGTTGCCGTTGGGAGGAGAAGAAACGTCGTAGGAGCTCGCTGGAGCAGGAGAAGAGATCGAACGTCCACCGAACAGAAGAAGGATCCGATAAAGAGGATGAGGGGAGAAACTTCTTTCACTGTCACTCGGCAAGGTTGTAACCGGAGAAGATAGATTGAAGAGATGAAGCCCCAAGCTAGGGCTCCGCCTGCGGGATCCTAGTATATGTCTAGGAATTGCAGGTTCAAGCAGGGATATTTCCTGCTAATATAGGAGAGGAATCAAGGGGGTTGAACTCATGATGAGTATATCATCTAGAGGAGAGGACGGCTTAGGTAATGGCCATGATTTCTTATCTCCAATCCCTTAAGACTTGCCATTGATTCTCCTGCAGAGCCTCTTTACCCACTGCCTCTTCTTTGAGCTGCGCGGGAATCTCCTTGACAAAATTTCTGCAGAGCTTCCCTTCTTCTCTTCCTGTCTCCTCTCCCCCCTCCTCCCTTGAACATGGGCGGGGGCTGGCCCTTTTATAGGCCACTGGATGGGTGCTGTTCACCCGGGAGAGAGTGGGAGATCATGGGAGTGTGCGCACCATTGGGAGTGGAGAGAGTGGGAGATCATGGGGGGACAGGTGGCAGTCCCCCTCTCCTATATTCCCTCTCACGAGGGAGCATCCAATGAGGCATATCTCATTGACTCGCGGCCCCTCACTTGATGGGTATGCTTGATTGACCGATGCTCCATTTAATCATGGCCCTTCATCCCCTAATTGGACATTAATCCCATTAAGGATCCGGCTGATCCATCATGATGTACCACTGGCTATCCAGGAGATCTATGCTCCATTTGACTTGTTCAACCCTTAATCCCGGCCCTTGATCATGTGTCTCTCCAATTAATCAAAGCCCTTGATCTCTTATTGGATATTAATCCTATTAAGGATCCGGGAAGGCCTTGACAGCCGATAATTAGACTTGTTAATGACTTGCCCATCGGATATCCCATTATGGTGGATCCATTGGATCTTATCCCATTAAGGATCCAATAGGGTCACTTCAGTGGACCGGGGAGGATCCATGCTCCAAGTAATTTGTTGATTGACCAATCCTGTCCATTGGATGGTCCCGGATCCTTTTGAATTGCGCAACCTGTTCCTTCTTCCCTCCTTCCCCCGCGGATCCTCCTCCTATCTGTTTTCTTGTTAAGTCTCCTAGTTGGAGACAAACTCTCCACCCGCGAGGCCTTCTTCTAGCTGGCTTTTCCACCTTCCTCTGTTGCACCATTCTCTTCTAACAGGCCTGCTGCAGCTTGGATATTGCCAAGGGAGATCATTGATCCTGCTGGTTGGAGCTTCCGGGTGCTTTCCTCTTCTACTTGGGGTCAGGCCGAGGAGGTGAACATCCTCCTAGCTATTCCCGGGTAAGCAATGCTCCAATCATTCATAATTTTGTTCATCCATGCTATGCCTTCTCATCTATTCTCTGTCGGCAGCATGCCCATTGCCCCAATTATTCCATATCATACCATATATGCATGGCCGGTTGTATGGAGATGCCTGATTCTTAATCTCCAATCTATTTTGTGTTAATTTGCATATGCATGCGAAGACCCGGCTCTTCAATGTATTGAATTGGGCCTTCTTCCAATTCCCGGGCCAAATGGCTGCCCTCTAGCATGTCATTCAAACAAACATAATCCGGACTTATTAAACAGGAGCCAGCTCTGGCTTCTGTTTATTACATTCCGGCCCTCTCTCTTTTCATGTATATATATCCGGTTGTGAGCCTCCTGTTGACAGCCTATCACTTAGATAATTATAGCCGGGTCTATTAAACAAGAGCCAATTTGGCTTCTGTTTGTTATTTCCGGCCCTTCCTTCTTCAGATTTTTGTTGGGAGCATATCTCCCTATCACTAACAAGTATATGTCCAGCTGGATATATATATCCAAGGCCTTCAAAGAGGAGCCAATTTGCCCTTTTGCAGATTATCTCCGGCCCTCCCCCCCTTCCGAATGTCCATCGGCAACATCCCTCCTGTCTTAGGTCATATATTTTGCATCCATAAGCAAGGTGGGTTACATTGGGAGGTCCTGATTTAAGGGGGCATATTCATCATATGTAGGAGGCTCAACTTCTTCATATGCTACATTTTGGCCGGCCTTGGGTATATGACCTTGGGCCCTTCCTTGATCCACATGGTAAGCTATATGCTCACAATCTTTTGCCCTTTTGTTTGAACGGATATGTGCCAAACTGACCGGGCATAGAGCCTTATATGGCTTTGCTTCTTTCATGACTTTCTCATCCTCTATTTTCTGGATTCCTTCAAATTCTGCCCATATATGTGCTGAATTTCATGTATTTGCATCCATACCTTATAGGTCTCTTTGCTCTATATAGTGGTGTTGGGGTGGGGGGGGATTGAGCATTTTTTAATTCCCTCTTACTTGTGTCTATGTTTCGTATGAAATTTTGAGTGCCAACAGTTATATACTTAAATTTTATAAAGATCTATTTTAATTCTATTCTCTTTTTTATATGATAGTTTGTACTTATATGATAGTTTATTGGAAGGAGAACTTACTTTGTATGGTATTTTTTAATAGAATGGCATCCACATTGTTTTTTATTTTTTATTTATTCTATGATTTATTCTATTTTTTTGAGAATTTTTATGATTTAAAAAAATAAAAAAATTTGGCTAATCTGGACTGATCCAGGATTGCCCTGTCTTCCGGAGGATCGGCCGATCCAGACTGATCGATCCAATCCGGATCGGATCTGTGGTCACCAATCCCGATTCCGATCTCATGATCCTTGACAAATGCAACACTGAGAATTTATAAATATTTTGAGGTTTTATTTAACAGCCACAATACATACATTGTTCATTCCCTACCAAACATCATTTGCACAATTCATTTTATTCAGTGAATATGACGCTAACATATATGAAAGCAACTAGTATTCCACCACATAATTTACATATGCACTTAACGTTGTGTTCACATTATGCAACCACATCCATGCACCCGGCATAAGGTCTGAGTCCTCAGGTAGGGGTATCCATAACCTGAAAAGTGGGGATCAATGATACTCTGTCAATGCTCCCCCATAATACGTGTTTGTATTATGCCCAGCATGATTGAATAAACTAAATAAAACTTAATTAAAAGGGTATGACTCACCTGCTTCCAATAAACAAGTGAGCATGATATATACAACTTCCTGATTTAATTAAAGGAGTAACAAAACAAGCTTGATATTGAGCAGTTATGTCTAAAAGGATGCTTCTCTTGGTTCCAGTACTTGCAATGAACATATTTTAGTAAGGGTCACGTGCTTCTCTTTCCTCCTAGTTTTCTGACCCTCGGAGGATACATAATCAAGCCTAAGATACCTAATCCATGCTTTCAGTCCTCAGGCCTGACAGATGCTTGACACTAACAAGTGTCATCTATGATGCAGTCCAAGTAGTTCCAACAGAATGCATGATTCTCTAGCTCTAAATAGTCTAAATCATGTATACATAAAAAATCTGATTAAGGTATTAGACGGAGTAAATTTAAATCATGTATACATCAAAGAAAAATCATAAAAGGGGATTAGGGGGAGTATATTAACTCTAGTGCCACTAAGATTTAGTGTTTAAATGCTTACCCTGCTGGAGGATCCATCTAGGGTTTCACCCTGAATGCCAAAAACCAGCTTTTGTTCTCAAGATTTCCCCAAGATCTTGACTTTTCCTGGCCAGCTGGCCTCCAGATAATGCACAGCCCTGGTATCTAGGGGTGAAAGGGAGGATAGGGGGGAGAGAGAGAGAGAGAGCTGCAGTGGGGAGAGGTCCAGCTTCAAAAGAGGCCCCAAGGCCAATAAATATTATTTTTTTGCCACTTCTGCACTGTTAAATTTCACTGTGTTCATATTTAACAAGACACCATCATGCATCACCTAGGTGACACATGCTATGTATCTCTGTTGCTATGGTTTATGTTGTCACATGCCAGGCTGCATTTCTATGCTGCAGCAAGAACCTGCCTAAGCTTCAGCAGCTTTCAAGATGTGTATACACCCCGACTAGGGTTTTGGATTTTCCATTAATGCTAGGAACTCTACATTGCATTTGGATTAAGGATTCTTGCTTTGGACTCATCTGGACCTCCTATGCTTTTGATCTCCATTTCATTCAAATCATCATGTTCCATCCCACAAACCTTCGGGAGGTTTAGAACCTTTGTTTGTAGGATTGGCCAATCCAATCCTGATTCTAGCGTTGATTTCAGCTGCGAGCAGGCTCAAATTGGCTGGATTAGCCTTTTTTCAGCTGACTCTGAGCTGATCTATGGTCATCCCTGCGGTGGGAGGGCACTATCGCTGCTCCTCTTCCCCTGCCCTGACACATATCAGGTCTAGGCCCAATACAAGCCACCTGCCCTGCCAGATTAAGACGGTAAGTTCAGGCAGTGGCTGCTACTCCTCTGCCACCGGGATCTATGGAAATCACCAAATATACCCTGCAGATCCACTGGTAATCAATTCAAACCCGTCTTGAAATTTTTTTCTCAAATTTTTGAAGCACTGATTCTGATTGATCCATATCTGAATTTTCAGATTTCAATGACTTCCATGGTCAGCATTTGCTATCTTGAGACTGTGTATGATCATGCATATTTCATATCCACATGGCTTTCTAGCACTTCCTGTACTGTAATTAAAGGTAGGGAACAACACCAGTTCAAAGCTTTGAACCAGTAGAAAAACCTTAATTAGAAAGAGGAGAATCACTTTCAGTTGTATAGGCTACAATTTTTTTCATCTACGGTTAGGCCCAAGAAATTCCTAGTCAGGGTCAACCCATGGATTGACCAAATCCTCTCTCGATCAAGGCCAGGATCTGATAGGCCAGATTGGTCAATCTGCAGGAAGGCTTCTAGTGCTCTGTTCTGTAATTTTACTCCAATTAACTCAAGCCTTAATCCTAAGTTATTCCGGGTTAGTTATATGATTCTCATTTTTCATTATTGTCGAATTTGAGTTAATTTTTAGAGATATTTAAATTATTCAAATCATATTAAATCATACTCTTCCAGATTAACTTAAGTTTACCATGTTCTTTTTACTATTTTAATATTTTCTAATTTTCTAACTGTAGTTTTTTTTGGTTTACATTTAGTGTGTCCAAACCATCTTATTTTTTGCTTTATTATTTTACTGTAATGACTAATGATACATTTCGAATGCTAATACAGACTGGAGACTTTCTTGATTTGGTTTAGTATCTTTTTCAGATACAAAAGAGACGTTTGGCTCAAAAGGATAACAGAGCATAAGACTCTCGTGACTGTCTGTGGAACACATGGTAATAATTTTATTTTCTTTTAGGTTCATCTTCTGTTGTCTTCTTTCAAATGGTTCGTGGGGGACACAAGAAATTTGGATCTTAGAGTATAGCATTTTCATTGGCCATTTTAGATTATTACATTTCTTCTTTTTTTCTGTCACTTGTACCCGAAATTTAATGATATGTCAAATTTGTCCTAGTACCCAGCTGTTTGTCTTACCGGAAGACCTAGTTGTCATTTGTACTAAGGTCTGGCAAGTCGGTTACTAATTGTTTATTCAGGTTAAGCCAGGCTATAAGAGATTTGTAGTTTAGCAATTTGAAACACTTAACTTGGTGTGGTTTTGTGAATTAGTTGAATAAAGCAATGATTCTGTTTCAAATGTCTGTCAAGTGGAAGCATTATCTTTTCTATGAAATTCTTGAAATGTCAAAGCTAATAGTTGGGTCAGCATTTTGGTGCCTGTACCGTATAATTCTCAGTGTACTCTTTTATTGCCATAAGAAAGTAGATATCTATTTGAATAGAAAATGTAGAAAATGTTAAAAACCCACCATATGAAGATATTGGGATGTGTTGTGGCTTCCAATCCCTATATGGATCATTGATCTTGGGGGATGTTGGAAGCTGATTAGTTCCCCACTACTGAAGAACTTACATTATTGTTCCCAAAGTTCATCATTTTGCCTTATGATGATTACTTAATATTGATCTATTGACCGTCATTTGTCTGTTTTAATGTTAGTTGTTAGTTCTATGTATTTTCTTTTGTTGACGCACAATCGAAATTGTGTGTATATATCTAGATTTAGGCTTCTGCCTCGTAAGAAGTTGGAAACATGCCTTATCACTACCTCAAGTGTAATGGTTAGGGTATTTTTATTTAATTAAAAATAGTTGTTATATTTATTGTGAGATTTAATAATATTAAATATATTCTCCTCCTTAATTCTTTCCATTTTTCTCTCCCTCTGGATCTTCTACCGAAACCACCGCCTCCCTTTCCTTATCTCTCTCCCACTTTCAGTTTCCTAGTTTTTCTCCTTACGCCTTAATCCTCTAGCCCGTTTCTCTTTTCTCCCTTGCGTCCGCCGATTTTCCCCTTTGCATCGTTTCTTTTTTTCTTCATTGCCCTCTCTATTTTTCTCTGTCAATCGGCCGCTTCTCCTCTCCGATCGGTTGCCACCTCCTGCGCGGTGCCGCCACGTCGAAGCCCTGTTCCCATGCGAGATCGCGGTCATTGCTGCGTGTCTTCTGCCGGCCGCGAGCCTGCCGCCTGTCCCCACCCGTGGCCTCGCTGCGTTGCCGCCCCACCTTGGCCGCCGCGCGTCCACGCGCTGACGCCGGCTGCGATCGCGTGGCTTTCGCCCGTGTGTGCCACATGGCTGCCGCCGCGTGTCCCCCCCCCTTCCCGTTGACTGCGCCGCCTGATGCCTCACTTGCCCGTGCGTGAGCAGCCGCCGTTGACTCCGCGTGGCCAACGCGAGCCAACGCCGTCGCCTTCCGTCTCGCCCGCCCGGCCACCCCGGTACCAGCTGCAACCCCTCCCCTAGTTGACCCGGCGTTCGACCCCCCCTTGGTATAACTCTCTCTCTCTCTCTCTCTCTCTCCTTTCATCCTTTCTCTTATTACTCTCTATTCCTCTTTGTTTATTCCATTTTGTTCTCCTTCCAACAGTTTGATTAAGGATCGCTCGATTCGGTTTTTTGTCGCCGTCGTGATCGCGACATACCATTGTTGTCAAGGCGCACCAAGGCGCGAAGGTGCTAAATTCCCAGCGCTTATTTGTTCGCCTAGCCGATAGGTGAAAAGGCGTCCGCTACAAGCCGCCTAGGAGCACAAGGTGGCTGAACCGCACCTTAGTACGAATTGGGTTCGCGGGCACCAGTTTATGCCTCAATGGCACCGGTTCACCTCATCGGTTCGCGGGCACCGGTTCAGCACTTAAACCCTCATCAACGCGTGACTCGGCAACCCCATCGGTGCCTCGACCCGACAGAAGTTGCTGCGGCTCACTTGCAGATGCCGACGCCGACGTGAACGCTGCAGCTCCCTGCCGCCGTAGTCACTCGATCCGGTGGCTTTTGGAGGAAGCTCTGACGCCTCTGCACGGTTCTTCTCCTCCTCCTCCACTAGTCTTTCTACTTCAAAGAAGCTCCGACGCCTCTTTCACCTCCGCGACTGGTAAACCTAGGTTGTAAAGTTTGTTTGTTTTAATCTTCCATCCATATTTCCTTCTTGTTTTCTTCTAGTTTAATCTTTCAACGTGTGTTAGGCACATTGTAATCATCTTATACACTTCCTATACTTCAAAACGAAACAAGTTTCAAATTTAAACGTCTCTGGGCCGACGTTTTGAACATTTTGAGTACTTTTTTTATTGTCTATGTCTGTTTTGAACACGTTTTGAATGTTTCATGGTGGAATTTATTTAATTTGTTCATTTCATTATTTGGTAGTGCATATTTGCATTATATTCATGGAAGGGCTATCCGGTGCTGGTAGTAACAATAGAATGGAATCATCTGGGATAGAAGAAAAGAAAAAGAGCAAAGTCCAATGATCCAGGATGAAAATATGCACATTGGCCATCGGAAAACGATAAAAACCATGTCAAATGTGATCTATGTAAATTGGTGACAAATGGTGGGATAAAGAGGCAAAAAGAACACCTGATAGGAGGATATAGTGATGTTAAGAAATGTCCGAAAATCACAAAGGACATTGCTGAAGAAATGTTAGCATGGATGAGTAAAAATAAGAAGAGAAAGATGACTATTTCCATAACTGATGTTGATTATGCCAAGGAAGATGAAGATGAAGACGTAAATGATGAGGAAACGAAGGCAATTTCCAGACCGAGGGCTATTTCTACTACAAAGAAAAAAATGTTAGACACTTCAAAACATATCAAAGTCAAAGGTAAAGGTCCAAGGATATGTTTGCAAGGATGTCTACGGAACAATTTATTGATGTTAGACGAAGTGGCCAAAGTAGACAAGGTACTTTGGAGTGTAAATTCAAGAAAGAGGTGAAAGAAAATTTTGAGGAATCTGTGGCAACATGGTTCTATGAAGCCGGAATTCCTTTTAATGTTGCTAAATTAAGAAGTTTTGAAATTATGTTTGAGAATGCAGGGCGTTTAGGATCTGTTTGCAAGCCTCCTAGCTATCATCAATTACGTGTCCCTCTCCTCAAAAGAATGGTGGAACGCACAGGTTAAATGCTTGAAGAATACAAAAGGCATTGGAAGGTATATGGTTGCACTATTATGTGTGATAGGTGGATTGACAAAAGACAAAGAAAATTGATCAATTTTTTAATAAATTGTCCAAAGGGGACTTAGTTTATGGAGTCGGTTGATGTTTCAGATAAGAAAGAGGATGCTATCCTTTTGTACCAACTATTAGATAGCATGATTGAGAAAGTTGGCGAAACTAATGTTGTTCAAATAGTTACATATAATGCATCATATAATATTACTGCTGGGAGGTTGTTGATGGATAAAAGAAAGAGCTTATTTCGGACACCTTGTGCAGCTCATTGTGTTGATCTTTTGTTAGAGGACATCGGAAAGTTGAAAGCCTATGCAACAATTATTTCGAAGGCTAAGAAGTTGACCACTTATATCTATAATCATACTCGATTACTGGACTTTATGAGAAAAGAGACAAAAGACAAGGAGCTTATTAGATGTGGAGTCACCCGATTTGCCACTACCTTTCTCACCTTAGAGAGGTTGTTTGATGATGTTGTCAAAAGAGGTTTGCGGAAGTTATTCTCATCCAATGCTTGGCACAGAAGTGTATGGGGAAAGACAAATGCAGGGAAGAATGTATCTTCAATTGTTTTCCAAGTTAAATTTTGGTATGGGGTTGAGGAAATACTCAGAGGATGTCAGCCATTTTTACAGGTATTGAGGTTGGTTGATGGAGATGAAAAACTAGCTATGGGATATATTTATGCTGCCATTGAGTGTGCAAGACAAATGATAATTGAAAATTTTGGTTCAAAAATAGTTAAATATGGTCCTATCTTGAAAATTATGGACCGTAGATGGGAGGTTCAAATGCAACGGCCTCTACATGCAGTTGGTTATTTCTTTAATCCCAAAATTTATTTTGATGCAAGATCTAAAGATATGCATGGTGTTGCAAAATTTGAGAAGGCTTTTTATACATGTGTTGAGAGATTGTTGCCAGATCTGGAAATGCAAGATAAGATAGGAGAACAAGTTTCAATGTACTTGGATGAAAGAGGAATGTTTGGCTTTCCCTTTGCTACAAGATCACGTGATAACAAGTTTCCATGTAAGTATATTTTTGAGACTTTGATTATATCAATTGTTCGTGTCAAATTTAGTTTTGATGAAGTGGAATGGTGGATGCAATTTGGTGGAGACACACCGGAATTGAAAGTTGTTGCATTGAAGATTTTAGGACTATGTTGTAATTCATCTGGTTGTGAACGCAATTAGAGCATTTTTGAGCATGTAAGTATTCTTGGTACTTTGTAATTGTTATGGTTAACTATGATGCCACCTAACATGTCTTTAATTTATGTATATAGATTCATTTTAAGAAGAGGAATCGGTTGGAGCACAAGCGGTTGAATGGTTTGGTCTATGTCCAATATAATAAACGTATCTACGAAAGATTTAGAGATATGAAAAATCATCTAGAGAAATATGACCATATATGCTTGCAAGATCTAGATTGAGGTTGTGAGTGGATGATTAAAGACCCTTGGGACATAGTTCATGAAGGTGATGAAATTTTATAAGAGGATGCTATCATCACCACTTCTTTGTTAATTATTTACTTTCTTTCAATTTAATTTAAATTTGACCTTCCTCAATAAAATGAAGGTGATGATTTGACATGGAAAGACGTGGATATTGCCAATGGGAGCTTCAAAAGATAGAGCTAGAAGAGCAGTACATCACAACCATTGAGATATAATGAAGGGAGTGATGGCGAAGAAAAATTTCTTGAAGATGATGAATATGCAGATGATGATGATGATGATAATGCAGCAACGTGGGTAGCAGATGGAGGAAATGATGACGGTGATGACAACAATGAGGAGCACATTGAAATAGACACCACTCTTGAGAAATCCATGTTTGGATTTAAAAATTTAAGACTTTGGTTGTGTAATTTAAATGTTTATCATGTGAGACATTTAGGACTTTCATGTATTTTGTTTACATGTTTTCTTTGTTGTGCCTTGTTTAATTGTGATTTTAATTTTACTTGATGTTAGTTGAGGATAGGTTGTGACAATATAAATTGGTATTTGCCTATTCGCCTATTTGGTATTTGTATTTTGTATATGTTATGAAAAGTGGTACGGAGATTTTTATAGAATGAATGAAGACAACTTTGATTCAAAAAGTATGTATCATTCTATTCGGTAAGTCAATTTACTTTATGTTGTTGACTTGTTCTCTTAAATTTATATTTACTTTTTGTACATGTTATGTTGTTGAAGTTCTTCATAGAAATTTTAGTCTTAAAGTCTTAATACATGTCAATTTTATTGCATGTTTAGCATTTTTTAGAACTATTATATAATATTTATGACATGTGAGACTTACATTCTTTATCCCTCTTCATACTCCGCCTTATCGCCTAGGCAACGCCTAGGCGGGCACCTTGTCGCTTAAGCTGTAAAAGGGCTGTCGGGCGCCTTGTACGCCTTGTCGCCTTCACAACTATGCGGCATACTCACCAACCGGTTTGCTTTTCTTGGAATTCCGTGTGCTGATCGTCGTCGCCGTAAAGGTAGGCGTCTCGGCTATTCTTAGCACCTTTATATGATCGATTAAACCATAAAAACATGTTTAAATGACTATGATTAGTATGATATAATTAGTGGGTTATTTCTGGCTTATTGGCATAATTAGATAGAGTTAGTTTAAGTTGTTTAAACCGTGTATGTTTAGATTAATTCAATTACTCGTGTATATTAGTTGGCATGTTAGGTTTTACTATGATTAAGTTTAGTTAGTTTAGCATGGTTGCATCGCGATAATCTTTAATATGTATATCTTGATTTGTTAAAAAACCGATGTAAAGTTTAAGCATAGTGATGTTAGAGTTTTGTTTAATTTCATATATACAGTAGGTAGTAGAGACTGTCTAAGCATGCGATTGACATGTCTAGTTTGTAATTTACATGATTCTACTTAGATGCATTATATGATTGAATGGTTTTGGTTTGTGCTAGATTGTGGTGTGGTATGCAAATATGTGGTACATAGAGCCATGGGTGTCCTTCTATGTATTTCATGTTTGGATTGCCGATTGCATGTTCATGGTGTTTTGTCTGAGTTATTTATATGCTTGCATTGTGTGAGATGTGGTTAATGTAGTGAGCTGCATTGTGATGGAAGTTTACTTCACCAGACTATGTTAGTGGCCTGTGGGCAACGGAGATTAGTTGAATCTGGAGCATTCTTCGATCTCGGATATCGCGGTTTATCCTAAGTACTCCCCTGTCTATGGGTACTATGTGATTTAGTTACTATATGTTACTTCCTACCATATGATAAATCTGGTGCTAGTTTTGTGATATGGCTACATTGTCCAAATGGAGCATGATATTTACTTAGACAAGTGTTTAGTTTTGCATTTTGGGATGGTTATTAGTGGTCTAATCGAGTCATTGGTATTGTGATAAGTTTATGTGGTGTATGCATATCTAGTTTAGTTAAATGTACAGGTTATGTCGGTTTTGTGCATATAGAACTATGTTATCTGAGGCGCTCGCCTCAGGCGCCTAGGCGCTGAGGCGAGGCGAGACGAGGCAAAAACGCCTCGCCTCGGTAGATCTAACCCTGTGAAAGTCAAATTTGGTAACTTAAATCCTCCTTCCCCCCCCCCCCCCCCGAAACCCCTAATGCCCAGTTTTCCACCTTGACACTCCAATATCTTGATGCATTATAGGTCCTAGAAGTGATTTTTTTGTATTTTTTATTTTCTTCTTCAAAAGTTTCAATGTTATTATATGTATATTTTTTGAGAAATTCTTCAATAAAAAAAAAGTCGCCTCGGGCGCCTCAGGAGCCCGTCTCAAGCGCTTGAGGCGAGGCGAGCCCTCCCTCGCCTCGGTCGCCTCTCGTCTTTGACTACATAGATATAGAATCATGTTAACCTATGGGGTAGTAGAAAGATACTGTAATCATTCTAATTGAAGATATATAATTAGCTTAAACCCTATGTATTATAATCTGAATTTTTAAGCTTATTATCTTTTAATATCAATAAAGAATCATTATTATAGTAGGATAGTTCGGGTATAAGTCCTACTGAGTTTGTGGTGACTTACCCGTTCCGTTGTTAATATTTTTTTGGATTTTAGGTTTAGCGCAACAGAAGCATAGTAGTGTTTGGGGAATCCGTGGAGCTAGTGATGACTTTTTCAATGTTGGTATTTAATTTGTTTAAATAGATGTTTGTTTGTAGTGTTAATAGGTTGTAATATTTGGATTTGTGATCCTGAATTGTGAATTTAGTCTTATTTGGATCCAAACCGATAGTTTTTCCTGTTACGTCGCCGGATTATCTTCCGCTGTGCATGTTAAAAATCTGGGTCATGACATCAAGTTTTTATGATCATTGGGTCACTAGACACATGCCCATCTAGGAATAGCCACCAAAAGAAAGGTTTGAAGCTCAGTTAGGTTCTCAACAAAATAAATCAATTAGGTATATCCATGAAGAGGAGGTTAGTAAACTATATCCATGCTCAACTAGGGGCAACTGTCCAGCAAAAAGTGGTGATGATGAAATATATTAGCTAGGGGGCAGTTATCAAGTTGTCTTGGTTAGAAGTACACAATTTTTAACAGTTTGGAGCAAGGATCGCGGGATTGGAACAAGGACATGGATTGGTGAGTCTTGATTTGGGTTGATTCTTTGGGACCAATCTAGATCTTGAATTGATTCGGATTGAGATTTTTTTTATAATTTTTTGTTTTAAAAAAATTTAAAAAATTTACTAAAATCATAAAGGAAAACCCCTTAAAATAGAATTGTAATATATTGCACACTTCCATGTCATTACGAGAGATTTTAAGTTTCACAGATATAAGTTAACAACAATCATTTTAATAAATTAAAAAATGGTAAAATATTTATGCAATACAAAATATACAATTTTATTATGAATATTTATCTATATAGTCTGAGGTGACATTTTTTGTTTTTTATTTATTTTCAAAGCATAAAAAATATATAAAAAGTAGGAAATATATATGTAATGCAGAAAATACATAAAAATGCAAAAGATATATACAAATGTAGGAAATACATAAAAATACAGAAAATATATCTAAAAATGCAAGAAATACATAAAAAATTCATAAAATATATTTAAAAATGTAGAAAATGAATACATCAAAAAGTACAAGAAAGATGTACCTTTTCCTGTTTCATTTATATTAGAATGCAAAAAAAATAAATACATCACAAAAGACTATATTCATATGTCGAGTGGACAACATTTAAACAATAATTGTAAAATGTGGGAAACTTGAAATTAAGTTTTGAAAAGGGTAAAATATCATGTCACATACTACTTATGAAAATATGTGATATCCTATAAAAGTACTAAATAGTTCGGTGATATTTTAAAAGTATAGAACCGAAGTTCGGATTTTATGAACATTTGTTTTTGACCCCTCTATCGGATGGTGCAAATATCTGACGTTTTTTTACATCGAGCAGCCGCTTGAACACCCTTGATTAGTTACCATGTCAATCTTATTTGAGAGCGTGCACATCCACATAACAAAATGGACTACAAAAACTTTTTGTTCCTATCCCTAAATCTGTCGTATACTAATCCTATGCAGGCCCCGAAAATGCTTTTCAATCAGGTCCCTAAAACCCCCCGTTTCGGTCCCTAAACTGACCCAATCAGACCCTGTTTTCAGACCTCAAAACTGACCTCAAGCGAGGTCCTAACTCCCCCAGAACAGGTACCAAATCAAGCCTAAGCACTCTAAATCAGGCTTTGTTCAGACCTGCACAGGCACCCCTACACAAGTCCTAAACCCTAACCCATGACCGTCCGAAAACCTGTCCCAACCAATTTTCTTAAATCTGCCCTGAACAGTCCCCTAGAACAGACCCAAATCAGAGCCCTGTTCTAGTCCTAACCAGGCCCCAAACAGGGCTTTAGCCAAAACCGGTTTTACTCTAAACCAGTCCCAAATTTGCTCCTAAACAGTCTCCCATCCAGTTCAATCTTACATGGCCAAATGAGAGCTTATCATGCTGCTTTACGGGACTACCGTTGCTGCTGGTTCCTGCCTAAGCTGGTGCTGTTAAACAACAAGAAAAGGATGGGAGAAGAAGGCTGCCAAGGCCAATTTTTGTTTGGGTTTCCAGGACAAGCCAGGGCCCAAGGATTCTGGGATCGGAATCGGTCCGTACCGATCCGATTCTGATTCCCAGTAATCAGTTGGAATCGACCGATTCCTAGGAAGGGAATCGATTCCGGATTCAGTTTTTTTATTTTTTTCTTCAAAAAAATCAGATAAAAATCTAGAAAATAGGGAATAGTTTATAAAAATTTGTAAAAAGGGAAATGTAACATTTAGCATGCATCTACATCATAGTTGTCAAGGCGCCCCGCTTAGGTGGCAAGGCGCTTTTCCAGCAGCGCCTTGCCCGGGCGCCTTGCCTGGGGCCAAAAAGGCGCCCAAGGCGTCCAAGGTGCCCAAGGTGCCCAGGCAAGGTGTTCTAGGTATTTTTACATGATTAAAAAAATAATTTTGAGGAGTTTTACCCTCTTGATACCCCTCACAAGGGACACCTATTTAATGATAGTTTGAACATATTAATATATTTCACTATCACTTATAATATCATATATATTTAAGATTTATGCTTATAAACATATATTATATTTATGGTCGATCCGCGACTACTCTGCGTCCCCCATTTAATAATATGATAACAATATTTCACTATCACTTATACTATCGCACATATATATAAAATTTATAATAATAAATGTGTTATATACTTAAATTTTATAAAAATCTATTTAACTCCGTTTTCTTTCACATACACATCCTATTTACTTATATATAGATAAAACACTCATATTCAATTATAACGTAAAAATATATTTATATTTATGCATATTTTTATGTATCACAACCTCTGACTCAGCCTTCCTTGAATACCGCCTTGACCGCCTAGGCGATGCCTAAGCGGCTCTCTTGTCGCCTAAGCGGAATCGGTACCCTTCAACGTCTTGGGTGCCTTGTCGCCTTGACAACTATGATCTACATGTCACGGTTCATGGAATCGATTGATTCTGGAATCATGTGAGGAGGTTTTTGCCTTGTTTCTTAGATAAGAAGAAGATGTAACAATAAGATGTTAATGATTATAACATTATAACAAGATAACATACTAATAACTTTAGAAGATGCTAATAACATGATAAGATGCAAAAAGCATAATAAGATGTAACATGATCACATGAAAACTTTAAAATAAAAATATACATTTTGTGACATAATCACCAATATCCATGATATTGGTCTTCATCCTCTTCCTCCTGCTGTTCTTGTCACAACTAAGTTGTCCCCATTCTTATTGTCAATGTTGGCGTATATCCATATGAAAATAATGCATCCGCCATGTCACCCAAGTTGTAGGGATTGGAGTGTGGCATGTTGGTAAGCTCAGGTGGGGGAATCCACGGGTGCTGGGGATCATCAAATTCTGGATAAACTGGCTTTATATAATGATACTACGGTGGTTATTGCTCCATGCTGAAATATAGCTTTGTTCGCCGTGAACTAGGTGAGTCTTGAGCTGCTGCACCTACGTATGGTCTATGCATCTCTTCCCATCCTGCTGGTTATGTGGCCAGTATGCACTCCTCATCATCGTTAACTGAGGAGTGAGGAGTTTGTGTGCTATCATCTGGACTTATAGGACGTCACCTGATGTTCAACTTCTTTTTTTTCTTCTTCTGCTATGTCTGATGTCCCACCACAACCCAAAGATATTTTTAACCATTAAATTGGCTTATTTTTTTGGATGTCACTTTTGTTTTACTCTTGCTTGGACTGCGAATGGGCTAGGTAGCTGCCATTGGGGCTAGAGCTAGGGTTAAGGTTGGAGATGACTGCTGTATGGCTGCTGGGGCAGAAGATGGGTCTGCCTGAGTTTGCGGAGTAGGTGGAACATCCTCAGCCTCTACACCATCTAACTCTTCTTTTGCCTATGCACGGTCATCAGGTTCAAACTCAGGTGGATGATCCCTCGATGCCTTCTTCTTTATCCAATAAGCAAGTGCATGCTCGTCCTGAAATATTTAGTCCATGTCAACCTCCTCAGGTGGTGGTATCTGTGATCTATCTCTACTCAAATGGACCACATGCAAACCACTTGTTCCTCCTCTTTGTATGTGTTAAGTTGAATGTACTTTAGTTTCTCTCACAATGGGAGAAACTAGTACTCTGGCTCAAAATCCTAATACCAATTGCAACAAGTAGTAGGCAATGCTCTCCCATAATCTCTTGTCCGTGATCTACGTCTCAGACTTGACAAGAATCTCTAACTGGTCCTCCTTGTTATGTAGGTGGTCCACCATATATTGATAGTACTCATCGGTAGGGGTGCAAACGAACCAATACACTCGACAAGTAACTCGAAACTCGGCTCGATAAAAACTCGACTTGACTCGTTTATTAAGTTAAATGAACAAGCTTGAACAAAAAATAAAGCTCGACTCATTAAACGAGCCGAGCTTGAATAGACTCCTGCTCGGCTCGATAAGCTCGCGAGTAGCTCGATTAAATATTATATTATATATTTATCTCTAAAAATTAAATTATGAGTATTAATAATTATATATTATCACTTAAATATATTAAATAATTTAAAATTTGAGTTTAAACTTAGATTGAATTTCATAAATGAGCTAAATCTAGAGTTTCACACATGACTTTTCATTGATTTTGAGTTTTATAAACGAATTTGTATATTGTTTAAGCTTGATTGTGAATTGAATTTTAGTCTAACTACTACTCGAGTTCGAGCTTGACTCAGCTCGATTAATAAACGAACGAAGCTTGAACAAGAGTTCCACATACTCGCTAAAACTCGAGCTCGAACTCGAACTCGTGTAAAATAAATGAGCCAAGCTTGAACACTATACTACTCGGCTCGGCTCGGCTCGTTTGCACCCCTACTCCTCGGACTGGGTGTACCTGACCAGTGCATGCCTGTGCCATTGCAAACTCTCTAGTGTTATAAAGTTCGTGGCAAACCGAATAGGGTCTAGCCTGACAAGATCATGTCTTCTAATGAATGACCCTATGATGTATAGTAAACGGAGATGCAAATAAATAAAGGAAGTGATAGTCTACGCTTGCCTGACAAGTGTGGAAACTGTCTACTCCTTGCCTATATCTTGTAAGATGAGGTTAATGGAGTGCGTCGCGCAATGTTCTCAAAAGAGATGTTGCCTCTTCTCCATCAATTTCTTTCTTGCCGCCTTGTAGGAGGGTTCATTGTTAGTAACAAACTAATTCACATTCTTCTCCCCATTCTCTTCCACTACGGCATCCATCAAAGAAAAAAAATGTAGTCAGCATTCTTTATCTTGCCCGAAGAATCAAGGAATCGCTGAAGGATTGCCAAAATCGCTGAAGGATTGCTGAAATCGTTCATTCCATTTGGATTGCGTTGTAAGGGGCATAATCGAGCGATTCTAGCAAGAATTGTCACCGGAACAAAGGGAATCGCCTTCAGCCACGAGCCCTTGTGGGTTTTGACCGTGAAGAGGCCGATTCTTGCCTTTTAGGGTCGGAATCAGATCAATACTGTGTCTGAATCAGACCCGGTATTGTACCATTACCAGAAACTCTATCTTTTTGGTGGAATCGATCAGATTGACCGATTCTATCCTGAATCGGTTGTAATCGGATCGATTTCGACCGATTTAACCGATTCCTCTTGAATTCCTGGGGGAATTAGTCCTTCAACTAATAATCGGATCTGAATCGACCGATCGGATTCTGGAATCGGCTGATTCCGATCTGATTTCGGCGATTTTGCAAGCTATGCCAGGGCTAGATTCTATAAGAAATTTCAAGGTTGTCAGGGCCAAATTCTGCAAGAATTTCAAGGCCGCAAGGGCCACTTTTTGCAAGTCTTTTCAAGGGTTGCCAGGGCCCCATCTGCTATGATCATTAAGACCGAGAGGGCCTTGCCATGACAAAGTGTCCCAAGGCCACCTAGGCCAAGCTATGAAGATGAAAGAAAAGACTAAGGCCGGCCATGGCCTGAGTGTCAAAAAGAAATTTTAATCAAATCTGAAACAGAAAAAAAATCACTTAAAGAGGCTTGTTTACCTCCATGGGCGCCTTATTGGATGGACCCACACGGACATGCTCCTGGAGATGTTCGATTCGGATAGGGAGATGGGCATGCTCCCATCTTTTGTCACAATCTTTCCTTCGAAGTAGGGAGCAAGGAAGGATAACTTGGGGGTCGGTTGGCCCCCAACCCAGCCTGGTCGGGCTGGGTCGCCAACTCGGTTGCGACCCGACCCGATCGGGTCGGTTTTTTAAATTTTTTTTGAAAAATTGTTGCAAAAAACAAGAAAAATAAGGAAAAATAAGGAAAAATACTCATAATTTAAAGAAAAATAAAAGATGATTCAACATGATTCATTTAACATTCATTCAAAATGACATTATACTATTCTTCTACATAATATATGTACTCTGCCCATGACATTGTGGAATAGTACGTCACGATAAACATATAGGCAAATCGATTATACTTCTTAATACCTCGTGCAATCATCTTACGATAAGAAGACAATGAACCACCGTTGCTATCATATGAGTACGTACTAGAAGAACTATCAAACGAAAGCTGCATCATCTCATAACTCTGTCTTTAATATGGTGGACACCAAAAACCCTATGATGGTTGCAACTTTGCACTATACCCATGTTGCTTAGCTCTATGGTCATCATTCTGTGTTGCGTGGGTATAATACTCCTCTTTCGTGAAGTACGGCTGTTGCTGTGGAGGGGGTGTCTCCGGATTGGTTCTCCTTTGACTAGAAGTGGTGCCGGTGGTGCTTCCTCTGCCTCTGCCATATGTGTTCCCATCTCCATCACTACTACTCTTTGAAGAAGAATCATCCGACGTCTGATACTACAATCAGATGTTAGGCTCCGGTGTTACTTCTCGTGTCTTGTCAATTGTGTCGAGATCAACAATATCAAGAGGGTCAGTTGCAACCTGTTTACCTTTGCTCTTTGATTGCCTACCTTGACGAGAAGATTGTTTGATTTTTTACCTTTTCGCCACAGAAGGAGGGATCCAGAATTCCTCGGAGAGAGGAACATTGTCAAGTTCTTCTTGAGCCTATTCCCGATCATTGGGGTTGAACTCTGGTTCACCTATCCCCTCACGTTCGTTGACCCAAGCTTCCAAAGGATTTTTCTGTTAAAATATCTTCTTGAAGTCAATCTCTAGTTCTTGCATTGTGGGCATCTTAATTCGTCTTCCACTCACTTTTTGTACCCACCTTTGCTCCTCCCTTTGGTTCTTTCTTATCTTCTCCAAATTTTTTATCTTCAACCTCACGTTATAGTGGCAGTAGACTGGTTGCTCAAGTCTCTGTGATGTTAGCCTATTTCTCTGTTTCGTATGAATAAGGCTAAACGTTGTCCAATTTCTTCCGCTGCTGAAAGTGTACGTGGTTTGCCTTAGGACTTAGATTGTAACACTAGCCAAGTGTTACGACCCAGATTTTTAATATGCACAGCGGAAGATAATCCGGCGACGTAACGAGGAAGAATATCGGTCTGGAACCAATTAAGACCAAAATCACAATCCAAATAAACAATTCCAATAATTCTATCTAATTATCACTATGAAATTACAATCTAAATAATACCAACACTGAATGAGTACTCCACTAGCTCCTCGGATTCTAAAACACCACTACGCTTCTGCTGCGCTAAACTTGCACTCCTGAAAATATTAACAACGGAAGGGGTGAGTCACCACGTACTCGCATGGGACTTACACCAACTACCCCACTTTGTAATAGTGATTCTCTATCGATATTAAATATATTAAACCTAAAAATCAGATTTAATACATAGGATTTAAGCTAATTATATATCTTCCATTAAATGATTACAATGTCATTCTACTACCCATATGATAACATGACTTATATGCAGACTAAAAACAACATATCTCCGCATTAGACTACACTTTAGGTAATACCATACCACGTACACCGACATAAAACCAAAAACACAACTACACCACTAACATCTACATGCTAAAATGCACAACTAAACACCAAGTTCGAGGTAAATATCATGCCCATCTCGATAAATGTAGTCACATCACAAAACTAGCACCAAGATTTACCATATAGTAGGAAATAACATATAGTAAGCTAAATCCCATAGTACCCCATGTGCAGGGGAGTACTTAGGATAAACCGCGGTATCTGGGATCGAAGGATGCTCCTGTGATTGCTCTAATTCATCCGCTCCACAGACCGAATTATATGCAGTGAGTACATTTCCATCACAATGCGACCACCGCACTAACCACATTTTACACCACGCAAGCATATAATTAACTCGGACGGTAAACACGAATATCTAATTGGCGAATCAAACATGGAATACATAGATGAACACCCATGGTTCTACGCACCACATATTTGCATACCACACCACGATCTAACACAAACTAATGCATATAAATGGGATCGTACAATTTATAACCTAAACATAACAATTACATGCTTAAACGAACTACCTATTACATAAAAGATAAATAAACTAAACTCTACCATCAACATGCCTAAACCACTACGTCGGCTTTTTAATAAATCGGGATATACATATTAAAGATTATCGCGATGCAATCATCTAAACTAACTAGGTTAAAACATATAAAAACCTATCGTACCGACTAACGTACATGGATAATTAAATCAACTTTAACCATGCATAGTTGAACAAGCTAATCTAACTCTATTTAAACATGCTAATAAATTCAAAACAACCCATTAATTACAATCTTCTAATCCTGGTGATCTAAGCATGATTTTTACGGTTTAATCAAGTATATTAGAGTACTAAGAATAGCCGAGACGCCTACCTTAACGGCGACGACAACGGCGCACGGAATTCCAACGGAATCGATCCGGATGACGAGTGTGTTGCCGCGGTCACTACGGCGTTGGAAAAATCGATCCGGATGGATGTCTATAAAAATCTATTAGAACAAGGAGGATTAATGATCTAATTAAGAAGGAATATTGCTGCGATACGAGAGAGAGAGGATAGGAGAGAGAGAGAGGGGGTACCGCGGAGGGGGGTGGCGCACGGCGGCGCGCCGCGCGCGGGGTGCGCGCGGTCGCGAGGGCCGGCCGAGCGGGGACGGCGTCGGGCCGACGCGCGCGGGCGGTGCGCGAGGTTGAGGTCAACGGGGGGGGGGAGAAACGGCGCGGGCGGGCGGCGGGGGCGGCGCGGCGGCGGCCGCGGGTGGCGGGGGCGCGCGCGCGCGGGCGGCGTCGGTTGTGCGGGGTCGACCCGGGGCGGCGGGTCCGCGCGGGTGGCCGAGGCGGCGGGGACGGCGGTCGCGGGGTGGCCGGGCGCGGCCGAGACGGCGGCCGGCGCGGGGTGGCCGCGGTGGCCGGGCGCGGCCGGGACGGCGGCTGCGCGGGGTGGCCGGGCGTGGCCGGTGCGGGCGGCGGACAACGCCGGTGCGCGCGGCGCCGGTGCACGCGGGGGGGGCCCGGCGGGTGCGGGCCACCGGCACTGGTCGACTGGGGGGGAGGAAAGAGAGGTCGCGCGGCGACGGATGAGAAGAAGAAGAAGAAGAAGAAGAAGAAGAAGAAGAAGAAGAAGAAGAATAGGGCGTCGAGAGGAGAAAACGGCAGGGGGGGGACGTAACCGAAGGAGAGAATTGTGGGAGCAATAGGGAGTAAAAAAAATAATAGTAATAATAAATATAATAATTAATTCTCTCTGTTTTTTTAAACAGTAACATTACAAAGTCTTCATATCTCAGTGCCCTTCTATGATCCATCCACTAGTCAGCTGCACATTATCATTATCTCTTAGTATATAATGATATTAATAAGTTAATTATGTAAATAGAAAATGTACTTTATTGGATTGTACATATCGGGATTAAGAAGCATAATTGCTCGTTGCACTCTTGCTGTCTCGGAATAAAATAACCTCATCGTATAATCATGTATCTTATTTTGTTGTAAAAATTGAACGATCATCGTCCCCAAGTATTCTCTGAATGATTTTTTTTACGCTATTTAATAGTTCAGTGATAGGCTTGATGATGGGGACATATTTTGATAAACTTTAGAGTTTTCTTTTATTTGTGTCCCTACGAGGACATGTCTGTAAATAGAAATCTTAGTGGGTGTTTTTTTTAATTAGGTCTTCTCCCTCTTTAAAAAGGGGCACCCGATGTACATATCAACAAGTGATAGTGAAGAATTTTTTGGAAACCTCCGCGGTTGGTTCTCCCGTGAGAGGGGCTCTGCCCCGTCTCTTCCCCACCCCGGCCAGTGAGGGCCGTCCCTCTCCCACCTCCGGCATGAGGCCGGCTCCCTCTTCACCTCCGGGAAGGAATCCCGGCTTATCTTCTCCACCTCCGGTATCGTGAGACCGGTTCCTTCCCTCCCCCTGGCCCCGCGCCATTCACCCTCCCTTCCCTTCTCCAGCCACACAGCATCGATGCCCCCGTGGTTCGGCAGCACCATCTGCCGCGAACCCCCATCGGCATTGGCACGCGTTCCGGCGATCCCGGAAACGAGGTCCGGCCCGGTTGCCGTCGGTCGACGATCCCGCCGTCCGTGCCTTCCTCGGACACGACGCAGTCTTGGGGGCTTCCGGATATCCGAAGAGGCGCGGTGGTGGCGGAGGACGTTGCTCCTCGACGGCCGGTGCCTCGGTTCCGTCCGGACGGGGCGAAGACGAGGGCGACACCCTTCCTCCGCCGGCGTCCCCTCCGCCGGGCCGGACGACGCCGAGGCGTCGTCTCCATCGCTGCGCCTTTCCCCCCCCGCTCCGGGCTCGCACTGCCGGACGGCGACGACGGCGTCGCGAAGCCCCCGCGAGGACGTCGCCTACCCCCTCCTGCTCCACCCGCGAGGCAGCGTCCGGACGAGAGAGACGACGACGACGCCCGCGCTCGCCGTCCTCGCGTTTTGTCGCGGCACGCGCCCGCGTGGGCGCTCGGAGATGGGGCCACGGCGACGGCAGGCAACGGCGTGGGTTCAGCCACGCGACCGAGCGGAGGCGACCAGGAACCGCCACGACCCCCTCCCCTTCCGTCGCCGGTTTAGACCGGCTCAGCTTGGTTCGACCCAGTCCGGACCCGGTTCGGGACCGGTTTGGATCGTTTCCGCTTCATTTTGGGTTCTTTTAGATGTTTTAGCGGCGATTAGCGCCGGTTTGTCTCGTTTCGGTCGATTTAGCCCGGATTAGCCGGTTTGTCCCGCATCACTTGAAGATTGGACTATAACAATATCTTGGGTTGATAAAATGACTTGATAATTGAGCATGAAAAAGTTCATTGTCAGCATTGACCAAAATGCAAACAATTTAATTAATAAATTTTATTTGACTAAATTGTAAATAACATGCCGGTTGTATGTATAGGATGGTACAATGTTCTCTCCCATCGACGTTCAATGATGTCCCACCACATGCTAAAATTCGAGACCTTTTTCGAAATATTTTTTTTGCCCGTTCAAGTGCATTATAAATGTACCCAATGTTCGCCTTTTTATCTCCATCGACTATTTGGAGGATCTTGACTGGACCGACAATATCCAGTGTCTTCTTTACGAGCCTTTTTATCTCCACTCTCTAATGTCCGTTCTACCTTCCTCCCTTTTTGTTTGTTTGTTGGATTAGCCCTAGTAATCTTGTTAGCCCATCTTGGAGAAAGTATCATTTGGGTCAGGCAATGCCTATGTTCAAATAGACTCTCCAAAGGTATGTAGTGTGATGCAATCGTGTTGCCCCGGGTCGTAGGAGTTCTCGACTCTTTGTGTGCTTTCTCATCAGGGTCAAGATGAAATTGTGGTTGTAAATGAATAATGCATTGCATTGGGCGGCCTTGACAACACGATTTATTTGAGGATCCTTACAAATATCCTCTAGCATTAAATCTATGGAATGAGCGAAACATTGTACTCAATATAACTTCTGTCTCTTGGCCATCAACATTTGGCCGACAGCTTTATAGGTAACTGAGTTGTCCATCACTAATTGGACAACTCGTTCCTCACCAATCTCCTCGACAACACCATCAATAAAATCAAACAGGTAAGTTACATTATTGTACAAGTATAAGACCCGCATTGTTGTATGGTAGTGAATGTTGGACAATAAAAGAAAAACATACTTCTAAAATAAGTGTTGCCGAAATGAGAATGTTAAGATGGATGGGTGGTCGCACTATATTAGATAAAATAAAGAATGAATATATTAGAGAAAATGTATGAGTAACGAGAATTGTAGACAAATTGAAAGAAGGGACATTGAGATGATTTGGACATATTAAACATAGACATAAAGAGGCTATAGTTAGAAAGATAGAAAATATTAAAATGACAGAAACAAAAAAAGGGCGTGGTAGACCTAAGTTAACTCAAGGATCGCGGGATCGGAATCGGAATCGGGATCGGTGGGTCCAGATCGGATCGGACCGATTCCGACCGATTCAATGGAAGAAAATCGATCTAGAATCGGTAAGAAAAAAAAAGCAAAAAAGAAAAAAAACGATCCGATTCCGATTCCGATTCTGATTCCGGACCGATTCCGGCCTATTCCGACCGATTCCTACCGATTCCGACCGATTCCGCGGAATTCATGCCGGAATCGGTCCTTCCGCATGGAATCCACCGATCCGATTCCGGAATCGGTCGGAATCGGTCCGATTCCACCGATTCCGTAAACAATGAGTTAACTTGGAGAAGGGTAATTCAATATGATTTAGATGATTTAAATATCTCTGAAGAAATAACACAAAATCGATATGAGTGGAGAAAGAGAATCTATATGGCTGACCCCAAGTAATTTGGGATAAAGGCCTTAGTTGAGTTGAGTTGAGTTGTAAGTTACATTATTTATCTGTCCGGATGCATCCACTGACTTCTAGAAGACGGTTCCAACTTGACAGTATACTAGAAAGTTGATCATTGTCTTCTTAGTAATACCTATTAAGAGGATAAAATGTTATATGTAAACTTAAAATTAATAAAGATTTGTAGCACAATTGTTCTGCTCAAAGGGATTAACCTGTCCAATCGTCTATCATCAATGTGCATCCACGTTCATCCTAGATACATTCGAACGACTTGGCATATTTTTTAATGTCAGTTACCTCCAATGTAAGATATGTGTTATAGATCTTCTTAGGAGTTGGTCCCGGCACTCCCGACCGACGTCTACTATTGTGTCAATCATGGACTCATAGTAAGGCCTATTTGCAGTGTTAGCCGGTATGCTATTGTGAAAGAACCATCTGGAAGTTGCTCGTCCGATCTTCTCCTTGCACGACTTCAAGTTCTTTAATGTTGTGTTGATGGTGGTTTGTTTTTGGTGCGGTCGTGTGATGACCGGATCTACAAGACCAACTGCTGGGTCGTCATCTCGGGTGAGATCATGGATATGTTGTTCAGGGTCTGTATTTGATCTTATTCAATTTTCGCTTTCATGTCCGCTCCCACTACCAGAACCTTGACCCATAAACCGACCGGTACGCCGATACATGTCTTCATCGGCGAATGACTTCCGACTTGCCTCTATGGCTCTTGCTAAGTCCTTTCTTTGTTATATTAAATGCGTATATTATTGTGAAATCTCAAGTATTAAATATTACATATCTTTGTCGAATTCTTGGTATTGACTTCTTTCTGGTCGCTCGTCTTGTGCCGTATATATGTAATGAACATCTTGTAGGTTCCGCAATTTCTTCACACACAATGTCTTGATGTCTCTTTGAAGCTCCTTTGGACCTTTCTAAATTTTAAAGATGCTGTCTAAACTGAACTCTTATCTTCGGTGGAGTCCGTATGCACGGTGCAACATCCCCCTTGATACTGGCAAGATGATGCTTTAACCGGTAAGTTCCACCGTAAAGAACTTTGTCACAATACTTACACTTTACTTTTCTTTGCTTTATTGACATGACCGTACAATGGAGCCAAGCTTGGTCATTCCGGGTGGAGCGGGATGTATCACGACTTGGAGAAGACATGTTAGAAAAGTGAATCACAATGTAAATAACACTAAGTAAAGTTGAAAGTGTCAAAGACACTGCTTTGAGAGTGAAAGACACCGGGTGAAGCGGGAAGTATTTGGGTGGAGTGAGAAGTATCACGGCTTTGAAAGTGTCAAACACACTGCTGGAGAAAATAATTCGGAGCTGGTAGAGGGGTGAGTCGTTGAGGGGTGAGGACTGAGGGCTAGTTGGATTCCGGGTGGTGTTAAATGGTGAGCATCAAAAGAGTGATGAGTGGGGGGGGGGATGAGTGAGAGTTTGAACTTGGGGTGTGGAGAAGAAGTCTCCCCTTGGGGGCCTTTTATAGCCTCCAAGGAGAGGGCATGGAGGGGAGGAGAGGGGTGACCACCCATTCACCTCTTATGCTGGGTCGTGCGACCCGAAGCCGGGTTGGCTTGTAGTTGGCTCGGTGGGGCCATTTCCGGGCCGATTGGGCGACCTGGGATACCATGGTAGGGAGTATCAAACTCCACTTATTAAGGAAGGTATATCTCATCAATTTAAGCAGAGGTCATGTTGAAATTTACCCTTTAAATTAAAAATGAGAGAAAATATACCACAGAAGGATCATTTCATGCCCATAAAGGATTAAAGAAATTTCATCAATGGAAAATATGGCATTTTATGCCCCCCACATGTAATTTGTATTTGAATAGAAATTTTGAATTTTGCACATCATTATTGTCCTTGGAAGCTTCTCGAGGGCCCCATAGACTTAGAGGAATGTAAAAAGAAAGAAGAAAAAAGAAAGGAGAGAGAAAATATAATAATTAAATAAATCCTAAAATACTAATAGTATGGTCATACGGGTCAAACATAAATCTTCCAACTCCAAAAATAATTTTAAAATAATTTAAACAACAAAAAATGAATTTTTTAAATTAAAATACCAATTAAAGAGTAAATAAGCCAAATAAACCTAATAAAAATAAAAAAATACCAAAGAAAACCAAAATGCACCAAATAGGTCGAAATGAATAAAACATTAAAATTTCTAACTCCAAAATAGTTTTTAGATAACTAAAACATTTGAAATAAAATGTCCAAAACTAAAAATTTAATTAATGGACTGTTGGCGTACATTTTTTTCAAACAAAAAAAGAAAAGGAAAAGAAGAAGAGAAAGAAGCAAAGCAGGTGGCCTGGCCTAGGAGCTGGCCCAATGTCCCATCAGATTGGCCACAATTGGGCCCAATTAAACACCCTAGCAGGGGCCGGAGCCATCCAGCCCACAATTGGCACAAATCAGGCCATGTTCAGGCCATGTGCGCAGCCCACAGGAGGGCCTGAGCTTCCCCTCAGCCTGCTGGCCCAGCAAACAGGCCCAATTGGGCCAGCCCCACTTCAGCAGCCAGACCAATCAAAGCCCAGCCGCACCCACTTGCCACCTCAGCTCCTTGGTGCGCACCCAGCTGCCAGCACAGCCCCCCAACAGTCACTTGAAGGAGAGGGAAAGCCAAGAGACAGCCACTCAATCAATGTGATTAAGTGGAGTAACTCCCATGGGGGAGACCAAAGGTCACCTGCGCACACAACTCCTGGCCTTTCACCTGCCCTCCTCACTCTCTATAAAAGGGAGGGGGACGCACCAGCAAAAAAAAAGGGGTTGGAAGCGCCGACAGGCTGCCGGACTGCTACCCCAGAGCTGCTGCCACCTGCGCCAACAACTTGCTGCCGCCAGAAGAAGGAAGGAGAAGAAGGAAAGAAGAGAAGGTAAAGGAGCCTGCTTGGTGCGCCCATGTAACCCCTTCAAGGGGCCTTCTTTTTCTGCTCATTCCGGGCCCATCTTCAGCCCCTTGCATGTCTGCAGAAACCAGCTTGCATAGCCTATGTTCGGCCCTAGATCAGGTCCTCTGAAACCCCCCTTGCGCAGGCCTGTTCCAGCCCACCCGAACACCCCATTTCAGGCCTAAGTTCGGCCCCAATGTAGCCTGCCAAACAGCCCCCCTGCTGCAAGCCCATGGCCGACCCATGTTCAGGCCCATATACAGCCCATTTAACAGGCCCATCCGCAGGCTCACCGGACCTCTGTTCAAACCTGAAATTGGCCCATAGCCTGACCTCTGTTCAGGTCCACAATCGGCCCATTCTCGGGTCCCTAGCCAGGTCCATAACCAGCCCAAGACTAGCCCCTTTGCAGCCCACTCAAATACTCCCCGAACTGATTGAGCACCCCCTTTAACAGGTCATCTCCTAGCTATCTGCGCACCCCAATTCAGGACCATGTCCCGACATCCAATTCAGGCCTAAAGCAGGTCCCATTGTGACCCAGTTCCGGCCCCAAACTGACCTCAAATCCGGGCCCAAAACAGTTCCCCAAACAGCTCTCAGCCTGCTGTCCTGGCCCTCCTTGCGGCCCATCACACAGACCCCACACAGCCCCTGACCGGTCTCCAAAAAATCAGACCCAGGTCTGGCCATGTTGCCCCTCTGTACAGGCCTGTTCAGCCCCTCCAATCAGGTCCCAGCCAGAGCCTGAAATGCCTTCCCCCGCAGGCCCATTTCGGCCCATCCAAAACCACTCCAAAACACCCCTTTGTGGCTTATTGAGAAGGCAGCGGTCCAGAGAGTCCTAAGCAAGAAGGCAGCAGCCAGAAGGTGGGCCGGCTTGAAGGTGACCCGACGGGCCAAGGGCATAGCCGGGTGACCTTCTAAGCCGGTCCAGCCAAGCAGGGTCAGCATGACAGCAGCTTCCAAACGGGCCCATCCGGCCCAAGGACAGTCCAAGATAGGCCCGACCGGCCTATGAAGATTGAAGACCGGCTCGGAACGCCGATGGAAGAGAACCGGCCTCCATGGCCTATGTTTCAAGAAATGAACAAAAATAAAATTCAGAATGCGAAAGCTATATTAAATTAAGGAGATCTACCCTTTGCGGGGACTCCAACTTTGGACGACTCCCCCCGGGTCCGCCCCGGAATGTCGATCCGGACGGTGGCGCGGGCATGCTCCCGTAGCCAGCGGTTCCTTCCCCCAATATGGCTAAGTTAAGGCTGGCTATTTTGGATGGGTAAATTTTCACTAAGTTGAAAAAATAGCCGGCATACCGTCGTAATGCCAAAATTTTTCCAAAGTAGTGGAGATGAACCTATATTGGGGGAAGGACCAATCATATTGTACACCGATGTACCTCACCCATCTTTCAATGAAATAAAATTCATAGTCATTTCGATGTATGAAAGTGGGCACCGATTGGCAGCCCAATGTGCCCGATCAGATGCAAACCGCCAAAACTAAGTAAACAAACTGTTTTCAAACAATCAAAAAAAATAAAACAATGCAGTTTCTGAAATGGGATTTTACAGCCACATTTTCCCAACCGCCTGCAGGTCTTGAAACCACCAACCAGAGCCCAGTTCGGCCCAAGAACAGAACCCTGTTCAGGCCCTTAGTCGGTCCCCTTGTGACCTGGTTCCAGCCCACCTAAAACCACCTGCGCAGACCCCAATCCAGGCCCATGAACAGCCCCTGTTCGGCTTCCTGCATAGTCCACCTGCTGCCCCTTCTTTCAGGCCTAGCTTGAACCTATATGTCAGGCCCAAATATGGCCCAAGTCCAGTTCAAATCAACCTACGATCAGCCTCCCTGTCAGGCCCATACTCCAGCCCATCTGTAAGCCTATGTCCAGAACCAAAAAACCAGTCCCCTTGTGACCCGGTTTCAGCCCATCGAGGACATCCCAAACAGGCCCATATTCTGGCCCACTTGCAGGCCTATGTCCAGAGCCTAAAAACCAGTCCCCTTGTGACCCGGTTTCAGCCCATCGGGGACATCCCAAACAGGCCCATATTCTGGCCCACTTGCAAGCCTATGTCCAGATCCTAAAACCAGTCCCCTTGTGACCCGGTTTTAGCCCATCAGAGACATCTCAAACAGGCCCCCCGATTGGTTTACCCAGAGCCATTTGAACAGACCCCTTTAAACGGGTCCGAAGCTACCCTTGCTCAGCCCCCCGTCCAGATTCTGGAACCGGTACCAAAACAGTCCTCCATGCAGGCCCATTTTAGCTCTTCATAATCCATTCACTCCAGTCCCTTTGTGGCTCGGTGAAATCCCAAGTCAGTCCTTAAAGAAAAAAAAATCAGATTTTGATCGAATTCAAAACAGATGAAACTCAGAAATCAGAAAAATCAAAGTCATCAAAAAATGACAAATAAAACAAACCCGAACAAAAACGGTTTGCACGATCGGACCCAAAAGGCCGCTGCCCTTTTGAGTTCTTTATTTTATGTTGTGGATGTGCATATCTCCGAAAACAGGTTGCCGCGACGGTTAATCAAAGGCGTTCGAGCCGTTGCTCGATGTAAGTTAACGCCGGATACTCGCACCATCCGGCGGAGAAAGGTAATAAAATGAAATTTTCAAAGAACCCGAACCTCGGTTCTAATATTTTTTAAACTATCACCGGACTACTTAATATTTTTTTAGGATATCACATATTTTCCTAGAAAAGTCCGGCGATGTCTTTCTTTCTAAAAGAACAGACGCAGAAAAAAGAGGTTCACACATGGACAAATAAATCTAATAAAACCAAAGCTACTAAAAATTTTAATCTGGTTAATCTATTCCAAGTGAAAAGAAGAATACTCAGGCTCAAAATAATTTTTGGACAATTATAACATAAACTGAAAATTTTCAAATGAAATCTCTATTAATGAGCAAATGAGCAAAAGTAACTCAATATCTCAGACGACAAACAAGTGAATTTGAAAATAATTAAAAAAACTCCAGATAAGTAGAAGATGCCAGAAATAAATTTTAAAGATGCCAAAAGCTAAAAAATAAAATCATTTTCACAACTTCAAACAAAAAAGAGAGGAGGAAATAACTTTTCAAGCCAAAAAACCCAACCAATAAACAAATAAGTCAAACAGAACGAATAAATCTCCAAATAACTCAAGAAAACATAAAAGTTTTTAAACAGGCCAAAAGATCTTAAATTGATGAAATAACTAGTGACACCACAGATAATGAAAAGCTCATCCATTCTAAAAGAAAAATGTGTCAAACAGAAAAGACCAAAAAATGAGAAACAAAATAAAAATCAAATGTAATAAAAATAACAACAAATAGGCAACCCGATCTAAGGGTCAAACAAAAAAATAATAAATTGAAAACCCATATGCAATGAGTTCACGTCTCAAATCACCAAACCACTAAATCCTTATCTGAGAGCACCATGTTCACTAAGTCCATATCCTAAAACACCCAGTCTATTAAAGCTATAATTGAAAACCCAAATTCACCAAGTCCAAATCTTAAAGCATCAAATTCGTTAAGTAATCCCAGAACAAGAAGTTCCCAATCAAAAAGAAACAACAAAAAATTGTTGAGTCTTAACTAAAAGTGACAAATCCAAATGAAATGAATCTCAAACAAAATCACAAATGAACTAAAAAGTTCAAATCAAAAGATGTCTAGTCCTAATTCAAAAACAATACACATCACAAATTAAACTTTTAAAACGAACCCAAATCAAATTGGGATGAAATCTCTCAACCAAAAGACCTTCCAAGCCTTAGGCCTCGTTTGATTATTCTTAATCAGCTATTAAGTCTGATTCGGTCAGATGTTATTAAATTCAGAGCGTTTGATAAATTTTTGGAGTTAAGACCTGAAGATGGCTAATTGGAATAGTTATGGTCTGAATCGCTAAGTGGTATATACCCGATTAAGGCTGAAGTGATCGCCCGCTGGTTCGCTGATCATGGGTGTCTTGTTCCTGTGCTGCGTAAGTGACTTTGGTTCACATGGGACCTGTCATTGTCGTATAGAAATTTTATTTTGAAAAAGGTGATGGAGACCAGTTATTGGGAGAAAATAAAAATAGTTCTCAATGTATGAATGATAAATGAAAGAAAAAATTAAATCTAATAATAATGTAAATGAAAAATTAATGTAATTATTTTTCTAATAAACATGTTGAGCATATAAATGCAGTTAACAAAATTACAAGTCATTTTATAATAAATAATAGATTTGTTTAAGTGAAAAGTGGCATGGATAGTTAAAAATAAAAACTATCAATTTGTAATTTTCTTATTATTTTAAGAATGTATTTTTATAGGTATTTTGTGATTATCAAATTATGTTAACATATTTAATTTTTAAAATAAAATATTACTTTATAAATTTTAATTATCATAATCTATTTAGATTTTCTATTCAAATGTTACTTCTCAAACAATCTTAAATATTAAGTTTTCAGATATCTATACCACATTCAAATATAAGAGTTAAATCTCATATTATAGATGTCAGATCTTAGAATTATCAAACACCGCCTTAAACAAGTCATATCTTGAAAATCCCAAAATCCAAAATTCAATCTCAAAACTTTTCATTTCAGAAATTAAACAAAAAAATCTGAACGCAACATTCATTAAATTTCAAACCACAATTGGAAATCCTCAACACAAAAAGAAAGCAAATATGAAACAAATTTTAACAACAAACCCAATTCAAATAACTCAAATAAATCAAGCCAAATTAAATCAAACTCAAAATACTAAGCTTTGCATTCCATTAAGTGTATGGGGCTATCCTTTTTTGTGTTTACTTTATGGACGTATATTTTCTATTCACGGATTGCTATGTTGGCTAATCAAGGGTATTCGAATATTCTCGATGTAATTAACATTGGATCTTCGTACCGTCCGATGGGAAGAGGTCAAATTAATTTTCAAAGAACTTAAACGACCTCAATACATATTTTATGCATTTCATGAATTAGCTATATTTCTATGGAATACCACCTACTTTCCTAGTTGTTAATGTTGAATCAAACCGGAAGAAAATTTTGAATTTTTGAAAAAAATTGATGTTCCACAGTTAACATAATGGAGGATAATTCAATGTGATTTGAATGATTTAAATATCTTTGAAGAAGTAACTCAAAATCGATATGAGTCGAGAAATAAAATTCATATGGCTGATCCAAAGTAATTTGGGATTAAAACTCGATTTGAGAGTGTCATGTCACAGCAGAAATTTTATTGCCAAAACCATAAGGTTGGAGCACAAAGGGAGTAAAAAAGTTCTGTCATGCAGATATATCAAAATACAAACATAAGAGAAACCCAACAAACAACCTCTACGGCAGAATTGTGTATCAGTTTAACGTACAAAAGCACTGAACAGATACTGATTCATAGGTCCATTTTGGTGGATTGACAAATGTATTGGAAAGTTATCAAGCTGCTGATCAGTCCAGTCTTCTGCTTGAGGTGGATAAGGCAAGTAGCTTGCTTGAGGCGGCCACCTTGGCAACCAAAACAATTGCCTGTGGCAAATCGGAGGCTGGAAACCACTAGTAACATAGTGTTGAATATACGGAGCTGAAGGAAGATGTCCTTCCAAACTGTTGACAATCTGTGAGAAAGAGACATTTTCAATTCATGTCTGACAGATGTATTTGTTTCTGACCATATTGGCCCAACCAAAGTTAAGATTGATTTAAGTTCCGTTTCCTATGCCATTTGCACAGCATAGCGAAGTTATAAGCATTCTGTCATTTAACAAAATGAATACTTCATACTGATGATGAAGTATCAGGCCATTCTTAGATAATTTCAGTTTAATCAAGGCCATAAACCTTAATTTCAGTTTCTTTGCTGGATTTCACTTTCCAATGTCTTAGAGAGGTTCTCATCCTCTCCTAAACATCTATAATGATCTCCAGTTTGTGTTAGACCCATCTGGAAATTTGTTATGGGTTCAGCTCCCTTCAACATAGTGGGACCCAAAATCAGGGTGTTACACCTACTATTGTTGGGAATCATGGGCCTCATTAATAAGGCCCGGCACTATAAGATACCATATGGGGATCCTCCCAGAAGCTCTCTCTCTCAGGGTAATGGTCAAGTTGAAGCCACCTTAGAAGTGAAGGGTAAAGTGGGATCTTTTTTTCCAGTTATGCTAAGGAACAGAGAGTTGGACCAGGCATGAAGAGTCAAATCAAACAGAATACAGAATCAAACAGCCACAAAAGTCGAACATTGATAGTCCTGACCTCAATGGGTTATCATTGCACCGCTCCTAATTCTAGCAAGAGTGGAAATGAATAGGTTTAAGCCAATGGTGCTAAATTGAGATAAAAGAGGTGTCTATCCAAGAAAACAGGACATGAATGATCGAAGGGATTTTCTACCGAGGAGCTACACACTGAATAGGGATAGCATTACTTGAAGTGACAAGTTTTAATGATGACTTTGCACATCTCATGTCTTAAATTGGAGTACAGGAAAAAATATGGTGGCTGGCGCCAGTAATGTCTCATTGGGCTGGATCATGAAATGGGCATAGCTACTAAAATTGGCAAAGGGAAAGCTAGACTTGGACCCTATGCATGTGCGGCGAAGCACACCACCCCACATCCTAAAGTAATCAGCAAGTTCAATCACTGTAGACTTTTTCTCAACTTCATTATAATCCATTTGGACATGGCAACAATAGTTATGAAACTTGGAAACTGATCAGTCTGTTAGATAATGAAGTTAAGGCCACTTTTAGACATCTTGAAACCTATCTCTGAGCTGTCTAAATGACTTGATAATAATGCTAAATACGATTGTTTGAAAACATTGTACAGGAATATGCTTTTTGTGTTGGTAGATATTTACCTTGGAAATATGCTTCAAAAGTTCACATGAACATACGCTGTTAGCTTCTTCACTGTCTTCTTGCGTACCCTTAATTCTTGCTGTCGTTGTGGTATCACATTTATCTTAGTATGAATTTATATCCCAAAGATTGCCATCTTGAGTACTTGACGTTGCCTCCTGGTGGTAAGGGAGGCAAGTTCTCATGAGAATTGGGATGGCATAGCAGTGGAGACTGCTGCCTGTGGTTAGCGGCACATAGGGATGCTGCTGCAGTGGAGAAAATCTGGATTTTTGGATCCGGAAGCAGGCTGGATTGTACCTCCACACCACTGCATCTCTGGCAGCCTCTAGTGGTTCTGACTGATTTGTTTTGCAATCTTGCATCCCTCTTCAGCCTATGCGGCGGCCTCCGGTCTTGCAGTTTGCTCTCTCTGGTGGATTCCGAGGGCCTTTGTGCTTGTCCCTTGGTCTAGGCAGCTAGCCTTGCATTTGTGAGATTGCTTTCCATGATATACCGCATGTTTGTACAGTTATCTCAACCGTCTCTCCCTTATGTCTGCAGGGAAGAGCACCACAACAGGAATGCTGTCATATGTTCTCCATGCCATGGAAGAAGATATTACGGCTGTTATTGGAGCACATGTACCACAAGTATGAATTTTATTTTTAGTATCACATATTTTTTTTGAATTTCTTAGTTATCTTCCATCCATTATTTGACTTTTTTGCTGCATGGTATGTGTACTGTTAAATTTTACATTTTAATTTTCTATTGATCTTCATTTTTTAAGATCAGCATAAAAAATGTAATAACTTGTTCAGAAAAAAATGAAAAGCACAAAAAAAACTATTATTGAAGGAAGGGTCGGGGTCGGTACAAGATCGGTTGGACCCAAAACAGACCAGGTCGGGAAATTCATTTTTTTAAAAGACAAATTATAAAAAATAAAAAATAAAAAATAAAAAATAAAGAATTGGCAAAAAATATGAAAAATAGGGAATATAACTAGAAAAAATTTATTCATTTTTTAAAATTTTATATTTTGTTATTTTTATGCATAATTTATACTCATCCTATGACATTTGGAAAGAATACATAACATTGAACATACATACATGATTGTACTCGTTATGGCCTCGTATAATTATCGTAAGATAAGATATCAAAGATCCACCATAAGTCATAACTACTAGACATGTAGTGCATGGAAATGTCCGATAAGGATCCATATGTATGTTGAGTCACCTCATAATCCTATAAGAAATCAATAGTCTTGAGATGACTCTACTTCTTTATAAGATTGTCTGTAATATTGACCTCCGCCTCATTGTGTATGTTGATTTTGACCACCTAGCGACCACATATCATGATTTGTATCTTGCACCACATGGGTGTACTATTCCTCTCCAGTGAACTGTATCATTGTAAGGTATATCTTTGGATATGTTGACCTACTTGGACTAGTTGTGCTTCTTTCCACTTCCAACACTTCGTCGTTGTTGCTTTTTGAAGTTGAATCTTCCCACATCTGGTATTGAAGTCAGATTTTCTGCTCTGACATGTCTTCTCATCCCTCTTCGATCATTTCTTGATCTGCAATGTCCATTAGATTAGTTACAACATATTTACATTTATCTTTTGATTTCTTATCTTGATAAGAAGATTCTTTGGTCTCTTGTCTTTTTGCCACCGAAGGAGTAATTTGGAATTTTGTGCTAGGGGTACATCGTCTAGTTGTCCGTGTACCCATTCTTGATCTTTTGAGTTGAACTTAGGCTCACCTAGTCTTTCTTCATCATTCACTCACGCTTGCAATAGATTTTATTCATCGAAGATCTCGTCTAAATCGATGTTGAGTTCTTGTATGGTCATCGTCTCACTTCATCACACTTCCTTTCTGCACCTTTGTTTCTTCTTTTGGTTGCCCCTCATCCTTTTCAAATTCTTTAGTTTCAATTTTATGTTGTAGTGAGAATACACCAATTGCTTCAGTCTTCTTGACGTCATTTTATTCATCTACTTTGTATGAATAAGATTAAACATTGACTAATTGCTTTTACATTCTGAAGTTAATGTGGTTGGCTCATGACTCTTATTGCAATGTCTGTCAAATTTTCATATTTCGGTGCCTTGCCTTGATCCATCCACTAGTCAACTGTATGATATCATTGTATGTTAGAAGATCATTGAAATATGTTAATTATCTAAATCGTAAAAGAAAAAAAAATGATTGAATGGTACATACCCAGACTTAAGAGTACAACTGCTTATTGTACCTTTGATGTCTTAAAGTGGAATAACCTTATTCTATAGTCATACATCTTGTTGTATGATATAATTGATCCATTGCCACCCTCAAACATTCTGCGGATGGCCTCTTGAACACCGTTTAAACAGTCATTAATTGGCTTTGAATATTGAACTATAACAATATCTAGTGAAAACATATCCATGCAGTAGAAAGTATAACAATAAAAAATAAGATGTATGATTTGACTTAATCACAAAGAAAGTACCTGTTATATATTTAAATGATACAGCGTATGTTTCCACCTATAGTCGATAACATCCCAACATTGCCTGAAGTCTGACACCATCTTGTATATTTCTTCTTTCGCCCGCTCTAGTGCATCATATAAATAGTTCATGTTTGTCTTCGTATTCCCATATACTATTATGAAGACTTTGACTAATGGTTGCATTATATGAAGGGTCTTTTATACCGATCATCAAAAGTCTTTACTCTTTAAGATCTCCTCAACCTTCATCCATTTGCTCTTATCTGAAGTACTAGCTCTAGCAATCCAACTGACCCATCTCGGTGAAATTATCATTTGGGCAAGGGGACGTCTTTGGTACGAGACAAAATCAATGAATTTTTTAGTGCACATTCCATATTTTTTGTGATTTTTATGTTACCTTTTATATTGTTTTTTGATTTTTTTAAAAAAATTAAAATAATGAGTTTAACCTGGTTGTGATCTATTCCGACTTAGTCAGCTTTGGACTGGTCCATCTTGGTCGCGATTCGCGACCCATTCTTCCTTGAGTAAAAGTAAATGCATATTATATCTTGATAGTGATGCATTTAGGATAAACTACAATATATTAATATACCAGATTGTTCTAATCCTCATTGCCAACGATCACAAGTAAATAATCTAGTGAAGTTCATTCTTTTTTGTAACTTTTTTGTATCTCATGTCAAACTTGTAATCATATAAAGGCCATTGTCATGTAATGTGTAGTTCATGTGGATGTAATAACTTGTTGATGGCTACAAAAAGAGAGTTTATACTTTATGCTCTCTAATGCTCACATAGAACTATTCCATCCAAGGAGGGATGGGTCGCGGGTCGCGACCGGGTCGCGGGACCCCCAGGCCGACCCGGTCGCGACCCCCTTTTTTTAATAGTTTTTTTTTTGAAAAATTCAAAAAAATAAGAAAAATGCGAAAAAAATCTGAAAAAATACAGAAAAATTGGATAAATTAAATGACATGATTTAAATAAATAATGCATCAATTTTATTCCAACGTGATGTGTTCTACACTTTGTAGGTAGTTGATGTACTCTCCCCATGTCATTTGGGGCCGAGTACAAAGCGATACGTACTACGACGATCATATTCGTCTGTCCCTCGGGAAACTATCCTAAGACTTGATCCAAACGAGTCACCATAACTATACGTTGATTGGATCGAAGTATCCGATGACTCTACATAATTCATTCCACAATACTTTTGATCGTATGTAGGGAACCAAGAGCCTTGGTATGAATCATACACATAGTCGGAGGCATCGTGGTATTCCGACTCCAACTCGTGGCTACGATGACCTCCTCTACCTTGTGGCCTTCCACATGATCGGTATCTTGGGTCGACGAGTATATCGCTCCTCGCCGGTAAAACGTAACGACGTTGTAGGAGATATGGGAGGATGCGAGGTCCCTTGTACTTGTAAAGTGTTCGCGCCCCCGTATCCGAAGGCACCATCATCGTCGCTATTTCACGACGAATCCTCGGACGTCCGGTACCGCACTCGGATGTTCGGCTCCGGCGCATCTTCTCGATCGTCTTCGACCGTATCGGCATCCGCAATATCAAAAGGATCGGTCGCTCATAACTTGTTTACCTTTTCGCCTACTTCGCGTACCTTGACTAGTTCCTTCTCCGGTCCTCAGCGCTTTGCTAGTGAGGGAGGGATCCGGAATTCTTCGGGTAAGCGGACATCGTCGAGCACTCCTTCGGCCCATTGTCGGTCTTCGGGGGTTGAACTCCGGTTCTCCCAACCCTTCTCGGTCGTTGACCCGAAGCTTCTGGAGTTCTTCGTAGAATATTTGATCAAAAAATCGATATCCTCCTCTGATTGGCGGCTCGTCGACCGAACGTCCCGGCTTGCTGTCCGTCCAACTCATTTGTTCCATCCGGTTCGCTTCATTCTCTCCAAATTCCTCAACTTTAACCTCGTATTTGCCGACAATACACGAGGTCTTCGAAGCCTCCTTGATGTCAACTGTTCTCGCTTTGTGTGAATCGAAATTTGAATGTAGACTAATTTCGCTCGGCCCGAAGCCGAAGTGGTTTCGACTTAGGACCACGATGGCTACGTCCGCCAAGTCCTCGTACCTTGGTACTTTACCGTAGTACATCCACCAATCGACGTAAATTGAATGTCGTACATTATTATCTAAGTAAGCTTCGATTAATTAAGTGATGAAAAACATTTCTACGTACCCGGACTTAGTATCATCACGGCTGCGTTCAACTCGCTCGTTCCAAAGTGAAAACTCCGCATTCGTAATCATACATCTTATTGCGAGCGATAATAGCCCGGTCGTGCCGTCACCAAGCAACCGTCGGATGACGCTCTTCGCGTCATCTAATAGCTTGTTCGTCGCCTTGAAATGCGGACTATAGCTATCTTGGGTTGAAAAAGTAACCTGCGAACCAAATAGTATTAGTAAACAAGTTATACACAACTTTGATTAATAAAAAGATTAAGTAAATGTTTAAGAAAAATATACCGCTTGCATGTATGGGTTGATGTAATGTACGCTCCCGGCGACGATCTATAATATCCCACCACTCGACGAAGTCGGACACGATCTTGGAGATTTCTTCTGCTCTCTCAATCGCATCATATAAATACCCCGTTCGCTTTTCTATCTCCGTCAACTATCCTTAGTACCTTCACTATTGGTTGGAAGATATCTAACGTCTTCCTTACAACTTTCCAAAAATCACCACTCTCTATTGTCTCTTCTACTTTTCTCCCCTTTCTCTTATCCGATGGGTTACATCTAGCCATCCAACTACCCCAACCCGGTGAAATGACCATTTGAGTTAGAGCTCTCCTTTGACTCAATAAACTTTCTAAGGAAATATAGTGGGAGGCGAACCGGGTTGCACGCCGGGCCGTAACAACTCTCGCCCTGGTGTGTTCCCTCATAAGTGCAAGGACAAAGTTGTGATTATAAATAAATGAAGAAATAAACTAGGCTAGCTTAACTACCTCGTCTATTTGAGGATCCTTGCATATATCCTCCAACATCAAGTTCAAAAGAGCGGGCGAGCACGAGGGTGTCCAATACAACTTTGGTCTTTTGACTATAAGCATCCGACCGGCTACTTTGTATGCGGCCGCATTGTCATGCGACTACTTGAACTACCCGGCTCTCTCCTATTTCTTCTATCACTTCATCTATCGATTGGTAAAGATACTCCGCGTTCTTTACTCGTCCCGACGCGTCGATCGACTTCAAAGATCACAGGGCTGACCGTACCTTTAGGAAATCGATCATTGTCTTCACGTTATACTGTTAAGTATAAGATATTAACTAAGTTATACCAAAAAGAATGTTAATACATCTAATACAAATGAGTAAAGAAAATTTAATTACCGGTCCATCCGTCGGTCGTTAACGTGCAACCTCGTTCCTCCCATATGCGTTCAAAATGACCGCACGTACTTCTTTGTTTCTTGCACTTTCATAGGTGAAGATATACATTGTATATCTCCTTTGGGTTTGGGACCGAGGCACTCCCCTCCCGACGTCCCGCGATCGTGTCGATCATGTTCTCGTAGTATGGTCCCTTCGCGGCATTTGCGGAATGCGTAATGGTGAAAGAACCACCTCGACGTTGCCCGGCCAATCATCTCCTTACATTTCCGAGGTTCTTCATCGCCGTCGTGATTGTCGTTTGACGTTGTCGTGGTCTGGTGATTACGGGATCCACGGGACCTACTGCCGGGTCGTCGTCTTGTGTGAGATCATGAACCTCATCTTGCGGTTGGTTGTTGGATCTTCTTCCGCTTCCTCGACCACTCCCACTTCCAGACCCTTGACCCATTATTCGGCCGGTGCGTCTATAGAACTCTTCCTCGGCGAATGATCTTCGACTTGCTTCCATTCCCCGTGAGAGTTCATCTTTTTAAAAAACATTTAAGTATTTAACTACTTAATTATCCTTTAAAATAGAAGAATGAACAACGTTTATGAGTAACACCTCCCATACCTTCGTACTCTTCGTCTCCAAAATATCCGGCCTCTCTTGTCCGGTTCCGTAAATGTGTACGGAACGTCTTCCCGGTTGTTGCAATTCTTCTCGGACGGTCTCTTTATGCCGTTTGCTAGTTCCCTTCGTTTGCTCCATCGCTTGTAGGTGCCTACGAAATTGAGCTTTGACCTCCGGCGGAGTCCGTGTGCAAGGAAGAACGTTTCCCTTCATGCTTACAAGATGAAATTTTAAACGATAAATACCACCGAATATTACTTGGTCGCAATATTTACATTGCACTTTTCTCTCCGCCGTAGAGATCAAATTGCAATGCAACCAAGCCGGATCACTCCGGGTCGCGCCGGTAGTTTGAGTTGTTTGGCTTGGAGAAGACATTTTTTAAGTAAATAATTACTTAAGTAAGTAATTAATTATTTAACTAGCTAATGACGTTAATTAGTGACTACTAATGTAAGTATACTTTTATTTATATAAAATGAATGATTAACTAAATATATGATTAAGTAAGTAATTAACTATACTTTCAAACTAATAATGTGTTAAGTAACTACTAAACTAATTATCTAACTAATCTTCTAGCTAACTAACTATGCAAGTAAGCAAATAAGTATTAAAAAGAATAAACTACTTAACCCACTAATCAATGGAACTAATATTAAATAAATATACTAAATGAACTAATGAAATGCTCGATGAAATAATTAAGTAAATGAGGGACAAAGTGAGAGCAATGAGAGCAATGAGAGCACAAATGAGAGGTTGAGAGTGAGAGTGGGGGGTGGGGAGTAAGGGGAGCCCTCGCAGGGGCTTTTAAATAGCCCCCAAGGGGCTGAATGGGGGGGGGGGCTGCGCCCCCCCATGACCGTTGGCAACGGTCTTGAGACCGTTGCCAATGGTCTGTCAACGGTATCGTCATGCGACCCGCGCGACCCGGCCACGACTCCGCGATCCGGCCGGGGGAGTCGCCCCGACCGGGTCGCGACCGGGCCGGTCGGGCCTAAACCTGACCGGGTCGGGGCCGGGTCGCGACCCGGGTCGCGACCCGGCATTCCATGATTCCATCTATTAATTTAGCTTAGCACTATCTCTACATGACGATATATGCAGATGATACTCTTGCTCCGTAAAACATGTTTTGCAAATATACTTAGAATCTATGCATTTCTATCAACTTAAAAAATAGTCATAGATTTTGTCTCATACTTTTATCACTTGAATCTTATCTTTGTTTTCAATTCACTGCCTAACATTCCTCTATTTATAGATCATGACATGTCTTTTAAGACTGATATATAAGTCAAATGTCACTATTAATTCGCTATATGATCATATTTCAGGTACAATAATAACATTATTGAACCACGTTAACTAAATCGGGTTCTATACATCTCAAAAATCAGATTCTTTTAGCATGATCACCACTTGGATATGTGATTTCTAAATCAAGGTACACAATTAAAAAAATATTTCTAACTCTCTAAATTAAGAATAAAGTAGAACCTGATTTTTATTCAAACTATACATAAAAATCAAATTTCTAATTCTTTATGGCCTGTTTGATTAGGGTATCAAAAATGATACTATATTAGTATTGATATTGATATTTCTAGAAGATGGAGTATCAATATCAAAATTGATACAAGTTGACGCTTGTATTATATAACATGTGTTGTTTGTATTACAAATTTTAAAATTGATACTATGAGTCAAACACCTCAAAGTGATTATTAACAATATCAATTTTAAAATTAATAGTGATAGAGATGTCTAATAATGTTACCAAACAGGGCATTAACTAAGTATTAGACACCCATATGATTTTTATTTGATTTCACATATTCTAAACTAAGATTTTAACTAAACACAACATTTAAATAAGTTAAATCATCAAAAATTGGATTTCTACATCATCATGATTTATATTAACTTTCACAATTTAATAATACTAGACACGTCCGAGATATCCACTTGATCTGAACATTAATATTTGCTTAAGTTTAGACAATTTACCGTGACAATAATTGATGCCTCTAAGACGACTTTGGTGAAGCCAAAAAAAGGGGTTGATTTGCTTCCTAAGAAAGGTTAAGTCGAAAAGATGTTGAGAACGATTGAACAGTGAAAATTGAAACCCATAGATGGTTGGGATTGATCGAACAAACAATGCCTCGATGTTGAGAAACCAACATAGATTCGAATGAAGTGCGGCTGAAAGGGGCTGTTGTGGATAGATTGAAACAGGACAATGCCTGATCTAAGATTGAACGACAGACATTGAGATCGAGGGGGGTGAGAAGGGAATCAAAGGTTGACTTCTAAAGCAACCAATCTCTTTCAGATTAGCTCAGAAAGGGGCCTTGGAGGGGTGTCCACTATTTTTTGCAGAATTTGTTGATGTGGACTGAGATTAGCTGATTCATGGATCAGTTGGATTGGCTGAACACTAAGAATCTGAATATAATTGGCCGATCTAGCTGATTTCTACGGGAGTCCAGAAAAATTGGAATCAGGTTCGTTTCCAATTTGATTTTCCCATTAAGAGGGAAAATCGGGTGATCTTCCCATTTCTCCCAATCTCTCTTCGAACCCTCATCCTTAGCACCTAGGGGAGGCTCCCCCTGCTATTTCCCCTTGGCACCCCACCTCTCAGTTAATCGGCCCTCCCCCAATCTAGATCCCCCTCTCCCTTCTACTTTAGGTCTAGAACCTCCCCCTGGCCCCCACCCCTTGCACAGTCGGCATAATTGAGCTCAACCCATCCTCCCCATTCGGGTATGGGACATCTAGGTGCACCCGAGCCCCCCTTGTTTGAAATTCTCAAATCCTCTCATTTCTTTGACATTTTTAAAATTTTACTTAATATGAGTATCACTTTTTATGTTTTATATGAAGGAAAAATGTCGGATAAGGATTACGGTGCCCCTGCACTTTGTGATATTGGATGGAAACATAGTGATTTTTGTTAGATGTTGATAAGAAGAGAGTTAAATGTAAATGGTGTAGGAAAGAAATAAATAGAGATATTTTTTGTCTTAAAAGATACATGGTTGGGATTAGTGAGAATGTTAAGAAAGGTGACAAAGAATCGACAAAGCGGCGAGAAAAAAGGAAATGTTATTTGACTGGAAGAGCATTACAGAGAGAGATACGCATTGGGTAGAGTCAAGTTGCATGATGAGTTGTTTAGACAAAGGCAAAAATTTGATGCCTAAAACCCATAAAAGGTAAAGGATAGGCTCTAGCTGATATTGATGAATATGTTTCAGAGAATGAAGAGAAGGTACAAGCCAGGAGAGTAATACTGACAAGTAAGGCATCAAATCATGAGGATGAAGAGAAAAGAAGGGGAGTGGGAGAATGGGGCAGCTACTAATAGACGTTGGAATGTTTAAGGCACTCATCTTTCACCTCCCTTAAGTAGAGATAGTGAGTTCTGTTGATCAGTTATTTTGATCGACATATATATTTATGTATAGGCAGGAAGACAAAAATCTCAAGACAATAAAGCAGTTAAGGCAACAATAAGGTCTACACAGAAGGTTATTGGACATATTTATAAATGATTTTTGCATGCATGTCGATCTAGACTTAACTTCTTTCATATTTGTCTTAGATGATTTTTCCAGTTGGACATTAATATTTGTCTTATTTCACATTGATATCCATGTCCTAACCCATGTAACCACCATTAATTATTTCAATGCCATGATTAATGCAATTGGTGAGACTAAATTGATATTAAATGTCTCGAGTTCAAATACATCTATGAGGGTGGTTTAAATGCAGAGGTTGATGTGTTGTCCACATGGATAATGAATTTAAGGTGATATAGAAGGAAAGGGGTTGCACTGTCATGTGCGACGAGTTGGCATAAATCATGAAGAGGTTCATGATAAATTTTTTTATTTATTGTTCTGAGGGCACACCATTTTTGAAGAGTATTGATGCATCTAACAAGATTAAAAATGCAGATTAATTGTTTGCACTCATAAATGATGTGGTAAAGAAAATAGGTGATGAGAATATTGTTTAGTTTGTGATTGACAATTAAGATTCATATAAGACTACAAGGAAGAAGTTGATGAATGCCAGAACACATTTTTGGGTTCCTTGTGCAACACATTCTATTGATTTGAGCTCCTTAATGAGTCAAGCTTAGTTGATTACATCTTTCATTTATGGCCATTGTAGATTGCATCACATCATTGTAGACACGCCAAATTGGCTTGATTCGGAGCCCTAGACTCTTATTCCATAGGCGATATCTTTTATCTGACCGTTATCTGATCTGGATTATCTCATGGACATGAGCTAAGGACATTGGAGGAGCCCCTTGTAAATTGAGAATGGACCAATGATTTTCGGAATATTGCCGTAACCTTCAAGCGAGAGCCGCACGTGAACTGTAAAAACACGAAGCCTGCTCGATGACCGACCTTGAATGGTCCATAATTGAAGGCCTCGAGAGTCCCGCATGTGTTCCGTAACATTCAGGGTTTCCGAGAAGTCACTTCGGTAGGCGTCAGTCAATGACGGCTTTCGTTACGGCTTTTCGATCCGCGCCGACACGGCTATCCCGGACCGTGTGTTAGGCCTTTCCGGTCATCACCGGGTCTTTTGGGTCATCCGGGTCGATTCTAGCCAAATATTTTCATCAACCGGAGCCATATGGTCATTTCGGTCAATTTTAGGGTTTCGCGGCTTTTACGGCTTTCGATTCACGTTTACCGGGTTAATAACAAATTTTTCAATGATTTCGGGTTTTCCGGTCGTACCGGACTTGTTCGGTCATCATTTTAAGTCATCCCGAGTTGACCCGAGATTTATCGACGGGAACCGTGCTATTTTGGATCTTCGCCCCGAGTTTCGGCTTTCCGCGAGAGGTAAACCGGTAGAAAGCCCCGTACGAACATCTCGGGAGTCGTGCGGCTGGTTTACCGACTTGAGGAGGTGCGGGTGAAGGTCCTCTTTCCAACGCGACAAACGGGAGCCGAATCGGACATCCGGTTTGCAAGATACGGCTCGCAGAACACGCGCGTAGGAGAGAGAGTGTACCGCGCCCCCGCTTCGATTGAAAGGAAAGGGCGCGCCCTGCGCGCCCTCAACCCGAGGGCGCGCCCTGCGCGCCCTCAAACTGGGGGCGCGCCCTGCGCGCCCCCGGTTCCTTTGAAAGGCGGGGGCGCGGTCAGTTGCTTTAAATCGGAAATTACCCCGATTGAAGACCTTCTAAACCGGGTTTTGGAAGGTTTCCGGGGAGGATTTTCACTTATTTGTACCGCGCCCCCGGTTCGGGGGCGCGTTACGTATGTCAAGTCGATTTTTAGCAATTTCCGGAAGTTTCCGTCGATTTTTGCCAGCCGAGACGCCGAACGCGCCCCCGCCCCCCAAACGGGGGGCGCGCACCGCGCCCCCGGGACCGGGGCGCGCCCCCGCGCGCCCTTGGTTCGAGGCGCGCCCCCGCGCGCCCTCATCTCCTTCGAAACGCGGGGGCGCGGTACATCCGGGGCTTCTAAATTTTGCACCGGCTCTCTTCCCCTATAAATCGAGGGCCATTCTCAACGAACCAAGGTTGAACCCCGGTGCCTAGCTCGTCCCAAGGTCGTCCAAGCTCTTCTCCAAAGCCATCCCGACGTCCAAAGGCGATCCGAAGTCAAGAAACCGATCCCGAGGTGAAGGAGAAGGCTCGATCCGGGTGTTCTTCATCAACCATCTTCATCGACTTCTGGAGAAAATCCGAGGCTTCTTCTGCAAAAGTCTTCAACATACAAATTGTTCCTCTCTTCGTCCTCTTTCGTCCCCAACTGACGGCACTCCATTCCGACTTGCCGTTTGTTCGTGGCGGTTGCTACACTGAGGGCGCGCATCCAGGTTCTGTTTTTTTGATATCCTCCCACTTTCATAATTTTTACTGACTTCTACAGGAGGATTTCGGAGAATTCATAAACATAGGAACTCTTCTTCTATGAGTCCTCCGTCTACTCCAACAAACGGCACTCAATTCCGACATCGGGGTCGTCCGTAACATCCTCTGCACCAAAGTCGCGCCAGAAGGGTACCAAGCTACCCGAACCGGCTGTCTTCAACCAACTCGGCTTCAACTCAAGCCAAATCGTTCTATAAGCTTTCTCAACTCCATTAACTCTGTTTATTTAATGTTTTAAAGCATATTTTAGTTCATTTACATCATTTTTACATAATCAAAAACACAAAAAAAGGGGTTAAGGCTCACCCCGAAGCCGGTGAGCTCAATTCCAATTGCTTCTTTCTTATCTTCTGACTACAGTTACTACACTTCCCATAGTTCTAATTATTTTCTTCACTTGGTTTATTTTTCTAGTTGCACAGGTTGAACAAGCTAGCATTGATTGGAGACTCTTCTTCATCGGCCGGCCGAAGAAGAAGAAGGTTGAACCCATATCCCGATCTCCCACGCTAAGGTACACGGTCAATTCAACTCAACTTCTTAATTTACATCCTATAAATCGGAGCCCGCGGCTCCTGGCGACCACATATTTCATGCTTTAATTTCATCTCCTCCTCACTCTCCTCCCACACGACCCGAACCATCTCCGGTGCTCGAGCGACGCCGTGAGATGAAAGTTCGGGGATCAATGTGAGTGTGGGACCGAGGTGAGGACATTTTACCGCTTTCCGAGTGTTTTCAATTCACTTCCTTTTTTTTTCCCCAATTCCATCCATCTTTCACCTTCTTATCTTGAGGTGCCGATCCGGAACCCGTTTCTGGAGTCGACAGCTTTTTGGCGACCACGGTGGGACAACCAATGTCTTTAACCGTGCTAGCTTGATTTGTTTGTGCAACTAGTTTCATTCTAATTCAATTCTAGTCACTAGATTGTTTGTTTTATTGCGTGATTGCTTGTCTTGTTTGCATATCGCATGCTCTATTTACTTCATTTCATTTCATGTTTTTGCACATTGATTGCTTCTTCTCCTCTTATCCTCCATTTTTACTTTTTCTTTAGCTTTTGCATCGGGTACCGGACTTGCTCCGATCCATAGGGCATTCGAGGCGGGGGCTCTCTCTCCCAACACACCCTCACCCTCCAAACACCTTCTTGGTGGATTCTTACCTCTCTTTTGGGATATTCCTTCCTAGTTGATTTGGTGGTTTCCATCAAGACCTCCATAAGTCCCCATCCGTGGAGTATTCCTCTCCGCACGATTGGGCCGGTTGTACCACTTCCCAAAACCCGAAGAACCCAAGTACCTACTCGTGGTGAATGAGTGATAACCTTAGGTCTTGAAGATTGAAGCAATAGGAACCATACCCGATTTGAGTGAACAATTGCTAACAATCTATCTAATCTAAGGTTTCAACCCAATAATTGTCGAGTAGTCATTTTAAAATCTCGTTTGCATAACTTGCTTGCTCACAACAATTGAAAAGAAAAAAAGAAAAAAAATCTCTTTCAAAACACCTAAAAAAAAAAAATCCCTTTAATTTTTATGTTCAACTTGCTTGCCAAACAACAAAATTGAAACCAAATCAAATCAAACAAACAACCATAACCAAACAAAAAAAACTCTCTTTGCATTTACACCCTTCATTTGCCTTCTTTCAACCATTTTGTAAGGAAATTTGACAGATGCCCACTCTAAGGTCCCAAGACACATCGGGATGTCGGATCATCGCGGCCAAGAGGAGTACGAGATGGGTCACTACGAGCTTCAAGAACCCGTGGTCCAACCAGATGGCCATGTTAATGCCGCGATGGAACCCGAGGTCCAAGATCCCGCTCACCGATCCACTTCACATATTATAGAACAAGCTCTCAAGGATTTATCTCTTCACCTCGATCCCGAGGCCTTCGCAATTGTCCAATATGCCACTAAGGGCAAGATGCCCACCAATCAAGCTCCGATCGAGGGAAATCAAGCCCCTCACCACCCCAACCGGCAATGTGCCCTCGATCATCTCTTCTCCCGGGCAACCTTGCCGTGTCTCTACTCACCCCGTTGTGGGGCATTCACACACCGCACCGGTTCCTCGTTTCCAACCCACCTCTTCCAACCCAATCAAGTAAACACTTTGCTCCCGCGGCTCAGAATCCACCCTCACCTGTGTGTTAATGAACAAAATCGACCGGATGGACGAGCGCTTCGAAGAGACGAGGCACCGCCTCGATTCTAAAGCCATCCCCGAAATCTCTCGTCCCCTCTTTCCCGCTCTATACCTTCCTCCTTCGAGAGATACCGGTCTTCCAACGTTACAACGGGACCGGTAATCCTTTTAACCATCTAAAGAGCTTTCTCTATGACTCCTCATTCTCGGAAAAATGACCGCAAAGCCCTCGCCTTCCTATTCCGTCGGTCATTGGATGGATCCGCCCTAGATCGGTTCTATTCTCTTGATTCCATCGAGGCGGCGGATTTCGACATTGTTAAGACGAAGTTTCTACAGAGGTACAAGGATAGGGTGGGGCCACCGCTCGATAACCGACTTAATTGTCCGAAAAGATGAGGCCGGACGAGGACTTTGCCCGATTTGGCGATCGGTGGAGGGGAATGGCCGAGAGGCTTGTGGATACCATCTCGCAGGGGGAGCAGCGAGGATGCTCATCGGGAACACAACGCCTAACCTTCGCAACCTTCTCGATCACGCACCGTCCAACAACCACGAGCGAACCGCGCGATAGCGCCCGCTACCTCCAAACCCACTTTAAGGATGCATCCACGATCAACCCGTTCGACACCAAGCCCCGTAATACTAGAAAGCCTACACCGGTAGGACCCACCACCGAAGGGGTAGTAAATAACGAGAGCATCAATGCCATGGTAACCGTGGTGGGTACCGTCAAAGCCAATACCGTAACCCACCACCCAATCAACAATACCGCCTACGGCCCTCAACCAGCCTCCTCACCACAAGAACAACTTGCATACAACCGAGCACCACCACAAGAACCCACCTACAACCGGGCGCCCGAACCAAATGCCTACAACCGAGCGCCTCAACAACAACATGTCTACAACCGACCACCACCACCACAACAAGCCTACAACCAAGTGCCACCACCAGCCAACCGACTTAGGAGGGGGGACCCAAGAGAGAATACTACCCTCAACCGCCATTCCCCTCGTCGACATTTTCAATGCATTGATGGCCGAACAGCAGAGCTTCCAAAGGAGAGAGAAGGGTGGCCAGCAAATGTTGACATGTCAAAATAGTGCGCTTACCATGGGTATCCTGGGCACACGGGGGATGTCGGTGTCCAGTTTAAAGATTACATTCACGACCTCAACGAGCAGGCGAGCATTGCCTGGGCGCAGATGGGAGAGTCTATACAAGCCACGAAGGCACGGCGAGAATCAACCTCGGCGACAAGTACAACAAAGCAGCCCGGCCCGGGCATAGTCCAAGATCCGCTACCGGTACACGCACCCGTACAAGCACCGGCACCAAGACCACCAAACCAACGACTCGGCCTCGTCCACTCCGCCATCGAGGAGTCAACCCACCATTCCTGTGGTTGGGTGTCGAGGATCAAATCACCTCCACGCCCGCCATACCGACCCCACCTACAAACCGCACCATACTCTCCATACCGAGAGTTGCCCCTGCCCCACAAACTATCCAAACACCACTACCCTCACCAACCATTAACCCTCCACGACGCTTAATCATTAGACCGCCACCCGTCTCCCAACCAAAGACCCCAACCATCACCCCAACCTAACCCACCAACCACCATTAATCCTCCACGGCGTCTAATCATTAGACCGCCACCAACACCCCGTACATCACCTAATCTACCAATCACCGCCACCCCACGACATCTCATCATTAGACCATCACCACCAACACCCCAACCATCACCCAACATACCGGCCTCCACCAATCCACGACCCCTCATCATCCGATCCTCACCACCCCTACCTACCACGGGCTCCTCAACCTACCAACCAACCCTACCATCACCATCATCACCACTTCCCCCTACCACGCGGCGGCGCGGGTACTTCGTAGCGGGAGGATGTTCCAAAGGGTCTTCCCCTGTGCCGGGATACAACCACAGGAGCAAGCGAAGAGGAGGTAGTGGAAGAACCGTTGCCCGGCACGCATATGATCTATTAAAACATTTGGACAAAATGCCGGCACGAATTTCAATTCTCGGAGCCGATAAAGAGGTCAAAGAATCATCGGGACATCTTGCAACAATACTTGCGGCGGGTCACGGTCACGAGGACCTCCCGCCTGAGAAGATCATTGCTGTCCTGACCCCGAGGAGTGAACATCCGGCACTCACCTTTACACAAGAGGAGTTGGCACGGCCAGAGATCAGAAAGTACGCCTTGCGCGTTGCAGTAGTCATCCGAGGTGTGGAGATCAAATCCTGCTTGATTGACACCGGAGCATCCATAAATGTCATGCCGCCAGAAACATTGCAACTTTGCGGCATCTCCGATGAAGAGATTGAGCCTTCTGCCGTCACGGTGACCGCATATGACAACTCCCGGAAGCCGGCACGAGGGGTGGTTACATTGAAAGTAGGGCTCGGGCCGTGTCTTGTCACCAAGGTTTCGCGTTCTAGAATTAGACCCTACATTCAAAGCTATTTTTGGGACGCCCGTACCTTGAGGCAATAGGAGGCACATTGCCTTGCAAAATCATCGATGTGTACGAAGTTCCCGTACAAGGGCCGAGGTGATCGAAAGTAACCAACATCCCCGTTCGAATGACGTGGATGACCCCTGCTTACGCTACCAATATCGAAATCTGTCCGGCCGTTGGTTTCAACTACGAGCTACACGAGGTCATGGTATTGACGACGCCTCCGGATTCGGTTGCGTTGCGGATGATGAAAGGGATGGGCTATCGACGGGGAAAGGGAGTGGGGAAAGGAGAGGCTGCGGGGGTTGTGCACCCATTGAAGCCGTACGAAGACGAGAGACACGGGCTTGGCTATGAGCCCGGTTCACTCCGCGGATGGTCTCACCGGCGAAAAATGCCATGGGACTCCAAAAATTCTTTATTAAAGGGGAGACCGTGATGATGGCGGGGACGAAGAAGAAGAACAAGTCGAAGAGGAAGAAGGCACCGGAAGCGAAGGGAGGAGGTGGACAACACTTTGAGTTCGTGCTTTAGCTCGGTTGTTCATAGAGGAGGAAGAACCGATCGAGGGCAAGTCCTTCTGCAAGCAACTTGTCCACTCGAACCCGTCTCGAAACAACATCCCGCGTGAACCGTATCCTACGGTCGCGTATTTCAAAATCCTCACTCTCTCCCTCTTGGAATTCACTTGATGGGCTATACGACGATTCCCACTTATGGACGAAATGGCCACACAGAGGCGATCGATGGGCACCGAGAGCCCATTTAAATCTTCTCGCTCCGGCTGGGCTTCTATGCCCATTCAATCCAACAACCTTGGGCCCACATGCCCACCGGTCGGGCCCGCGTGCCCTTTAGATTCATTTTCTGCTTTGGGCCCGCGTGCCCACCATTTGAGCCCGCGTGCCCCTTAGATCTTTTCACCGGCTTTGGGCCTACTGCCCGTTTCTTGTTATCATCGGGCCCGCGAGCCCATTTTTCTCCCATTTTACTTAAGCTTTCGATTTACTTGCTCGAGCCCCGTCGGCTCGTTTCCCTTTTTGTTATTGAAAATACCCAAAATACCCAACGTCCTCTCGCGAGCTCGGTTTTCCATTGAGGAGACGTCGCTACTTGTCTCGGAGGGTGCCACGACCGGGGACCCCTCTTCCTCGACTGTTGATCGTCTGCTCGATCCTTCACCCGTGTTAATACCGCCTTTTCAATTCCGTCTTCTTTAGGAGTAGTTAGGGTAGGAAAGAAGAAAATTCGAGGTAAACGTGTGCCGAGAGAGATATCTCCGACGGAAATAGCTCGAAAAATGCGAGGAATGTGCGAAGGGCGCAAGGTTTTTGGAAAATACTATCCGGCTTGATGAAATCCGATATGAGGATGAATTCAATGTAGATCGTACAGGAGTTTACGAGGTCTTATCGAGAAAAGATCACGATTTCGAGGAAGGAATTGAGGACTTGGGCTGATGCGTATGCATCTGGACTTAAAGGTTTGAAGAACCGTTAGCCACGGTGGATGAACCGGCAAAGAGCGAATCTTGGAACACCGGAAGATCCCCGAAGACGGTCCTCTCTGAAAGTGCGAGCCTCACTCTCGTTGAGGAACGAGAGTTTAATTGAAATCTTGAAAGAATATAAGGACACGTTCGCATGGACATACGAAGACATGCGGGGTTAGACAACTCGTTAGTTGAACATCGTCTAACTTTGAAACACAGGTTACCCCGGTCGAGCAAAAAGTAAGGAGATTCACCACGATCTTTGCCCAAGATGAAAGAAGAGGTCGACAAGAGTTACATCGAAAACGAAGATTCATTAAGGTCGTCCTTTATCCATGATGGGTGGCAAACATAGTCCTGTCGTGAAGAAGGATGGCCGAGTTCGGATCTGTATAGACTTCGGGGACTTGAGCCGAGCGTGTCTAAAGATGACTTTCCTTTACCTCGTATTGACGTCTTGCGGTTGATAACCTGCTATTTGGATTCGAGATGTTGTCATTCGTGGATGGCTATTCTGGATATAATCGGAAATCCGGTTGGCCGAAGAGGACCGAGGAGAAGACCTCGTTCACCACACCTTGGGGAACCTCTTGCTATGTCGTCATGCCCTTTGGAGTGAAGAATCTTTGGTGCTACCTATCGAGAGGGCAATGATGGCTATCTTCCGTGACATGATGCATACCCTTGTAGAGGTGTATGTGGATGACTGGTCGTTAAGTCCAATAGCCGAAAAGATCATCACTGAAGTGTTAAGAAAGGTCTTGCGAAAGGGCTAGGGAATATAAATTGAAGATGAACCCAAAGAAATGCACATTTGGAGTATCCTCGGGAAAAGCTGTTGGGGTTCATAGTGAGGAAAAGGGGTATAGAGATCGACCCGAACAAGGCCAAGGCAATCATTGGTATGCCTCCTCACGAGAAATATGAAAGAACTTCGAGGACTAATCGGGAGGCTACGGTTGTCCGCCGGTTCATCTCGCAACACTCCCGGGGTGTAAACCTTTCTATGAGTTGACCGAAGGCGGGGGCCGAGTTCGAATGGGATTCGAAGTGCCGGGATGCATTCGATGGTTTGAAAAGGTACTGGCTAGTCCCTGTGCTTAGACCACCGGTCTCTGGCAAGCCCTTAGTTTTATATATCTCGGTTTTGGAGAATTCTCTTGGGGCGGTCCTTGCGCGAAGTTGATGAAGAAGGGAAAGAGAGGGCAACTTACTATTTGTCAAAGATCTTTGATCCGTAGCGAAGTATCTTGTAGTGGAGAAGACTGTCGCACTAGTACCGGGTAGTTCGAGAAGCTTAAACACTATTTCTTAGCTCGAGGTCAATCTTATTGCCCGCATCAATCCCATCAAATTCCTTCCGGAGAAAATCGTTCTAATCGATCGGTTGGTCGTTGGCGAGCTTCCTTTCTCGGTTTGATATCACCTATGTCCCCCAGAAGGCGATTAAGGGCTATGCCATTGCCGAACATCTAGCCCATCACCCTATACCCCTCTTTGACCCGGTCCAATCGGAGCTCCCGGATGACGAACTAATGTTGATCCGATCTTCCCACCTTTGGACATTATATTTTGACGGGGCTGCGAATTCACGCGGTAAGGGAATAGGAATCGTCCTTCTATCACCCGAGGGTGTCACCATTCCACGGGCATTTCGGCTTGACTTCCCGGCAACCAACAATATAGTGAATATGAAGCTGTGGTGGGGGTGGAGGCTGCTCATTTCTATGGTGCCACGGAATTGAGGGTGATAGGTGATAGCCAACTAATCCTTCGCCAAGTCCTAACGAAATACCGAACTTCTCATCCAAACCTCGAAACCTTACCCCGAGAACTCACCTCTTGCTACATCGAGCTCTTTTCAAACTAACTTTCGTCCGTGTTCCTCGAGCTCGGAACATCCTTGTCGATGCCCTTGCCTCCTTAGCTTCATCCCTATCGGTCCGCTAGGTAGACGGTGCGGACTATTCATGTCCGTAGAAGGTCGATACCCGGCAATTAAAGATGGGCGATTTACGAAAGTCAAGGAGAGATTTGGCGGGGAAGGAGTATCTAGAGCGAAAGAGGAAGTTTCCTTAATCGAGTTGGAAGAGTTAGATGAGGGTGAGAGGCCTTGGTTTGATGAGATCGCAAGGTATTGTCAAGATGGACATATCCACCCGGATCGAATGCAAAAGAAAAGAAGGCCATCGGAGAGTATCCCGAGAGGTATACCATCCTAGGAGGGGTGCTCTACAAGAGGAGCCTAAGCGGAATTTTATTGAGATGCGTTGATGAAGAAGAGGCGAGGTGACCGTGCTTAAGGAAGCACATTCCGGGGTGCAGTGGGGGCCATGTCAATGCTCGAAGCTCTTGCCAAGAAAATCATCGAGCGGGGGTATTATTGGCCACAGAAGAGGATTGCTCCATCTTTGTCCGGCACTTTGTCCATTCTTGCTAACCTACGCCGAGCAAGATTCATTCTCCGCATCTTCCCTTCATCCTATTCACGCCCTACGGCCCTTCGCCATGTGGGCTTTCGATATCATTGGCCCTCTAAGTGATCTTAACTGCGAAATCCGTTCCCGAAATCGTTCATCCCCGACGGCAGCGAGTACTTCACCAAGTGGGCGAAGAAGCGGAAGCGTTCGTGGAGATCGAGGCATCAACATCTTGTGCTCCTTCATCGAAACGCAACATCATCGCCGGAGTTCGGGATGCCCGGCGACATCGTCACGCGACAACGGACCGCAATTTCTCTCTCAAGATCTGCGTGATCTTTGCAACAGGTACCGCATCGCATTGCATCATTCATCTCCTTATTACCCGCAAGGCAATGGTCAAGCAGAAGCCACCAACAAAACTTTGATTAAAATCATCAAGAAAACATGAAAGTGCAACGAGTTCGCGGGCCGGCCGGATAAGCTTCTAGATGCCCTATGGGCGTATCGTACTTCTGTACGGACCCCCACTGGTCAAAGCCCGTATGCTCTCGCATATGGGATGGAAGCGGTGGTCCCGTGCGAAGTACTCTCTTCCATCACTCCGAGTTCAACTCGATAGGGACATCCCCGTCGATGAGAGGCGAGACTCTCTCCTTGCGCAACTTGAACTCCTAGATGAAAGAAGGTTGGCCGCTTCCGAGCATGCCCGGACTTATCGAACCGATTGAAAAGGTTTTATCGAAAAGAGGGTGGTAGAGAAAAGTTCGAAATCGGTGAGATGGTAGTTAAACGTATATTCGTTAAGCCGGGTGGTCCCCGCTCCAAGTTGCGGCCTAATCGGGAAGGGCCTTTTGTTATAATCGAAAAATATCCAGCAATGCATATATGAGGCAACCAATGCCGATGGAGAAAAATTGAACCATCCACGGAACGGCGTTTACCTCGAAAAAAATATTTTCCTTAGAAAAAGAAAATGGAGAATTTCTAGTATGATATCAAGTCATCGATCTAAGGGTGTTAGGCTAGAAGTCAGGGGTAGACATCACCTTGCACACACAACACCTCCCGATCCGAGAATCTAGATAGCCCAACACTCAAGAGAGGCAAGGCGGAACCCTGGCACGAAGGCGAAAGGAAGCCTTTACCCTATTCTCTTCTATTCGGTCCAAGATAGGTGAAGGGGATAGGAGGATAGTATCGAAAATGCCCGCCGCCTTAGTAGGAGGCCGTCTCAGGGTGCAAAAGGGTGCCAAAAAGATGGGCAATGAACCCCGCGGGTTTAAACGAAATATGGGCACTCGAATGAGTGCCGGAAGAATAGAAAATGAAGAAAAGGCACCAAAAGATGGGCAATGACCCCACAGGTCAAAGAATTGTCTAAATGAGTGCCAAATGTAGAAAAAGACCCGAAGAGGCCGAACCCCGGCAACGATTTGGGCATGAGTAGAGAAACCCTCCTCGACACCCCAAATCCTATCAAAGACTTCCTTTATTATTCTTCCATCTTAAAACCCCTAGGGTATGGTGGTATCCCGAAACTCAGGGGGAATCCAAACCGATCAAGAGAAGAGGGCAAGAAAGATTCTGGGTAAGGAACCTTATTCACACGTGATGTTTATCACTTAAATCTTGATCAACACTCAAAGATCGATGAATGGTGTCAATACTGGCACATTCTCCACAAAAATCCAAAAAAAAACAAATATTTTTCAAAAAATCCAAAAAATGAATATTTTCAAAAATAAAAAAATCAAATATTTTCAAAAATCCAAAAAAAACAAATATTTTCAAAAAAAATTCAAAAAAAATGAATATTTTCAAAAATTCAAAAAAATCAAATATTTTCAAAAATTCAAAAAAAAATTGAGAGTTGAATATTTTCTAAAATGCATCATCTAGCTTGGCATAACCTTGATTTTTGCCTTTGCTAGCATTCATGTTTTTCTTTATGTCTTGCATGTTTCATTTCCGCATTGCATATTTACCTTCATTATCACCCCATTAAGAGGGCTCCTCCCTTTGACCTAAGTCAAAGTTGGCCGTGATAGGCAAAGGGGTGAGTCGTTGTGAAGATCTAATGCTCTTTTATGAAGTGTTTTCAGGGACTTTAAAATAAGAGGAGAAGGTTCTCTCAACGACAGGTAAGTTCTCTTAACTATTTCATTTCGATCAATTAGGTTATTACACCTTGTTAAAAAGGCTCCTCTCTTTGACCTAAGTCAAGGCAGACAACAATAGGCAAAGAGATGAGCCATGGTGAAGATTTAATCCCCTTTTATCAAGTGTTTCAGGATGCTAAGATCAAGAAGGGTGTGACTCTCACCATAGCAGGTAAGCCTTCTTAACCCTTATCTTATTCATTTTCAGTCATTTTTGTTCATACTACCTTGTTAATAAGGCTACCCCCCTTGACATATAACCAACGCAAGACAACAATACGCAAGCGGGTAAGCCATAGAGCGTATCTAACCCCTTTATTAAGTATTTCAGGAAAGAAACGCGAGTCAAGGAGGGGGAAATATCACCAATAGGAATTGCTCACAGAAACGGAGGAATCAACATGGGAAACCCCCATAACTTGCCGACTAGCATATATGTCGCTAGTCGTGTATTATTATCTTATGCATTATTTGTTGAAGACCTTGAGTATGGAGAAGACTTGACCCGAGATCCCCTTCATCAAAATCTACGACGGTCGGGTCATCTCTAATGCTCACGGATAAGCCAAAGTTGTGCTGTGAGGGACGATAGTTCCCGAATGGGTATCTTGACCTCAGACAATCTATATCTTCAACTATTTGTTACACAAGTTTTGTTTTGTTTTCTTGAGCCCAACATGCATCACGTAGTATTAATTGCATTACATTTTGTTTTGTCATTGCATACATCATTTCCTAATCTTCACCTTCTCACCCTCTCGATCATTCTAAATCCCACCGTGTCATTCACCATATTCTCTAGTCCCACCAACATCTCCAATATCCCACCGTGTCTATTAATTCAACCGTGTTCGGTAACCACTTTGTGCCCTGAAATCTTTTCACCACAAAGGCCATTGCAACTTCTTTTGCTACTTATCCCACTGTGGCAGCCATTTCGTCCCGCCAAGGGCCTTCTATTTGATCAGAACTTGCACCGTCATAATCTTCACGGTCTATGCTTAAACATTTGCCTTTCGGAATCTGAGATCATTTTATTCCGAATCAAATCTTGTCTCTTGGAAGACTTAAATAAATCTGAGAGCCTGAATGTGCTCGATTGGTATTCTTTTACTTTTTCAAAACAAATCTCTTTTAAAACTTTAGCCCATCACAAGACAGAACACCGCAAAGATCGGGTTACCGGTGATGATGAACCTACGAACCCATGTTTCGGGGACTCCCCACCGCGTTGGGGGTTGGCTATTCTTCTCTCGCGCCAATGGCACATCTATTACCAATCGAACATGAGGACTTGATGAAATACGGCGGTTAACCAAGAGACTCGAGGAGATTCGTCTCGCCGAACTGCGGGTCGCCGAGCGATGTCTATATCTACACCTTGATGCCACCTTTTCGTCCATCGCCATGTCGCTCCACTACATTCCACTACGATTCATCTCGCTCGCTACGCTTTCTCTACGTTTCACTCCGTTCCGCTACACGCCATTCCCTCGCAAAGCCGACATCAAGGCGAGGCAGCCGTACACGCCAAATTGGCTCGATTCGGGAGCCCTGTACTCTTATTCCATAGGCGATATCTTTTATCCGACCGTTATCCTGATCCGGATTATCTCTACGGACACGAGCTAAGGACATTGGAGGAGCCCTCGTAAATCGAGAAACGGACCAATGATTTCGGAATATCGCCGTAACCTTCAGCCGAGAGCCGCACGCGAATCGTAAAAACACGAAGCTCGCTCGATGACCGACCTTGAATGGTCCATAATTGAAGGCCTCGAGAGTCCCGCATGTGTTCCGTAACATTCTGTGGTTTCCGAGAAGTCACTTCGGTAGGCGTCGGTCAATGACGGCTTTCGTTACGGCTTTTTCGACCAGGCCGACACGGCTATCCCGGACCACGTGTTAGGCCTTTCCGGTCATCACCGGGTCTCTTTGGGTCATCCGGGTCGATTCTAGCCAAATATTTTCATCAACCGGAGCCATATGGTCATTTCGGTCAATTTTAGGGTTTCGCGGCTTTTACGGCTTTCGATTCACGTTTACCGGGTTAATAACAAATTTTTCAATGATTTCGGGTTTTCCGGTCGTACCGGACTTGTTCGGTCATCATTTTAAGTCATCCCGAGTTGACCCGAGATTTATCGACGGGAACCGTGCTATTTCGGATCTTCGCCCCGGGTTTCGGCTTTCCGCGAGAGGTAAACCGGTAGAAAGCCCCGTACGAACATCTCGGGAGTCGTGCGGCTGGTTTACCGACTTGAGGAGGTGCGGGTGAAGGCCCTCTTTCCAACGCGACAAACGGGAGCCGAATCGGACATCCGGTTTGCAAGATACGGCTCGCAGAACACGCGCGTAGGAGAGAGAGTGTACCGGGCCCCCGCTTCGAGTGAAAGGAAAGGGCGCGACCTGCGCGCCCTCAACCCGAGGGCGCGCCCCCGCGCGCCCTCAAACCTGGCGAGCGCGCGCGCCCGGCTCCTTCGAGCGGGGGCGCGGTCGGTTGCTTTAAATCGGAAATTACCCCGATTAGCACCTTCTACAACCGGGTTTTGGAAGGTTTCCGGGGAGGATTTTCACTTATTTGTACGCGCGCCCCCGGTTCGGGGCGCGTTACGTATGTCAAGTCGATTTTTAGCAATTTCCCGGAAGTTTCCGTCGATTTTAGCAGCCGAGACGCCGAACGCGCCCCCGCCCCCTTTGAAATAGGGGGCGCGCGGACCGCGCCCCGAATCGGGGCGCGCCCGCGCGCCTGTGGTTCGAGAGCGCGCCTGCGCGCCCTCATCTCCTTTGAAACGCGGGGGCGCGGTGACATCCATTTCTAAATTTTGCACCGGCTCTCTTCCCCTATAAATCGAGGGCCATTCTCAACGAACCAAGGTTGAACCCCGGTGCCTAGCTCGTCCCAAGGTCGTCCAAGCTCTTCTCCAAAGCCATCCCGACGTCCAAAGGCGATCCGAAGTCAAGAAACCGATCCCGAGGTGAAGGAGAAGGCTCGATCCGGGTGTTCTTCATCAACCATCTTCATCGACTTCTGGAGAAAATCCGAGGCTTCTTCTCGCAAAGTCTTCAACATACAAATTGTTCCTCTCTTCGTCCTCTTTCGTCCCCAACCGACGGCACTCCATTCCGACTTGCCGTTTGTTCGTGGCGGTTGCTGCCACCGAGGGCGCGCATCCGAGTTCGTTTTTTTGATATCCTCCCACTTTCATACTTCATACGACTTGCCAGGAGGATTTCGGAGAATTCATAAACATAGGAACTCTTCTTCTACGAGTCCTCCGTCTACTCCAACAAACGGCACTCAATTCCGACATCGGGGTCGTCCGTAACATCCTCTCGCACCAAAGTCGCGCCGTAAGGGTACCAAGCTACCCGAACCGGCCGTCTTTCAACCAACTCGGCTTCAACTCAAGCCAAATCGTTCTATAAGCTTTCTCAACTCCATTAACTCGTTTATTTAATGTTTTAAAGCATATTTTAGTTCATTTACATCATTTTTACATAATCAAAAACACAAAAAAAGGGGTTAAGGCTCACCCCGAAGCCGGTGAGCTCAATTCCACCGCTTCTTTCTTATCTTCTCGACTACGGTTACTACACTTCCCATAGTTCTAATTATTTTCTTCACTTGGTTTATTTTTCTAGTTGCGGGTTGAACAAGCTAGCATTGATTGGAGACTCTTCTTCATCGGCCGGCCGAAGAAGAAGAAGGTTGAACCCATATCCCGATCTCCCACGCTAAGGTACACGGTCAATTCAACTCAACTTCTTAATTTACATCCTATAAATCGGAGCCCGCGGCTCCTGGCGACCACATATTTCATGCTTTAATTTCATCTCCTCCTCACTCTCCTCCCACATGACCCGAACCATCTCCGGTGCTCGAGCGACGCCGTGAGATGAAAGTTCGGGGATCAATGTGAGTGTGGGACCGAGGTGAGGACATTTTACCGCTTTCCGAGTGTTTTCAATTCACTTCCTTTTTTTTTCCCCAATTCCATCCATCTTTCACCTTCTTATCTTGAGGTGCCGATCCGGAACCCGTTTCTGGAGTCGACAATCATGAGAATGCATACCGTTGGTCATAATCTTATGTGACCTAGTCTAACCAGATTTGTCACGCACTTCATTGCATTGGAGAGTTTGTATAGACATCGGCATTATTTAAAAAGATTCATTTGTGCTCAAGAATATATCATGTACGTGGTTGACCCACATGGTAAAATGGACCAATTTGAGATCTTAGCTACGATGGAGCATTATGTTGTGGACAATCATTTGTCGGAGAGAATTCATTATTACTTGTCTATAATCAATCTTTCAAAAAAGTGTTGATATTGGTGGTATCTAACGATGCGATGGACAAAACAAAGTTGAAAATTAAACAAAAGCCTTCAAAGAGTTATAAAAAATGGTGGAAAATTATAGACAATAGATAAGAGAAGATATTTTACTGCGATATTCACAGAACATGTATTTTGTATGTTTATATTTCATTTAAATCTTGTTGTAATTTTAAAAAATGGTGGATTCCATTGTAGCATGATATTCTTTAAACCCAACGATAAAATATGGCAGACAAGTGTGCAATGATGTAAAGATTATGCAGGGTACATTGTTAATGATACAAGGTTTTGCTAGGACTCAACAAATAGAATAGAAGCGGAACGTGAAATAAGTAAAAACCACTATAAATACATGTTATCGAGTTTTTAGGACTCATTTGTTATTGACTTATTTTTACATCATATGATATTTTAGATGCAATCTTATAAGATGAGAATTGAAGTGTATGAAGATCTAGATTTGAGGTATTCATATTTTTTCTTAAAATGATGTTGATTTGGAATATATGTTTGAAGAAGAGCATTCACTTGTAGCATAGATGGAAGACAAAGATGTTGCACCACCTTCAAAGTTTGACTCGAATGATCATGTATGAACTAAATGTGAACTTGACAGTGTGATGAAGATGAAGAAATGCAAGAAGAAACACACTCTATTAAGGTTTCAACTCTCACCCCACTTCAACTCCAACTTCCCTTGCAACTTCAGGTTTAGGTTCAACTCCTTCTAGTTGGAAGACTTCGCATAAGACAAGTAGATTTGGCCGATTTAAAAATTTGATGAAGGTATGCCAACGTAGTATTGGAGCTAGTATATAAGAAGTGGGTAAGAAACTGAAACTAACTATCAAGCAAAGACTTGTTTGTCTCACAGATATTACTCAAGCACTTTCATCATACGATGTTGAAGAAAAATTTGTTTCTTTAACTCAACTACAAAATATAGGAGGTTTAGATGGAGGTAGAGACGGAGTATCTAATACTAGTGCATGTCTTAGTGGAGTAGTGGTTGGCAATTTGAACCAATGACAACTTTCAAATGGCCGAAGTCAGCATTGGAATCAAATGATATTTTTTGATGTGTAAGCGGCTCAATGTTATCTAGAAGCCCTTGAAGACTTGTAATCATATATTCCACTCACAACTTCAGTGCAGGAAAGTGTTTATAATTTTAGTGAGATTGCCAAATCATTATTTGCATATGGATATGACTAAATCATGATTGACAATTCTCAATAAAGCATCTCGAAAAATCTAGAGAATGGGATGTTCCATGGTCAACTCCATAGATATTAGAGATAGACATGTATATTTTGTTTTGTATATCATTTGTGCCATATATATTTGTTATTGGAATAATCCTTGGTGTTAACTTAACTTATATCGACTTGTCTTTAAATATCTCATAATGACATGAAAGTGTGGCTAAATGTTACTTTTGTATTTTTAACATTTTTGGGGTTTCGTATTTGTTGTGATTTATATCGATTTTCTCTATTTTTCTAGAACAAGAAAAATAACAACTTTTATATTCAGATCAACTCTTGATTAGGAATCCTTTCGAACAATCGGCTAGGATCGTTGATGCAATCCCAATCCCGATCCTAATTGGATCGGGAACCATTGATTAAGATATCAATTCCAATCTTGCGATCCTTGGTGTCCAGGATAAGAGATAGAGCAAAGAGGAGAATGTGCTTACCAAAGGGGGAGAGGGTGGCGCTCGTAGTAGGTGAGGGAGGCGACAGAGGCAACATCCCACAACAATGTAGAAAGTCTGAACAGTGGTGTTGGAGGTTGTGGTGGCATTAGCCAAGGTTTGGGCTAGCCTGTTTCAAGGGTGGAGGGTGGAGGTGCTATCCTGAGAGAGAGAGAGAGAGAGAGAGAGAGAGAGAGAGAGAGAGAGAGAGGAGCGGGGCCTCGGGGGCTTGGTAGCGGTGTTGAGAGTGTTGGCGCTTGGTGCTCAATGGAGGAAAGAAACATAGACACAATAATACAACAACGGCACTACTCTGAGGGTGGTCATGAGTGCTTAAGGGGGCGCCATCGGTAGGGGGAGTAAGGCTGCGCTCCTTTTGCCGAAGAGAGAGTGAGAGAGAAAAAAGGGAGGGAATGCGAGAAAGTGGCATTGGCTGGGTGTTTTGTATGGTGGGGGGTGAGAAATGGGATTAGTTAACATGCTAAGAGTTCTTAACCTACCAAGATTATGCATTTTTAGTTTGATATGGATTAGGGTTACCTAAATATTATTTAACCCCATATCTCTTTTATATGCATATATATTTCCTTTTTTATCATTACTATAGATGAATAAATTGGATTCAAAATCGAAATTGGTGGGCACCGATTCGTATTGAATTGGATTGAATCGGTTGGAATTAACTGATTCTTTAGGAGAAAAATCGATTTAGAATCAATATGAATAAGTCATATTTTAATTTTTTATTGTAAAAAATTTAGAAAAATTACTAAAAATTTCAAAAATAGGAGGGGCCCTAATTTTTTTTAAATAAAAACATTGATTTAACATAGCTTCATATGAATATAATAGATTTTAAGACAAGTTTGTATAGTTTAATGGTAATGGTCATTTCATTAAACAAAGTTACGATACAAATGAAATATTGACATGCAATAAAATGGTATATCTTTCTTTCATCATTATCCGTGGCTTCTACCTTCATCCTCATTCTCTGTATTCTCCTAGATGCTCCATTGAGAGCTATCTATCTTGACTGTCTCGTATCCATATGAAAATAATAAATCCACCATCTGAGAGAAATTAAAGACATTGTCCCAAGGGAATGGAGATGTAGCTGGAATATAAGGGTCAAATTCTTGAGGGGTTTTGGATAATTTGTTGCCACATGCTAATCAAAGAACTCTTGATTTCAGCACCGACTTTTCCTTCTAGAATGTTGTCTCTTCCCCAAGTCATCAGCCCTTGTCCCATTGATGTGTGCACTATTAGAAGATCATTCTTCTCCTTCACCACCTCCACTGCCACCTCCACTTGAACCTTCTACACTTTGCTGTTGAGTTGGGGGAATGAACTCTTCCTTATTGTCGTTTGATGAAGGTGACTAAGTATTGTCAATTGGACTAAAACCTTGTTGAATGAATACCTCAAATCGGGATCTGTGTATACTCCAATCCTTATCCTATAAGATTACATTTGACTATTAGTGATCGAATGTAAAAACATTAGTATAAGGCAAATTTCTCACTTGCTTCTAAGTCAGCTTCACATTATCTTACTAAGTTTTTGAAAGCCTTTGTATTACACTCAAAGTATCCCTTAACACTTTTTGATCATTGCATACTTATGATCCATATTACATTTGGTGATTTAAGAAATATCTTGCATTCATCACATATGACATAAGAACATACATTTATAGATCAAGCTACGATTAAATTATGGCTAACCTTTAATAAGAATTACCTACTACCTGCACATCATGGTGTACTGTCCTGTCCCATTTAGCATCTATTATCTTCTACCACTTCTTGTAACCTTTGCAATGTTTCTTCTTGATTTTCAATTTCGCTTTGTCCATGGCTTCTTAGATGTATCTCATTTGGTTCCTTTCTTCTAAGTCCACTAATCCCAACACAGTTATATATTGCTCAATGATGACAAGTAGTAAACAATTCTCTTCTAAAAATATTTGTCCATAATGAAACGCTCCATCTGTGTAAGGATCTCTAATTGATCCATCCTGTTGTGCATATCAAGTATATATGAAATATAATGTCCTGTTGCAATGAACCAGACCAATGCATGTTTGTGTCGATGCAAGTTTTACAAGACAATGAACTATGTGGCAAATTTTGTCAGCCTATGCCTGATCAGATCGTGTCCCTTTGTATGATGTTTCATTATGTAACGCATACATGTATGTGAAAATAAGTGAGGTGATATGTTGTGCCTGGCTATCAAGTGTAGAAACTGATGCCATTTGCCTATATCCTCTTGTTCATCAACTTCCTACAGTGTTATAGGAGGGTTCGTTGTATGTCACGAATTGGATATTGTTCTTCTTTCCAATCTCTTCTACAATGTCATCCATAAATAAAAAATATAATCAACCTTTTTTATATGACCTGAAGTATCAATGGATTTTAAAAACGTTGTGCCTTATGAATAATACACATGAAACTTTGTATATAACTGTGCACATTATCTTCTTTCAGACTAACTTAAAGTTATGTATCCAGGCCTTAAGTTTCGCTACTTTGTCATTAAGGCTGACAATGTAGATGTATCAGTTGGTTGGGACCTTCAATCCTAGTTTGGTCTCCTCAATTGCATCAATCATGATCTGGAAATTGAGGCTCATTGCGGCATGTGCTACAACAATTACGTTAAGTTAAGATGAGAAAAATTTATTATTGACCCATTAAAGAAATATGTAGAACACATATATGAGCTTTCCAAATTTAGTTTATTACTTGCATGTAGAAATCACTTGCATATATGCTTAGTTACTCGTATTGTAGTGGAAGTGGTTATCTTAATCTTTTAAAGACTTGTCTTATTATCCTCTGCAAGATGTTTTATTGTCTGAACATCTAAGGATCTTTTGTAGGTCGTGACAAAGTAGATCGATGGAACGGATCCTATCTCTCTCTACCTCTCACATACTTAGTAGGTGTGGGTTGTGGACTGTGACCAACAATGTTAGCTCCTTGGCTCCAGAAACTTGTGCCATCTTTCTTCTTTTCTCCTCTTCTCTGTGGTTGTTTGCTAACATGAAATATTCTTCTTAAGTCTTCATCTTCATCAAACTCAGATGTTGTCTTAACCTCATAAGCTTGTCTTTTCCCTTTACCTTTTTGCTAGGCCGGTGTTCTCTTTTTCTCAATAGCTCTTTGTGCAACTCATCTTTTTGTTTAACATGAACCATTCTTTGTGAGGCTCTTCTAGTATGGTAGGCCCTCATAACTTTACAGCTCTTTCTTGGCACCTTGTCACATTTTTTGACATTTTCACCCACACCTCTTATGTGTTGCTTCAAAGTTCAAACAGAATATTCCTCTATTCATCTGTTTATCACACCACCTACATTATATCATTTTATTTTTAAAAATCACCTTATGACTGTGTTGACGGGAAGTATGTGCATCAGTGCCTTATTGCTCCTTGAGTCTTTGGTTTTCAACAATAAAAGTTTAACACAAAAATATTTTCAAGGTCACCGATTAATGGGGCTATTTGGCCCTGACAGTCACTGGGGGTCTAAACAACCCCTTGAGGGGCTGTTCTGGATGGAATCGACCAGACATTGTCATCTCTTAGTTAATGTTTCTGTCTGACAAGGGCATAAGGGAAAGGGGGAGGTAGAAGAGCCCCTTAAGGGGAGGGAAATCACTTGATTTGCCTGGAATTTAGAGAAGGGGGACAGGAATTGCTTGAAGAACATAGGCTTGTGGAGGGATCAAAGTCGAATCGTCGTTGGTTTGTCAGATTTGTCAGTGCCCTAGATGTTTCAGGTGGAAGAAGGGGGTGCGTTTCTGGCTCATATCACCCTTAAACCGATGATATCGGGTCAATATCGGACCTGAATTGGGCCCGAGATTGTTAATAGTCCGGGACTTAAGTTGTCCTAGCGGAATCGGTTGGATCGGCCGATTCAGCACCGACTCAAGAGAATCAGCTAATTCTCTACCGATTCACCGATTCAGACCATTTCCGTCGGAAGTCGTGTCTTGATCTATGCTCTAGGCCAAAATCGGATTAACATTTGCTGACTGATTTAGGAATTGGCTGATTTTGATCCGATTCAACCAATTTAATAATCCATGGTCATTACAGATTTAACCATATTCCTCTTTTGTTAGGGCAGGGAAATTGTAGAAAAATGCTTGCACCATGTTTGCAAGATTGGTTGATCCCAGATTAGGATCGACATAGGTCAATCTAATCCTAGGGGTAAGCCTGATCCAACCTCAGTAATCCACTGGGATCAGGCCAGATAGGGTCCTGATCAGCCTGAATTGACCAATGTGGGGCCAATTATTATGAGGGTGGTGCCCTGTCACTCCAGAGCGGCTGCTCTCGGCGCCTATCCAATGCTGACTTGGGTTTGATCGGACCAGAATTGTTTGATCTTCCATCCTTCCTTATTTTTATGTTTTTTTAGCATAGTCAATTTGGGATCAGTTTGTCTTCCTTTGTATTGGCCAATCCCCATCCAGTCGACCTGACTGATCCAACCCTGATTGGGGTTAGATTGGACTAGAATCAGCTGAATTGGTATCTTAGAGCTCATTCATGCCAGAAGTTCTTACTGGGATCGAACTTTCCCATCCTTGATTCGATTGTTAGGTGCCAATCCCGACGTGGGTTGGGCAATTTTGCAATCCATTATATTAATAGAAAATCGAGATTTAACAATTTCTTTGTGATGACTGTCAGTGATCCAAGTTTTCTTTTATCTGGACTTAAGACTGGCATTGCACAAGTAAACTTAAACTTCGGTGGAGTTGGATATATGACTTCCATGTGTAAGAATGGAATTTTTCATAATGGTTGTGCTGTCAAAATTGAAGAATCTTGTGAAATCTTGAGCAGTGTGTTTTGACATTTTTAAAGGAACAATAATATAGCAAATTGTTTCTTTTCTTAGTAGATCTATAAAAGAACTGATGGTCTGGAGTTTGATATTTTGATGCTGAACTTTCTTAAATGCATCTGAGACTGTTGACCTGTATAACTATGGGTTTCAGGCACTTTTAAGTGCTTAATATTTTTTGCTGTTTCTTGTTTACCGGCTTCCTGATCTCTAGTATCTGAAATAGGATAATCTAGTTTTATGATGTCATCTTGACATGCATTTTTTTGATTTTACATGGAACAATGTGATCTAGATTATAATTCCTGCTAGTTTATTTAATTGTGGGCTTCTACTTAAGAAATAACCATTTATGATAAAAGTGTGTTGAAACTGATACTATATTTATTTCAGCTACCTGAAGGAAATATTGTCTTGGGTTGTGGGCCTCTGTTCATCCTGGAGGTAATTTTCTTTGCTTTCTACTTTTGAATCTGTATACATTGTTCTCGAACTGTTCACTATTTGCGTATAGAGTTGCTGCAATATCTTTGTGGGGAAACTGCAAGTTTTTTTTCTAAAAATGGATATCATATCATGGTGATAAAAGAAAGGTACGGTTACTTGTGTTCAAGAATCTCCCTTCAATAGTAAAGGTCCTTTCTGCTGCTGTAAGGGCAGAGTTTACTTGTCTGTTCTCTTTTTTCTCATTGACAACAAAATGATTGCATTTAAGATGTCTGAGACTCTTAAGATCCAGGTATTTCTATCTTTTCCATTTCCCAATAGTCCATATAGTAGCATGAAGGATAAGGATAGTAAAGCCCATTTTGCATTTTTCTAGTCTGCAAACAACTGCTACCAAACGCCTTATTCTTTTCGTGCAGGAAGAATTTGACTTTAATCTATCTTTGTGTGGTTACTAGTGGAGGTTTTTCTACTCAAGTGGCTCTTTATATTTCTGACAGGCAGATGAATATGATGGTTGTTTTCTTCAGTTATCACCTTATGCCGTCGTTATAACCAATGTGGAATGGGAACACGTTGATTTCTTTCACGATGAGGTCAGCAGGCCTTGATTTTCCTTGTGTCATCAGTTCATCAGTCATCTTTATATTGTATCTGATTTCTGGTTAAATAATTGTTGTTTGATTTAGGAGGCTGTAAGAGGCACATACAGGAGATTCCTTCTCCAGATGAGGGGTGGTGGCAATCTCATTCTATGTGGGGACAGGTGTTGCTTTAGGGTCTACATTTGTATGTCATCTTCTTCTAAATACTCCTGATTGGTTGACTCATGATTAACAAATAAAAGTAGTAGATTGTTTAAGCAAGTGGAAACAATGTGGAGCAACACAAGAGTTTAATAGCAATAACTATCATACACAAAAAAAGGCATATACATCAATAAAAATAATGAATATAATAGAGGAATCATGCAATAAAAGGATAAATAACATAAAACAAACAACATAATAATTAAGACTAGGAAAAGAAGGGCAGAAAGGGAAAAGAAAAAATGTGTTTATGCGAATCAAATGAACAAGAAAGAAAAGAAATCAAAGAATGAAAAGAAGAAACCAACATATCACAAAAGATACAAGGATTGTTCCAAGGAGGTTATCTCATTCAGCTTAAAGCCCTCTTAAGAATTGCTGCTCAACCAAGGGTTGAAGTCATCAGCAGTTACCAACTATGCATTGTGGTCTACGGAAGGGACGAATCTTGATATCCCCATGTGTGTGATCTTGCTCATCAACAAGCTGATCATACAACCAAGGGCCAAATCTTTGAGCTCCGGTCTGTCAAATGATTAAAAAATTGACATTGGCAGTTGTTGGTGTGCACTTTTTTTTAAAAAAAGGAGGAGGACAAATGGGCAGGCCTAGGAGCTGGCCGGACAGCCCACAATTCAGCCAAATTGGGCCCAATCAGGGGTCCACGGATGTCCAATCAGCAGCCCATCATCTCACCTAAAAATTGAGCCAATCCCATCCTAAAACCAGGCCCTGCGCAGCCCACAGCAGAGCATGGGCCGCAGCCTCCAGCTGGCCCAATTGGCCCATGTAAACAGGCCCATGCGCAGCCCATCTCCAAGGCCCACCTGCAGCCTAGTGTGAGCAGACCTCACTGGCCCACCTGCCACCTCAGCACCCACCTGCGCACCACCTGTCACCCCAGCCCCCAGCCGCCCCATGCAGCCAATTCAGCCCTGCATGGGGGGGGGGGGAAGCTGCGCACCACCTCCATCCTGCTGCCACCTGTCACCCCAGCCCCCAGCCGCCCCATGCAGCCAATCCAGCCCTGCATGGGGGGGAGAAAAAAGTTGCGCACCACCTCCATCCTGTTGCCACCTGTCACCCCAGCCCCCAGCCGCCCCATGCAGCCAATCCAGCCCTGCATGGGGGGGAGAAAAGGCTGGGCACCACCTGCCACCTGCGCACCAACCCAGGCCCATGTGCAGCCCTCCTGCTGACCCTTCACCTCCCCTCCAACCTCTATAAAAAGAGGGGTGCACACCAGCATTTGGGGAGGTTTTTCTGGACGCCGACAGGTTGCTGCTTGGCTGCTGCTGCCTGCGACAAGGAGAAGAAGAAGAGAGGAGGAGGGAGCTTGGCGCACCAACAGGCTACCACACCTGCTCTCCAGCCTCTGCCAGCGGCCAGAAGAAGACAACTGCTGCTCCTTTGTGCACCTGCTGCAGGTCCTTGCCCGCGGCCAGGAGGAAGGAGAAGAAGAAGAGAGGAAGAGGATAAGGTAAGAAGGGATAGTTGGCTTCCACGTAGCCCCTTAGGGGGCCTTCTTTCTGGCAGTTTACCTGGTCTTCCCTGCCCCTATCCGTCTTCAAAAAAATGCCCTCTTCCAGTCCATTCGAACCCCCCTAGATTGGACTGCAATCCCCTTGGCCGGAGCAAAAAAAAACCCAGTCCCCTTGTGACCTGGCCCCAGCTCCGATCAAGCCCAAAAGAGCCCCATTTCGGCCCATTTCCAGACCTACCATCAGGCCCATAACCGCCCACCTGCAGGCCCAGGTTAAGCCCATATCCGGTTCCTATCTGACCTGATTTAAACCACCTGCAGGTACCCCCAATCCAGGCCTATGGATAGCCCCTGTCCGGCCCACCTGCTGGCCCCTTCTACACAGGCCCAGTCCGAGCCCACATATCAGGCCCAAAATCTGGCCCTTGCCCAGTCCAATTCAGGATCTGTTCAGCCCATTTAGCAGACCCCCTGCAGGTCCACTTTCGGTCCAGCCAAATGCCCTTGCGCAAACCCGTCTCGGTCCTCCTGCAGCCACCCATCTCACCCCATGCGCGGCCCATGTCCAGGCCCCCAAACAGCCCGAACAGCCCCTGCTGCAGGTCTCCAAACCAGACCCCAAACAGGTCCGCATACAGCCCATATCAGCCCCTGCTGCAGGTCTCCAAACCAGACCCCAAACAGGTCCGCATACAGCCCATATCAGCCCCTGCTGCAGGTCTCCAAACCAGACCCCAAACAGGTCCGCATACAGCCCATATCAGGCCCCCAGCCGGTCTCCAAACCAGACCCCAAACAGGCCATCCAATAGCCCACATCCGGACCCCCAAAACCGCTCACAAACAGCCCCTTTGTGGCACCTATTAGAGCCCTAGGTGAGGGTGGATGACCCGGGGATTCTTGGAAACCGTCCGACGGGCCAAGTCTACCCCGGGCGGACCCTCATTTCTCCTACTCAAAACGGCCCCTTTGTGGCTAACCTTGCTATCTATTTTGGTTCCTTTTGGAGCACCTTCAAATGCCCCTGTTCCATTGCCCCTTGAGCAAGCCAAAACAGGTTTGAAGTTGCCCCTTTGAGCAATCCCAAAACAGGTCATTCTCAGCCTCCTCCGCCCACAATCCATGCCGCTGCAGCAGGGGAGAAAACTCCCAAAACAGGTTCTGCAGAGGTGAAGTGAAGCAGTGGACACCAGTTTGAAGGTGGGCCGACTTGAAGGTGACGGCCCGGCACCCCTTAGAAACCGTCCGACGGGCCAAGGGCATAGCCGGGTGGCCTTCCAAGTCGGTCCTACCTAGCAGCTCCAGCAGTGCAGCAGCTTCTCAACAGGCCCATCCGGCCCAAAGACAGTCCAAGATAGGCCCGGCGGGCCTATGAAGGTGAAGGCCGGCTCGGAACGCCGATGGAATTGAACCGGCCTCCATGGCCTATGTTTCAAAAATGAACAAAATAAAAATTCAGAATGCGAAAGCTACACTAAATTAAGGAGATCTACCCTTCGCGGAGACTCCAACCTTGGACGACTCCCCCCGGGTCCGCCCCGGAATGTCGATCCGGACGGTGGCGCGGGCCTGCTCCCGTAGCCAGCGGTTCCTTCCCCCAATATGGCTAAGCTAAGGCTGGCTATTTTGGATGGGTAAATTTTCACTAAGTTGGAAAAATAGCCGGCATGCTGTCGTAATGCCAAATTTTTCCAAAGTAGTGGAGATAAACCTATATTGGGGGAAGGAACAATCACATTGTACACCGATGTACTTCACCCCACCTTTCAATGAAATGAAACTCCGATGTTCATATTGATGCATGAAATCGGGCATCCAAAGTGACCCGATGGGTCGGAGGCGATGCAAACCGCCAAACTAAAATAAAACCATTTCAAAATCAATCTTCAAATTCAAACATAAAATTAAAACAGAAAACTAAATCTTAAATTTCAAACAGAAAATTTAAAACAGAAAATTAAACTTGAAAGTCAAAACAGAAATCAGAATTTAAAGAAATATGAAAGCAAACTCGAAACTCATCCCGGTTCAACAAGCAACCGATCTTCAACAAGATTGAACCGGTTTTAAAACAAACCAAACCGAAATCAGATTACAAACAAAAATCCGCTAAAACAAAATCAGATTTCAACTAAATCTGTCAACATAAAAAAGAAATCAGATAACCTGCCAAAAATCAGATTTTGAACCGTACTGAACATCAAAAATCAGGTTTTCAATAAAAATCTGTCAATAAAAAAAACAGGTTCCAATTAAATCTGCAACCAAAAAAATCCAGATTTGAACAATCAACCAAAACAGATTCTAGCCGACTTCAAAAATCTGGTTTTAGCAATTTGAAAATTAATTTAAAATCCACCGAACCTTGTTCAAATAAATGACATAAATCAACCTTTTTCAAAAGAAACCAATCAAACAACTTCAAACACCCAAAATGGATCAAAATCAACTCAAAAACCAGAAAATTCAAAAATCAGAAAAATCAAAATCAACCAAATAAAAGATCTAAACATGCTTAAAACTTTAAGCAAATCAAAACTAAACCAAAATAACAAAACCAAATCAATCAAACAAATTGATTTAACTCAAACCTTCAAGCCGACTTTCAAGTCGATCCTAAAATCAACCAACAAACAAATAAAATCAACCCGAACAAATCGGTTTGCATCTCATCGGACCCAGAAGGCCGCTGCCCTTTTGAGTTCTTTACTTTTTGTGGATGTATGTCTTCTACTTTCTTGGATTGCTATGACGCTTAATCAAGGGTTTTCGAGTAATCTCGATGTAATTAACGTCGGATCTTCGCACCATCCGACGGGGAGAGGTCAAATCAATTTTTTTAAAGAACCTAACAACCTCAACATATAATTTTGACCATAGTTAGTACTTTTATGGAATACCATCTATTTTCCTAAGAAGTCAATGCTAAGGTCTAATCAAATCAAATCCAAATTCAAAAGGAAAATGAATTTCCAAAACAAAAGATATGAAATCTTTGAATCTGAGGTTACATCAGCAGTTAAAGGCCATGGAAATGATTTATGCTTTCTATCTGAAGGTCATGAAACATAATGGAGGCCACTTTTTGTAGAAATGTCCTTTACTGATTTCTGGGAACTTGTGAAGTCTTTTATCTTTTCTTATGCAATGATAGTCCAAATTGTCTTAAGAATGAACTATGAAACTGCTGTTCCTTCTGAAATATGGCATAGAATGCACTATAACTACTACTTGAAATATCATTTTACTGTTGATTATTTGAATTTAACTTTTTGGATGTGGATACCTGCTTGAAATATGGGTGACTTGTTGTAAACAAAGTGATACATGATTCAGTGCAGGAGCACGTGCATTGCTGGGCAATACTATGCAGAGACTCTTGTGGGATGGTGATGATTATATTCACAGTTCTGACTTTGGTGCTCCATCTTTCGACATAATAACCTATGGAACATCCTCATTGAATGACTGGTGTGCTTCATCTATTAGGTTAAATGCATACGGTGGTGAAACCTATATGCTGGTAAGTTTTTTAGTATCCTGGATGTATTTGATTTGTGGGAAACAAACTGTTTGCTTCTGTAAGATATTCTATCTATTTTACCATCATTTTGTAATAGCGAAAGAGTCCACTGCCAGTTTTGTGACTTGGACTGCAGTTTTAACTCGATTATAGTTCTTCAGAATCTCCATCTTGAACTACATTTTGTCTTTAACAAAAATTGTTTGATGACTTGAGTAGTTTGGGAAACATTTGGTCTACCATTTTTTACATTGATCCGGACCACCTTTCATGGTGGATGTGACATCCTTCATTTTAAGCTATTGGAGTTCTCCATTATAATAACTTAGGAAACTTGGGCAATAGGGTTCAACTTGAAAGATTCTTGGTATTGCTGGTAACCACCTGAGATATATTCAACTTGAGCCTTAGTCCCAAATTAATTGGGGTCGATCATTCTCTTTCTTCACTCAAGTTAATTTTGATTTACTTTTTCAGAGATATTTAATTCATCCAAATCATATTGATTTACTCTCCTCCAAGTTAACCTAGATTTATAATGTTCTTTTTTTGTTTATGTTATGTTAATATTTTCTACTTTTTTAATTGAAGCCTCTTTATGTCTATGTAATATGCCCAAATCATCTCAATCTCCCTTCATTTGTATACACTTGTCGCTACTCCTTTATTTTCTCTAATATATGCATTTCTTATTCTATCTAATCTTGTATGACCACTTATCCATCTTAACATTCTCATTTCAACAACACTTACTTTAGAAGTATGGTTTTCTTTTGTTGTCCAACATCACTACCATACAACATTGCATATCTTATACTTGTGTGATGAAAGTTTTCTTTCAACTTTTGTAGAATCTTGCAATCACATAGAATCCCTGTAACCAATCTCCACTTTATCCAACATGCCTCAATCATATGATTAACATTTTTATCACATTCTCTATCTTTATGAATAATTGACTCGAGATACTTGAACTGAGTTATTTGAGATAATATTACCCTATCCAAATTAACACCATCACCCACTTCTCTTTGATTTTATTTAAATTTACAGTGCATTTTTTTTGTTCTATTTATCTTGAAATCCTTAGTCTTTTAAGTGTTTTTTCATGGTTCAAATTTCCTATTCTTTTCTTTTTGTGTCTTACCTATCAATACGATATCGCCTACAAATATTATATACCAAGATATATTGTTTTATATAGTCTTCGTTAATTCATCAATAACTAAGGCAAAAAGATAAGGACTTATTACAAACTTTTGATATAAGTCATTTGAAATAGGAAATCTCTTGAATCTACTTCAATTGAGTATACCTTAGTGGCTTGTTGAAACCTCGTTTTATCTCTCTCTTTTTAAAAGAAAAAGAGATTTATTTTGGGATTAGAATTCTTTTTTGAAATTCTTTTCCCTCTTTTGGACTAGCATTGACTACTATGAAAATATGTGGTATTCATAGGAGTATTAGCTAATTTGGTGTGATATTATTTTATAGCAACACTGATGGTTTCATAGATTTGCTAAGTGTCGATATGGGTATCACCCACCACTTAGATGATTCGAACCACGAATTTGATTTGTGAGGTTTTCTGAGTTCTTTGAAAATAAAATTTGATCTTTCTCCACTGGACTTGCGATATTCCGGTGTTAGTTACATCGAGCAAATACTCGAATACCCTTGATTGACCGTCACAACAACATATTAAACGGAAGTCATTCATCCACATAAACACAAAACGGCAAGACATATCCCCATGGTCTTATGAGATGGAATTTGGTAGAACTTAATCAAACTTTTTAGTCTGGGTTCATTGATCTTCTTCTTTTTTTATTTAGTTTAAAATTTAATTTGATTTGTTTATATTTTTGGTCATTTGTTGACTTAGACAATTTTGAGTTGATCTCTTTTTTAATTTGTTTATAGGAATTAATTTCTATTTTTTGGTGTGTTTGTTAGCACTTTTGTTTGATTTAAGCGAATTTCTTATTATTATTAAGATTTATTCTTAATAATATTGACCACTTTGATTTTTCATGGTTGATTTTAATCTAACATAACTTGTTTTTGTAGTCATTGGTTGACATTTTTATGTATTATTTAATAAAATAATTTTGGTTGGATTATGTTAACATTTTATTAACATTTTGATCATTTATTTGATTTAGATTTTTATTATGCATACTTATTTATTTAAGTATCATTATTCATTTGGGTTGATTTAATTTTTATGGTTAAGTTAGATTCAAACTTAACATGTTTTGTAACTAGTTGTGGTCATTTTTTATGTATGATTTTATGGCATAGATGTAATTTGATTATGATGGCATTTTTGTTAATAAATAAGTCATGATTTGATTTTTATTTAATCAAATTTGATTATTTGATTAAGTTTAAAAAAATTATTTAAATGACTTATTTAATTTTTATCTTTCAATTTAAAGTTTATGGGGATTCGATGTCATTTTTTGAAGTAACATAACACATCAGTCGAACTTGATTTTTATTTCATGTCGATCTAAGTACATAGAAGTACAACAAATGAGGGGCATTTAAGCCTTTCTCAATACATCTTAAAGTTATTCGGTTTAGCCAGCATTACGGCTTTACCGATTTGGGTTTTCTTTTAGAATTCCCATTCTGTTTGACCGGCATTTTGGCTTTACCGATTTAGGTTTTCTTTTAGAATTCCCATTCGGTTTGACCGGCATTTCAGTTTTACCGACTTGGATTTTCATTTAGAATTCCTGTTCGATTTGATTGGCATTTCGACTTTACTAACTTGGGTTTTCATTTAGAATTCCCGTTCGATTTGACCGGTATTTTAGCTTTACCGATTTGGATTTTCTATTTGAATTCCTGTTCAGTTTAACCGGCACTTCGGCTTTACTGATTTGGGTTTTCTATTTGAATTCCCGTTCAGTTTGACCGACATTTCGACTTTACTTATTTGGGTTTTCTATTTCTATCCAAAATAACAAGTTATTTTTGGCCCATTTTAATGGAAAGGTAGCACAAAACCATTTAATTTCGGCAGCATTTTAGCTAGACCGAAGTTGAGTTTGCTTTTTTTTCTATCCAAAATAGTTGACTATTTTAAGCCCCTTTTTATGGAAAGGCAGCGCAAAACCAAGGTATTTCTTACATTCTTTTTGGCAAGATGTGAGAAGTCAGAGCTTCTCTTTCTTCCCACTCTCTCTTTCTCACAATGGCCAACCTTTTTGTACGTACAACATGTCAAGCCTTTTTATAGAGGATTTTGGGGTATTTTGGTCCTAAAACTCACCCAACTAAGTCCATTTTCGTGAGAGTGGGGGGTGACTAAAATGGGGTGAAGTTACCTCTTTTTTTTCCATTTTTTCTGAATTTTTTGTGGCGTTGTTTGACCAAAGTCAAACTGGGGGGGGGGGGGGTAAGCCCACCCCCCGGCGACATCTTTGACCGGGTCTCTGCCAACCGCAGCCCACACATGGGCGCGCGTGGGCCACGACCGCCCGCTCGGGCGGTCGATTTCCTTTCACCATTTCCTTTTTTTCAAATACCCCCCCGATCAATTGGGAAGGGCCGGTTTGACTGGGGTCGCGTGCAGTTGTCGCTGTTGTGTGCTCGTGCGGTGCACCGGCCCGCGCGGTCGGTCGCACTCATGCACCTAGGTGGCCCGTGCGGCCTTCCCCCTCTCACTTTGATGCTCTCTCTTCGGTTGTTTCTCCTGATGGCACTGCACGCGGAGGAAGAAAAGGGGGCTCAACTGGGTTCCACAATGACAGTGGCAGTAGGTCCAGGCTCCGGCAACAGTGATGGTGGAAGATGGTGATTGCGGCGTCATCCCCTTCTTTCCCTCCTTGCCTCCTCCTCAACGTGAGCGCGCAAGGGTTTCGGGCGATAGGACTTCATGGTGGGGTTTCTTTTTGGTGGTGACAAGAGTGGCAACGGGAGCCCAGCTCCTCCCCTGGCCCTTCTTCTCCCTCTTTTCTGCCTGATGGCTCCGTACGTAGAAACTTGCTGGCGACGGGTTCGTCTGGCAACGTTTTTTTTCTTCTGACGAACTTCGGCGAGGGCTTCCGGTGATTGTGTCAGTGGGAGACAGCGACAGCCTCGTCCGGTCCTTCTCCTTCTTTTCTTCTCCCGATGGGGACAAGGCTTCGCAGCGAGGTCCTTTCTTGTTGGTGCCAATGTGCACATAGGAACTTGGCCGCTCCTCTTTTTTTGGCGACGACGGCGATAGCGGTGATGGTGCCGGATGCAGAACTTGTCCCGGCAACCTGTGACGACATCGGTCAGGGGAGCAGATCGACGACAGTGGTCTCCTGCTGTCGTGTGGTGCTCCGTACATTTGTTCTGTCTTGACGGACAATCTCAACAACAGTGCGACGACGTCGAAAAGGGTGACAACATCTTCTTTTTTATTTTATTTCTATTGTATTCAATGGTCGATTTTTTCGACCACAATCTGGACGAGTTTCGAGGGGTTTATGCCCTCAGATTTAATCCGGCATGTTGTACGAACACTTTTGTAAGGGAATACATATATTCACGTTGAGTTGTTTCAAAAAATGTGTTGCTTGTCGATTTATTTCTTATTAAAATAACTAGTTCAACATGGCTACTTCATCGTATGTCTTTTATCACTTTTGTATACTCAACAGGCACCATGTTTCATTCCAACACCCATCACAAAACCTTTCTTTGTACTCTATCATTAAGTCTTTTCAAAGTCAATAAACACCATATGTAAATCTTTATTCATATCTCTGTATTTTTTTTGTCAAACATCTAATAAGAAAAATAACTTCAATTGTAGATCTGTCAAACGTAAATCCAAATTAGTTACTTTTTCCATGATTTCATGTATGATTTATGAGTTTGATCCCTGTATGATTTACACAATCTTGTATATCTCTTTTTCTTAATTGATACTCTTTCTACATTCATTCGGCATTCTTTTCGATGAAAATTTTGTTAAAAAGTAGAGTTAGCCATTCCATTCCTTAATCTTTCAAACATTTTCACCTTTCAATAGGAATATTATTTGGACCACATGCCTTGTTTGCATCATCTTCAATGCCTGTAACATTTGAAAATTGGGTTATATTAATATAATTCAAGTAAAACATTGTCACATTCTCTATGTCATCTATAATTTTAGCAAACTTTTAACTAAAAAGAACATCAAAATGGTTTTTTCATCGTTCTTTGATATCATCATATTTGATCAAAGCTTTTTCTTCATTATTTTTGATGTATTAGTCTTGGTTAAGATCTGGAGACATTCTCTCTCATCTTTGCTAATTTATAAATATTTTTTTTGGAAAATTTCAATTCTAGGTTTCTCATACATAAGTTTAAAAACGTCGTCTCTTACTTGCCTAATAGTCTTTTTTGTTTACTTTTTCACTATCTTGTACTATTTATAAACTTTGTTGTTATCACACTTATGCAATCTTTTGTTCCAATCTCTCTTACTCATTGTCACCTTTTACTTTTTTTCATTCCACCACCAAGTCTTGTTTTTAGGTGGATCTTGTCCTTTACACTCTATAAGTATCTTTTTTAGCTATCTCTCTAATTTTTATAGCCATACTCACCAATATAGCATTGACGTCTATGTTTGACTTTCAATTATATATCTTAAGTAGTTCATTCTTAATGTTTGTTGTTAACTCTCACCATTTTGTATTAGAAGAAAATTTCTTTTTAAATGTGCTTGTTTGTTTTTAACCTTAACATCTATAATCACTAACCTACGTTGGCTTGTTCAAGTTTCATCTGAAATTACTTTACTATCCAAATAACATTTTTAGACTTTCTTGTGAGAATAAAGCCGATTTGACGTTTATTTTTTTACTTTTAAATGTTATTAAATGATATTTTTTTAATAAAATGAGTATTTGTCAGAAAAAGATTATAAGCCATAGCAAAATCGAAAATATTTTTTCTTCCTTATTTATAATTTCATATACAAAAAATTTGTGAACTTTTCTTATTCGTGGCATTTATTTCTATCATATCCATTGAGATTTTCTTTAGTAAATATATTTTATTCAATTGGTATACTGTGCACAAAATCATCTATATCCTTTCAAAATTTTTTAACCTCGCTGCTTAATCTAATTTGTTGAGCATACACATTAACCATATTAATTACCTCTTTTTCTATAATCATTTTTATCATAATAATTTTATCTCTTTCTTTTTTTATTGAATTATTGTATCTTTTAATGTTTTATCAACAATGATATGTCTTATTTTTATTTCTCTCCTTTTTATATACCATAGTTTATAGTCTCTATTTTCTACTTCTTTACATTTCTTTCTTATCCACTTGATTTTTTGGATATACAATATTAAATTTTTTTGTCCTATCAAGAAGTTTTAGATGTTTTCTTATAAGGAAATCAATATTCCAAGTCCTTATTCTTATCATTCTTTCAATATTTTCTTTTTAAAATTTTTTTATATAATAATATTTTTGCTTTTGAGTTTGTTTTATAACTTGTATCTTGTTCTCCACTATGGACTAACTTTTTTACCCACATATGTTACTGATATGGGAACCGTTGCTCATTTAACACCACATTAGTGCGCTTATGTGGTATGTTACATGCACGGAAACACCATCTCCCTTGTCGTATTTTTTTGCCACACCCAAACTCTAGTGTAATACTTCGTTAGGTGAGTACACATTAACATTTATATCTTTTGAATCCGTATCATGAGATGCTACTTTGTTTTATGTTAGTTGTCACTTACTACTATCTTCTTCCTTTCTCATCTAAGCTTGAACCGGCTATGGTGAAGTTAACCACCTGGCATATACAAAAACAAATATAACAACATGTGTAACCTTGTGCTGACTCTATGGTACAAAATTTTGTTCCATAAAGGTAATACTAACAATCATTTGTGCCATAAAGTAACTGGACTAGTATTTGTTACCAAATATGATGTCCAATGTCTCTAGCAAAGTAAATTCCTCCATAAAGTTTAATAATATCATTTAATTGTCTTTAATCATTCTTTATTACCTCAAATCAAAATCTAAGCATATTTTTAATAGATTTAAGTTAGTTTAATTCTTGAGAAATCTATTGGGGAAACCATGAATTTTCAAAATATATCAAAACTATACGGATAATTATATGTTCTTACTCTAGACATTTGTTTTATATTTGAGAATTGTGAGATAATTTTATGAGTTCTTGAATTTTAAGGTCAAACCTCTTCCACTAAATTCAGATGAATTTGGTAATAATCACATTGAGCGGTGAACTCAATGGCTCTTGATTAAGCGCCATGGTAATTCATTGTATAAAATGATTACTTTGAATCCAACACTCATAATGATGTGAGGGAATGCTTTTTTATTTTTCTACGTTTCTTAATTTAATTTTTGTATGCGTTATTTTGTGCATGAGTTTTATAAACTTGTTTATATTTAATGTCATTTTTATTATTTTTTGTTTTATTTGCTTAGTTGTCAAGGTGACAAGGCAACCAAATGCTCCTTAACGCTTAAGCAGCAGGGCACCACCTAAAACATCGCTTGACATGTAGGGTCACGTGACCCAAGATAATGAATCCTATATAAACTATCATCATGAATGTTAACAATTAACACTCAGCACAGCATAATATTCATTGCATTTGCTTCAAAATGCTTAAGCAGTTGGGTCATACGATACAAGATAATGAATCCTATATAGATTATCATTATAAATGTTTAGCGGTTAACACAACATAAAATTTATTGAATTGGATCCAAGTATGTGAAGAAGAAACACTAATTTTTGTACTTAACCTAGAAATGGTTCACAACAATAATTTTCTAGAATATACAATACACAAACTACGTAAATGTGTGTATGTGTTTTGGGCGGGGGGGGGGAGTATGTTAAGATAGGAAGAGAGAGAGAGAGAAGACAGACAGTTTAAATAAGATAGCTGGTGTTGTCATTTGTTGGTAGTGGTTCGGCAATAGTTTAGCACTGTGCCAAAGTGGCATCTTGGAGGCGGTTTGGCCCTTAAGCTGATGATTTGGCACTTTTGTTCAGGTCAAATAAGGTGCCCTTTTTCCATGGGCCTCATAAAATGCCTTGACACTTAAGCACCTACTTTGGCAACTATATTCATTTTTCATTAATTTTGATATGTGTCGCTGATTTAATGTCATTTTATATTTTATGAATTTAATTAATAATTTTTTACTGATCTTTGTTGTTTCCAGATTTGAGGTTTTTTTAAATATTTATTTGTCTAGTTATTTTAACATGTTTTATTTGTTTTCATGATTTGCTTTCATTTTATTTCTATTTATTTATGATTTTTGGTTATTTATTCAATTAAAGTTCTATTTTTATTTAACATTTTATTGTTAAGTGTGTGAATTTCAAGTTTTTACTATTTTGTAGTTAGCTTTTACATGATTTACATGATTTATTACTATTTATTGCGATTTACGTTTTATCATTATTGCTTACTTGATTTGATAATTAAGATTGATTTGGTTTGGTTAATGAATTATGTTTTGATATCATTGTTTGCCATTTTTATGCATTGTTTTATTAAGTTAATGTGATTTTGTTATTTTTATATACTTTTATTTTTTGTTAAATGTTTTTTGCATCTGAGTTGTTATTTAAGGTTTTCCTGATTAAATCTTATCTATTTAAAATATATGAACTTTTAATGTGATTTATTTAATTTGGTTTAACTTAGTGTTATTTAAATGATCATTTGTTGTGTTTTATTAGAGGACCATTCACTTGCCGATCCCAAGTTTGGATAAAGGGGGAGGTTTACAGTTAGTGATAGTCATCGTTGAAACATAGTCACATCTCGTGACATGGATCCAAACGATATAAGTATTGGAGCTTTCTCTTTTGACGGCACACTGGAGCCTAGGTGTATTGAAAAGAATATCAAAGATGGAGGGCATTCCTGCCATGTAGTGTGCCAAACGATATAAGTATTGGAGCTTTCTCTTTTGACGGCACACTGGAGCCTGGGTGTATTGAAAAGAATATCAAAGATGGAGGGCATTCCTGCCATGTAGTGTGCCACAATAACACTTGAATTTGGTATTAAATAAGGATTCTCATATCAAGGATGAGTATGGTTAAAGAAGTTAGTTCATAGTAGAGCAAGACATAAGTTTTAGACAAATTTAAAGAGAAACAGCATTATTATAGAAAGAACTCTAACAATGAAAATATTAAAAGAAAAAGTATGAAGATGAGTACTTAAAATGGAGCCTCTTACAAAAAACTAATTATACCTGTTGATTGAACGAAGAAAAGAAAAATCACCATTGCTGACTTACAAGAACCTAATTCTTTAGGAGAGAAATATAAAGAAGTACGAAATACTAGTTATAAACTTTGATATATTGGAAATGAGATGAACGAGAATAGAGTAGGTATCATTGTTGATAAAATATTAAAAGTTACAATGGTGTTAGTAAAAAAATATGATATCTGATGATTCTTATAAAATGATTATAGAGGAGAGACAATTAATGTAGTAGTGCTTGTGCTCTACAAATGGGATTAGGAGGTGAGATTAAAGAAAAGTTTAGGAATATATGAATAGCTATATTCAGAGTACTAAATAAGGGAACATCTTTAATGGAGGATATTTTTCTATGGCCTAGATCTCATATTAATAAAAACCTATTTTATCATAAGATAATTTCATTTAATCATATTTAAAAGTGGATAAAATAAAATCAAAGTAGATTTTATTCTTTCAAGAAAGAATGGTCATATTTTTGCAAATATTGAAAATTATCCTTAGTGAAGTTTTAACAAGCCAACATCAAGGATCGCCAGATCGGATTGGACTAATTCAGATCAATTCTCTAGGAGGAATTTTGATCTAGAATCAATCTAGATAGGATTTTTTATTCTTTTATTTTCAAAAATAAAAACGGTGATGAATCCTAAAAAATATGAGAGCTCCTACAGAAATTTAAAAGTAACATCTAACATACTTTCATGTGACTATCACTCTATGAGACATATTAAGACAAGTTGATATACAATAACACCAATATTCATTCCAATAAAGAAATAAAATTGTACAATTCATATGTAACAAAAATGATATCTTCCTCTCACCACCATCTACGGAATTGATCTTCATAATTTTCATTCTCCTGATTTTTTTGAATGTTCTATTGAGATTGGTTAGTCATGATTGGCCTATATCTTTTGGGTAATTATTTAGGGGTAGGGGTATTCCTACAGTCGCCAGACTCGCCACTTGTGCAAGTGGTCCTCCCTTCCATGTTAATAGGTTGTGTAGGCAGATTGTCACTAAATAAGCCATTTAGGGGTAAGGAGAAGAGGGGAGGGGGAGAATAGGGAAAACCATACCTTAAGAGGAAATTTCTTGACCTCGTCGGAGGGGATTATCGGAGGGGATGCCGAAGGGGAGGGGAGGGGAGGGGAATCAGGGAGTGGAGACAGAGTTGGCAGAGGGGACCGCTGGAGCATCAGAGGGGACTTCAGAGGAGAGGGAAATCATGAAGGGGAGCTCTAGAATTCTGAGGGAGGGGAATCGGGGAGGGGAGGGAGAATCATCAATTTTTCCCTTAATGGGGAGAAATCATATTAGAATCAGATTTGGAATCAGACCCAATTTCGAAAGGATCCCAACGTACGGACTTCTAAAGAATTGGCTTGGATCGGCCAATTCTTAATCCGATTCTAGAGAGTCGGCTGATCCAAAGCCAATCCTCAAGAACTAGGCCGATTACTCTAGGAATCGATTCTATATCCGTGGTTCCAATGGTGGAAGTAAGAGATATTTAAGAATGACATTCTCAAGAAAAGTGGTTGGGGGCCGATTCTAGATCGGTGTTTCCAGTGGTGGAAGTAAGAGATATTTAAGAATGACATTCTCAAGAAAAGTGGTTGGAGGTCATGTGTAGATTCCAATGCTATGTTGATGTAGATGGCCACAAAGATTAGAGAGGTACCTTAAAAATTATTTGTAGAGTTTAACAGACATTGTCCACGAAGGAGTGATGGTGATGGAACTAAGAAGTCTATTTAGAGAGAGATGTAAAAGGTTGTCAAAGTGTGATAAAAATGAAGCTTATTAACAATATAAGGAAAAAATGTGGCAAAAGAGATTGTTAAGCAAGAGAAACATGGAAGTAAAGAAGGGAGAAAGGATATTTAAAATCTAGCAAGAACGAGAGATGAAGAGAGAAAAGCTCATGATCTTAACCAAGTTATATATATATATTAGATAATGAAAAAATATTTTAATTAAAGATGATGTCGTTAAAGGAAGATGAAGTTATTTTATACCATCGTTAATGATAGCATTACCATAGACATAGATTCGTAATGTTCCCCGCGGACTTGACCTTGACATCACCGGAGGTTGGATCACATTGCATGGGGGGATCTGAACCGAAAATTAAGATGAGGTCACCAAGAATTGCGAGTTTGAATGAATTAAAGTGAATTAAATAACTTGCATACCTAGGTGCAAATTGGGTTTTAGCTTTCTCTTCTTTAGTTGGCAAAAAATTCTCTGTAATAGATGTGGTCCCGAACTGAGGCTTCTACCTATACGGATAAAAAGCAACAAATGAAGTTGATAGATGGATTAAAACTATAAATATATGTAATAATTGTAAAGGATGTAAATGTAAAGTGCCATTGGATTAGGATGAACCGGATCAAGGCTAAGTCCCAGCCTTTTTTGGTGTTTAAATAATAATATAATGTATGGATGAACTAAGTGTGTGCTAATGAAAGAAAAGTATGAAAGGAACAAAAGAAAGTAACAAATTTGAAAAATCTGTGCAATTGTGGTCCTAAAATTTGATGTGTGCTTGAGCTGGGGTGTGTATGGCAGTAGACAGCACGTGACAGCAACATCTAGGTGAGGACGAATAGAGGAAGTGGGGGGCTTCTCTTCTTTATGGCTCAAAAATCCATGCTTCAAAGGTTTTTGTACACAGTTGTCAAGGTGACAAGGTGTCCAGACATCCAAGGTGCCCGAAGGGCCTTTTATTGCTTAGGTGACAAGGTGTAAGCCTAGGCGCTACCTATGAGATAAGGCGAGGTATGAAGGTAGGGTAAACTTATATTATTATATCATATGAAATATAATAAAATTGACATACATTAATAGTAAATCTTGAATGAAGAACAAAAACATAATATGTACAAAAATAAATATAAAATTGGACAACATGAAGTAAATGGAGTTACCAAATGATATACATACTTTTTTAATGTTCTTTCTTTTCTAGTAACCGGTAAATGATTAGATAACAATAGAAATATAAATAAGAACTAATAATGGAATTTCTTGGATTCAAATCCTAGCACAATTGATTCCTGCAAGGGTTAAGAGGATTCCAACCCTAGCATATTATATGACTATCTAAACATCAAACGATGCTTCTATTATATGTAGAATATAGAAAAATACTTAAAAAAACAAAAACAACGAAGTTGGAATCCCTCGACGCATCGGTGTTCAAACTTGCAACTTCTTACATATTGAAGCATAAGAAGTGTAAAATACTATTAAAAAGTGTCTAATAGATGTTATAAGACTAAACTTGAATGAAGAAATTAGAAAATATAGGTGAAGGAATATAAAGCGAAAATACAAAACTTAAGTTTTACTTACCGGATAGAGATGGAGAAGGAGGACGTTGAGGGCGCCTAGAGCTTGCGTTGATCGGCAAAGTTGGGTGGTAAAGCTTTCCTCTGTGGTGGCGGGCAGCGAAGCTTTCCTCCGTGGTGGTGAGCGCCAGAGTGTCAAGGTGTCTCTACTATTTTGTCGGGGCTTTCGGTTCTGTCGAATAGACAACACAAGAGGGCTTCGTCAGGTTAGGGCTTTACGGGGGACTTAAACCCAAACTAGGCCTGTTTCAACTATGAAGTTGAACCGGCGGACGGCGAGGTCATTCGAACCAGCGAGGCAGCTAGGGCTCGCCAAGGTGGAGAAGGCATGCACCTTTTTGACCTTCAATAAGGCGAATGTCCTAGGTGTTCCTAAATTGACGCCTTCATGCCTAGGCACCTAGAGGAGCATCAAAATTTCAAAAAAACACAAATCCTAAAAGTTTGCATTAAAATCCGGAAAGTTGCACACTAGATAGATGCACCCTACTCAAGGGGCACGTCTATTGGGGCATTCACCAGATCGAGGCACACTATGTTATGGTTTAATTAATGCGAGGATCCTTCGTGATTCAACTAGATTAAAATTTTAAAAATTGATGGATGTGCCCCAAGCTGGGATGCATGCACCCACTCTGAGATGCATCAATCTTGGATTTTAATTAACATGTATATCCTTTTAGATTAAGTCGGACTTCAACGATTTGCTAAAAAATAGAAATTGATTGGCATGCCCTATACTGGGGCACTTAGGGATGCACACCTAGCTTGGGCTCATGCACTCCAGTGCTAGGGCGCATCACATCTGGATGCTTAATTTTGACATGTGGTTTGCACAAGCTGGTTTTCAATCTTCTGAATTTCTAAATATTACTAAATAAACAAGAGTTTTGTGCTTTATAAGTAGGCCAATTTGGCATGTCTACACTTACTAGAACAATGAATAAATAGAGTATATAACAAAACATAATTTGAATTATACTAGGAGAATTGTGTTTTTACAAAGTTGGCACTGAAGAAAATGAAAACAAGCTTGACATATGGCCCCGATATAATCCCTGGTGAAGTATGAAAATGTTTGAAAGAGTTAAAGGTAGAATGATCAACTCAATTTTTTAACAAAAATATTTACATCTATGAAAATACCAATTCAATGGATAAAGAGTATTATAATTCCTACTTTTAATAAAAAATGAGATGTAAAAAGATACTCAAATTATTGTGTGATCAAGCTTATAAGTATACTATAACATTAGGGGAGAGTGATGGAATGCTGTTTAAGAGATATTATAATTATTTTAGTCTGCCAGTTTTCAGAGAAACATCATGTTATGAAGAAAGATTTAATTTTGTGTTTATTGGCTTAAAAAAGTAACGATATTGTACCAAGAGATATTTTGTAGTAATGATATTGTTATATACAAAGCCATGTATGATTGATTACTATATGTATAATTGGAGAAGAAACAAGTGATTTTCCTATTTTAGTTAGTTTGCCTCAAGATCTGCAATAAGTACTTACTTTTCAGATGATATTGTATTACTAGATGGAAAAATGAAGTTACAACTTTGCAGAAACACTAAAGAGTCTAAAGAGTTTAAGATAAGTATAATGAAGCTGGGTATGTGCTTAGTAAATTTAATGAAAACTAATGGGGGAAAATGATGGAATTTGTTTAAATGGAGTACTATTATTCTAAAGTACTCAGATTAAATATCTTGGTTAAATTATGCAAAAATGCGTTGAAGATGTTAATTATAGGATAAATGAAGGATGGATGAAGTGAAGTATGGTTATATGGGTATTATATGATAATAAGGTTGCATAATAGTAGTGAAAAGTTATTATATGGCTATGAGCCCAATAACTTTATTAAAAGCTTAGAAGATATACAGAACATACCAAAGTTTAATATAAATTAATCTAGGAGAATTTAATTTTTACGAGTTAAAGAAGCATCAAAGAGGAATAAAAACAGGCAATGCATGTGGTCTTGATAGCATCTCTATTGAAGTATGAAAATGTTTGGTAGATTTAGGAGTGAATTAGTTAACTTAAATTTTTTAACAATTGCAATTTCTAAGAAAATGCCAAATGAATATAGAAAAGCATCATCATACCCATTTTAAGAAAAAATGAGATACAAGATCATTCGAATTATAGATGGATCAAACTTATAAGTTTATTAAGAAAATGTGGAAGAGCTATAGATTGATGATTATTGGATTCATGGAATGTCATTTCGCCGAGATCTCGCCAAAGGGGCTGAGAAGTGAGATCGCCGAGATCTCACCCCATGTAGCCTGGTCCGAAAAAAAAATTTCTTCGGGGGCTTTGTTCCCTGATACCCCACACAAGGGGTGCTGCCCCCTTGATCCCCGTGACCTGACCGTGCAGGTCGATCCGCGACTACTTTGCGTGTCCCCCCGTTTATGATAGTGTAAACATATTAATATATCTCACTATCACTTATACTATCGCATAAAAAATGTGCTACAAGTTTAATACCATATTATTATTTAAATAAGATTGTATACAAGTTTTAATCTTTTAGAAACACAAAGATCATCTTTTTGTATTGAGAGTGTTTTGTAATTGTTCATTCACACAGTTGATGTATAAATGTGTTATATATTTTCATATAAATTCATTGATGTACTCCTATCTTTATAAGATATTATGTTATGTTTCATATGTATATACATTTTGATCCGAGATCTAAGATTCGATCTCTCGAGATTTTTTCGAGATCTCTCCGAGATCTCTTCTCTTTCACCCCCTCGAGACGAAGCCGAGATCCGAGACGGTAATGCTTGATTGGATTGTACAAATATTTTAGCCAACTAATTTAGATTTATTTGGTTAGATTTGTTTGGTTAATCTTCATCTCCTTCATCTCCAACTCTAGGCATGCAACATAAAAAAGTCTACTACTTGGGACTTGTAATTTTGGTCCGACTTCAACGATAGCATCAACCATAGTTTGAAAGTATGGACTAGTGGATGCATGTGTTGGGATACCTGTGCATTCAGGTAGATAGAAAAAATATTATGGTCTTCTCTTCCAATTAATTATAGTAAAACAGAGTTGAGAACAAAATTGAACTATTTAAAATTTAGACTTGTATGCAAAAACCACTTCACCATATGTCTCATTACTCTTTTTGTAACTATTCTTATTGCCTTCACTTCTTTCATTGCTTGCTGGATAGTCCTCTGTGAGGGATTTTGTTTCCTACATAAATACTTATCTTCTCCTATTGTTGTCGGGGCCGGGCGTGTCGACTCAGATTGACGATATAGCCCCTCTCCTACTCTCATACCCACACCCTCACTGGGTGTAGGTCGTGTCGAATGTGATTGATGAAAATATAGGTTAACTTTCGACCCTCCTGCTCTCCTTCTCCTCTCTCGTCCTCTTTTTGTGCATGTGTGCTTGCATGCCTAGTCTTCCTTAATTCAGAGTCTGTGGATAAGTCGTCACTCTCAGGTTGAGCCTCAGGCTCAACTCTTGTTTTCTCTTTCCCTTTAGAGGTTGGCACCTCTTCTTTCTTCCTCTCTAAAAGTTCATCGTGCAAATCCTCCCTTTGCTCAATCCTAATCTCTCTCCGTGAGACTTTTCCTGTGGGGTAGCCTCCAATGCCTTCACTCATCTCCCTGGACATCTTATCATATTTTTTAACATTGCTGCCAACCCTGACAATGTGTTGTAGTCGATACACTTTTTTATTCATTTCATTCCCATACCACTTGCACTTCACCATTTTCTTGACCATATCCACCATATGTCTATGCTCCCACCCAATATCACATGCAACTACTGTGGGGACAACACCTTCACCATGGTCAGCCATTTGTTGTAACTATAAGTAAAGAAAAATCAATTAAAAACTTAAACAACCATGTAAAAGAATGAAATAATTAAATTAAATAGGAGTAGGAGCTGTTTCGGGAGTGGCCAGGTAGAGAACAACCCCTTAAAGGGGCTGTTCGGCTATTTAGGGAGTCGATAGAAACCAAACAGCTCCTTGAGGGAGTGGTTTGGACTGTTTAAAGAGTTAATAGAAACCGAACATCCCCCTAAGGAGTTTTTCGGCAGTTCTGGAAATCGAATAGCCCATTGAGAGAGTTGTTCGGCCTTATGACAAAGTAAATGGGGGGGGCATAATGGGGTAGGGAACCTGAAACACATTTTTAGAGGGTTATGGGGGAAGAAAACTCATAAAGAATTCGTCGAAGAAGAATTGTTGTCGAACACACCACACGATGCCGGAATCGCTGCCAGAATTGTTGTTGGAAAGCTGGATCACTAGAATCGCTTATATCGGTGATAAAATCACTGGATTTCCCACAGAATCATTGGATTGCCGTCGAAATCGCCCAGATCACCCACGGATTCACCTTGATTGTTGCCGGAATTGCCTAAATCCAACCAGAATCGCCTGATGGCCTCTGAGATCCAGTTGAAATCACCTAATGGCCGCTGAAATCCCAAAAAATCAGAAGCCCCAGATGTGATTCACCTGTTCAATGCCGATATCAGCCTTAAACAATCAATATTAGATCAATGTCAGATCTAGATCTGGCCTAATATCGATTTGCCATTGGGACTTAAGTTGTCCCAACGAAATCGATCAGATCAACCGATTCAGGGTCATAATTGGTCGAATTGAATCGATCGATTCCTTCAAAATTCTTTTCGGCATCGGTCCTTCTTTTCGAAATTTGATCGAAACTGACCAATTCGATTCAAAAATTGACCAATTCCGATCCAATCTATCCAATTCCGTAGACAATGCCTTGGAGGACTGATTCCCACCCTAATAGGGGATCTTTCATGCCCTTCGTAGGTGTGTGTGTGGGGGGAGTATCTTACGCTTGGGGGGTCCCACCATGAGGGGCTTAGGTTGGGGAGGGAGAGGATGGGAATGCTAGAGTGGGAAGGGGGAGCCTTAGAATCGTCCTAGGGGTGGGAATTAGGGTGGGGAGAGAGTCAAGACCGATTATTTCTTTAATGTGGAGAATTGGATTAGAATCAGATCTAGAGCTAGACCCAATTTCGTGAAGATCTGTAACTTACGAACTTTCGAATAATCGGAAGATTCTCGATTCGATTCTTGAAAATCTACCAATCCAAGGCCAATTCTTACGATTCAAACTGATTCCTTTTAGAATCAATTATAAATCGGTTGTCTAGGTTTGGGATGGATCAACGAGAATCAATCCAATCCAAAAATCGACTGATGCTGATCTGGATCAGCCGATTTTGTAAACTATGGTCGTTTTTGTGAACTATTCTAGGCACCCGCTTTGACAACTATGGCTAAAGAACAAGGAAAGTTCATCATCCACCAATTTATGGTTTTCTTGGGTTCTTCCATAGCCTTCTCTTTCCTGTTTGATGGTCCTTTTTGACCTTTTGAGTGCCTCCATAGCCATTTGATTCATGAGTCTCCTCTCTTCTTTTTCCAATCTTTGGGTGCAACAAGTGGCCCCCCAATAGGGTATTTTCTGGAGACAAACATTGAGGAATGGCCCATGCAGTATTGTCAATGGAGTAGCATCCATTGGAGCCATTTCTTTGCCAATTGGCATGGCTTCATATATGTAATATAGATATCATAGCCATGCGAGATTTAAGTATTCAGATGTTTTACTGAATACAAATATTTTGAGGACCATATGGGATGGTATATGGGTGTTTTGGGGCCATGCGGGGAGACACCATAGAACCTTAGGGAATGTAGGCATTGAGGATATTTCTGGAGATTTCATGGTGCCATGTGGTATAAACAGGTAAAGTCATGCTGCATATAAATGTTGTAAATTTAAATATAGCATAGGCATTGCGATGTCATATACGATGCAGGTATTACAAAGTCTGATGTGCATCAAGTAATAAAGTTATCGGCATTGTAAAGCCATAAGACATGGGGGAATAAGCTTTATGGGAGCGTGTGGACTACATAAAGAGATAGTACGGCATATAGAATATATGCATTATAAAGCCACGAGTATATACCACTAAGCTGTGTGATGCATAGTCATCATAAATCCATAGACAATTAACAGATATGCATTAGAAGCTGTGGCCATTGCAATGTCATGTCAGGCATAGACGTCTAGAAAGTTATAGATATTTAGGGTGCCAAGTTGCAGTAAGTGAGATATTGAAGATTTGTTTTATATTTGAGAATATGTGAGGTTATTGTCTGGAGTATGAATTTTAAGGTCAGATATCTTTCCAATGAACTCGGATGGATTGAATTTAAATTATATCAAGCAGTTGCTCAATCACCTTTGTTCAACCACCATAACAATATGTCATATTAAGAGATTAATTTGAAAGAAACATGGGAAGTGATGTGAGAGAACAAATGTTTATTTCCTAGGGTCTTTTGTTAAATTCTCATATTATTTTTTTCATGATTTTTTTTTAAAATTTTATGATTTTAATTGGCATCTGTTCTATTTTCTAGTGCTGTGATATGAGGCAACGAATGTTTATTTCCTAGTGATGTGAGGGATCAAATGTTTATCCGTTTTACTTGGCACCATTTTATTACTGTGTTGCTGACTTAATATTATTTCTTATTTAATGATTTTTTTGTTAATTATTTACTAAATGATTTGAGAATTTTAAATATTTATTTGTTTAATTTGTTGTCATTTAGTTGATTTGTTTAATTAATTAACATTTTTTATTTATTTGTTTATGAATTGTTTTAATTTCTTTATTATTAGTTTAATTTTACTTGTTTGGTTGTTTTTTAACTTATTAATTTTTTTTTATTCAACATTTATTAGTATGCATTTGCAGTTTCTGTCATTTGCTCTTTTCAGTTATTTTTTTTGTTGATTTGCGTCATTTATCATTATTTATTGTGTTTTAAGTTTCATTAGTATTCTTAGTCAGATGATTTGATAGTTAAGTTGGGTTTAAGTTGGTTATTGAATTATGTTTTGTGTTGCCATGTTTATACATTGTTTCATTAAATTATTATGATTTTGTTAATTTAAAATGTTTGTCATCATTTACGTTATTATTTAATGTTTTCCTGGTAACACTTGCGTATTTAGGTAATATTTTGATTAAAATAAATTTTTTAAGTTGTATGTGTAGAAATGATATCCCAGCTGGTGGTAATGAACTTCTATATAAGTTTCTGGTGCTTATATAATATGATTTAACTTTGTTTCATTTAAATATTTATTTATTTTTGTTTTATTTAGAGGACTATGGGATTTAAGTGTTTAACATGATTACAAAGTCAAAATGATGAAGACATTTAATACCATCTATGATATATGAGAAATTTTAATGAAAAATGGGTAGCCATGACAAAGCCATAAGTCATTGTTAATTGAAATTGGAATGAGGAGGCATCAATAGCTGTAAATTCCCTTTAGTGAAATAAGATAGGGAGGCATGAATAAAAGTTCCATTGATAGGGATTGGGCAAACACATACAACATTCTTTTACTTCTCACTTTTCGTTTATCTGCCCATTCTGTGGCCATGGAAGAAGGAAGATGAAAAGAATATGCAGAAGGGAACGTGCTTTTTCTCTTTTAGGAAGATAAGAGGTGTTCAACCATTAGAGGCTGAGTCACCTTTCACCAGTCCCCACCGTCAGCTGGTTGGGAGAAATGGCAACCTTACAAAGAGATCCTGTGGCATGTTTTTTACATGTTCAAATTGTAACAGCTCAATGGTTTATTCTGATTACTTTTGTTCTTTGGGGTCTCCTTGGTGCAAATTTAATTTTGTGATAAACTTGTTTTATTCTCAAATTTTAGCGGGATAAGTTTGGTTTATCCCCTAGATTTTCTTGTACAAAACAATCCCTTAAAGTTTGTCTCAATGTTCCGTAAATGATTTATTTTATCATGTTATAACATGGACATTATATCTGGTGTTTCAGTATTATAAAGGAAGGTGGATAGCAGAAATCAACATACGACTGCCTGGAGTGCATAATGTTCTTAACTCTTTGGCGGTCGGTTCTGTATAATGTTTGTTATTCTTTACCTGATTATGTGACTACACTTTTTAGATGAACTATTGATAAAGAATGCTTGAATTATAACTTGAGTGCAACTCATAGTCCTGTTTGCATGTTATGAAAGCCCTTTTCTCCTCTAGAATGCATTTTAGCTTTTAAGGGTCAACCAACCTGCTATGTTTCTAGAATAACTATGAGATGTGCATGGCAAGTTATTTCTAAGAAATGCCACCATTTATGGCTAAAAATGAAAGGTAATAATGCATTTTTCTTAATAAAAATATCAATGTGCTCAAAATCCTGGGGCTCATAAAGGAAACTCCTAATGAGCAGTAGCTTTTGTAACATCTTCATGTGAAGGATTGCAGGATCAGATTCCCCCTTGATCCTGGGGTATCAATCTCAATCTGTGTTGACTGTTCTCAGCTGGGATCATTAGGGGTTGATCCAGATCATTATGAATCATCTGTCCTGCAAACCATTTTCATGTGCCTTCTCATCATTGATATTTGTTTCATGATTGTATCTATTCATCTTTCCCTTCCTGCAGCTTAGATTAAGTGGATATTAAAAATGATAACCTTTAAAAAATTTTATTCTTGAAAAAAAATCATATTCTTACTTTATGGTGATAAAATTATGCTCAAAGTACTTAATTCAACGCAGCTCAAGCCTTAGTCATAAATATAATATCAATATTTATTTATCTTTTCTAATGAAAGTAAATTTGTTTCAAGTGTTTTTAAGATAATTTATGAAATGTTTAAACATATACACTTAATTTTAGTACAATATGGTTTAAAACAAATTAAATAAAAATATACACTGACATATATATTATGCCATAATAAAATATGACTTAAATCAGACCAAACCAAATCAAACCAAACCGAATTAATTTGGTTTGAGTGGTAGTTTGCACTAGTTTGGTATGAGAAAAAAATCTCAAAAACCAAACCAAACAAACCACCTCTACTGCTTGAGCTCAGCTTGTTTGTTTATGTTCAAGCACGAGCTCGACTTGACACTTGATGAGAGTTTGGACCTATATTGAAGCTCGTCTTGTTAAGAAATCGATATGTTTGAGCTCTACTTGTCAAGCTACTCATTTACTTGATCAAGCTCGAACTTGGATAAAAGCTGTGTAAGTGTTGGCACCAAAAATTTTCAATGTTATTGGGCTAGGATTAGATTAAATTTAATCCTCACAGAGCCACAATACTCAATTCTTATATATAAGCCATCAATTGGGGTCTACTTCAATATCCGTCTAGGGAGAAATGGCCCGATTTTGATGCTTATTGCATAGCCCACATGTCATGTTATTAATGGGCTATGTTTTCATTGCAAGATAGGCTCATTTTGTTCTTAATCTAGCAAGGAAATAGGCTTTCCTATATGTCATTTCGCAGCCCACTAGTTACATGTCTAATGGGTTGATTTGAATGAAAAATTGGCTTATGAATCATATTATTTTCGCAGCCCACCTAGGCCCTATTTAATGGGCTGTCTTTCAATTCACAAATAAGCCCATTTTATATTGTTTTTTCAGCCCATTTATGCCATATTTAATGGGCTATCATTTAATCCCAAGATTGGCCCATTTGTATGTCAAAACATGGCCCACTTGGAAGCATGTGTGCTTAAGCAATTCTAAGTTATCCTGCAACATCTACTTCTTCTGGACCCTTCTGCCATCTCAGCATGAAAAGCCTGTCAATCCCTCACATCTGGAACCTTCCTTCTATCTGTAGACATGCCATCCATCCCCAGGATATTAGAAACAAGCTATCGGATTTCCCCACATATCAGGAGATGCTACTGTAGCTCCCCACATCCTGCCGGATCTTCCACTGTCGTGGGCTTCTAAAAACTAGGGAGATAGTCCCCGCAATGAAGACTTTGACCGGATAGTGCAGAATGACAGAGAGGTTCGACAAAGAAGGAGGTCCCACAGAGATGCCTTTGGTGATTGGAATTGCCAGCTGGGTAGGGGAGATGAAGGAAGACTTCCTCTGATAGTTGTCACCCCTTCGAATCCACTAGGGAGCACGACCTTAAGATTTTGGAATCTTAAAATGCACCATCCATCAAATATAATTTTAAACTCAAACCAAACTTAATGTGTTAACTTTGCATTTGAGTGAGTTTATGAGGTTTATAACTCCTATATGTGTTTTGTGGATGTATGCTTCTAATTCTGAGTTGTTATGCCACTTAATTAAGGGTATTCGAGTATTTCAATGTAAAAAAAATTGTTTTTCCCAAATGAATGGAAAATAAATGAATTTTTAAACTCATGACATATATATGCACCCACCATGCATATACGTATATATTTTTATATTTAGGGAATCTGAGGTTTCACAGTAAGCTTGAATACGACCTCCATTTGGGTTTATTTGCTAAGCTCAGTCTAAGCCCATTTATAAAGTTCAAACTCAAGCTTAGTCTAGGGTTGTTTATGAAACTTGAATTTAAACTCATTTAATAAGTTCAAAATTGAGTTTTAACTCAGATTAAATTTAATTTCTGCTTATTTATTATGTTTGATTGATATATAACTTTAAAGAATTTATATTTAATTTAAAAAATATTTGGTTTAGTTGTTAATGGAGTATATATATGAGTTGCTTGTGTGCTTTATTGACCAAGGGTCTGATGAAACATGGCTTGTTTATAAAAGTTGAGCTTTATTTTTTTGTTTAAACTTGTTCATTTGACATAACAAATGAGTCAGGTTGAGCTTTTACCGAGTTGGAGACTTGAGTTGCTTGCCGAGTGTATTGTCTTGTTTGCACCCCCTATGGTTAACATTCACTACAATGCAACATTTTAGGTCTCATTGTCATTTGATGAATTTTTTCTTTCAACTTAAAATCTTATGAATGCATAGGACTAGGGCCACAAATGGTTAATGTTTTCCTGATAATCTGACCCATTTTTTATCACTAAGCGGATATCCATTAGAATATCCAATAAGTTATTGAAATCAGATTCGGATTTTCCAATGACTAATTGAATTCTAAAATGAAAATACCTAAATCCAAATTAACAGATAGAAGACGTAACGCTTGGGGCAAGTAAAGTGAGGCACAGGGTTGGCTCATGAATGATCTCCCAAGTTTTTTGTAGTCAATCTTCCAGCCTGCCTTGCCTGGTTAAAGAGTATCTTTTTGATTAATACTGAAATCGATAAAATTTTAAATTAGGCAATCTCAACCTTTTGTTGATCTAATAAACCTAAAACGTTGTTGTTCCCCTCTACCCCCATTCGAACAGCTGCAACAGCTGTAGCTTGCGGCCAGTGCACAGTCACATGGGATCATCATTCAGCTTGGGTTTCTTCTTTGACTATCTTTTTCTCTGATGTGGAGCAACACAGCAGCCACTGAGCCACAGCTTGCGTCCCAGCATACAGCTGCACAAATTCTTAGTTCGGCCTCAATTTTTTCTCCACTGATCTTCTCTAGTGATTTCCATCTCGAATGTGGTATGTTTGCTTCATATTTACAGTTTGGTGCTGTAAATATCTGTTGGTGTTGATTTATTTCAGAAAAAAGGGAGAAGGACCAGACCAATGCTAGAAGGTCCAGTCCAATCCCCATCCAATCCAACTCCCAATTGGGTCAATTCCAATGGGATAAATCCTCACTTAAACCCAATCAGAATTTGGACAGCCCTTTGGCACAATTTCCAGCCCCTAAATCTTTCAATTGGATCTAATTTAATTAAAGCCCAGCTCCCCCCATGGTCCAATTATGCACGGTCCATGAAGGAGAAGGAGAAGTGGGCTGTGGTCATCAAAACAGGCCCAATCCAGGCCACTTCACCAGGCCACATCAGCTGCCAGCTCAGGCCACCTCAGCTGCCACTTCACCTTTGACTCATTTATGGTGTGAGGAAAGCTAAGAGACAAGTCAACATGGGAGAACTCAAAAGGTGGGTCAAGAATTAAAATCCTAGAAGAATTCAAGGAGTCTAGGTCATTAAACTACCTTGGAGATGGGAAGAGACATCTTACCTTTACTTCTAGGGTAACCCTTGATCTCCCACCCACTCGTATAAAAGAGGAGGGTGCGCCAAGGCCTTGGTCATTAGAAGAAGTAGGTTGACAGGCCTGCTAGATCGTAGTCCCATCTGCACACCTGCTCCAAGTTCTGCTCGCGGCCAGAAGAAGAAAAAGGAAGAGAAAAGAAGAAGGGGAGGGAGCTCCCTTGGTGCCACTTCCCCCTTGGTGGATGGGTCCCCTCGGCTGCAATCTTCATCCCCATTCCATGCAACATCAATAAAAACAGGTAGGTGAAAGTAAATACATAGCTATGTCGTCCTTATGGATACTCCTTCATCGACATTGTCAACCCAAAAACCATCTAAAGCCTAGTCGACCTATGCAAGACTTCAAAAAAACAACTGTTTGGCCCTCCTGTTCGGCCACTCACTTGTCCTTATTATCAGTCTTTGTTCCGGCTTCAATCAGCTCATCAATGAAGCCCATGAACAGGTCCCTAAATAAGCCACTTTTGGCCCTGTCTCCTGACCACAAATTGAACTTGTTTTGGTCTACTGCGTAAGCCTCTTTAACTGGACCAAATATTCACTGTTGGCCCTTCCTTGTTCAGTCCAATTGGAAGACCCAAACAGGACATATTTTGGCCTGTTCTACTGGCTCTTAACTGGGTCCTTTCCGGCCCATGTTTGGTCACTCAAACATGTCCCATTTTCGGCCCTCCATGGCCCTCATGCAGGCCTTTTTGTTGGTCCCTTGTTTGCTCACACACACAGTGCCATAGGCAACCTCAACCAAGCCCCATTTAAGCCCCTACACAGTCCTATTCCCGTACCACATAATCACCCCTTGAATGGACCTGTTTAGCTTCCATACACAGCCCCCAATCAGCCCCCCTTAGCCTCCATACTTTAACCCATATGCAGATTCAAAAAAAAAAAAAAACACCTCGATCTATATCTGGAGCTTTGAACAAGTCACCTTTTGACCTTTGTGCAGCCCTCAACTTGGTCCAAAAACAGACCCCATCCAGATCCTTCCAGGTCTCCATGATAGAGGTCCTATTTTAGCCTTCCTATTTGCTTCTCCAACGCCCCCTTTGTGGCTAATTAGACAGCCCCTAAGCAGGTCCCATTGTGACCAATTCCCTGCCCCCTTGCAGCCAAGACCACTAGCCCCATTGTGGCCAAACCGAAAACCCCTTGAGCAGGCTCCTTTTGCGGCCAGAACTTTGCCCCCTTTGTGATCAAACACTAGCCCCTTTGTGGCCCAGTCAAATAGTCCCCAAGCAGGTTCTGTTCCCCCTTATCAAAAAAAAAAAAAAACTGAAGTCTCCTTGATATCTCTCTCTTCGGCTCTCAATGGGGACAGCAGCCCTTTCACTTTAAGCAAAAAAGAAGAAAAGAAGCAAAGAAAGCAATACAGTGTGGCTCATTAGAAATGAAGGAACTTTCCATTTTCAGCATTGGTGAATAGGGGCGATGTCCCAGACCCTTTCGGAATTCATAGGATGAGCTGATTGTTGGTCCGGGCAGACCCTTACCCTACCCGCAAGGTGATTGAAACTACAAAAGCGCCAAAGTCCAGCAAGCCTTGTCGGCTAAAGAAGACATAGATTACGGAATCGGTGGAATCGGACCGATTCCGACCGATTCCGGAATCGGATCGGTGGATTCCGATCCGATTCCTGGCGGAAGGACCGATTCCGGGAATAATTCCGCGGAATCGGTATGAATCGACTGGAATCGGTCGGAATCGATCCGATTCCGACCGATTCGTTGTGGAATCGGTCGATCCGACCGATTCCGATGGAAGACCGGTTGAACCGGCCCCGGTTCGATTCCCGGTTCGATTCTGGACCGGGAATCGAACCGATTCCGGCCCTAAAAGGGCCGGAATCGACCGCCGCGGTCGATTCCTTCGATCCCGCGGCGGGAGGGCTCGTCTCCGGCGATTCCGCGGCGATTCCTCAGCGATTCAGGCAGCGATCCGTCGATCCGGGAGCGATTCAGCACCGATTCCGGCGATTTCAGCGATTCCCTGGGCGATTCCGGCGATTCCAGCGATTCCAAGCGATTCCTTCAGCCGATTCCACCGATCCAAGCTCCGATCCTCCTTGAATCAACGTCTTCTTCGATCTTTGACCAGTTTTTGGTAAGATTTCTTCGCCGAAAACTTCGTACGTCCATTCTTACGCGTTTCCGACGAGTCCGAGCGTCGTTAAACGTTGTGATTTCCGACCGAATAAGTCCGTCCAAGTTTTAAACTATCCGTTTAAGTTCATTTTGCACGGGAAAAATTCCGGATATCCCGTACTTTAATTTCATGACGATTTCCGCAACTACGTAACCCTTTAAACATACCGAATGGTGTGTTACTTGGGTTGTCGCTTCCCGAACAGCGTCTAATTCATTTTTTATGTTATCTAATCATTTTTAGTGCATTGTTTACAATTTTTGCAGATACAAGCAATGGCCGATCAAGGTGGCGCGACCGACGTGCTTCCGACGTGGGTTGGGAACACGGGCAAATGGTAGACCTAGTCAGGAAGAGGGTGCAGTGCAAGTGGTGCGGGAAGGAGATGAACGGGGGGGTGTTCCGGCTGAAACAACATATTGCCGGAACAGGTGGGAATGTAAAGAAATGTGACAAGGTGCCCAGGGAGAAGACAGTGGATACCATACTAGAGGTGTTTCATCTAGTGTATGAGCAGACACCGCAGTCTTATATTATGGAGCCACAGTATCCAGCATTTGGCCAGGTTGACCAGCAGTGGATTACACCACCAGCTCCACCATCCTCTGCTTACGTCCCGGTCGTCCCGCAGTCCGATCCATACGACCTTGATGGCATGGCATCGGCATTATTTTCATACGGATATGGTCCCGGACGGTATTCAAGACCGAGCACGAGGAGGAGCGTCACGAGCAAAGAGGGAGAGGAGGACGACCCACATCTTTATCCTAGATATTGGTAGTAGATTGATACGATGTAATTTTTTTTTTGATGATGTATCAACTCTTTGATATTTGAATAAATGGAATTGGAATATGTACTTAACTTTCAAGTCTTCAAGTCTTCAATTGGTGTTCATTAGTATTTGTATGATGTGGTTTTGTGGATATCATGCATTGGTGATTTTTTAAAATTTTTCTAACTCATTTCCTATTTTTTTAGAATTTTTTCTGAATTTTTTGAATTTTTTTGACGAAAAAAAAAATCCAAAAAAAAACCGATTCCGACCGATTCCGGAATCGATTCCCTTCCCAGGAATCGGCCGATTCCGGCCGATTCTGGGAATCGGAATCGGAATCGGTCCGATTCCGATTCCGATTCCGGAATCCTTGCAAGAAGATCAAGATGAGATCATCAAGCCTAAGAAGACTAAAAACTGTCTAGGAATGTAGATGGAACTCAAACCGGCCTAAACGTCCTTGACAAAAAAACAAATAAAAAACAGAAATGCAAAATGCCAAATTAAAATAAGAAGTGAAACACCCTTTCATGGGTGCTTCATCTCTTGGACTGCTCCCCTAGGTAAGCCCCAAAATGTCGATCCGGATGACGGCGTGGGCACTCTCCCGTAGTCAACGATCTTTCCCCCAATGTGGTGAGTTAACACGTGCCATTTGGATGGGTAAACTTCACTATGTTTGGAAATGGCCGGCATGTCATCGTAATGCCAAACTTTTCCAACTTCGTGGAAAGTTTACATTAGGGGAAGTAATACTCACCTTCTTTATCCCATGTCATTGTACTTTCAACTAATGAAAGGAAGCATCATTCAAATGATATCATGATTGCATGAGATTGGGTATTAATTGGCAGCTGAATGGGCTGGATAGGGCGCGAACCCAAGATGATCGAGATCGGCTTGATTCGACATTAAAGCATCATTAAAATGTATAAGAAATCAGATTGCCTCCAATCTGGAGATTCAAATAAAAAAGGCCTAATCTAACATTATTGCCCCCTTAGAACAAATGACAAACCAACGAAACCTTAAATGACATTTGAAACACCAAGAATCTGTCCCTAAAAAACAGATTTCGAACAAACTCTGAAAACCCAATCAAAACCCTCCCAAGCTCAAAAAAATTCAAGCTGCAAGCAAATCAAACCCAAAGCTGCAACATCAAACAAAAAATCAGACCCAACCGGTCTGTGCCAACACAAAAAAACAGACTTTCTAACATCTAAAAAAATCACTTAAACTGAATAAACCTCATCATGTCAAGACCTAAATCAAATAACAAAAGATCAAACTTAAGAAGAACGAAACCAACTGCATTTCAACAATTTAAACACATTAAAACCAGCCTAAAAAGTAAAAAAATAGATTTGTAAGCTAATATGAAATTTTAGAACTGACCTAATCAATCAAACCCCATGATGTGTTTAAAGTAACCCTAACTTCATCGAAACTAAAACTGAAACCATTTGAACCAACTAGATCCAATCAAAACCCAATTGAACCTGAAAAAAGAAAACACATCTGAGAAAGGATAATCCAAGCTAAATAAAAATGTAAGCTGAAGGCTTTTTAATGTCAATGAATCAATCTCAAACCAAGGGTTTGCGCCCAATCGGTCCCAAAGGACCACTGCCCCTTCGCTCGATTTATCATGTCTTGGATGTGCACATTTTCCAAAACAAGTTGTTACGACGATTAATCAAGGGCATTTGAGCCATTACTCGATGTAAGTTAACGTTGGATATTCGCACCATCCGACGGAGAATGGTCAAAATCAAAATTTTCAAAGAACTCAAATCTCGGTTATAGTACTTTAAAATGTTACTGCACCATATAATATTTTTATAAGGTATCTACTATTTTTCTAGATAAGTCAAGGATGTCCATACTTCCTAAAAAAAGTGGGAAAAACGTGGTTCACACAATCTCCCACTTCTTCATCGGCACCATCTCTCTCTCTCTATTGCATCCTTGCACCTGCTCAACACTGCAAAGTTATTATCAAAATATCAACAATGTTTTTTTTCAGTGATCAGTTGATTATTACTTAGGGCATTTGTAGTCTACCAGGATTTTATTATTTCTTATTAGTATTTCATTATATTTTATAGTTCCCTTAGATAGATATGGCACTTTGTCAGGTTTATTTATTCAGAAGTGCTTGGAATAAGAATATGTTGGTAATGTCTTGGATATCATGCGTGCCTTAATAGTTTCCACACATCTACGGAGTAGTATGGTGTGGCAGACTATATTTCTTTTATCCTTAAGTGTTTCTGAAAATTTTAAAATGAACATTGTTATTTGATTTATTATGTTTTTAAAATATTTATTGTTCTCATTTTATGCATACTATCTTTTATATTATTGTTTGATAGCAAAAATCTCTTCATTGATAGATGATTTTTTATTTATGTTATTGCTTCTATCAAACATGCATCGTCGCAGTTTTATCATACGTTCCCCAAGGTAGTGATGGAGGAAATCATGTTATCGGAATTGGTTCTGATAATTTATTGGAATCGACTGAAATTGGATATGAATCGAAAATGGAAATGGTCATTTTGATATTATCGGAACTGGAAACTCTTAAAGATTATCGAAATTGAAGTTGGAATATACCAATTTTAGAACCGATTATGACCCGTTTGCAGCCCTTCATAGGACTCTTCTAGGCAATTAAACCAAGTATATGCATTTGATACATTGTGTTAACACTACCCAAACAAACTCCATCTTCTTTTCCCTTCTGGCTTCATGTTACTACATATATTCTATTGTGTTTTAAATCCTTGATATAACATATTGAAATGGGGGACTTTTTTATTTCCTCTTGGATTGTGCAAATACTAATAGTAGTTGTTTCATCCATTTCTTTAATCATTTGCATGCATCTAATAGGCATCATTAAATCATTTTTCACTGTAATGCCCGCTTCTAAAAATTTTTGGAACTCTCATACCCTTTTTCTAAGTCAATGAACACACTTCAACTCAACTCAACTTAAATCAAGTCTTAGTCCCAAGTTATTTGGGTTGGCCATATGGATTCTCTTTCTCCACTCATGTCGATTTTGAGTTATCTCTTTAGAGATATTTAAATTTTCTAAATCATATTGAATTATCCTCCTCCAAGTTAACTTAGTTCTACCTTGTTCTTCTTTTTATTTCTTTTATTTTAATATTGAATTACTCTCCTCCAAGTTAGCCTATGAGTAGCGACTAGTGGTTGTATGTGCTAAGATGTCTACATTAAGGTAGATAAAAATATTATCCTTTACAGTTCACCCTCAATTAATTATAGTAAAAATCTCTTCACAATATGATTCTGTATTCTTTTTATAACTATTCTTGTTACTTTGACCCCTTTCATTGCTCGTTGGATAGTCGTTTATGAGGCACTCTACTTTCTATACAAATCCTCATCTTCTCTTACTGGTGTAGGGGCTGGGCGTGTTGAAGAAGATTGACGATATGCCCCCTCTGCTTCTCTCATACCTACACCTTCACTAGGTGTAGGTCGTGTCAACTATAATTGACGAAAGATAAGGTCAACTCTAGACTCTCCTGCTCCCCTCCCAAGGATTCCGGAATCAGAACCGATTCCGATTCTAGGAATCGGCCGGATCGATTCCGGATCGGCCCGGAATCGGTTTTTTTTTTTGAATTTTTTTTGTCAAAAAAATTCAAAAAATTCAGAAAAAATTCTAAAAAATAGGAAATGAGTTAGAATTTTTTTTAAAAATAACCAATGCATTCATCCACAGGACCACATCGAATAAATAATAATGAACTCCAATTGCAGTTAAGTACATATTTCATTGATTCAAAAATCAAAGAGTTGATACATCATGAAAAAAAAATTACATCATATCAATCTACTACCAAAATCTAGGATATAAATATGGGTCTTCCCCCTCTCCTTGCTGCGCTTGACGCTCCTCCCTCGTGCTTAGTCTTGTATACTGTCCGGGACCATATCCATATGAAAATAATGCTGTTGCCATGCCATCAAGGTCGTACGGATCGGACTGCGGGACGACCGGGACGTAAGCAGAGGATGGTGGAGCTAGTGGTGTAATCCACTGCTGGTCAGCCTGGCCAAATGCTGGATACTGTGGCTCCTGTATATAAGAATCAGGTGTATCCGAATCCAGCGTATAATACGGCTTTGGATGCCGTGAATCAGGAGACTCGGCTGCTGCTGATGGCTGCGTCGCTGGTATGCACTCCTCGTCATCATCACCTGAGGAGTGAGAAGGAGCCTGCGTGCTGTCATCTGGGCTGACAGGACGCCTGACCTCTAGCTTCCTTCTCTTCACCTCTTCAGCCATCTCTGAAGTACCAGAAGGTCCAGAACCCAAAGTTTTTTTCAACTTTGCAAATCCTCCCATTTTCCGTGCAGTCACTTTTGTTTTCGTTTTCCCCGGACTGCGAATGGGCTGGTAGTAGCCGAGCCGGAGGAGCCGGGGCTAAAGTTGCGGTGGTCGCTCGTAGTTCAGCGCGAGAAGAAGGCTAGCCCGAGCACGAGAAGTAGGTGAAGGTGGAGCCGAGCACCCTCCTCGGCTTCAACACCATCCTTCGACCCGTACGCACGGTCATCGGGATCAAAGTCAACCGTACGATCCCCGGCTTCCTCTCCTCTATCCAGGAGGCAAGTGCATGCTCCTCCTAGAATATCTGATCCATGTCCACCTCCTCGGGTGGTGGTGTGGCGGAGGAATGCCTCTGCTCGTATGGACCACCTGCGAATCGTGCAAATCGCTCCTCGCTGATCTTCTGTCGATCCTTGATGTTCTTTATGCGCAGCCTCATGTTGTAATGACAGAAGACCAGCTTCTCGGCCGGTCCGAGCTCAACTTTGTTCCTCCTTTTCGTATGTATCATGTTGAATGTACTCCAGTTCCTCTCACAATGGGAGGAACTGGTGCTCTGGCTGAGTATCCTGATACCGATGGCAGCAAATGGATTCCATCCACTCATAGTGTTCACCTGAACCCACCACTCAGCTGCAAGAAAAAAACAAGAAGAGAAAAGGTAAACAATTAGCCCATCATCTTCCATAACTTATATGAAAAGAAAATAAAATCTTCATCAAGCTATTACTATATCAGGTGACACTTTGTCAACTGAATATTTCAGATCAGCATCTGAGTATACGTCGACTCTCATCTTATACTTCTGCATCTGAAAAATTTATAAAAAAAACATTAGTTGCCTGGTAAGGCTACTCCAAGGTATTGAATGAACTCTAACTTACTTCTATCTCAGCCTCTATCCTGTCCTGCTGAGATCGGCACAGACGCTGAATAACAGCAAGTGTACCCCGCATCACCTCATTGTCGTTCACCACCTGTCCTCCATATTGGATGCGGGGGTTTAAAAAATATCCTGCAAGATTTTATTAGTTAACACTGTGAATAAGACAATTATTCAGCAAAAATAATTTTTTAACCAAGTTACCTGCCGGCGTGGACATCGTGGTGCAAGGTCTTGTCCCATCTGTCATCTATGATCTTCCACCACTTTTTGTAACCTCTGGATTTTTTTCTTTTATTTTCAGCTTTGCCCGGTCCATGGCATCATACAACGTGCCCATCTGGTCCCTGTCATCTGAGTCTACCAACCTCAAGACAACTACCAGTGGCTCAATGGTTGCCAAGTAGTAGGCAATCCTCTCCCAAAACCTCTTGTCAGTGATCTGCTTCTCAGACCTGACAAGAATCTCCAACTGATCTTTCTTGTCACGCAGGTTGTCCACCATATAGTTATAATACTCCTCGGAGTGTGTGAACCTAACCAATGTATGCTTGTGCCGGTGTAGACTCTCCAACGCAATGAAATTCGTAGCAAATCGAGTCGGACCGGGCCTAACAAGATCGTGCCCTCCTGTGTGTGATCTCATGATATGTAGCAGGCGGGGATGCGAATAAATAAATGATGTGATCGTCTGCGCCTGCCTGACAAGTGTGGATACACCCTCCTCCTTGCCTACATCCTCTAGTATGAGATCAATGGAATGTGCCGCACAGGGCACCCAGAACATGTGCTTCCTCTTCTCCATCAACTTCCTCCCAGCCGCCTTATATGATGGTTCGTTGTCAGTGACAACCTGAACCACATTGTCCTCCCCGATCTCCTCCACCACCGCATCCATCAGAGAAAAAAGGAAGTCGGCATTTTTTATCTTCCCAGAAGCATCTACCGACTTCAAGAATGTTGTCCCCTCAGAACAGTACACCAAGAAGTTTATCATACTCCTCTTGGTGATACATGTCCACCCATCGCGCATAATTATGCAACCCCTCTCCTTCCACACCAACTTAAAACCATCCATCCACTCCTTCAACTCCTGCACCTCCTCATCCAGCCCAGCGCCATATATATGTCGGCTGCCCGGGGCTTGCAAACCCGGTCCAGCCTCACCCACAGCATCCACCATCGTCTGGAAGTAGGGGCTGGTGGCTGCATGTGCTGGATGCCTACATCAAGTTAAAAAAAAATTGGATTAGGGTAAAATTAAGTTTAAGTAAATAAAACACACATAATGTCAATTTTAATTTAAAAAGTGATATCTGCATGTAAAAACCACTTCACAATGTGGCGAACGGCTCTCTTTGCAGCTGTTCCTGTTGCCTTCACCCCTTTCATTGCCTGTTTAATCCCCACCTGCCCAAAGACTACGTTTCCTAAATAAATACTCGTCACTCGGTGTAAATCGAGTGCTGGTAGAAGTAGATCGGCGGTGTGGCTCCTGTCTCCTGGGGTCAGGCTCTCGGTCCCGGGTAGGGCGAGCCGATGCTGATCGGCCCAAAGCTGGGTCAACTCTGGACCCAGACCCTCCTGCTCCCCTCCTCCTGTCCTCCTCCTCAGCAAATGCACGCTTGCTAGCGTGCCTAGCACGTCCAAGCTCGGAGTCTGTTGACTCCTCCTCGCTCTTTGGCTCCGGCTCAGCTGGTGTCTTCCCTTTGCCTTTCCCTTTCGAGGTAGGCAAATCGCGGTCCCTCCTCCTCTGGAGTAGCTCGTCGTGCAACTTCTCCCTCTGCTCGATCCTAACAGCCCGTTGAGAGGCTCTACCTGTCATGTAGCCTCTCATCTCCTCACTCTTCTCCCTGGGTACCTTGTCACATTTCTTGACATTCCCACCTGTTCCGGCAATATGTTGTTTCAGCCGGAACACCCCCCCGTTCATCTCCTTCCCACACCATTTGCACTGTACCCTCTTCCTGACTTGGTCTACCATGTGCCCGTGTTCTCAACCCACGTCGGAAGCACGTGCTGGTGCTGCATCACCTTGATCGGCCATTGCTTATGTCTGCAAAAATTGTAAACAATGCACTAAAAATGATTAGATAACAAAAAAATTGCTTTAGACGCTGTTCGGGAAGCAGACAGCCCAAGTAACACACCATTCGGTATGTTTAAAGGGTTACGTACTTGCCGGAAATGGTCGTAAATTAACGTACGGGGTATCCAAAATTTTTCCCGTACACAGAACATCCAATGGATGTTCAAACAACTTGAGCGGAGTTGTTCGATCAAAATTCACCGAGTTTAACTCTGCTCGGAGTCGTCGGAAACGTGTAAAAATAGACGTACGGGATATCCGGAAATTTTCCCATGCAAAATGGACTTAAACGGATAGTTCAAAACTTGGACGGACTTGTTCGGTCGGAAATCACAATGTTTTACGACGCTCGGACTCGTCGGAAACGCGTAAGAATGGACGTACGAAGTTTTCGGCGAAGAAATCTTACCTAAACCCTTATAAAGATCGAAGAGGAGGTTGATTCGAGGCCGATCCGAGCTTGGATCGGCGGAATCCCTTGAAGACGTTGCTTGGAATCGTCGGAATCGCCGGGAATCGCCCCGGAATCGTCGGAATCGGTGGAATCCTTGCTGGAATCGCTGGAATCGACCCGGAATCGATGCTGGGAGCTGGGATCGACGCCGGAATCGCCTGGGAATCACTTGGGAATCGCCGGATCTCCCTTCTGCCGCCGCGGGATTGACGGAATCGACCGCCCAGAATCGAACCGGGAATCGAACCGGTCCAGTTGACCCGGTCTTCCGATGGATTGACCGATTCCACAAGGAATCGGTGGAATCGGATCGACCGATTCCAGGCGATTCAGATCAATTCCGCGAAATTCTTCCCGGAATCGGTCCTTCCGCCTGGAATCGGATCGGAATCCACCGATCCGATTCCGGAATCGCTCGGAATCGGACCGATTCCACCGATTCTGCAATCAATGTCCCCTCCTCTCCTCATCTTCTCTTTGTGCATACTTTCTTGTATGTCTGGCTTTTCTGAGTTTAGAGTCTGTGGATAAGTCCTTACTGTCTGATTCAACTTCAGCTCTCGCCTTCCCTTTTCCTCTAGAGGTTGGCACATCTTCCCTCCTCCTCCTTCCTAGTAGCTCATCATGCAAATCCTCCATTTGTTTGATCTTAATCTCCCTCTGTGAGCCTCTTATTTGTGAGGTGGCCTCTAATGCCTTCACTAATCTCTTTAGGTACCTTGTCACATTTTTTAACATTGCCACCAACTCTGACATTATGTTTCTTTAGTTGGTGCACTCCTCTAATCATCCCCTTTTCACACCACTTGCATTTGACCATTTTCCATCCACTATATGTCAATGTTTCCACGCAATATCATGTGCTACTCTTTGCCGTGGTTAGCCATTGCTTGTAACTACAAGTAAAGAAAAATCAATTAAACATTTAAGTAACCAAATTAAGCAATTAAATAATTAAATTAAATAAGACTAGGAGTGTGTAGGGGGTGGCAAGGATTTGGGCTGTTTAGAGAGTTGATGAAAACCGAATATGAACAACCCCTTAATAGGGCTATTTGGCTTGTAGATGGGTGGCCGGGACTTGAACAGCCCCTAGGGAGCTTTTGGGAAGAGAACAACCCTTTAAGTGGTTATTTGACCTTAGGGAAGGGGGTAGGGGGCCCTAAACACATTTTTGGGGGTTTTCAGGGCAATAAAACTCATAAATGACTTGAAACAATGGATCATCGAGGAAGAAATTGCTGTCGGAGACACCCTACCTCACTGGAATTATCATCGAAATTGCTGCCGAAAGAGCTGGATCACCGGAGAATCGTCAGAATCACTTGGATCACTGTTGAAATCTCTTGGATCGCTGCTAGTATTGCTGGATCACTGTTGGATTTGACTAGATCGCCACTAAAATTGAGTGCTTGCCAAAATCGCCTGGACGTGGCCGGAATCACCAAGAATCGGGAGCCTTAGCACTTGACGAGCATGAATCAGCCCTTTGGGGCTGATATCGGTCTTAAATGTCTGATATTGGATCGATATTTAGTTTAGATCGGGCCCAATATAGCCATGATTAATAATATATGGTAGGAGTTAGTAATATGTGGAGTGCCTTAGTAATATATGGACTCAGTTAGTAATATACAAACTGACTTATTAATATATAGCAGAGGTTAGTAATATTAGACTGCTTTAGTAATATATGTAGTCAGTTAATAGTATATGGATTTTCTTAGTAATATATGTAGGAGTTAGTAATATATGGAGCATGTGAGTAATATATAGACTTAGTAAAAGAATGTTGTCTGGCTCTGTTTCATTCGACAATGCTAACTTATACATGGGGTAAATGGTTTTTTTTTTTTAAATGGAGACCGCAGAAACTCTGACCTCAGGGCAACTTAGGCGATCCAAACTTTAATTTAGCATATTTTAGTTCACTTTGGTTATGTAAATATCTGAGGGCATAATTATTCCGTCTCCTGAGACACTTCTATTGAAACTGCTAAATGCTATTGGACATAAAGATGCCAAATCAAGAACTTGTGATAAGCATATTCTTTATTAGTTTTGTGATACGTTTACCCTGCTATTGATTCATAGCACAATATTCTGATTTCTTTAATTTATACTGATGTGCTATTGTGTTTATTATTTATTGCTTGCTTTCATTTAGGTTATTGCCACAGCAACATTATTGGCCAAAGACAAAAAGCCATTGCACGATATAGTCAAGTGCCTGAAGTGTCACTTGGAGAACTTTGAGGGTGTTTCTAGACGATTTGAGATGGTTGGTAAGGTAGGTGAGTGCTATATATATGATGACTATGCCCATCATCCTACAGAGATTTGTGCAGTTCTGCGAGCAGCACGAGAAATGTTTCCATGGCATGAGATATTTGTCGTCTTTCAACCGCATACTTTCAGGTCCTTGTTTTGCTTATTAGTAAACTCTGGTTGTTTAATAAATGTGATGATTAGCATGCTGACGCCAGTTCTCCATATTTTTATTAAATAATTTGAATTCTATTCATTTTCAGTCGAATAGCAGCAATGATTGAAGAATTTTCCACAGCATTTAGTTGTGCAAATCATGTAATCATCTTGGAGGTATTCAACTTCTTTTGCTACCTTGGAATTACTTTGGATGTCCTGGAGTACCTTTTACACGCATAATTTTGATAAGCTAGCTGACGAGGCTTGTTGACTTAACATTGGCAGATTTATGCTGCCAGGGAGACAGATACATTAGGTATCAGTGGAAGAGATCTAGCAACTAGGATCACTGGTCCATTATCGGAGTATATCCCTCAACTTGTAAGTCCCTTTGTATATGATGTAAACTCAATTTTATCAATTCAAAATTCATGTTTTTCTTTTTAGAAAAGTTTTTTTTTTATTTAGCTTTGATTACTATGAAAATAGATGGTATTTTACATGAGTATTAGCTAATTTGATGTAGTATGTGTATTTAGGAACTTACAAAGTAGGTCCCACATCTTTTAAGTGTTGACATAGGGATTACCCTTTCTTTTAGACAATCTGAACCTCATTATTATTATTGGTTGAGGTTCTTTGGGTTGTTTGAAATTTTTTTTGATCTATTCCTATCGAACTTGTGAAGTTTAAGTTTTAATTACATCGAGCAAACATTTGAAGACTCTTGATTAACTGACATAGCAACTCACCTACATCTACTAAATAAACATCTTGGAGCCATGGCCCCCAAGACCTTGCCGGAATGCAAATTTGGTGTTTTGAATTTGGTTTGATTTGATTTGATTTAGGGATTTGAATTATTGTTTTAGCTATGACTTAATGTCTTTCATCTCTGAGGTTGCTTTGAATTTAATTTGAGTTGATTAAGGCTCAATTGGGATTTGGTTTGGTTTGAGTATTCTTTTTGTTAAGACTTGAGATCTTCTGAATTTGATTAAAATTTGTGTTTTGTGCTTAATACCTTTCCAGTTTGAGATATTTTGGTTGTCAATCTGTCAGATTTTAATTGGAGTTTGAGATTTGGTGAGTTCTCATACTCAGAATTTGCATGTTTTGGGCTTTTGGGTTTCAAATTTCAGATTTGGGGATTTTGATTAGTTAGAACTTGAATTGCAAGAATTTGGGTTTGATGTTTGAAGATTTTAATCACGGGTTCAAATTTGAGGGTTTTATAAAGATTTCAGATCTCATGATTCATATTTTAGATTTATTTTTTTTAAACTTGGGGTTTTGTGTTCAAGTTTCAGATTTGAAATCCCTCTGATTTTTTTGTTTTGAATTTCATGTTTGAGAACATTGAATTTTGGAGATTTTGGGATATGAGGTTTCACTTTAAAGGTTTTTGCTTTGAAACATCAGATTTAGAAAACCTGAGATGTGAAATTTTAATTTTGTTTCTCCAATCTTGAAGTTAAGATATTACTTCTTAGGCTTCTCTGGTTTGGGAATGTTTTTGGTTTATTTAGGTCTGAAGTTAATGTTTTCAGTTTCAACTCCCCTCACTTTTTCTTTATTGCTTTGAACTTCTAGAATCGGGCTTTCCAGATTTGGGGACATCTGAGATCGGGCTTTCCAGTGCTTAAGAATCTTATACTCTAGGATTTGGGATTTTTAAGTTAAGATTTGGAAACTTGAGTTTAATTAGATTCTCAACTCTACAAGTTTTCCTTCACATATGTTCTCACATATTCCTGAAATTTTTTTATTCCTGGTAACTTAAAGTTTTAAGATATTTGAAATCAGTAATTTCAAATCTTCCTGTTTTTCCCAGAATTTCAGATTCTCAGACCTCCATTAATCTGAAAAAGAAAGTTTTGAGCTTCAGTTACCTGTCAGTCCCTTGGAAAGTTCAGATTTGCAGAATTTTCGGATGTTCAAATTTTTGTCATCTTGATTTTTTTGAAAAATCCCTATAAAAATTTCAGATTTTGCAAGTCCCGTATTGTCAGAAATTTCTGGATATATTTTTTTGTGTTCTGTCCATGTTCAGATTTGAATGTTTAGGAAACTGGTTTCAAATCTGCAGCATTGAAGATTGACTGTTTGCTGTAAAATTCTTAGAATTTCTATATTTTACCAAATTCTGGATCACCCGCACTTTCCACTTTTCAGATTTATTTGTGTTCAAACCTATTGTCGGGTTTAATGGATTTTAATTTTACAGAATTTTTATCATTTTATATTTTTGTGTTTGCATCCTTCCGAGGTCATGGGACTGTTTGAACTACTTTTCACATCACAAGTTGCTTTGATCATGGCATCTTCCATTGTTTGAATGATTGAAGTACATATACACGGGGGAAGGCATGTAAGCTATATAATTCTCTGAATTGAGTTAGAATGGATTCATCACGTCCATTGATTTTAGCATGGAGTCTTCTTTGGGCTTTGATAGGTGTTAGGGACTCTTCCCATTGATTTTTTACCTCGCTAGTATATGGTTTGACATATATGTTTGACATATATGCGTGTGAACGGGCATGGCTTCCCCATAACATAATGGGTATGATCTTCCCTTTGCCCATATTGTTGAGACTCTAGGCCATCGGGAGTATGAATGGTATGACTTTGAGGTCTCTCTCCCTTTGTGGGATTAAATTTTTTATGTCACCCTTAAAGGGCATAGGGGCGTGTCTAGGGCTGGTCTCCCAATTATCCCATATATTATAGTTCTTTTAAGTTATGCCAAGGCATAGGACGTGCCTAGGGCTGGCTCCCAATTAACTTCGATCGTTTGATTAAATTTCTAACTGCATAGGGTGTGTTTAGGACCGTCCCTAACGTATCCTCGGAGTATATTGCTATTTAAATTTAATTGAGACATAAGGTATGTCTAGGATCAGCCCTAAATTAGTCTCATTTTGGTTAATTCTGTATTTTATTAATTTTGATGGTCTCTAGGGCCTGTTGCCATTAATCTTGGGCCTGATAGGCTGGCTGCAAACATGCTAGTCTGCTGATTGGACTATCTTTTTTGCTGCCTCCAGTTTCTGATGCATCTCGACCACTAAGTGTGCCTTCTAAATCCCTGATCAGTTCCCAAGCTTTTCAGGTACCTACTTACATGTCCCAGACTTAAGTAATTTTGCTTCTACCCTAGTGCAAACATGCTTCATACTCCCAGGCTCTGGACTAGGCTGCAGGTCCAACTGTCTAGGCTTCAGTCCGGGATCAAGAAGGGGTAATATATCTGGACTGTGGTGGGTTTTAATGGCCTACATGCCGCAGAATGACCTGTCAGGCTGTCATGCTTAGGCTTGGAGGTGTGTGTGTGGGCATGATGAGGCTTGCATGACCAGGAAGGAAAATATTTGACCGAAAGTTGGGATTTAAGTGATGATCATCACAGCTCCTTGACCTCGGACCTGTCTACTGGCAGGTTTTATGAAGCATGTTGAGATGGGTTCAGGTGACAGACCTAGGGTATTTGAGGAGTCTACATAGCACTGTTGGGACCTGTCAGACTTGGATTGTTCAGATCCGAGACTAGTGTTCTGAGGCTATCAAAAGGGTGAACTGAGGGGTGTTTCAATGGTTTTTTGTTTTGTTTTTTGAGAATGAAGTTGTTGAGATGAAGAAGAGCCTAGGCGAGGGTGTAGGCTTAAGGGTGGCTATTCTCACCTTATCTATCTTCTTCTTGCTTCAAATTTCTTCAGCTTGAGCCAAGCACAGCAACAAAGGGGACCTTGGATGGCCCTCTTCCTCTTTACTTCTCTTCTGGTTACCTAGGGCTGAGGTGCACAAGTCTACCCGTTCAGGATCTGTCGCAGAAGGCTGTGGACTTTATTGATTGATGAAGCTTCTCCAGAACTTGGAACCTGCAGAAATGTTTCTCGGAACCCTCTGCTGGCTGGTGTGGTGTTGGCTACTTGGCTCTATAAGATGAGGGGGCTAGCTGCATTGGGGGAGAGTCGTTGCTGCTACTGGACTGCCTGGCTGGCAGTTCTGATGACCCCCTTGCCACCGGATACCCCTGGCTCTTCGGAGAGGGACTGGCATCACCGGGGAAGTCCCCACTGGTCATGCCATCACCCATATGCCAATTCTGGTAAGTTGTTGAAGATCCGGTGCCCCTTTCTGATTTCTAGGATACTCCGGTGATCTCTCTTGGATTTTTGTCTAGGAGCAGTCACATCTGGGCATGCCCGGTATTATCCTTGCCTTCAGAGGACCCTGGATTCTTGGAGGATGGATGGCACATCTTGGGTCATGGAATGCTGGATCGGGATTTGGGTCCTGACCCAGGCCTGACCCGGTTGGCTTTTAGGCCAACCAATCCGATCCTAACCCCATAGATGTTCTTAAATTATTATTTTATTATTTTTTATTCCAACCCTGGCTGACCCAAGTCCCGACCCGGGTCCTGACCTTGGCACATTTGGGTCACGTCATTGCTATTGGGTCACGGCATTTATGGTGGTATATTTAGGTCATTTAGAAAATTAAACATGTGTAGGTTGTCTTCAACTATTATCTATTCTTATTTATAGGCACGTTTTTGAGAATTTATTCCTGTCAAGGTATCTAAGTTATGATGAATTCTCTTTATTATTTTATTTAATCATGTCCTTTATGATCATATTTGCCTGCTTCCCATAAAGTGGCTCTCCTTGGATTCTGTATCAGGAAGTAAGACTCTTTCTCTTGGCATCCCCAAGAGGTTTATAAAATACAGAATAAGGAATGTAGGCGGCCAGTTGTGAGTCGATGTCCTGGTTTTACCCCGGAATGGGCGGTTTCTGTACAATTTATTTATTTTCTGTCTACCGCTTGCTTGCTGAGTTCTATTTTCCTTGTCGAAATAGGATGATGTACTTGAGAAGTTGGTAATTGACCTTTCCAAGAATAACCAAGAAAAGGCGGTCTTCACACTTGGTGCAGGTAATTTTGATCTTTCTTCAGTTATGAACAGTACGCCCGTTATGTCTCTGTTAATCTCAAAGTTTGTTGATTCAAAAACTATGATGAAGGGACCATTAACGTCCATTATTTATCTGTTAACAGGTGATGTAACAGTACTAGGACGAAAACTATTGAACAGGTTGCGGTGCGTGCGGGGAAGCTCTTAGCATCGCCATAGCAACACTCGTAGTTGTGAATAATCGGGTCCCAACAGTTTTTCTTTCTTCTCAAATCTCATTTTCTTCTGTTAGCAGCTTTTACTGCGGTGCTTTCGTATGTAGCATCATTTCTTGTTAGAATCATCTTCATACTTCAGTCGTGTTTCTTGGCTATTCCATGGTCCAGCTGGCGATCCCCAGGCAAGTATGAGCATGTTAGAGGGGTCAATCATGGCCAACACCTCCGAAGACATCAGCAACACATTGGAGGTCCTCCGCTTGTCTCGGATCTGTATGAACCATCACACAGGTCCTCCCACAACACCCAGTGTCATTCGGAAATCCCCGGACGATCTGTGGAACACCACTGATCCCCCCCCGCCACCACCATGTAGCCTTTGGAATCACCCCACAACACACCCATGCTTGTCTCTCTACTGCTTGGCTCCATCAAAGCACGCCACTCGCCACCTCCTCACCTTTTCTTCTGTTAGCAGCTTTTACTGCGGTGCTTTCGTATGTAGCATCATTTCTTGTTAGAATCATCTTCATACTTCAGTCGTGTTTCTTGGCGGACACATACCAGCGTGGCTCGGCTGGCAACACCCGGCGCCCGGGGGGGCGCCGGGCTGGGTTCGCTTCCCGGCAGCTGACGCCGGGCGCTCCCATGGGGGGGGGGCGACCTGTGGGATCGAGCGCGGGCTCGATCCTCGCCTGCGTGCGACGCAGCACGCGTCCTGGCCACTGCTCCACATGACCAAAAAAAAAAAGTCCACCGTCCGATCGAGTAGAACTTGACGCCTCTTCACGTCTCACTTACGGCATGCTTTGGTGTGGAGATAAAATTTGTTAAAATGGGTATAAGATATTATAATTATCTTGTATTATACTCACTGTTTTGCCTCAAACTCACACAATTTTAATTCTAAATGACTGGAGCCATTACATGTATTCATCTTTTTCATTCTATAAGATTCTAAGTTAGCTTTTCTCATATTTCTAATTATTTTAGGTCATCCTAGATTTGCTAATGTCATGTTAACTTGACTATATTTTTTCCTTTTTACTAGGCTGGCATCATCAATTATAATGCGCTATTATTACTTTTTTTATCAGTAATAGATTTTATATTTTTAATAAGTTATTACTAAATTATTTAATTTGGTTTTAATAGTATCACATATGATGAATTTTTAAGTAAGTTACTTTGTTAAAAAGCATAGATGTCTTGTTCTAAAATATAAGCTTATTTTAATGATTGCATTAGTATAAAATAACTTAAAATGAAAAATTATTTATTTCTATATTAAATGAAATGTGGAAGATAATCATTTTCTAGATCAACAAATTTAGTTGACTCTTCCTATTTATTATGTTTATATGTATAAATATTAATTTGACATATATCTATGTTAGTGGTAAATATGCTTTAATTTTTAATTCTGTATTTTATTTACATTTTAATATATCTTTGGACTTGCTTGATACCACATAATTAAAATAAATGACTCAATTTTTTTAGTCATATGCTTCAAGTTCATCGCATGTAAAACTATTTGTGGCATACAGTGGATGTCAAATGCTTAGAGATTGGATATTTATTTTATGTGAATATTGTCATGTTAATCTTAATGTCTAGTTATAGACATATGGTTAGATATTGTTATGTTGATTGAAAAGACCAGTGAGAATGAGTATGTTTTCAAAATATTTGAAATTTGAGTGTAAGACCTTTTCATAGATAGTTACCTGATGTTACATTAATTTTTAGTTTATTTTATAGTTACAATTAACAATTAAAACGTAAGAATTGACTTTATCAACAACCTTGGATACATAAGAATAACTTTTTAATGTGAAAGTAAATATCATCAATTTCTTGAAATTTTTATTTTTTATATCATAAATGATGGCCATTCTTTGCACATTTATCAATCTCTGATAGCTCTTTAATTTGTTCACGTATTAATTACCTTATAATTCCGTATAAGTCTTTTTATATATATCGAACATGACATTTACAAATATTTTAATAGACATGAAGTTATACTACCATAATAGACATAAAGAAAGGTATGTCTCAAAATATAGATGATGAAAGATACATATTACCAGTAAGCATGAAATCAAAATGCTATCAAATAAAATAGATTAATTAGATTAATTAATAATATTTAATAAATTATAATGTAATCAAAAGTTAAAATTTGATTTTTGGTAGAATTGATTTGACACATATACAGGATTTGTCTTTATGAATCCCCTTTATGTTCATACTGAAAACTCTTACATAAATTGTTTAGACCTCGTATTGATATCCAGAGCATTGTTGCAGCCTTTGCATGCTCAAATTTACACCGGATTAGACGATCATGATTTCATTTTTGGATAATGACTACTTGGAGTAAAATGATTAGTTTGGATCATAATTTGTACTAAATAATCTTTTAGACAGTAGTGTACAAGAAAAGTTTAGGGCTATCTCTTTTAGTTATTGGAAAAAAATCGAGGTGAGATTTTATATTAAGAAAGAATGCTAATGCATACTTGAAGAGTCAAAAGATAAAAGAATAAGGAATACGTCTGTTAGTAGAAAGAAATCGTGAATAACTTTTTTTTTATATCACGACCCTTTGAGGATAAAAATTGTCTGAGATGACACGTAGATAAATTTATATGTTAGAGATTGGAATAAAATAAAAAGGAATATTTAAAATAAATTGAGGACAAAAAATGTCAGAAAAAAGATATTAATGATATTTTTAACGACGGGACAACAACTAGGCTGGTATTCAATTATGACTTTTGAGAATATGATTGATTAACTAGTATAACAATGATAATATAGTCTCAATTATTTTGATAATTAATGGGTATTAACAATTTGGTGGTGATGACATGAAAAATGTGGAGAATAATTTTTAAATATAATTAGGGATTTGATAATTATTCTTTTTATAAATGAATAATGCATATATGCTTATATACAAATTAAATAATTTCTTTAAAATGTGAAGAATATTTTGATGATAATATAGAGTCCAAATATAATAATTTTTTAAAATTTATATTATATTTAACAAATAAAAACTAGATTATGAACATGAATGCAATAATGTGATTTGGTTAAAAAATAGAAAGTTCTGAATATTGGCATACAAAAAATATTGTGTGTAATTTATATGAGAATTTAGTTAGGAGTTAAGAAGAATTGAAGTACTATTATAATCAATAACATGGTAAGAATATTTAAATTTCGATGGCAAAATATATTTTAAGAGAAGAAGAATGTAGGGATGGTAAAAAAAGCATATTTTCGAATATGAAACTTAGAGGGATTAAGAACAGATTATCTAATCATAAACTTAATTATATTCTTATGCTAATACTAATTTAACTCTAAATAAACTTAATTAACCTAACCTCCTCCTCCCATTGTTATTTTGCTTCGGCTAGGGCAATCTTATGATATTGTTAGGATAGGATTCATCAGATCATTGCTTGTTGTGGGTACAAGGGCCAGAGTAGGCACATGGGCCTACTTTGGCACCTGTACTAGTAGTGGGTTTTCCACTACCTCTAGGTTGAGGTTATGTTGTTGCCACTATTTTTTTCGGCACCCTTTGTTGTTGTTGCTTGTGTTGTCCTTTCAACAACTAAATGTATTCTCTCTTTTTTTTTTGATCACCGTGGCCGAATGGCCAAGAGCGTGCTGCGCATGCACGCGAGCGAGGATCGAGCCCCCAGCTCGATCCCACCTGAACCTCCCCCCTGGGGAAGGAAGGCGCTCGGCGCCCTTCGATCCCTGTCCACCCGCCCTCGGGACAGGGCTGGTGCCAACCGGCCTGCAGCCGGCCGGCAAATGTATTCTCTCGTTAAAGGCCAAGTCGATGCTTCCTTAATCATGGAGATCATAGATAGAATCCTTGAAATCAAAGCCATACTCCATAGTGTACCCCATGTATTAGTTGTGCATGCTATACCTATCTATATTTGCAATATTGGTTCCAACTAGCCTTTCTCTAGGCAATGTGATCTATCATGACGACACAAGGGTGTTGAAAGCATCGATAAGTGAGTAATAGTTCCTTTTGGGCCTTGGTCTTCTAGGTGGGTAGGTTACTAGTGAGTAGGGGTGTCAATGAGCCGGGTTTGGGCTGGCCTGGCCCAGGCCCACTTCAGCCCATATACATAGAGCTCAACCCCAAGCCCATGTAGAAAGTTCAGCGGGCTTAGATTGTGTAGATGGGCTTTAACCCGCCAAAGCCCGTTAGTCCAACGAGCTTGAGTTTTGTAAAACAATAATAAATAAAAAAATTCTACAAAAATCATAAAATTAATAAAAATATGAATTATTTTTAAAAATCACAAAGAAATTATAAAATTATTTGTAAATTTTATAATTCAACTAAATATAAAATCTAAAAAAATAGAAGACGTATCGATTTATGAATTGCCATAATTTAAGAAATAAAAATGGTGATTAAATATATATATATTTATTATTTTATTTATTTTTTCTTTCTACGTTAACCAGTTTTCTAACAAGATAAGATTTGTGTGTATGATATTATATATCTAGTTTTTTATCTCAAAAATTTTAAAACTATTTATTTTTATACGACGATAAGCACAAGTATGGTTAATATGCTTAAGAGTGAAACATATTAAACAGCCCAGCTATTTCAATGGGTTCAATGGCCGGGCTTAAGCACAAGTATGTTAATATGTTAAACATATTAACATATTTTAAATATAATTTAATAAATAAAATTTTATTTATAATATTTTTTATTTTAAACAAAACAATATCATACAGTCAAAATAAAATATACTTAACTTGATGTAACAAATAAATTAATATTTTATATTAAATTTAAATTTTGATATAATTAAGATGTAATAATTTATCGTCTTAACTATAATAATAATTTATATTTATAGATTAAATTATTTAACATTATGTAATAAATAACATGATATTTAATAATTTATATCATATTTAAATTTTGATATGAATAAAATATTATAAATTTTTATTCCAAACACATCGATGTTTTGCGGTCATAAATCATATAAAAATTATAAAATAATTCTAAAAGTTGAAAATAAAATTAAAGATTCTAATTAACCATTAAATTTGAAATTTCTTGAAATCTAATACTAAGAGGATATACTAGTGCTTTGTTTAACATGAAAGGGTAAAACTGACATTTTCATTGAAAATTGGAGCGGGTGTGATGATATTTTGAAAAAATGGATCTAATGGAAAGATGTTTTTGAAAAAGGACCTAGTGGTAAAGTGGTTCCTTAAAATGGACCTAGTGTGCATTTTGCCAAATAAATTTCATATTATGCAACCAAGCACTGCTTGTTACCTTCTAATGTTTTAACCTTAGTTTTAATGGGCTCAAATCTAAATATCACAAAGATTTTTAAATGCTATATTTGGTTGAAATACATTTTTAGATATCTTCATGTAAAATAATATGTGAAAATGATATCTAGAGATATATCAACCTGTTGCGTGAGAAAATATCAAATAGATTTTTCAATGCGATGTTTGGCTGAAGAGATAAATCAACCTATCGCGTGAGAAAATGATCTTCTTGAGGCTGTCGGAGCCGGAGCATTCCAGAAGAAGACCCACACGAGAAGTTGAGGCTCGCGGACCGCTGATGGGCTTTCGACGCATTGGCGGGCCAAGCCCGTCGGGCTTGTTGAGTCATCTTAAATGAGAAAACGAGCTTGTTATCTAGCCCTCTTAACGTTTTTAATAGATCTTAGCCCAGCCCGCGATGACTTTTTTAGCGGGCTAACGGGCTCAGCCCGCCCACTTGACACCCTGACTAGTGAGGGCACTTGGTTGTAGGTGATTGGTTATCATGGTTATTTAAAAGCTAGGGCTTTTTAATTGATTGGTTGTTGGTGTTAGATCGAGAATTGATAGAGCTATTACTGAGCTTGGAATTGTTGAGGTTGCTAAGGTGGCTAGTGTTGTTGAGGCTACTAGGGCCGAAGTTGTGGTGCATTTCAATTCTATTGTGAGTACCTAGCTTTAGGTGGGCGGTTGTATGTTGGGTTCCCTATTAAGCTCACATTTTTGTTTATTATTACGCCCTTGGTGACAGTGCTAGTGGCATAAGCAACCTTTTTAGTGACCCAAGATCACACAAGTTTATTAAGGGTGTATACTTGAGTTGAGTCTTCAAATATTTTACCTTCTTATATAGCTCGCTCATTGTCCTTGGGTGATGTAAGACAAGTGCATTTTGGCCGATGTGGCATTCGTAATGAGAATCTTCACCTATTTTGATTATAAACTTTTGTTAGCTTTTCAACTATGGCTCATCACTTGTTAACATACTTCACGAACTCCTCGCCATTCTTAATTTTCTTGGCTCACAAATTGGTAATTGAGTAGCATGGCCCAACATGATCTTTGTACCTCTACAAAAAGCTAGACTTGACAAGTTTGAAATCACTCACCTTGGAGGGCCAAGCAAGTAGATCCATTCTAGGGTCAATCATTCCAAGGACCACTTGAAGTGATAGACCAAGGCATTTGGGACATTTTTCAATATTAAGACTTGTAAATAAATTCTTTGACATAAAAGAATGGTTTTTTGGTGCGGTTGTAACAATGGTAAACCGGCAACTCAAATATAAGACCAGAAGAGAAGGCATAGAGACTTCCAAGGTCACCTAGGTGGTTATCAAGCATTGAAGATCTTTGTATTCTTTCTAATCTCATTGAATGCCTCTTGATCGATGAAAGTCTTCTGAGTGATGGGAGGGAGAGGGTAAGTCAATGCTTGGGTGGGCATTGGGATCTGCACTGGGTAGGTCGAACCAGCCATATGAGATGGGTGAGTATGGGAGTGAACCAAAGGACAAGAGAAAGGATGTGTATAAAATTAAACTAGGTGTTGAGAAGGAGTAACAAGCATGGTTAGGATCTAAGAGGTTTAGCATTGCCACTAAGTTTTCAGAGAAGGGTGTTGCTCGCCTAGCTCAAGAGTGTTCAAGTAGCATAGTGGTGGCTTGACGAGCCATGAACTGAGGATCAGAAACAAGCTAACCAACCTCAGGAGGGGAGTGGTCAGGGGAAAAATTTTATTTTAAAAGTCATGGAGTTGGGAAGGATCCACAGGAGTAAAGGCTACAAAGAGAGACTGGCAAGTTATGACAGAGAGTCTTGAATGATTAATGCAAGCCTTTTAGTTTAACTTCAAGTTAATGGATTTTTAAAAGTCATATGTTCACTCAAAACTTTAAGGAATTGGTCCAATCAGATTGGCACAGTTGAAAAGTTTTCGATTCCTCAAACATCAATGTCTTGGTCTCGATTGAAATCAAATGACATAGCCAAACTAGTATTGAAAACTATTTTGAATATGTACGTTTGTAGGATTTAAGCAATCCCTATATATTAGAAAAGATCGAGTATTCTTATGCTTATAGAACTACTTATGTGTGTAGCCTATAATCGTATCCACATGAACCACCTCCGTAGTCGAGTTCTCCTTTGCACTGGACCTTTTGACTTGCTTTGAATGAAGCTCCATCAACTCTCGATAGACTCTTAGTGAGAAAACATGAAGGAGTCACTGGAGATGAAATTATCACCCTTGGTTTGATAGGGCTTGTGATCTCTTTATTATTATTTATAAAACTCAAAAAATTTCACAAAAAATTTGTTAATTTTATAAATTATTATGCCCACACCCCAAACTTACATATTATTTTGTGTGTGTGACTTACTAAGCTTAAGAGTCAATTTGGTCAAGGCCTAATTAAAAGAACAAATTATTTTAAATTAAATTTATTATCTCATAATATATTTAATGGCCTACCAATTATGAAAAATACAAGTCACATATAATGATCCCAAATGGCTTCAAGATGAACTTCTCTTCAAAGAACCTTTCCATCATCGATTATCACACAAATATAAATTCTTGTCCATCCATTGTCTCGGTTAGATAAGAGTAAAACATCGACTGCCAACTTCTAGATATTCCAACATTACGAAATCTTGTACTCAAAATTGGATCAATTAGAAAACTCTTTTCCATTTAACTTATCTACCTTGACTAAGGATTTATAATGCCATCCATAGGACATTCTCTCTCTCTCTCTATCTCTATCTCTCTCTTATCAAGAGTGGATGATCCCTTGTTGTTTTCTCAATTGCCTCCACCGACTTTCCTATTTACCCAATATATTAACTATACTAGAATGTAATACTAAGTGATTCATAAGTCAATAGTCAAAGTAGATGGTTCACCCTGCAAAGTATCTTTGGTGACTTAGGTCAAAGATTCAACCGTGCAACAGTGATGATAGAATACTTTGATTGACAATTCGATAAGATACCATTTAGAGATTGTATACAAGTCAGTTTAGTGAACTCATTCCTTTGATGAGCATATGTAAATATATATCAGTGTTTTCACACTAATGACCAATGAAATTAGCCATTCTCATTATATGAGAATATACCACATACATTAGTCTTAATGGATCATTGATTTTCTATCTCAAGGATCCTACAACTAGGAACATTTAAATTACATGTTTCTAGATGATTAATCTCATTATCATGATCTCATCATGATCTAATTATCATTGCATGCAACCTAGGATTTCATTATAACAGACGCATCTAGATAGTGCAAGTAATGAAGATAAAACCCTTAACACTGAATAAGATATTACAATAAATGTAAAACTATATCACTTATGATTAGCTTGTAGGGCATACATTTTTATCAATCTTCCACTTGCATTAAAACCAATCACCTACATGTCTGATCCTCATCAACCCAAGGTGACCCTCAAACACATTTCGAGTCAAGGCCCTAGTTAGTGGATGTGCAACGTTGTTAACTAAAGATACTCGATCAATAACTATATCTCCAGTAGTTGCAATCTCTTTAATTAAGTAGTATTGCTACAGATGTGTTTATACTTTTGATGAGACAACAACTCCACTATATATGTGATGGTCCATTGTTTTCACAAAATAATGATAGATTATTAGAGATATTAGGGACAACTTCCTAATCTAAGATGATTTCTTTCATCCAAACTGCTTCTAAAATAGTTTGCAGCATTTATAGATTTCATTTAAGTTGTAGAATCCACAATATTTACTGCTTGGAACTTTTTTAGCTTATTGCACATCATACAGATTAAATAGTCTTATCTAACTAAAAGCTTAAGTCTAACTACAAAGCTTTACGTCCTATTCTCCATTAACTCTTACTTGGATCCATCTGATGACTGCTCGTGACACTTAAAGCATGTATCACATCAGGCTATGTACATATCACAACATACATAATAGATCCAATGTCTAAGGCATAGGGGACTCCACACATGTGCTTATTCTCTTTTCAAGAGAGATAGCTTTATATCTCATAGGCAAGAAACCCATATAGAAGTTTTCCATGTCAAACTCTAATAACTTTATGTAGTAGTATGTCATCTACATAAAGTGTCAATAAAATAATAGCACTCCCACTTGTCTTCATGCACACACAAGGCTCCTCTACTTCTCAAGGAAGTTATAATATTTAATCTCATCAAGTTCTATATTCCAATTATAATGTTGTTTTAGTCTGTGAATAGACATTAACAATTAACACACTTTGTTTGGATGTTTTAGGACTCATATCCATGAAGATGTATCGTATACACATCTTTCTCAACATCCTAACTGACATATCTCATAGTTATAACGTGCATCAATAATAACTAAATGGATTGAACCCTAGCAACGGATATAAGATCTCATCATAGCAGACCCCTTGACTTAGATGATATCATTTCAACCATTCTTGCCTTAAAGGTTTCTACCTTCTAATACACTCTCATATCTCTTTTCAAGATTAATTGGTACTCTTCCCTTAGATGGATCTACTAAGTTCTTAACTTAGCTAGAATAGATGTCTATTTTGGATTTTACTGCATCTTCCCATTTTTGGAATAAATATCTTACATTGCCTTTTCATAGGTCTTTAAATCAACATCCTCACTTTATTTGCCTTACTTCTTCCATCAAAGATCTCTTTCATATCTAAAAGGTTGAATAAACACAAGTGATGACCTATGAGTTTTCTATGTGTAATTTTCAACTAGCATCTTAACAGAAGTGTTCTTAGGTTGTGGGTCTGGAACCCTTTTTAGAGATCCCTTCCTCTCACTATTTCTTTAAGTAGGAACTCTTCCTCTAAGAATACAATAAGCTTAGAAACATATACTCTTATCCATAAAGGTGGGATATTTAAATATTCAGAACTTTTCTTAAGATATTGCACAAGCCTACAATTCTTATTATAATCTAATTATTTGAGGTTATATATCTCCATTCAGGTTGGACATTTTGAAATTTTAACTAGCTTAAGGTCAAACTTTAATCTTTTTTTATATTCTATATAGAATAATAGGAGTAGACTCAGAAGGTACCAATTCAAGATTACATAGTTATATTGAGTGCTTAACCCTAAATAAACAAAGAAAATTTTTCAAAGGTTGTTATTGCTTGTATCACGTCCTACATTCTTTATTTTTATCTACTCGAATAAGCTATGGATACAAGGAGATGTTCATTAAGACAAGATTCTATTGCCCTTCAAATAATAAGTGAATCTAGTATTTAAGTATTTCACTCAATGATCTAATCAAATAACTCTGATACTCTTTCCATGTACACTCAACTTCATTCTCAACCTCTGACAATTCCTCAAAAGCCTTAGGTTTGTACTTCATAGGTACTTATATCTATGCCTAGAGAAAAATATATGAAAGAGTTGAAGTATGGATGTTCATCTTCAGCCGTAATAGACATGAGCCAACATACATCTAAATGTATGAGATCTAATGGCTTCTTAGTCCACTCTTCATTTCCAATAAATGAAGAAATGGTCAATTTCTCCATGTGACAAAGACTCATAAGTGGTTAGAGATTCAAAATCATTCACCCTACTGCATCCATCCTTATGGAGCTACTTAGGTCTTTTCTCATCAAATGCCCATGTCTATATTAAGCTAAAGAAATATATTGATTTATATCAACCCATTTCCTTCTAAAAGGAATATTCACATATAACATGAGAGATAACATATTTAACATGATAAAACAATTTATTAAACTCTCACTAGCAAACACTTTGCCACTCATAGTGAAAGAACAATTATCATTTTCATAGCTCAAATTAAATCACCATTTGTTCAAGCAGAAAATATGGATATTGTTCTTATAGGACATCTCTTGAAGGCTATTAAAGATTTGTATCTCTCACTACTAATGATGAAACTTTTGCACCATTCTTAAATGTAGGCTAATCTTGAGATGCATATTATGTCTCTCATACCAAGAGATGCATCTACAGTATCTTATAGAGGATACTCACATCTAATATTTCATAGAAGATATGCACGTATAGTATCTAATGCCATAAGACATGTTTAGTATCTCATATATGATACACCCATTCAGTATGTAATACCATAATGTGTATCATGATATATATAGTATCTTATATTATGACCTGCATAAATAGTATCTCATACCATAATGTGTACATATATATGACAAATAAATGAATGATTAAGATGGTCAAAGCTTCTCAACCTCCACCTTTGCTACATATGCAACACACTTTGCACTCCCTCTTCCACCATTCATCATCATAATGGTAGAATAACTATCCTATGACTAATTCAGGCTTTATTATATTGACCACCTTCTTGACTTTTAACTAATGTCTTTCTATTTTTCATCTAATGATCTCACTTCTTTCCATTAGTCTCACCAACAAGTATTATTGAAAATGTATTGTTGTTATAACTTGTCCTAAATTAGCTTATCACCATGAGCAATAGTGGATCTTATATCCATCTATCTATGTTGCCTCTATAATCTATATCTTATAGAGGCTAACATTTAGTATATGGCAAATAATGTAACATCTCTATATTATATTATGAGATAGTCTAGGAGGCATCTACTTTTCAAGTAGCATAGTTACTTGATCAACTATAAGAATGATTCTCTTGGTTCTAAACCAATCTAAGAAATATGGTATGTTAAGCTATTTGGCATCCAATATGCTATACAATTGGTGGATAACAATTAATTCTATAAGGAGATATAATTCTTATTAGATAAACATTGCAAACAATCAAAATAAATTAAAACATGGTCTTTATTATCCTAATTAATCAACAAATTTACATAACCCCTATTATGTAAGGATGAGATATCTCAATGACATCGTAGTGGGGACTAAGACCCTATTAATTTATGATGACAACTTTGTGGGAAACACAAGTCATCATATACTTAATAGATAGACAACTTTTGCCAATTGCAACTGTTGCAAATCTTATAAGGTGTTTGGTAGCTCTTTTAATTTTTAGTCAATCTCGTTTTTAAAATCAAGACTACTTGACTTCTCATTTTTAATTTTAAAATCAAAAGAGTCTAACCATTTTGTGTTTGGCAAAACTGTCAAAATTTTTAAAATTTGTAGAGTACTATTTGGGTATGATTTTAAAATCAAAATAACTCTATGACACACTGCATGTCAATACAACGTAGTATGTCATAACATCCATATTAATTTAATGTCAACTAACATTTATTTCTACATTTCCATTGCTATGAACCATATACATCAGTTTCCTCCGTCATCACTCTCTCCTCCGATCGGCACTTCCACGGCCCTGTCCTGCGCCCCTTCGGCCAGCGCAGACCTGCGCGACAACCCACACTACCCCTCCTCTAACCGTAATCATCACCTCCAATCTCCCTTTTTGGACTCTCCTTGCTGCAACCACGGGAGACTCTCCCTCTCCCAGCAACTAGCCGCAAATCGCGCGCTCCCCACCCTCCATGCCCTTTGTTCAGCGCCCCCCTCCAAGCGATCTCCTTTCCCCCGTCAGCCCTCTGTCACTGCCGGCCGACGAGGCGGCACGGGTGCACGAGGAGCTGGGGCGGGTGTTAACTGAGACCGGGGGGTGCCCATCTGTTTCTCAATGTCGGAGATGTTCAGACTCCGCAGCCGCACGTGTTTTTACTCTTCTTCACAGCCAAGGCGGCCCCGCCTTCCTCCGCCTAAGAAGATCAATCCCCGGCTGCGGGCTGACGCGATCAGCAGTAGATGGGGCAGTGGATTAGCCCGTTCTCGTTGCACTCGCCGCACCTCACCATCTTCTCATCCTCCTCCCCCAGCACCTTGCAGCTGCCGCTGCACTCCACGCACAGAACAAACCTCACGCCGCCGCAGCCGTTGCACCACCCCTTCGCCCTCGGTACCCCAGCGAGCAACGCCGCCAGCTTCCCCTCCTCCTCCAGCCACAGCACTTGCTCGACTCTGCCGAGCAGCCTCCCCTCGACGAACATCACGAGCACCCGCACCTCGCGCCTCCCCGTCAGCATCCTCAGCTCCTCCCTGAACCCGGCGTCCATGGAGATGTCCCTCTCCATCACCTGCGCCGGAGCGCCGCTACCAGTGGGAGCCCATCTCACCGGACCTGGAGGTGGGATACGCCGCCTACCCCATGGTGCTTTTCCAGATCCCCATGTACAACAAGAGAGAGGTTGGCTGCTGTTCACTCCTCTCCTCCTCCTTGCCGGCCGACGACGGCCCTGTCCGCTCCCTCCTTTTGGCCTGGCCCCCCCTCTCCACGGAGCGCTCGAATAGGAGCCAGCATCCCCCCGGAGTCCGCCCCCCACCCCCCGCGGACAGGCACCAGCTTCCTGCTGGAACGGGCACCCGCGTCTCTCTCGAAAATGAAACAACTCCTCTCCTGTTTTATTTCTGAGAGAGATATTAGGAATAGATCTCTTTGTTTACAAAAAAAGAGGAGCAGGCAAGAGACGTGACCAAACACCTCTCTTTCCCTATTTTCAAATTTTAGGTAAAAAAAGAGGAAAAACCGCTACCAAACACCTTATTAGTTCTTTAGTCTATAGAGTTATGACCTTGTGGGAAACATGACAAGCCACATATTCTAGTTAAGTCAAATCCGCTTGTTACATTATGTGTATGGATTCTCAACACAGCCCTTATAAGAAACATAACAAAGCCATGTCAATAGTTCATCCCAAGGGTTGGCTATAAGCCTTGACCCATGATCACCAATCTCTTGTTGAATGAGTCTTGTGAGAAACACAATGAACTCACCCAATCTAAAATTGACTCATCGATAACCATAACAACAGAAGTCTACGTGGATCATTCTTAATATTCTACGTTTATCAACCTAATTTAAATAAGAAAGAGTTTTCATTTTAGTCTCATCATTATATGTGCTACATATATATATACCTTTGAATATATTATATCTAAGGTATTTAGGATAGCACACACCCACATATCACATATGCAAAATTAAATGGTTGATCATGTACTTGATCCTATTAATGTAAAATTGGAGCGGGATCATTATGCATTAGTAAGGATCTACCATCATATGCCAGTGTTGACATGTCATCATACTTTGAAGAACTCTTCTCCAAGAGTCTTGCTTTCTCTTCTCCTCCTCAAACAGTCATCTTGTCACTACAAGAGCATTAAGGGTACACAAACTCATAAATATACATTAATTAAATAAGAAATCTTGAACTTAACCAAGAGGAGTACATTTCTTGGAGAGAGGTAGAATATACATTCAAAATTGATAAGAGAAGAAATTAGGCACGCATGTTTTTAATTACATGTCAACATTAAATAAACATCATCACATAACATACATCTTAAGTCTATGCTCATCCAAGCATCACACATTCATTCATCGCATGAACATAATGCGAATACATGGTAATATTATGATATAACTATCATATCATAAAATTATACATTATATATTTTGGAATTCCTGATTTCATGCTTGTTAAATAATTCATGAAATAAATAACATGAAATAATCATATAAACAGAAACATACAAGCAAGTCTAAATAATTAGACAAATCATGCATTCCCAAAATCATACAAAATGTTTAATCAATGTCATAAGCATCATTCTGAAATATAACAATTTTACATAATTAATTTAGGCATTAATTTCATAAGTTAAGACATTAAAATAATTTTAAAACATAACAATGAAAATGACAATAGATCTTAAAATCATATAACAGATCATTAAACACTTTAATAATCTTTTATATAATTTTAAAAAAATTTGGGATTCTTTTTGGCACTTTTATGACATTTCTAGTGATTTAAAATAATTTCAAAACAATAAAATAGCCTCTAGTGCATTATGCCCCCACCCCTTCCCTGACCCTGTATGCTGACATGCGCCCTGCTAGTGTGCTTGCTTGTACGTGGCTCCTGGTCAAATCATGAGTTGAATGGTGCTTGAGGGTGTGGATCCTGTGGTCACTATTCATCTGGGTCTCGATGGACGCATCTTCCTCACCCAACAGGGGTGAACAATTATGGTGGAAGAGAGATTTTAAATGCCTTCTAAAACCAGACTTTTCTGCATCCTAGTTCGATTCTAAATCGAACAAGGATTTCTAAAATTCCACTCTCTTTCCTTGGAAAAATTACAATCAACAGGAAAATGTGATAGAAGCCACCACCAATGTCTAGGGTTTATCCCCACTGAAAAACACCCAATCCACCCCTGATGGTGCCATTTGAAGTCAAAGAACATAGGAAAACACTTGGTAATAATATTACCCATATTCTAATGCATCCACAAGACATAAAATGTCTTTATGGAAGAAGATCTCTTGAAATCCCCAAACATGATTGATGATTTTTGTGAAACTAAATCACTTATATTGGACTCTCCGGTGGTCTAAAATTCAAATAGTTTGTGGCATTGAAAATTTATTTGTCATAATATTCATTAGAAGCCAACCAACCTCACAAAAACATCACACACTATTTATGGTTGCTTTGTAAAAATGAACATTTGCACAAATTCAGTATAACATAAAATACATGAAATGACATCAGTTTCAAATGAGACTTGAACCCAGTTCTGATCACACTATAAAAAATTGGTCTAGTTAGATTTGCATAGTATAAAAAAATTTTATTCTCCGAATATCACTATCTTGGTCTCGATCAGAACAAAATGACGTAGTCAAACCGACATACAAAACGATTTTGAATACGTATCTTTATGGGATTCAAGTAATCGTTAGATCAGAGAAGATCAAGCATTATTATGCTCATAGAGCTACTCAAATATGCACTCTCTAGTTGTAACCACATGAACCACCTCCGTAGTTAGGTTATCCTTCGTGTCGGACCTTCTGCCTTGCCCTAAATGAAGCTCCATCGACTCTCGATAGCATCCAAGTGGGAAAACATAAAAGGATGTGAATAGGGATGAAATGAGTGCCATTGACTTAATAGGGTTTGTGCTCACTTCGCTATTATTTATAGAATTTATAGTTTTCATGAAAATCATATGGTTCCATAAATTTCATCCACTCTCTAGACATTCAGATTAGTTCATATGTTTGTGACCTACCAGACCCAAGAGCTAATTTGGATGAGACATAATTAAAAGAATATATTCTTTTAAATTAAATTCATTCTCTCAAAATAGATTTAACGGTCTATCAATCATGAAGGGTATAAGCCACATTGTATTATCCAAAACAGCTTTGGGAATGACCTCCTCTCCAAAAAGTCTTTCCATCATTGGTTATGCACGTATATAAACCCTCATCCATCTAATGTCCTAGTAGGATAGGAGTACGTCATTGGCCATCAAGTCCTAAATATTTTGACACTATGCAATGTTGTACTTAGAATCAGATCAATTAGAAAATGTTTTTTCAATTATCCTATCTACCTTGGCTAATGATCTCTAATACTATCCATAGCACATTCTCTCTCTTACTGAGGGTGACAATCCACTATTATCCACTCAATTGCCTCCATTAGGTTCCTCCTATGCTCAATCTATTAGTTGTATTGGACCATAATACTAAATTTTCTTTAAGTTAATAGCCAAAGTACATGATCTGCCCAGTAAAGCATATTTGGTGACTCATGTCAAAAATCTAACTATACAACCATAATGATAGCATGTCCTGATCAATAGTTTGGTAATATACCATTCATGGATTTTAGATTGGTCAGTTCAGTGAACTCATTTCTCTAATAAGCACCTGTATATGTATATTAGTGTCTCCACACTAATAACTAATGAGATTAGCCATCCTCATCATATGCGAAAAATATCACATACACTAGTCTTATTAGATACTTGATTTCTCATCTCAAGGATCCTATTATTTGGAACATCTATATCATATACCTTTAGATGATTGATCTCATGATCATGATCTCATTATGATCCAATCATCATTGCATGCAACTTAAGACTTCATTATAATAGATACATCTAAATAGTTCAAGTAATGAAGATAATACCATTAATAATGTATAAGATATTACATAAAATATAAAATCTTATCACATATGATTGCCTTGTAGGACATACAATGTTATCAAAAACTAGATTAGGGACCTATGCTTCACCAACTGCCAAGCGACCTAAGGCTTACACTTTTTGCCATGGGGAGAGGTAGTGGGTAGCACCATATTTTATAGTAGATGGTACAACCAACTTAATTGACGAAGAGAGAGTCATTCTCATTGGGGACTTATGAAGGCTTTGGTAAAACAATTCTAGTCAACTAAGAGGGAATCCCTGGAAGTGAGGCCTAGAACCACCAAGAAGGGTGTTTCAGAAGCTATAGTGTTTAGGAAGAGAGTGCCCCCCCAATCTTAGAAGACCTATGGGCTAGATGAGCAGATACCTAATGCAATATAATGGAAAGAAATGATGTAAGGATGGAGAGCATACAATATATGGTATGTGCATCAATACAATGTTCAACAGATATAGCTAAAAATGACAAACAACATGTTGAACATCAAACAAACAAGATGAAGTAGCCTGGATCCTAGGCATACACATCTGGCCCAAGGGTGCTTATATCAACTAGAAATCAGCGGTTCATGTGGCAACCAAAATTAAAAGAGGAGCTTATAGAGCTTGGCTGGAGCACCTAGGTTCTAGGTGCATTCAAGGAGAGCCCCTAAGACCATGTCATGTTGGTAATAGAGAACCTATCCTTGTGAGAAACTGGAAGAAAAGTGTATGTGGGGACAAAACAAGTTATATTGATGATAAATGACTAGAAAGTAGTAAATAAAGTTGTAAGATGTGGTGTTTTTCTCGAAAACTAGAAATAGAGAAGAGCTTACAGAGCTCAGTATATATGCTTGGGTGTTAGATGCTTTCAAGAAGATGTACTTGAGGCTGAGGCACATTCTGAACAAAATACCAGAACATGCACACTAGTTCACACTAGAACTAGGTTGAGGAAGGAGCTAGCGAATCTTAGGATGGATGAGCCTAGCTAGGGGGCATATTCAACCTAGACAAGCCTAAGTGTTAAGTGTGTCTTTTAGGGTGCATAAAAACAAAATAGAAAATTCTTGAGCAATAGAGCTCTCACCATGGTCACCATACATGTGGATGGATAAAAATGGTGAGGATGAGAGAGGAAAAGAAGGAATAGTAAGTGTTCGATAGAAACATACGAGTTATGAACATAAATAAAAAATTTAGCTGATACAGTGGGAGATCAATGTGAGTTCTATCTTTCCCTTCTTCGATCAACTGAGGAAGAAGAACTCAAAGCTTTTAATCTATTCAAATCTTGTGTGTATCCTTGCAATGCAGAAAAAGAAAAAAGACATAACACGGGGTTGGACTTAATGAAGTGCAATGGCTATTCTTTAAAGAGTGGCATGAGATAAGAAAGAGAATATATAAGAACCCGGTTGGGGTCAGTTCCCAACCCTTTTAATTTTTATTATTTTGTGATTTATAAAGAATAGAAAGTAATACTAGATGGATGGATTAAGATGATGAGAGAAACAAGACATATGATAATGAATCGTAAAAAATAGCAATCCAGATACTTCCTATTAAATGCACCTAAGGGGCAGGTGTCTAGATGTTGAATATGATAAGGACGATGGTGCATCAACCATATGCCATGTGGTTGCAGAAGGATTGATCCTCCCAGCTTTGTTTCCTCCTTTTAGAACTCATCTAATGGCTTTTTAGTACTCTGTGGTGCACGTGGGGTCTTCTGAGTCTCTAAGGGTGAAGGGATGGCATAGTGGATAAGAAGGAGATCGAGAGAGAGAGAGAGAGAGAGAGAGAGAGAGAGAGAGAGAGAGAGAGAGAGAGAGAGAGAGAGAGAGAGAGAGAGGCCTTCATTGGAGATGGTGTGGTTGCTCCTAGGGAGACCAGGCATCTTTAGATGTATACAGTTGGGGACGTGGTGCATCTGCATGTAGGGAGGTAGAGGTAGAAGAGGATCTGTCTTTCAATCTCTTTCTCTCCTTGGGCATTTTGGCACCATGGCCTCGTTCTTATGGGGTTAGGTGGTTTTCTTCATTGGTGAGCACCTCCTTATACAAGAGAAGCCCCAAATCTTCCCACATTTTGAGAAATTGCACATTAATAAAGATTTGATAGACATGCCTGGAAAGTCCAAGCACGTTTAATAGATGCACCCGATCTCATTGGGCACTAAGCATTAATCTCATGATTACTCACCATGGGCCTTACGAGAAGCTGGGGTTAGAGATTCGCCAACTAAAATTGCTCCACTTGATTGGGTGCATCTAGTTATAGCTGATTAATAATGACACTAAGATATCAACTAAACGTGTCTTGTCAGAACATGTGCATCCAGTTAACTGGCTAATGACGATGCATGAATCTCCCTATCAGATATAATGTTCTGCCACATGCACTTGGTCAGACTAGACACATCCAATTTTAAGAGATGACAATGCATTAGAAATTGACAAAAGTATAGGTGAAAAAGCTCTCACCAAGCTAATGCACTTGGGACACAGACGTATACGCCCATCGAGAGATGCACCTACTAGGTGACCACATTTCAAGTGATGTTTCCTTGACCAAGGTGCATACACCTTGCCTGGGGTTAATGGCTCTTTAACTGAGGCACTTGCATCCTTCCTGGGGGTACTCATGCAGATAAGCATGGAATTGGTAAAAAATGGCCCTTTAGATGGAAATTCGAGTTTTATTTGCTATGACAAGAGCTTTCAACTCAATGATTAGACTAATTTGGCATCTCTACGTATGGAACATAGGTCAAACTCTTCTTTTAAATTTAATGAAACCCGCAGTTTCTGATGACTACACACTTCACAATTCTTTCCTCCACCCTTTTATTTCCTCCTTCTTCTCTACCCACAAACCAAATTGCCCTTCTTACCTTAGGAAGAGGTGAATCTTGGGGAGAGATAAAAGTTGATTATGATGTGAAGCATTAGGCATAGAGGTTGGTTTTCCATGGAGAAGAGACGGCACACATTTGCATGATGGAGGGTCCCAATCGGCTATTAACAATCAACAAGTAAAAAAAATACAAAAATCAAAATCAATAGTGATCTACTTACAAATAGCACTCAATCAATCCTCTCCATCCCTTAGATATAATCTGCACTAGGCACATCCTCCATCACTAATGAACCTAAGGAGAAGCTGACATCTAGCAATATAAGATAGAAAATCATATAAAAACATAGATATTAGTTTGGTAAAAGTCTAGGCAAGGAGTTACAGGGGATAGTTTAGCTAGTGCAACCACTAAAGTAGATCCCAAGAGCAATAATTGGTTATCAAGAATCAACCCTTAAAATGGAAAGAATAATTGGTCTTTGAGATGGGGAGAAAATCAACAACTCAAGACCTTTATGATCATTTCATGAAAGGAACAATTCAAGCAGAGCAGAATTTGCATGGCCCACAATTGGCCCATCAACCTTTGAAGAAGTTAGCTGACTACAAGGCAATAAATTGGAAAGCTTGTTAAAAAATATGGTCGTGAATCAACCAGAGTCAAACTAATCAATGACCATCTAAAGAGCTCAACCTTTAAGAAGGGATCTTGGGATCTCATCCTACTAGGCAGACCCATCTTGATCGATTATCCTTGGGTCAATGATCCCTTTCCCATAAACAACATTTGGGCCCTGAAGCCCTTCTCATGGGCCCATGAGCACACTTCATAAGCCCACTCTCACCTTTCCAAATCAAGCCTACGAGCCCATAGTTGCCAACAACACCTAGACTCTCATGCTCATCACCTTCACTCAGGCCCATAAGCTCATTATCGATCCTTAGGCCCATGAGCCCACTCTTGTTAACACTAATTAGACCATTGAGCCAATCTCCATAGATCAGGCTCACAGGCCCACCTTAAGTGATTAGGACCATGAGCCCACTCACTCTCCTAAATCATTCCCTCGTACCCACTTTCCCAAATCAAGTCTATGAGTCCATCATCGACACTTGGGCTTGCAAGCCCACCTTTAGCACTAGGGTCCACAAGACCACTTCCTTCAATCAGGGCCACGAATCTACCTTGAACCATAGGGCCCTCGAGCCCACTCAGGACCAAAAGTCCATCATTAATTTTTAGGCCCACCTCTTTTACTTGGGCCCATGAGCCCATTATCAACCTTTGGGCCCACATGCCCACCTTTTTCAATCAGTCCCACATGCCAACCTCTTTCACTTAGGCTCACAAGCCCATCGTTAACCTTTGGACTCAAGAGTGCACTCTCTACAATTATCGGGTCCACATGCCCACTATCAATCTCCTAAATCATGCCCACAAGCCCACCTCCAATCGGGCTCACAAGCCCACCTTGAGCCATCGGGCTGTTGAGCCCACTCTAGCCCATAAACCCACTTTCTTGAATCATGCCCACGTGCTAGGGATGTAAACACAATCCGATATTCTAAAATTTTGATTTGATTTGATAAAAGTTAATGAGTTTGGAACTTGATTTTATATCATATAATCTATCGACAGGATCAAAATTAGTTGATTAGATTTTTGTTTATCTAATTTTGATAAAAATAAGTATATATATAAATGTAAAATTAAATAAAATAAAGTAAAAAAATCATAAAATATGATACATAAAGTAATAAAAATTCTTGAAGAATTTATGAGTCTAATGATTTTTATTCAAACATGCAAAGATATATTAAAATAGACTTAAAAGAAGATGATTAAGGAAAAGAATTCTAGAATGGTGACATCAAAAACAATAAAGAAGTGCAAGGCATGGTAGGAGAAAAATTGAATCATTAGTGGATTGAAATTTACTTTTAAAAAATTATTCAAATAAAAATTTAAAATATAAGAGAACTATTGGTACAACTTAAACTTCATGCTTATCGACTCCAAAAATGGGGCTCTCCTTTTCAGGTTAGTCCGTGAATCTGGATCACAAGGTGGATGGAAAATAAAGGAAAGAAAGAAAACACGAAAAATGACTCACCTTTGTCCCACATTCACATTGATCTCCAAACTTTCGTCCCTCGGCGTCACTCGAGCACTGAAGATACGGTTCGGGTCATGTGAGAGGAGGATGAGAAGAAGGAAATTTAAGATATTATGTGGCTGTGGTTCCGCTTTATGCAATAAAAATGACCGTGTGTACCTTAGCTGGAAGAGTGCGGGTTAAAAGCTTCTCTTTCTTCGGCTGATCAATAAAGAAGAGTCTTCAATGCGTGGATGCTTGGTTTCCTATGCCACTAGATAAACAAAAAAATAAAAATACAATTAGAACTAAACAAAGTAGAGTATGTGTAAAGAAAATGACATGAAACACAACTAAAAGGAAACTGACCAGATTCGGGTTATCTCTAACCCTTTTTTATTTTATGATTAACAGATTAAAAATAATGTAAGAAAATGTAAAAAAATAGAAGTATAGAGAATCATGAAAAAAAGAGATAGGAAAAAGAATAGAAAATTTCTGAGAAGTATTGAGAGAGATAGCCAAATCTGAGTTGTTGAAAAAGCCGAACAGCAATCTATGATCTGCTAGGCGTGACTTTGCTTCAGAGCTCGCCATGATCAGCCCCGACCTTAGAATCATGTGACGTTGATTGTAAACAGAAGAAGACTCGGAGAAGAAGAACTTTGATGAGACATCCACATGCTGCTGTAGAAGCAGATGAAGAGAGACATAGTAAATCACCTGCAGACCAGCCTTCCTCTCTCCTACACTGACTTTTCTCTCTCTAACAACTCAAAATTATCACTCTAAAAATCACAAAATTGTTGTAGGATGGATCTTGGACCTCTTGAGATGCCTAGGGGGTCGTGTTCCAGTCTCTGGAATGACTAGAATCGGAGTTTATTTATAAGAGAAAATTGGCGCGATCCATCCCTAGAAAACAGGTTCCTTGCACCTAGGCCCAGGGTGCATGCACTCCCTCTTGGGGTGCATGTGCCCCCTCCTGGGGGCGTATTCAATCCTCTTTAAAAGATTAATCTGATCAGATCCAAAATTTCAATCATATCCAGTCAGAGGTAGAGTCCTGATCGGAAACTAGTTCTCTCGTGCCTCCGATCAGGGGCACATGGCCATGTGCTTCAAGATGGGGGCGAATGGTCACATGCCTTGGGGGCAGGGCACATGTGCCCTCGGACCAGGGCATATGGGACTGGTTCTGCACGTCATTGTTCCAGAAGCCATTGTAGACACTTCCGAACTCAGAATTCAACACCGTTTATTACGTTGGAAAGATAACAGGCCGAAGAAATTTTCTAAAGCAATGCATAAGCCATCACATTCTCTAAAACTTCAGAATTTTATTCATAAGTTAAGATAGTGAATGGAAGATCTGATACTGGTCGAAATGATTTCGACGGCCAATCAAAATGGCACAACATGAAACAAAACATGTCCAGAATATGAATCTGACCATAACCTTCAATGCATGATCATTAGACATTGGTCACCCAGCTAATTTCTGTGTTTACATGATTTACGTGTGGCTTTCACTTGAAAATTATGACTTTGTGCAAAAAACTCCGAAAAACATCCGATTTCATTCGACAAAGCTCTAAATTAATATTAAAAGGACCCGACATCATTCTAAGATCAATCACGTGTGTTACTTTATAAAACATGAGTTTTATGCTCTAAATTAAGCGAATTTAGCATGTCTACAATGCTATGCTAGATGACTTATATTTTTCTCTACAAATCAAGGTTATACGTCATGACACACATGCACAACACACCTAAACTTTGAAATCTAGGTTACCATATGTTGGGAGTAGACTAGGCAAAGCTTGAAAATGAAAGTTTTACCCTTATCCTATTCTCTTTCTATCTTGGTCCAAGATAGATGAAGGGAGTTAGGAGAGAGTATCAAAAGTACCCACAACCTAAGTACGAGAGCCATCTTAACATGTCAAAATTTCAAGCCAACAAACAAAATAAACAAGAAATGGAAAGAAATGTAAGGAGTTAAATTTTATACAATATAGAGGTTTCATCAGATTGTTTAATCCTGTTCGTAGATAGGTTAGTTTGGTGCATCCATCAATCTAGGATATTAAGGTTTATCATAAGTCCTATCATTACTAAAATATATTTTAGATTTAGTTTAACTGTATAATATTTAAATATATTAGATCTGAAACAAGAGAAATGTGAGCACAAGATGACAAATTCTCTACGACTGTATAATATGAAAAAAAAGATGGCCATTAAGTTTTGTCAATTAAGTTCAAGTCTATGTTTCTAAGTCAAATATTATTAAAAGATCAGTTAGTAGTATCGACAAATAGTTAGGTATTTTACCTAATTAAAGAGAAGGATATAGTGTGCTTGAGTTGTAATCAAAATGATTGTCTTTAAATTCTTTGATTTATGATTATCCTTCTCTATTATGTGTTTGTGAAAGATATTATTTTAGGTATATTTTATATTTAGTAGTGCGAGTAAATAGGAGTTTATTGTACAAAGCCAATCTTCTAAAATTTTTAGATAACTAAGTTTAATGAAACAATTGTGTAGTGGAATCAGAATTTGAAGAGAATGTTTCTAAGTATGAATTTTATCTTAGGTCAATTTCAATTATTTAAATTGTAGACTTTTGATGCCATCTTTTGATTATCAAGTCAGTATTATTTTCCCTATTTTTAAATTGATGTATTTTGAGTGATTATCTTCCCAGTTACATGGCTGAACGTGGCCGCATGTATGTTGTTTGAGACTTTGACATCTTTTGTTATTCTTCAAACGTTCTCAATATGATTGATTCATACAAACTACGAAGGCATGTTTAGTACCATTATAATTTCAGGATAAATTAGGTTTATCTCTTAGATTTTGGGGATAAACCAAATTCATCATTAAATTTTTTGGACTTGTTTGATACCATAAAATTTTGGGGGATAAACTTAGGCTATCTCCTAAAATTTGAAGATAACCCAAATTTATCCTCAAGTTATCTCCGTACCAAACAGCACCTTAGGGGTAAATGACTATTTTCTAAAATGTTGAAAAGGGTAAAAAAAACTCTTCCCCCAATCCCGGGGACTTAAGGTGGGTTCTGTTCGGGTTTAGGGTGGGCAGATGCCAATTTTCCAATTCCTACTCCAACTGGTTGAAAAAATTGGCAACTGTTTAATCCATTGGTCCACTTCCATCAGTTTAATGTCTCTGTCTTGGATTCATGCTAACCGGAAAGACCAAAATACATGTGTCACGACCCGGATTTTTAACATGCACAGCGGAAGATAATCCGGCGACGTAACGTGAAAGGATATCGGTCTGGAACCAAATAAGACTAAAATCTCAATCCAATTAAATAATTCCAAACTTTACAACATAATATCACCATAAACAAACACCTATCTAGACAAATTAAATACCAACATTGAATGAGTACACCACTAGCTCCTCGGACTCTAAAACACCACTACGCTTCTGCTGCGCTAAACCTGCACTCCTGAAAATATTAACAACGGAAGGGGTGAGTCACAACAGACCCAGTAGGACTTACACCCGAACTACCCCACTATAATAATGTTCTCTAGTGGTATAATAGAATAATAAGCCTAAAAATCAGATTTAATACATAGGGTGTAAACTAATTATATATCTTCCATTAAATGATTACAAGATCATTCTACTACCCCAAATGATAACATGACTCTATATGCATTAAAACCAACATAACCTGCACATTAGACTACTCTAGGTATGCTCATAACACACCTAACCTGACATAAAACCAAGAACACATCTAAAACACTGACATCTATGCCAAAATACACAACTAGACACCTGTCTGAGTAAATATCATGCTCCATCTGATAAATGTAGTTACATCACAAAACTAGCACTAGATTTACCATATAGTAGGAAGTAACATATAGTAACTAAATCCCATAGTACCCCTAGGCAGGGAAGTACTTAGGATAAACCGCGGTATCCGGGATCGAAGGATGCTCGATTGTTCTAATTCATCTGCTGCCCACAGGACCGAACCATAGTCTGGTGAAGTATATTTCCATCACAATGCAGCTCACTGCACTAACCACATTCCACACCATGCAAGCATATAATTAACTCAGACAGTAAAACAAGAACATTTAATTGGCAATCAAACATGAAATACATAGATGAACACCCATGGTTCTATGCACCACATATTTGCATACCATACCACAGTCTATCACAAATTAATGCATATAAATAAGATCATGCAAATTTACAACCTAAACCTGACAATTACATGCTTAAACAGAACTACCTATCACATAAAAGACAACAAACTAAATTCTAACAACATTATGCCTAAATCTTACATCGGCTTTTTATCAAATCGGGATATACATATTAAAGATTATCGCGATGCAATCATCTAAACTAACTAGGTTAAAAAACCTATCATAATGACCAACATACATGAATAACTAATTTAATCTAAACATGCACGGTTTAAACAGATTAATCTAACTCTATCTAAATATGCTAATAAATCCAAACAGCCCATTAACTACAATCTTCTAATCCTGGTGATCTAAGCATGATTCTTACGGTTTAATCAAATATATTAGAGTGCTAAGAATAGCCGAGACGCCTACCTTGACGGCGACGGCGAACGGCGCACGGAATTCCAAGGAAATTGAATTTGGCGACGAGACTGCCGCGGTTGCGTCGGCGACGGAAAATCGAGCCGGGTAGGTGTTCTCAAAACTGCCGGAGGAAGAAGAATAATGAACTAGGGATTTTAATAGAAGATGATAGGAGAAAGGGCGATAGGAGAGAGGAGAGAGGAGAGAGGAGGTATACCGCGGAGGGGAGAGAGGCGGCCGGCGCACGGCGGCGCACAGGGCGGTGGGCTGCACGGCGGTGGCGCAGGCGGGCGCACTGGGCAGGGGAGACGGTCGCGTGGCGGGTGGCGCAGGGCGGCCGGGCGTGGTGGCCGAGGTGGCCGGTGGGCGTGCGGGCGCGCGGGAAATACCGAGGCGGCTGTCGGCGTCACCACGCGGCCGGTCGACGCCGCGGCGAGGGGGGTCAACGGGCTGACGCGGGGGTGAAAGGCGGCGGCCGAGCGCGGGTTCGTGCGGCAGCAGGCTCGAGGCGGTGGTCGGCGGGCGGTCGCGGCGCGCGGCGGGCACGCGCGACGAGGCACGAGGGGGCGGTGGGCAGCGCGCGCGGGGAAGCCGAGACGGGCGGCGGCCGGTCGGCGACGAGGCGACGGCGGCACGAGGAAGCGCGGTCGCGCGGGTGAGGCGGCGCGTCGCGGCGGAAGGTGACGCGGCGAGCGCGGGAAGGCCGAGGCGGCGGGTGGGCGGCGCGCGCGCACGCGGGGAAGGAGAAAGACAGGGGAAGGGCGGCTGCGCGACCCGGGGGGGGGAATAGGGTTCGGAGGGGGGGGAAAGGGAGGTTAAATAGGGGAGGGAGAAAATTAAAATAATAATAAATAATTATCTATTAACTAATTTTTTTTTAAATATCCGGGGTATTACAACATGACATAGAGATATAGCCATTTCCGGTACTATTTGCATTCTAGAGAAAACATGACAAAATATATTTCTCCATATTCTTTTCTTCCTGTCAGTTCCAAAATTTTAGGAAGCATGAAATCGTTGGTGCAGCAGATGATCCAAAAGTTAATATATGTACATGCTGACTTGTGTAAACAGTAGTGTTCATTTATTCTTGACTTAGAGGTCTGCAGGTGAATGCCTATATTGTGCCCGTGTCATGCTGCTGTCAGTTTTTGTTTTAGCCCTATTCTTGTTTGTCTTTTTTACGTTTTAGTTTACTCATTTATTTTGTGGATGGACTACATAACACACAAAATTTGTATGATCTTCATCTACTTCTTTTCTGATAAAAAATATTTCTTTGTTTATTTTTTACATGTATTAACTTGAAAAAAATATGTCAACATGATTTTTGTTTTTTGATTATTTACGCATGGAATAACCTTTGTGATTCATATCTAGGAAACATTGTCAAGATTTATTTAGCCACAACCTTTGTTTAAAGGGGACACTAAATTAAGATGTCAAACATGAATATAAATAATAGTATATGTGAAAAAATGTCCACCCAACCCAACCAAGTGATTCAAGAAAATGTTCCATGGAGCCAAAATTATGTTTTCTGCAAATTTGAGATTAGGGGCAAGTTATTTGACTAGACATGTACAAATTTCATGTCCAAATTTTTATGATGAAAAGAACCAACTCTTAGTTTCACCAAGCACTACGTTGTTTGAAGAAAGTTAAAGTTCTTCTAATTGGATATTTGATCTAAATATTTGTAAGTACGAAATAGCTAGAGAAATTATATTACATTAGTTTTCTTTTTCAATTGTGGACTATGATAGAGTTTGTATATTTGTAAGAAGTTTGAATTCAAAATTTAAGATGGTAACTTGGAACACTATCAGAGATGATTGTTTGAAAATATACAAAATTGAAAAGTTGACACTTAAAAAGTCTTTTTATAGATATCTTATATTAATTTATCACTTACATGTAATATGTGAACATCTAACTAAGACATCAACTATTTATCTATCAATGAACATTTCATTGACAATGATTGGAGATTGCATAAAAAGATTTTACATTTTTTAATGGTTGAAACACCATATCCAACACAATATTTGACTGCTCATTTCAAATATCATGGAGCATAAAAAGATGATCTTTGATGACAAATTTTTTCATATAAAATGTGCTTCTCATGTTCTTAATTTAATTGTCCAAGATGGACTAAATATTATTGAAAATGTCATTCATAATGTTTGAACCAATATTCGATATATAAGAGATTCTTCGTCATTTGTCTTGTTGGAGCCCTTGTAGTCACGAGCGTCATCTTTCTTTCTTGTTCGAGAAGAGTGCGTATGTGTGGAATGTTGGGTTTAACTTGATATTTCTTATCAGGTTCACTTGTTCTAAAGCACACTATTAGATTTAGAATATGGATCTTGGTTTATTGGACTTAATCACCTATCAGCCAAGAATTTGACTATGGGTAAGATTCAAATCCAAGTCCTTTGAAGCATACACACAAAGAAGCATTACAAGATTAAATATGGTTGAATATACCTTCTGTCAATTATGCACACACTCCTTTGCTTCTCTCAAATTTCAAGTAAGATAATAGAGTACTCAACAATGTCATGGTGTTTCAAGAGCATAGGTGAGCAATACTATTTTAAGGGCTTATTTATATAGAGTACTACTTACAAATTTTATATTATTTTTGAAGTAAATTATCTAAAACGAGTGCAAGGAAGATTGTGCAGCGCCTTGAAAAATGTTTGAAAAATAAAAGGAAAAATTAATTTCCAATTCATTTAAGAAAAATAGCTTCATCTATGATTCGTTGATCACGTTATCTTGATCTGCAGTCCAGTAGTCAAAATTTTGTTGACGTACAATCCCTTCCGATTAACCACCATTAACCACCATTACGTGGGTGTTAAGGCAACGTTTAAATTCTCAAGAATGCCCTTTCTTCACAGTAGCAGTTACTAAATAGTCACCCTTATTTCTCTCTTCTTAGATGAATAAAAATATGTTCCATAGTATTATGTAAAAGTATTTATTGTATTAAGATGTTGATTATATCTCATTTATAATCATAAAATATTATAATATTCGAACTCTAAAATTATTACATATAGTTTATATCGATATTATGACTACAAATTTACTCATTACATCTCATTTATGGATACAAATATTATTAATTCATTTTAAATAAAAATTATTATATTTTATTTATATAAATATTTAAATGTAATATTAATTATAATTAATTTTTTTATTAAATATAAATTTATATTTCATCAAATAACATAATTAATTTTTGATGTTTTAAATAATTTATTAAATAAGTGATCGAATGTTTTATTGGTTTCTATAGAACTGGATCTATTTTATCGGGCTACTAAGAAGAAATCAGCGTCAAACATTGCTAGTTTAGGATTATGTACAGTTCATAATCTACCTGAGAAATAAAACCTACGGCAAAGACTAATTAATAAAAAAATGAGGACAAAAAGATATTTCATCTATGTTTAACGTCTCTCGCTTGCTGCAAAAGATCTGGAAAACAGGATATCCTGTTAAATACCCATCCTCATAGTAGATCCGTTGAAAGGGATCGGGTATTCATTTGAAAAAAAAAACTTTACTTGCTCGAAAAAGGATACATTTATCTTTTTTATATACCTCCATATATTATCCTCTTATTTACATGAATAAATGGACTCAAGAATTAAAGTATTGCATAATTAATATCTGATCTATCATTTAATCAAAATCTTAAGACGTGTGAAGTTGATATGTACATGATTGATGATGTATTTCTTCCATCTTTGTGAAGGCATGGTTCTTCCATATTTGGACCTTTACATATTCTAACATTCAAGAGAGTTCTCTTAGGCCTCAGATACCTGAAAATGATGTCCAGCAATAAAAATTACTTCCAACTTTTGCTTATACAACACCTTAAATTCTTGCATTTAACGCTTGCATGGCAACTTTAATTTTAGCAAGATAAAAGCTTCCTATATATGTCAGTAGTTTAGCGTTAAACATGAATGACTTCATGTTCACCGCGTAGCGTTTTTCGTGGTAGCCCTTCATGTTCATTAGATAAATATCTGAGAACTGAGTATCTCACACATTTCTTGCTCGATTCGATTCGAAGTGTATTATAATTCAATTGTGGCATCGATGACATTATTATTTTTTGTTTAATTTCTTATCTTTTATTTAAGTCACATTTGCTACTCGATTTACATTTGCGCTATAAGTAACAGAGTTTTCTAGTGCTCATCCGGAATATTTATAGGCCTAGAGGACTAAAAAATGCCTTTATTATTTTTGAAATTGATATTGATGTAAATCACGGGTCCTATCAATATTAATTTTAAAATTTGTGGAAAAAGTAATACATGAATTATAACACAAGTATCTATTTTGGTATTGAAACTCTATCCTCTAGAAATGTCAATATTAAAATTGATTGAGTACGTTCTTCAACTCTGACTAAACAGGGCATATAAAGATGATGAAAGTTGACCAACTAGGACTGCTATCAGATCTAACCAATTAGACACCTCCAAGGCGTTGGCTTGCAAAGTGTTCTACAGCCCATCATGAGCCACAGTGGCCTGTATCCTCTTTTGATTTCAATAGATTTTATTAGCACCAAATACCAGAATCAAGTGCTATGACACGAATTTTAAGGCTCAAATTATTTAGTATAAAATAGACACTAGTTATAAGGTACGAATATAGTAAGACATTATAATAACAATTTTGAATTAACCACATTTCCGAAGTTTGTCAAACTCAAGAATTAAATGCTATCTGTTGAACGCAATCTCCAACAGCCATTCTAGTACAACTAATTAACAAGAATTTTGAAATAAATAAGTAGTTTGACCGTTATGACATCTGATGTCACGACCCGGAATTTTAACATGCACAACGGAAGATAATCCGGCGACGTAACAGGGAAGGATATCGGTCTGGAACCAAATAAGACTAAAATCTCAATCCAAATAAATAATTCCAAATTTTACAACATAATATCACTATAAACAAACACCTATCTAGACAAATTAAATACCAACATTGAATGAGTAATCCACTAGCTCCTCGAATTCCCAAAACACCACTACACTTCTGCTGCGCTAAACCTGCATTCCTGAAAATATTAACAACGGAAGGGGTGAGTCACCACAGACTCAGTAGGACTTACACCCGAACTACCCCACTATAATAATGATTCTAGTGGTATACAATACATATTAAGCCTAAAAATCAGATTATCATACATAAGATTAAGCTAATTATATATCTTCAATTAAGTGATTACAAGATCATTCTACTATCCCATATGATAACAGACTCTATATGCATGAAAAACCATCACAACCTGCTCATTAGACTACTCTAGGTATGCTCATAACATACACAACCTGACATAAAACCAATGACACATCTAGAACACTAACATCTATGCCAACATATACAACTAAACACCTGTCTGAGTAAATACCATGCTTCATCTGAAAAATGTAGTCACATCACAAAACTAGCACCAGATTTACCATATAGTAGGAAGTAACATATAGTAACTAAATCCCATAGTACCCCTAGGCACGGGAGTACTTAGGATAAATCGCGGTATCTGGGATCGAAAGATGCTATGCATTCAACTAATCTCCGCCGCCCACGGGCCACTAATATAGCCTCGGTGAAGTACATTTCAATCACAATGCAAATTTCACCGCACTAACCACATTCCACACCATGCAAGCATATAATTAACTCAGACAAAGAAATACGAACATTTAATTGGCAATCAAACACAAATACATAGATGAACACCTATGGTTCTATGCACCACATATTTGCATACCATACCACAGTCTATCACAAACTAATGCATATAAATAAGATCATGCAATATACAACCTAACCATTACAATTACATGCTTAAACAGAACTACCTATCACATAAAAGAAAATAAACTAAATTCTAACAACATTATGCCTAAACCTTACATCAACTTTTTATCAAATCGGGATATACATGATTAAGGTTTATCGCGATGCAACTATACTAAACTAATTAGATTAAAACATAGCAAAACCTATCATGCCGACTAACCTACATGGATAATTAAATCAACCTAAACTTGCATAGTTGAACCAGCTAATATAACTAGGTTCAACTATAAAGACATACCTAACACACCAACATGCATAATTGAATAATTATCCAACATGATGAATAATCATGGACATAGAACAATCTAAACATGTATGATTAATTAAGCTAATCTAAACTCTATCTAATCATGCTAATAAATCAAAACAACCCATTATTTCTATCCTATCAATCATGATGATCTAAACATAATTTTTACGATTTAATGGTGATATATAAAGTGCTAAGGATAGCCGAGACGCCTACCTTAACGGCGATGGCGAACGGCGCACGGAATTCCAAGGAAATTGAATCAGGCAACGAAACTGCCGCGGTTGCGTCGGCGACGAAAAATTAAGCGGGGTAGGTGTTCTTAAAATCTGTTGGCAGAAGAAGGATCATAAACTAGGGAGCTTGATAGAGGATAATATGAGAGAGAATAATAGAAGAGAGGAGAGAGAGGAGAAACCGCGCTGAGGGGAGGGCCGGCGCACGGTGGCGCACGGCGGCAGCGCGCAAGGCGCGGTGGCGCAGGCGGGCGCACAGGCGTGTGCGGACGGGCTGACGGGCGACGGGAGGGGTGACGTGGCGTGACGGGTGGTGCCGCGCGCGGCGGCGGCGTCGCGAGGCGAGTCGGGCCGGCGATGACGCGGCGCCGACGCGCGGCGTGAACGGCGGGGCGTTGACGGCCGCGGGGCCACTCGGCGGCGGGCGGCGGGTGCGCACGAGCGCGCGGGCGCGCACGAGCGCGCGGGCGCGCACGAGCGCGCGGGATGAGGTGGCAGTCGACGCGGGCGGCGGGCGACCGAGGTACGAGGAGGCGGTTGCGCGGGCACGATCCAAGTAATTAGTAAGCGAGCGCCATACTAGATGAGTTTGAGACAAGGTGGTGGCTAGCAAGTGGGTCTGACTTTGAGTAGCTTAATAATATATATGCACCAGGTTAATAATATATAAAAAGTAGTTTGAATTTCGAACTCAGATTTGGATCCAAAATTTTAAAAAAATAAAAAATCTAAAAGCATAGATAATTTTTTTTCAAAAAAATTTATTAATTGATATTGAAATATTATATTTTTTGCTTATTGTACTACTCTTTCTAAGTCAATCAAGTTGCAATGTAGTTTAAGTGAAATCAAGCTGCAATGAAGTTCAGATGTTATTTTCATTTTTCTTGTGGCCACTTGGCAGGACGCGCACGCACGCGGAAAAGGGGAAAAAGGATAGGGGGAGGCGGCTGCGCGCCGGAGAGGAGAAAGGTAGGGTTCGGAGGGGGGGGGGAGGAAAGGGAGTATAAATAGGGGGAGGAAGGAAAATAAAATAATAATAAATAAATATCAATTAATTAATTTTTTTTCTTTTATTAAATATCGTGGGTATTACATCTGACCCAAAACCAGCTTTGAACTACCTGGATATTGATAGGTGATTTGCCTGTCTTGACAAGGTCTGTAAACTACTAACAATCCTAACTAAGTATTTTGAAAGGTTAAAAAAGAACAGTTTAAATAACCAATATGGTAACATAACAATATTAGATCCCTCTATCACTATTAATCTTAAATTCGAAATTTATAACACTACTGAAGCACATGCTATGTAATACACTTTCTTAACCGAAAAGGACATGTTGAGTGTATTCCCGAAATGGGAGGCAGAAAAGATGGCATACCGCTATAGTTGTTGGACGAGATGATTAATTTGTAGATGGCTTTTTTTACAAGCCACTCAAACAATTCCGTTCAATCCGGTTCAAAAGGGCAAAGTCAACTTGTCTACAAATCGCACCCCTTCTATCCACAAGAAAAATGAAGAATGGTTCCTCAACAGAACATTTCTAGTGGATGGTGTAAATATTAAGTTCATCGCTGCTCCTGCTAAGTAGACCACGCCTTAATTTCCCCATCTTTATTTTCAGAGTACAGAATCCGGATAAAAGGGCTAAATACAACAGAACTCCAATAACCAAAAAAAAGAAGAGAAAACCACGTGGTATACTCAGAATTTGGAAGGTTTACACGAGTCAGAATTGAATGAACTAAGCGATAAATTACAAGAAAAAAATGAAACAGGGAGAAAAGGCGTAAAATGTGGTAAAGAAATTTACAATTGAGCAAAATTGGAGGCTTTGCCTCTCAACTTATGGCTACTGCACAACAATGAAGCTGGCCTCCAACCCGTCTTCAGCATCATACAGGCGCTCTAAAACCCAGGCAGAACAGAAAGGTCCGCAATCCCTTTAGGAAGGTCAGCAATTTTCTTTAGAAGAGCCAACCTATTCCTTCTTACTCTTTCGTCCTCCTGGGCAAAGTGCACAATTTAATTTTGAGCATCTAACGAATAAAGCAATCAGGAAAATGTGTAAAATTGTATTTTCCGAATTTTCCTTCTGCCTTACGCCTGAGGTTGTCTTTGAGTTAGCTTAGTAACCTGAGCAAGTTTTAAGAACAAGTTTACGGTTATTCAAGTATTCGGTTTACCACCATCTCTGCCGCCTTCTCCTAAGCCACTACATCACCACAAGCACATCCAACACTAGAAAACCTAGCACTTGAGAAAGCATAAAAAATCCCAAAAGTAGCCCTGAACACTGTACAGGGAAGTAACGGGTGCATCTTGACCACCTCTACAGGGAAGATCGGATCAACAGCAGATTTGGTCCTCTAACAACTGATCCGGCTGATCTAAACCTGATCTAGATGATGTAGGTCCAATTCCACACCACCGTAAAGCCAACATTTTACAGAAAATTGAAATAAAAATAGAATGTCTAAAAATGCTTAGAACTGTTGTACCTCTTTTGATACTGCATATATTTTGTAGTTTAAAATGTAAGAATATGTATGACTTCATTACATACTATAACTATTTCATATGACACAAGATGGTTACATAGTTAACACAAAAACTATAAACATAAACTAGATTAGTTAAAATAATAGAAAGATTGGATCCAACAGTTCAATTTAAAGTGGATCTTAAATAGATCGAATCAAGCTTTTCCAAATCCACTCCGTTTATGGTTTGGATAATATCTGTATCCGAATTGACACATGCGATGCAAGATGAAGGTGGAGGAGTTGGACACACAACGTGATGGGGGTTCACATTACGATTATGGACACTCAATGTATGGATTTGAATCATCTCAAGATTCTTAAAATCTTATGTATCACCAAGAGGAGTATCATATAATCCAACCATCATATGAAATTTCATCCAATACTTTCACACATTCCAAGTATGATAACTACAGTAAGTCCGAGGTAGTGATAAATATAATGAGTATGTATATATCTCTTTCAAAAAAAGCACCCACTTGTTGCATAGGTGGAGGAGAAGACGAACAAAGCACCTTTAAATTTCAATCTTAAGAATCATAGATAGGCTAAAGAGAATTAAATGACAATCAATTTGAAGATGAAAAGATGGAAGAGGAAGTCCTTGCTACTCCAACCCCAGTTCAAATTCCAACCTCACCATCACAAACAACCTCTCAAAGGATAAAAACTACGACAAACAAATTGAGAAGCTTCAAGTAATGAAAGGTCCATCAACGTGGCATGGGAATTGAGAGTTCTTCATCACAAGAAGTAGCAAAAAAAAAGTTGACTAGACTAGATAGTACATAGGTACCCTCCTTGTACGAGGATGAGGAAGAATTCATTCCACCTATACAATAACAAAACGTAGGAGATTCAAGTGGAGATGGAGAAAGAAGTTCTTCCAGCAGTGCACGTATTAATGGGGTAAATGAAATATTAAACTAAAGAAGGTAAAAATATTATTTATAAATTAACAATGAGAGAGAAAAGACTTCAAGATCTTAACTAAGTTAGATGTATCAAAGATAAAAAAGAAAATATTTTGATCAAAGATAATGCATTAAAGAAAGATAAAATAGTTATTTTAATACTCTTTTCAATGACAACCATGCGAAAAACATAATATAAATTATAGTAGAATAATTAAATTTTTAGAAGTTGAACAAGCATTGAAGAAGATAAAAGCAAGCAAGACATGTGGCACTAATAACATCTCTTTTAAAGTATGGAAATGTTATGAAAATATAGAAGTGAAATGGTTAACTCAACTTTTTAACAAAATTTTTTCCTTTAAAAAAATACCGAATGAATGAAAAAAGAGCAACATCATCTTAGTTAAAAAAGATGGTGAATATGACGAAGACATTAACCATAATATATAAAGTAGGATGAATGAAGTGGAGATTGATTACAAGAGTTTTATGTGATTGAAAGATTCCACTAATTCCGATATAGCCATGGTCGAGAGTTGCCAGGATCTACTAATTCCGATGGTAGCCTCCTCCGTATAAGTCATTTCCGAGTTGTTTTAAACTTTTAACACTGATTGAACATGCTTACAGTCATGGAATGCCGGGTCGCGACCCGGGTCGCGACCCGGCCTCGACCCGGTCGGGTTTAGGCCCGACCGGCCCGGTCGCGACCCGGTCGGGGCGACTCCCCCGGCCGGGTCGCGGAGTCGTGGCCGGGTCGCGCGACCCGGCCGGGTCGCGCAACCCGTCCGGCAACGGTCACCGACCGCGCTACTGACCGTTGGCAACGGTCTCAAGACCGTTGTCAACGGCCGCCGGGGGGCCCAGCCCCCCCATTCAGCCCCTTGGGGGCTATTTAAAGCCCCCAAGGGGCTCCTCTTACTCCCACCCCCCCACTCTCACTCTCAACCTCTCATTTGTGCTCTCATTGCTCTCATTGCTCTCATTTTGTTCCTCATTTACTTAATTATTTCATCAAGCATTTCATTAGTTCATTTAGTATATTTATTTAATATTAGTTCCATTGATTAGTGGGTTAAGTAGTTTATTCTTTTTAATACTTATTTGCTTACTTGCATAGTTAGTTAGCTAGAAGATTAGTTAGATAATTAGTTTAGTAGTTACTTAACACATAATTAGTTTGAAGGTATAGTTAATTACTTACTTAATCATATATTTAGTTAATCATTCATTTTATATAAATAAAAGTATACTTACATTAGTAGTCACTAATTAACGTCATTAGCTAGTTAAATAATTAATTACTTACTTAAGTAATTATTTACTTAAAAAATGTCTTCTCCAAGCCAAACAACCCAAACTACCGGCGATCAAAAGTATTGTGGAATGAATTATGTGGAGTCATCGGATACTTCGATCCAATCAACCTATAGTTATGGTGACTCGTTTGGATCAAGTCTTAGGATAGTTTCCCGAGGGACAGACGAATATGATCGTCATGTGTACATGTATCAAGCTTTGTACTCAACCCAAATGACATGGGGAGAGTACATCAACTACCTACAAAGTGTAGAACACATCACGTTGGAATAAAATTGATGCATTATTTATTTAAATCATGTCATTTAATTTATCCAATTTTTCTGTATTTTTTCAGATTTTTTTCGCATTTTTCTTATTTTTTTGAATTTTTCAAAAAAAAAAAATATTAAAAAAAGGGGTCGCGACCGGGGTCGCGACCCGGTCGCGACCGGGTCGGCCTGGGGGTCCTGCGACCCGGTCGCGACCCGCGACCCATCCCTTCTTGCTTACAGTGATATGAACATCGATTCTGATTCAGCATGATGGGTCAAGTTGAAGACTGGTCCATCTCCAGTCAGATACTGTTCGTTCTTCCTATGTTGAAGTTTATGGAATGCTGAATCATTCAACTTGATGAAACATTCGGTTTTGGTATGTTTTTGACAATATAAATCCTGTGTTCAATATTCAATGTGGGAAATCAGAATATACTGTTGCTAGACTGGTCCATATTCCAGTCCAGATCTATTTGAGATTTTGGAAAATGCTTCTTATCTCCGGTCCATGTTATATACATGAATTGCTTGCTTGGCTGATTCTGATACTAATTGAACCTTACAACACTTGTTCCGATTATTGAATATTTTGAGGATTCCTTGAACTGGCTATTTCCCAGTACTGATTGCCAGTTGAATATCGACTAGTCGCTATGATTTCCATGAGCAACTTGAATTAATCTTTGAGATAGTGTCCTTATGTTATCAGTGATATGTTAAAGAAACCTGATCTGTTTGGTTAAGATTGGTTATAAAATTTTTGAAGATGATGAGTGTATTTCCCCATTGAGGTGTCCTGGTGACTTGGCATGAAATGCCAAGATGCCGATGCCTTTGGAAGAGTTCCTACTATATAATTCTTATGTGTTGAATTCTGAATAAGGAAGAAATTGGAAAATCTCTGATTCTATGGCCATGATGTCAACTGAGCCAAACGCTTTGGACAAAATCTATACTACAACTTGATCTTGATTTCGATATAGCTTGGCTGTTGCTCTTTTCTGTTCCATTTAACTGCCAGATGACAGTAAACTGTTGGAACTTGTAGTCTACACAAAATCATTGGAGGTGGATACTAATCTTTCTATTCCTAAGGTGTCAAGGTATATCTGTGAACCTTCTCTTGTTTTACTTGATTTTGTTTTTCTATTATACCAAGTCAACACTGCCATGCTCTTGAGAGGTTTAGGATCTAGCCACGATTAAACAATGTTGTGGGTGCATTATCTTACTTAAGAGTAGCCCATCTTGATCATTTAACATCTGAACTGTTAACTGCTGAACATTCCAGTAGTGTGGTTTCTTTAAGCATCCATATGAAACTTATTTCCTGAAATCATTCTTGATTGTGATGGTTTTCTGGTCCAATTTCTAGTGATAACTATTTTGATCATATTAAGTGATTTTCTTTGAATTTATGAACATGAAGAATTGTTTAATTCATATCTGTACATTGAAATTTTAATAAATTCCCCAAGTCTAGGTCCTCGTTCCCTATCACATCAAGCCTGCTGCATACAAGGAATGAAGCACCTTTGACTCTGCCTTTTCTCCCACCTCTGTAGCAGCTGCATGCAAGGAAGCAAACACCACTGCCTCTGCCACCATGCCAATGCCTGCAAGAACGAAGCACCTCCCGACAAGGATTCGGTTTAGTAGGCTTTAGAAGTCTTTTTTTTTGCATTTCAGTCCTTAGGGTCTTGTTTGTAAATACTTTATCTTTTAGGTCATTGTTTTACAACTTTGCCAATAGGACATGTTTGTAAAAATTTGCTTTAAAAGTTCTTTTTTGTAAATGACTTGCTCTATATAAGAGCCATGTCACCAATGGAAATGAATAGAATAGTGAATGAATTTTCGGAGAAGCATCCTGAGTATTGATTCCAATAGGGGGGCTTGTCCTTTAGGATATCCTTCACCATCTCCACCGGGAGTCTTCTTCCTCACCTCTAGTAAGAGGCCGGCTCCGATTCACCCCTAGAACAAGGCCAATTCCAAGCTCTTCTTCCCTCCCTCCAATTGGCCTAAGTGCCATTCCCATCTCCTTCCCCCTTCACAGGTCCTAGGTCTGATATCACCTTGCTTTATCACCATCGCCATGGTTCGTCTTAAAAACTTGCACATCAATGTCATCTTCACCGACTTTGGAGTTTTGTCCGGCAATCCCTGAATAGGCATAGAAGTCACCTCCAGAGTTTTCATTGTCTCCCGAAGCCCCATTGCACACTGACCTATCCAGCGATCTGTCATCTTCCAGTTGTTCTAACCAATTATGACATTGAAGACGATGCGGAAGAGACTTTGAGCCGAGGTCACAACATCTAGCAAGCTCCCTATTGCAAAACATCACCTTTAGTGATCCACAAAGTTGTACAAAACTTCCGTGTTGACCACTCCCGGCTCCCCTTCTTTCGGATCTCCTTCCTCTGGATCTGTTGGGAGGCTTCCACAATCACCATCATCCTCCTTTTCATCATTCACCCTTTTTCTTCTACCGAAGCATTGTGTGGAGCTTGTCATCCTTCCATGGTATTTCAGTGCTTGCCATCATAGCACCCTAAAGTATCTGGAGCCTACCCTACTGGCTCCTGGACTCGCTGGGACCTTTGACAATGTTGTATATGTATGGATTATAGACTTGGTTGAATCCGATCGGAATCAGTGAATTCCATAATTGGATCGGCCGATCTCAATCAAATTTTTACTTGGAGGACCAATCAAGAATAGATTTCCTGCATAATCAGTTTGGATTGGTAGGATTGGCCGAGTTCATAGGAAGCAAATTGGAATCGGTCAATTTCGTTGATCCCACTAGGAAGACCTAAGTCCTCACCTAGATTGATTTTGGGACCAATTCGGATCCAATATTGATCTGATAAAGGCCACTAATCGGCTGGGAACCCCATTCACACCCCGAAATCTCTAGGACTCCAGTGATGGCGACAATCGACGATGATTCTCCAGCGATTTGGCATCGACCCGACCATACGTCACACATTCAATGAGGATGTGAGAGTAGGAGAGGGAGCTTTCCTTGATCAACTTCGACATGACTAGCACCCCGTAAGGATGCTTATATGTTTATAAGACATAATAACTTGCACAGAATCATAAAAAAAGTATTTAAAAGGGTCAAGACGACCATTTCAACCATAAAGGAAGCAATGAAACATATTTGCAAGGGATTATTACATGCAAGTAACAATATGTCATTGATCATCTCAGACATTTATATCATTTATTTTTCTTCAGTGAATCAATAAAAATTATTTTCACCTGTGCTAAATATAGACACTAGCATATGCCACCACTAACTCATACTTTCATACCATGTTTGATGCAATTAGGAAGGTTGGTCTGGGATTAAAGGTCCGCACCAGTCAGTATATTTATGTTACCAACATAGATGGTGAAGTAGATGGGCTTAAAGCCTGGCTAGATGATTTCAAGTTAGTTTGAAGGGAGAGGGAATGTACATTGACATGTTAAGAGTGGGCATGCATCACAAAGTGATCAACGATTACTTTTCTTTTTTATTGTTTAGAGGGTACAACATTTTTGAAATCCACTGGTGCTTCTGGTCCTATAAAGAATGCAGGCTATAAATTTCCCCTATGAATAACATTGTATAAGAAATTCGAAAGAAAAATATTGTATATTTTGTGATAAATAACAAACCCTTATACAAGACAGTAAGGAGGAAGTTAATGGAGAAGAGGTCACATCTCTTTTGAGTTCCATGTGTAGCAAACTTCATCGATCTGATGTTAGGGGACATAGGCAAGGAGATATCCGTATCTACGGTTGTCAGTCAATCATAGTTGATTACTTCATTTATCAATTCACATTTTTGTTTGCTCCACATCACGAGGGATTACAATGATCGGTATGATCTAACCAAGCTTGGTCCTACCAAGTTTGTCACCCATTTTATTGTTTCGGAGAGTTTGCATGGCATAGGCATACACTTGTCCATTTGATTGCATTAATTGAGTATATTTTCTATATGATTGACTTACACAACTTGATGGATCAATTGGAAATCCTTACACAGATGAAGCATCTGATAATGGACACATTTTTGAAAGAGAATTCAATACTTGCTCATCATGTAGTCACTTGTACAAGTGTTGAAATTAATGGACTCAGACGAGAGGAACCAAATGAAATACTTATACGATGCCATGAATAAAGCAAAGATAAAAATAAATAAGAAGCATTGTAAAGGTTATAAGAAGTAATGAAAGATAATAGATGCACTACATTATGATGTGCATAGAGTATATAATTATTGTTATCTTTAAGTTAATCATTACAAGCAATCATAACTATATGTTCTTATGTCTTATTGTGTTGACGTAAGATATTTTTTGAACTTCTGGATACAATATGGATGAGAAGTGTGTAACAAACAAAAAAGTCTCGAGGCCTCCATAGGGTATCCTTCACCCACTCCATGGGGAGGTTCTTCCTCACCTCCAGCAAGAGGCTGGCTCTGATTCACCCTTGAAACAAGGCCAGTTCCAAGCTCTTCTTCCCTCTCTCCGGTTGGCTTCCATGCCATTTCCATCTCTTTCCCCCTTCATAGGTCCTCAGTTTCATATCGCCTTGCTCTATCATTGCCACCTATGTCCGCCTTCAAAACCAGAACATCAACACCATCTTCACCGGCTTCAGAGTTCTATCCCGTGATCCCCAGGCAGGTATAAAAGTTACCTCCGGAGCTTCCATTGTCTCCCAAAGCCCCATCGCACACTGGACGTTCAGCAGTCCATCATCTTTTTGTTGTTTTAACCATTTCCGACATCAACGATGACACGACGAAGACCTTGACTAAGGTCATGACATCCAATAAGCCGCCTCCAATAACACGTCACCTTCTGGCGATCCTTGTAGTTGTACAGAACTTCTCGGTTGATGCCCTTGAATTCCCCTTCTTCCAGATTTCCTTCCTCTGGATCTGCTGGAGACTTCCACAATCACCATTGTCTTCGTCTTTTTAGTCATTTATCCTTCCACTTCCACTGGAGCACCATGTGGAGCCTGCCGTTCATCCATCCGTAGCCCCACTACTGGCTCCTCCCAGACTCGCTAGACCTCAAACACCACTTTATATGGCTTCCGGCATCCGCCGAGCTCTCCTCTCCCATGTGAGGATGCCTGACTGCCTCTGCCATTTTCTACCATGCTCTGCTCTACCGAAGGCGAAGGCGACAAGATGAAGATGGCACTGGTCTCTCGCAGCACTTTAAACACATCCTCCGGAGCCCGCTACAGCTGCCACGACCCACCCCCTTCACCCGTGACGTGCCAAGAAATGCCACGATACCCCTGAGGGAGATAAGTTTCAGCTGGTCCAAACCGGCACTGGCTCAGCTGCTGGTTGAGCCAGCCCTCGCGCACACAACGGTCGGTTCATATCAGTTCAGGGTCTTAATCAGCCTGTTCAGCCTGGTTTATCCAGGTTCAGGTTTCAGCCTGTCCGAGCTTCTTTTGGGGAGGTTCGGGCCATTTCAGACTAGTTTAAGCCGATTTCTTTCATTTAGTCCATTTAGTTCACTTTGAGCATTCTAATCCTGTTTTTGCAGTGTTTAGCCCAGTTCCACTGCACCATCTTGCATCACCTCCTCTCGACCTTTGTGCCTGCTGCCTATGGGGAACTTCTGCCCCTACTACACAAATGCCTTGAAGAAGAAGCACCATTACTTGCATCTCAGCCTCTGCCTACTTTATGACCTCTGATCTTTACCTCCATTTCCACCTCCATCCTGCTGCTGCCTATAATTTCACAGGAAGGAGGCAGCTTCGACCCTGCAAGTGCCCAGAAAGATATCTGCAAGTCTTGTTATACCCACTGCCCATCTCCATGTCTCGTGGTCAGTTATGTGTAAGTGAATAAAATCTGCTTCCACTTTGCAGCCAACTATTATCCGTGAAGTGATATTTGATTTGAATCTGACTCCTACCAGGTCCGGATGCAGTTCATATTGGAAACAGAAACCACATATCAACTCTATTTTACAGATCTAAAATTAAATCTACTATCTAACCCAAATTCATGAAGGAATCATTTGTTAGGTTTGTTAAAATGCCAGAGAAGAATAATAACTGACACAGTTACATCTGGCGATCTACCTATCAGATGGAAGGTGTGGGACAACATATCAAAGATAAAGGTTGAACAAATAGTATATTTCATTTTCAAATGATGAAACAAAATCCGACTGTCCTAGGACCTTATAGCTTGACTAAAATTGGAAATAGGCATGCAGATCCCATCACTTGGTTTTACCACTGGCCTTATCCAGTAGGCTTTGTTAATGTCGGAGTGGGGATAGTCCCACATTGGAAATATCAAAATGTAATATCCATATATCCTGGGCCTCTCAATAGCCTTCAACTGTTTCAGTTTCAAAGAACATGAAGGGGCCTGCAGAAGGATATTCCTGCAAACATTTTCAGCTTGACTTTTTTTCCCAGAAATGGATTATAAATCTTAAACTCCACTGAGTTTTCTTTTAAATGAGCCATCTTGAGTAATAGATGACTAACCACTATTTCTGTCAGCCTGTCACCACCAAAGGATGTCTTTATCCCTTTCCAGTATCAACCAACAACCTTCTTAGGCTTTTCCTCAATGCCAAAGCCTTGCTTCCCTGTTGTAGCCTTTTACCTGGCATGATATTGTAAAGATTTTTCTGTTCTTCCAAGAAACCATGTCTAATCTCTGTTTCATAGAGATGAAAGCTCTTTGATGGGAGCAACTTGGCTAGAGAAGCTCCAACAAAACCTCCAGATACAAACCCACGACCGTGACCCACTAAGATTCTTGAATATCTTTACTGGCAATGCCTTTTTCATCTAATATTTCAGGATCAATATTCACAGTTAGTTCTCCGAACAAGCACTGATCCTTTCACGCATCGTCATCTTGCTTGCTTACAAGAATTTCTTGGAGATCTTTAGCTGAGTAAGCTGTGACAAGTCCCCCCCCCCTCTTCTTTTTTATATATTTTGCATGGAGTCTTATTAACTTGGATTTTGCTGAATTCTCTTGGGATGTCATGGGGAGAATCCACCTGAACTCGCTTTCTGTCTCCTTCCTAACCTCTGTAACATGCACTTTCAATCTGTCGAGGATGGTGTCAAACTGTGATGTATCATATGCCCAATTCTTAGCAGCCTGATCAACACTTACACCTAAAGTATCCTACTTGTTTTTCACCCTAATATATCCTTTAATGCATTGTTTAACCACGGCCTTCTCTTCTTTCCCATGCCATATGCTTCAGAAGTTGGAAGGCAGGAAACTCCCACCAGATCCTGAAGTAACAGATGGGAGCTTCCGGTGCCACCATGGTCCTCTTCGTCCCTTCCACTAATCCAGTTAAAGGAAATTGATTTGCACGTAAGGTGCCATGTAAGAAAAATTCTATATCAGGTGTCACAAAAGTGCTCACCAAAATATAAGAAAGGTGTTTGCTTCACTCATAGCCTTGACTTTTAGATTTTAGGTTCAATGGCCCGATAAATTTTATATGGTTTCAGAGCCCATAGTTCAATCTTAGCATTATGCACACACATCCCTATTTGTGGTCCACGTGACAGAGCTTAATTTAAATGAAATCGAACTATATGTTATGACTTACGGGGGATGTTAGAATAGTTCCATATTAGGTGCTAGGAAAGAACCCATCAAAATATATTTAAGGTGCCTACTAACTTAAGGTCTTCAAGAAAGTTGGATGGCTAGTAAGTTTAACATGGTATCAGAGCTCTGGGCCTTGTGTGCACGCACCCCTATTTGAAAGAGGGCATGCTAGAATGTTCCCCATATTGGGTATTTTAAAAGTATCTACCAAAATATTAAAAACATGCCTACACTCGGTGAAATTTTGAATTGGATGGTCCAATAAGTTACACTTAACATAGAACTAATGGGGTTATTGGTTGCATGACAACAAAAAACGTTTTCAGAATAAACTTGTTAAAATGGTGTCTGGCAACCATGACTAAACGTATACTTCAGAAAAGGAATTCTAAATTCTTAGATAAATAAGAAAGTGAGACCTCCTTTATTCCCATCTTGACCCCCCACCAAGTTTTGTCATACATGATCCCACCTTATAATTTTATTTTCTCATAGCACACAATCATTTTATGTTTTAGCTGAGATGAATTGTATTTTATTATTCATTGCTTTATCATGAAAGAACTTATAATACCTAAACACCACATAAGAATATCTGGAACTTGTCTCAACCTTCTTGAAGAACTTAAAGACAACTTACCACCATAACGTAGACATTGTTAAAAAAATCTTCAAGTGGCTGAACAAGTTCGAGTGAAGTCTTTACAAAGAAATGTATATCAACACCTGGAGAAACATAAGAATGATAATGACGTCAACTACATCAAGTACATGGTTGCTATAGGCAATAAGTACAAAAGAGGTTAAAATATTGTCTTGCGAAAAAATAATTGTATCCTGGTTCATGAAACATCTGGTGCTATGACCTTACCAGGATGTATTCTAGTTTTCACAGCCAAGTAAGCATTCCACAATGCTCTTTCATCTTCTGTCTCAAATGCAGACTCATTTACCTATGATCATCACAAAACGTCACTTTTCTAAACACAAGTATGAGTTGAAATACAATAATGTTAAGAAAATATTGGAACATTCCTAAAAGTAGGATGAAGAAATTGAGAAGTCAGGAAGTTAAAAGAAAAAAAACTTGTTATGTGCACAAATATTTGACTTATACTAGATATTGTCAGATAATATGTTTTGGTATACAACCAGCATCCCGTAAATGAACAAACATGGAATGACTAAGTTAGGCAGTAATTTCAGAACCAACACAATTCTGAGGTTGATATTTAAGAAATTTGTAGAATGACAATGCATTAAGAGACAATATACAGTGATCAAATGATGCTCTATAACTATTTGAAATGATATATGCAAATCCTAAAAAGAACAGTTATATTTGGTACTATGAGTCACATTACCACACAAATCACATTTTGACAGTAATTTATATCATCATGGAATAGCATGCACAGACATGCTGCATAACATTGCACTATACTTGCTATTTACATGCACAAACTCAGGTTATTGCACACAAACCACAGTTAGCATGTAGAACGTGGCCTGTGCCATGCAGATAATGATCCACTACTTGCGAACTTATGTTTTGCAAACTCTAACCTATAATCAAAAAAAGGTAAATCCCTTCAATTTTAAAATTATAATTTTGATTTTTATTTTATGCTCGGTAAAAGGAAATAGAATTAGAAATAACTCAATCTTGGATATTTATGTCGCCAATCTTGTAAATTTATACAAATTATACACTATCCTCTAAAAGGGGCTTATTCTTAATTTATGTATTTAGAAATAACATCACTTAGGGACCTATATCTAGTTTTCCATAACTTTACTCGGATAGAATTAGAAACACCAAACACGTAGAGTCATTTCTAGTTCCATATATGTCCATATATTTATACATATACTGTCAAGCAGACCAACATATAAATATTTAATAATATTTAAAGAGAACATTTCTGTAGACATTTTGTGTTAAATTCTTAAGGGTCCTCATATTTTAAGTTACATCATCCAAGTTAGTTTTCAAAATAAACATTTCATAGAGCTTTTGACAGGGGCTACTGCTAAGAACATTTTGTTTAAGAATATGGTTTTTGGAAACGAACTTTTCAATGATGCTATTTTATCAAATATTTCATCACTTATCTAGTCCCAGTCCCTTCTAACATGAACACTACCATGCAGACAGAAAGCAGAAAATGCAACATCATCATGACCACCATTCACTAGTTTAACATGTCCATGAGAGCATCCCAGTTTTTGCCTTCAAGGAAGATTTTATTTATGCTCCTCAAAGAGTGTAGAGAATCTCTTTCTTACTAATAGGTGTGAAGATGGCTTGGTCTTGGTTCACTTCTGGATCATTTTCTACAAAGCTCACCCAACCTTGCCCAAGGCAAGTCCACTATATCACCACTGTGTCCATATATTCTTTTGTTAAGGCCACATGATCTACTAATCAGATGGCATGTATGCGTTCTTCCCTAATAACAAGAAGTGCATACTTTACAGCCTATGTAGCAACAACTGAAGTATATAAAACATGCCAAAAAATCATTACCTCGACAATGTCACCGGTGTCTTTTCCACGAATTATTCTGGTTGGTCGTGCATACGCTTTAACAACTTTTGGCAAAAGATCACCTCTGGATAGACTATCCATCTGGAAATGAATAATAGCAAGCATAAGAAACCTGTAATCTAGCGTCTCTGTCTTTGAAGTCACATTTTCAACTGTTTCAGATATTTACGATTTCTGAAATTGCAAGCACAAGGTAGCACCTTATTCCAAAAGATTGAACATTATGGTGAATTTGGAATTTTGACTCATACAGGCACAAGCAAGAATTGTCTGATTATTAACAGGTCCCAACAAATCTTCATGAGGACCTATCCATCTTAACAGAGGTGATGATATTGGTTGGCTAAGGGATGAAGCTAGAATATGAAAGGTAATAACAATGCCCTACTCAGAAAATGATGTCTAGAAATGTGTATCTGTTCCCTAAATCACCCATGTCCGTATTGCAGGTGCCGCAATCACTTCAAATGTCTTTGGTCCTGTTGAAATGAACTTGGCCTTATTGGTCAAATGCCACCTAGAAACCTTATTCAAGAAACTGATTAGGAAAGGTCGACATACAAGATACACTTGAATCCAAAGTTCAGGCTCCAAACTGGCACACATGATCTTCGTGCTGCTTGCTTCTGTTACCGTTTTAAGGTGAAGAACACAGGTGCTTAAAAGTATCAGTTCCAGCTATGAAAAATGTAGAGATTTTGTAAGCGGACAGAGTTGAAGTGTAACTAAGGGTCCATTTGGTTGAGAGTAAAATGAAAATCAGTGAAAACAATTTACATGGGAATAATTTTTGGAAAAAGGAAACAAAGATTGCTGTCTCAGATCTCGGCTTCATCTCGGAAGGGTGAAAGAGAATAGATCTCGTGAGATTCTCGGAAAAATCTCGAGAGATCAGATCTCGGATTTCATTTATCTAGGGTATGCCTTACTCAAGAATTGTCATTTTGCATATAGATTTATCTCATAGATACTGAATAGAAGAGATCCCGGAAAAATCTTAAGAGATTGGATCTTGAAAATAACAATCAATGTACATATTTAAGTGTAAAATATCATGTAATCTCTTCAAAAAGAACAAGAGAATTCATATTAAACATCAAAATAAGATACAAAAGAATTAAAAACGTAATACAGAGAGGGTGAACTATTGTTAACATAAGACGCACGAGATCTTAAAACTTCATTTTGAACAATATAGATAGAAAATTGATAACATTTTGGGTCAATCGTACTTATATAATCATAACAATATTAAGTAACAAATTTTTATCAAAAAATAAAGTTTAGATAAATATTTGTATGGATTCCATAATAAAATTGAAAATATATGAATCAAACTTAACAAGGTCATCTAACAAGTTAGGAGTAGTAATAGGCAGAGGAGATCAAGACACCAAAGATATTATATGGATATTCTCGTTTCGACGATCTCGTTTCTCGGACGTGTGGAGAGAAAGAGATTCTCGGGAGATCTCGAGACATTCTCGGGAGATCGCATTCCATGAAAGGAAATGCCAATCTTCATTTTGTAAACTTAAAGATAATTTTATGAAAACATTTTCAATTATTTGTTTACCTGTAAAATATTTTCAGGTCATTCTTAACATTTGACTTCTCAAAAGCCATTTCATGTGGGAGCACAAAGCTGTCCCAGATGTTTCATTTTTTATGATTATTTGATTTTTTAAAACTGATATTACATTACAATCTCTATAATTTCGTATTTTATGTACTATAATCAAGGAATATATATTTTCTGTTGAGTCATATTTTACATGCAACCAAATAAAATGTGCATCGCATTTTCAAGAAAAGAAGGCACATGAAAACCATTTTATTGGGATCCAAATAGACCCATTGTTTACGGAATCGGTGGAATCGGACCGATTCCGACCGATTCCGGAATCGGATCGGTGCCATGCGGAAGGACCGATTTCGGCATGAATTCCGTGGAATCGGTCGGAATTGGTCCGGAATCGGCCGGAATCGGAATCGGAATCGGATCATTTTTTTTCTTTTTTTTGCTATTCCAATCGGATCGGCCAGAATCGGTCCGAATCGGTCCGAATCGGCTGGAATCGGTCCGGAATTGGATCGGAATCGGAATCGGATCGTTTTTTTTTTTTTTTTTTTGCTTTTTTTTTGCTTACCGATTCTGGATCAATTTTATTCCATTGAATCGGTCGGAATCGGTCCGATCCGATCTGGATCGGATCGGTACCCACCGATCCCGATTCCGATTCCGATTCCGATCCCGCGATCCTTGAATAGACCCTAAATGATGCTACACACCATAGTTTTCAAGGCGTTGCCTAGGCGACAAGCACCCCCAGAGGAGGCAAGGTGATGGGCACTTAGGTGCTCATCGCCTTAAATGACTATTTTATATATTTTAATAATAAATAATGTTAATTAAGTGTCAATATCACTTCATTAAATTGTTTTGAAGTAAAAAAACTAGTTCTAATAGTTAATTTGAATAAACATTTCGATGAAATAATAGCTATGGTTAAATGATTTCTTAAGTGTTTACTAATGATTAATAGAATTTAATACTAAAATTAACTAATTTGTCAAGTTATTTAGTCTATGTACCTAGGCACTTCTCACATTATTAATTGATTTGCATGGTGTCAAAGTTGTTTTGCATTATTTTTACGCATATATTTGTTATTTTATCTATTTTACCATATAAGAAAAGGCGTTGCCTAATGCCTCGTCTTATTGCCAAGACGTCAAGGTGGTACTGTGTTGCCTTGATCGCCTTGAAAACCTTGCTACGCACATTAATTCGGTTATGTTGGTAGAGATTTGAGGTTTGGAGATTAGTAACCATGGGAATCTTCCAAGACCTATGACAAAAGATAAAATATTGTGAAAATATAGACAATATGGTGTAAAAATAATAACACCTACATAGGTGATGTGCCTCAAAGAATGAACTTTCTAATGAAAGCAGCTTTGATGAAATAAAATATTTCATAAATGGTGAAACAAGGCACATGCATTGCATCTCGATGGTAGATGGTAGGATATGATGGAAAAAAATATCGAAGGCTAAAAATTACTGAGAATCAATCAGCCAAAAGCTGTGAAATCCCATTTAGTTATTCTGGCTTCCATGATTAACTGTCTAACCAAACAAAATAAATTATGACTTACCTCTGCTGCAGACTCTGCAGCAAGGCATGGACAATTAGCACGCTCAGATAGTATAGAACGAACAACCTCAGAGTTTATCTCCTTATCCACCTGAAAATTGGAGAATAGAGACATATGCAACAGAGGCAGATAATATTAAACCACTAGAAAATCACGGCAGCACAGACATAACAGCCAAACATGGTAGTCCTTAACTAACAAAAGCAATTTTATGAATATACAAAAAATGTAAAATAACTTATAATCGGATAGTCAGGGTTGCATATATTTCTAAAATGTAGTCACACCTAGATATAGCCAATCAATAATTGAGTCAACATTCAAGTTACTACAGAGAAATACTATCTTTAACTACTATAAATTGTATACTGAGAGATTTATAAAATATTCGAAGACCTTTTATAAGAAATTTAAAGCACAAAAAAAGTAAAGAAGATAAATTTTTGCCCAAGTTACTACAGAGAAATACTATCCTTAGCTACTATAAATTGTATACTGAGAGATTTATAAAATATTCGAAGACCTTTTAGAAGGAATTTAAAGCACAAAAAAAGTAAAGAAGATGAATTTTTGCCCGAGGAATCATTCATAATATCTTTGGCGGACTGACTGGTCCAAAGTGGTCAAAGGCAAAACACCTAACAGATGGCTCACCAAGATTTTGCGTTGTACAGTAATGGCTAGGCAATGCCTAGAAAACTATGATCACTAGATTGAAGCAATGAAGAAAGAAATTCACAATTGTTTATCACAATTTTGCATTTACTTCAGAAAAGTGAAAGCTCTGTCTGTAATAGCATAGTTGTACTACATTGTACTAAGAAACTGTGGCACAATAAACAACCCTTTTTCAATATCGGCTAAAATATCACCTCCCAGAAAAGTTGTACAGAGTTTAAAATCGAGAATCAACTTTGGAGAAATATTTCCAACTCATAACGTTCTTATTACAGAAACATCAAACACATCTCAAAAGTCAGATGCATGGTCATTCTGGATGGTGTTCTATGAGCAGCTTGTGTCTCATATATTGTATTTAGAAGGATACAACTGGTCCCTAATAAGTTTGATGCTTTCAAATAATTCAAATTCTGAACATTCAACTGCAGAGTCAGAGCTCTTCAAATGCAATGACATAAGGGGAACAACTGACAAAAACATGGACTGACTTACATAGAAAAGGCCTTATAACATGCCATAAAGAAAGATACTCAAATTGTATAATGTATGCGTCTAAGAGCATTTAAGATATTCAAGACACTGGTCCATGCCTGTGCTACCAAACCTGGTCAATTGTTATAAAAGACCATAGGACAGTTTATCTCCAGTTTACATCCCCAAACCATATCCTACAAGATGCTGAGTAATCACTATATGGTGTTTTAATTTATTCTCCATTATGAACAGAGTTTTCTGCAATACAAAACTACACCAACCGCTCACCATCAGTTAAAACTCTTTAACTTATCCATCCAACATCATTATTTGTTTTCATCTGTTTCTAATCTTTTTGAACTTAATGTTATATTCCAAACGAATATGCCAATTGAAATAATTTTGTAAAGTAAGGCGGCAAAAAACATTGATTTACATAAATTTATATTAATTAGTCCCTTTTCACCAATCAGTGATTAGGCAGTAAAAAGAATGAGCAGGTAAACAAAGAAATAAAATAATTATTTCCATTCTATCATCAAACAGATATTTCTACAGACAGAAAAATTGGAAATTAAAGAAAGATACTGGAAATAGAGTAGCACTTACCAAAAGTTGTTCTAACCTTCGCGTAACAAAATGATGCACCTAAATTTTTTTTTAATTGTCATCAGAAAAAAAGGTAATGTGACTATCCATTGTTGAAACAGATATGAAGTGAGACCTCACATCAAGTAAAACTTTTTCATCCACTTTAAATGGTTGAACTTCTGCAGCTAGTCTCAAAGCATTTTGTAAATCAAACTTCTTCTTATTTTCTACTAATATTTGAACCTTCCAAAAAGCATAAGCCAGTTCAATATCACATATTAAATGCACTTTTGAGCTGCTAAGAAACACTGCGAAAACATGCCTTAAAACTTACAAGGCCATATGAGATCCTTCGCAAACCAAAAGGATCGTTACTGGAGCTAGGTTGGCAACCGACGCTGAACAATCCAACAAGGCTATCTATTCTGGTAAGCCATAAAAGACCATGTTGTCAGCATTCTTTGAGAAAAAGAAGACGTGATATAGTTATCTGGCTAAGAAATAAATGATTGCGACAATAATAAAAAAGAAACATTACACTGAAAAGTTTTAAAAGAAAAACAAGAAGGCAGTCAAGATCAACCCACTTAAGCACGGATACATGGCTCATTCCCAGGCCTGCCTGCACCCTGCAGCCCAATTGGGAATCCAGCTCAAACAAGTACCAATTTACAGCCCATTCTCGGGCCTATCAGGAGCCCAATTTGGTCCCTCTTACACTCCATTTACAAGTTATTTTTGGGCTATGTTCAAGGCAGCTATACGGTCCAATTACATCTTACCTTTTCAGCATCAATGAAAGACCCATCCGAGGCACAATTGGGGTCATCTTTCAGCACCTTTAAAGCCCAGTTTCTGGGTTATATTTCAGAATTTCTGAACAGCCCATTAGTAGCTGAAATTTGGCCTGCTTTCAGTTTTTTATAAAGGCCTAATCAGCTGGCCCATCATGGAGGTTCGAGTATATACTTTTAAGGCCATGTTCCCATATTACAAACTATTTAGATTCATAAATCTAAGATCAAGACTGTTTAGTAGCCTATTATCAGATAGTAGCCTATTATGTGACAATTTGAATCACTTTAGCATATATATAAAAATATTAATTTATAAAATATAGTAGAAATGAGTCAACAACACTTAGATAAGACTTTCGATAGATGCACCAATAGAGATGTTAACATGTGGAAAGTTCGTTAGGTAATTGAATTTATAATAAGATGTCACAAAATTTTCCCATTCAGCTCACTTAGTAAATATTTGAGCAATGTCGAAGTTGGTCCGGAAATCCGACTCAGATTCGGCAAAACTGTCACGACCCGGATTTTTAACATGCACAGCGGAAGATAATCCGGCGACGTAACGGGGAAGGATATCGATCTGGAGCCAAATAAGACTAAAATCTCAATCTAAATAAATAATTCCAAACTGTACAACCTAATATCACCATAAACAAACACCTATCTAGACAAATTAAATACCAACATTGAATGAGTAATCCACTAGCTCCTCGGACTCCAAAACACCACTACACTTCTGCTGCTCTAAACCTGCAATCCTGAAAATATTAACAACGGAAGGGGTGAGTCACCACAGACTCAGTAGGACTTACCGAACTACCCCACTATAATAATGATTCTAGTGGTATACAATACATATTAAGCCTAAAAATCAGATTATCATACATAAAATTAAGCTAATTATATATCTTCAATTAAGTGATTACAAGATCATTCTACTACCCCATATGATAACATGACTCTATATCCATTAAAACCAACATAACCTACATATTAGACTACTCTGGGTATGCCCAGAACACACACACCTGACATAAAACCAAGGACACATCTAGAACACTAACATCTATGCCAAAATACACAACTAGACACCTGTCTGAGTAAATACCATGCTCCATCTGATAAAATGTAGTCACATCACAAAACTAGCACCAGATTTACCATATAGTAGGAAGTAACATATAGTAACTAAATCCCATAGTACCCCATAGACAGGGAGTACTTAGGATAAACCGCGGTATCTCTGGGATCGAAGGATGCTCGCATTGTTCTAATTCATCTTGCCCACAGACCGAACTATAGTACGGTGAAGTACATTTCCATCACAATGCGGCACCGCACTAACCACATTCCACACCATGCAAGCATATAATTAACTCGAACCGAAACATGAACATTTAATTGGGCGATCAAACATGAAACACATAGATGAACATCCATGGTTCTATGCATCACATATTTGCATACCATACCACAGTCTATCACAAACTAATGCATATAAATAAGATCATGCAATATACAACCTAACCATGACAATTACATGCTTAAACAAAACTACCTATCACATAAAAGAAAATAAACTAAATTCTAACAACATTATGCCTAAACCTTACATCGGCTTTTTATCAAATCGGAATATACATGATTAAGGTTCATCGCGATGCCAACATACTAAACTAGTTAAATTTAGACATACACAACCTATCATGATATCTAACATACATGAATAACCAAATTAATCTAAGCATGCACAGATTAAACAAATTAATCTAACTCTATCTAAATATGCAAATAAATCAAAAACAGCCCATTATTTCTAACCTATTAATCATGATGAACTAAACATAATTTTTACGATTTAATTTAAATATATAGAGTGCTAAGGATAGCCGAGACGCCAACCTTGACGGCGACGACGAACGGCGCACGGAGTTCCCGAAGGAAATCGAATCAAAGACGAACCGGCGCCGCGGTTGCGTCGGCGATGAAAAATCGAGTCGGGTAGGTGTTTTCAAAAACTGCTGGTAGAAGGGAAATAATAAACTAGGGAGCTTAATAGAAGATGATAGAAGAGAGAGAATAGGAGAGAGGATGTTACCGCGCGTGAAAGAGGAGGCCGGCGCATGGCGGCGCACGGCGGCAGCGCGCGGGGCGCAGGCGGCGCACGGAGCAGGTCGGGGCGGCGGGGTGACGCGTGGGGGAGGTCAACGGCGCTTGGCGGCGGCGTCAATCGGCGGGGCGGCGACGGCTGCGTCACCCGGGCGGCGGCGACGCACGCGGCGGCCGAGGGTACGAGGAGGCGGGGGACCGAGGGCGGGCGGCGGGCGGCCGAGGTGGCGACGGCGCACGAGGGCAGCGGTCGGGCACGTGGCGACGGCGGGCTGCGAGCGCGGTCGCGGCCACGCGGGGCCGGTCGCGCGGCGGGCGGCTTCTCGAGGGCGGGGAGGCGGGCGCACGTGGCGACGGCGGCAGCGTCGCGCGAGCGCGGTGGTCGACGTGGGCGGCGGGCGGCCGAGGGCTGCGCGCAGGTGGGCGACCGAGGAGGGGAAAAAGGAGGAAATTAGGGTTTTTCCGGGGAAAGGGGGGCGCCGCGGGCATGCGTACGGGGGAGGGTTTTGACGGGGGAAGAGAGAGGGTATAAATAGGGGAGAGAAAGTAATAAAATAATATTAAATATTTATTAACTAAATTTTTTTATTTAAATAACCGGGGTATTACAAAAACAAGGACCAAATGGTATAAACAAGGCATGGAAATACCTCAGCATGGCTTGATAGGTTTCAAATGGCCAAGATAATGAGTTCATTGCGTAGCCCCAGCTGAGAGCTTCGCAACGATGCCCAAAACATAGAAAATGGACTTGGAAGGCCGGAATGACCATTTTGCCCCCGACACTTCGGGACAAGTCAAGACTCTATCAAGACGCTCCAACTTGACCACATTGTCAGTACAAGATAAAGTTGAACAACGCTCGAAACGGATTGAAAATCTGACCACCGGTTTGAAAGTTATTCAAGAAATATCAAATCTAGACAAAGTCTATGTCATGTCACAGTAGAGGCATGATGATCCAAACAATTTTCAAATCAGCCTACAAATTGAAAATTTCAATTTTCTAGTCCATCACTTTAGTCTTAAAAATATTTATGCATCAGAATTAAAATCTGACCAACGGGAGAATTTAATTACACTCAATTGCAATTTTCGGCATTATTGACGACTGAGATCGCACCGATCAGAGAAATCGGTAAAATCAAAAATATGATACAATTCAATACATCTTGGCCACAAATGTTGATGGAGCACAAGATCAACAGCCATTAAAACTCATTCCGGATTTTTCCGGATCAATTTAGGGTGTGTTTAATTAATTTTGGCCGAAATTAATGACGTCCGTCAGATCAAGAGCATCTCGATAAGATGATCAGCCATCTCTCTCATCATCCTGGTGCCAATTCCTCTCTCCTCACCTGATCTGGGTGCACATCAACTGGCTCATACTTTTTCTTTAATTGGAATTCTTCGGAGACGACTTCTTCATGAGATAAGACTCTTATCCTTATATTATCTCATCTTATCACATTATCTACCATCCATCTTAGCATCTAGACTCCTCGGTCAATAAGAAACTGAGTAAGATGATTAGGTGCACCAACTCTCTCCCTCACCCTCACCTTGTGCGCACAAGCACCTACAAAGTAGGGTCAGGTGTTCCAATATCTTACCCCATGCACACCATCCAGCTGGTTAGACTCCCTCTTACATAGAACTCCCCCTAGAGAAGACCTCTTCTTATACTAGGACTCTCCCCACCTGGCCTTATCCTTATCTCCCTCAGCCTTATCATCACCTAGAGATCATATAGGCCAGCATCTATATAAACCCATGCTCTTTGGCACGCCAACCCTTCCCCCCTCCCCGCCAGCTCCAGCTCTCCCTCCTCTCTCTTTGGCGTGCCAACTCTAGCAGCAGCAACATCCTTCCTCACCTGCAGAAGAAGAGAAAGAAGGAGAAGAAGAAGGAGAAGAAGAGTGCCAATCTCCAGCAGCCATCTTTCTGCAGCACCTGCGCCAAGTGGAGAAGGAGGAGGAGGAGAAGAAGACCACTTGCGGCCTTCACCTCACTATTAGCAGCAGCAGGAGCCTTGCTCCTTTTCCATGTGCAGCCTGCGATCTCCACACAAGGAGAAACAAGAGAAATAGAGAAAAGAGAAAGTAAGTAAAAGTGTTACCATGTAACCTTTCAATTTTCTCTCATTCTCCACTTCTTTCTCCTCCCTTTGGCCTCCCTTTTGGCCATTCAAGAGACCTCATTCCAGCCATCAGCCAGCTCATGTTCGACCCCTCCCTCTGCTGGTCCCATAAGCCATTAGAGATCAGCATCAAGAGCACCCCTTTGGCCAACTTGATCAAGCCCTTAGACATAGCCAATCAGCCCCCTTGTTGTCCCTTGTGCACAGCCCCTAGATAGCCTGAAAACAGCCCCTTGGGCACCCCCATTTGGCCTCCACAAAAACAACCCCTGCTGTCCTCTTAAACCAACCCTTGCTATCTCCTAATAAGACTCTTTGAGCCCCTCAATCAGACCCCTTGTTGTACCTTAAATCAGGTCCCCATCAGATCACTTGATCAGGCCCCTTGTGTGCCATTAAACCTGTCCACAATTTGGCCCCGTGTGCCTCATGTTTAGACCTTTTGAGCACCTCAATCAGGTACCCTGAGTGCCCTTAAACCTATCCTTAATTAGGTCCCTGTGTGCCTTAACATGTCCCAAAAAAAGGCCCCCTATGTGCCTTTAAACCTACCCCTAACTAGGTCTCCCAAACAGCCTGCTGTCCAGTCCCATGTTGGCCATGAAAACAGCCCCCTTGGTTTCTCTTTTGATCATTCAATTGGCCTCAATGCTGTCCACTATGCAGCAGCACCTACACATGTCATTACAACCCGTCTGAGGCTTCATTTGCTCACCACTACAGCAAGAAAAGAAACATGCAAAACAGGTTCACGCAGATTGCAAAAATAGGCCTTACTGGCCCTGAAGTGCAAAACAAGCCTTACTAGCCCATGAAGCTCAAGACAGCCTATTTGGCCCAGGGACTTGAAGACCCGGCCCGTTGTACTGATGAGACATGAACTGGCCTATTGGGCATTAAATAAAGATGACTAAGTCTAGGGAGTTAGTCCACAACTAGATGTCACCCTAGACACTTCAAACTTAAACTTAAAATTGACTAAGTTTGGGGAGTTAAGCCACAACTAGGCGCTGCCTTAGGCTTTACACTTAAATATGACTAAGTTTGGAGAGTTAACACACAACTGGGTGCTGCCTCAGGCTTCACACCTAAAAAAAAACTAAGTCTGGGGAGTTAGTCTACAATTGGACACTGGCTTAGGTGGGAGTTAGTCCACAACTGGACATTGGCTCAAGCTTTAAAAAAAACTAAGTTAAGGAGTTAGTCCACAACTAAATACTACATTAGGTGGCTAGTGCGAACATGCTTCCGATATGCTGACCCGGGTATATGTATGGGACACGCTTTTTATACAGACGGACCTTTTCCACGGTGTGGAAAAGTCGAAAGACTTAAACATATAAGATGGGTAAATTTCCATACGGATCGAAAAAGAAGGTGGCATGCTGCCGAAATTTTCCAACTCCTGTGGGAGTTTACATCATGGGAAGGAAACTTTACTTTGACAGGTCAAAGACATACATTTTACACTTAGATATTTCTTGACATGGCATATGAACTGCTGATATTGATGAATTTGGCATATGAACTACCTATGCACTATATACTCAGACATGAATAAATTCAATGAACTTCAAGTGCCGATTCGACTACACATATTCGGACATTGATGCTAGTTCGATAGACTAAATGGGATGTACACTGAACATAAAACTAAGTATGAAAACACTTAATCAAAATCTAAGTCTAAAAACACTTTGCCAAATTTGAATAAGAGACTTCATCAAATTTAAACATCTGAATCAAAATGCATAACTTAAGTGAAAGTTAACTTCTTAAACAAGACAAGTAAAGTATGTTGAACACATTTCAAAACACTTAGAATTTGTTTCAAAACAGGAGACATCAAATCCTTAATGATTTGAACTTAAACTTAACCAAGTTGAATTGAAAATTGAAAACACTTAAGATATATCGAACACATTCAAATCGGTATCAAAACACTAACCGACATGGAAAAAGATTTAACACATGTCAACTAAACTTAAACAGATCATATTGCCATAAAACATCTACAACTCATCTAAACTTAAACATTTTCATCAAAAAAAAGAACAATTGAAACCGATTAAAATTTAACTAAGTCAAAATCAAGTAATTCAACTTAAACACAAAACCGATAAAAAACCAACACTTAACATTCGAACTTGAAATCAACAAACAACTCTAAACAACCCAAACTTTAAATAAAACTTAATCAAACTTTTTTGCATCTCATTGAGCCTAAAGGACAGATGCCCTTTGTGTTCTTTACATGTTGTGGATGTGCACGCTCTCGACAACAAGATTGCTATGTCAATTAATCAAGGGTATTTGAGTAGTTGCTTGATGCAAATGAACGTCAGATATTTGCACTATCCACTAGAGAGAGGTGAACAACAAATTTTCATAGAACCTAAATCTCGATTTTAAAATTTTATAATATCACCCAGACTATTTAGTACTTTTATGGCCTATCACCTATTTTACTAGAAAATTCGGACATTGATATTTTAAACATTCAAAACAAATCTTTTCCTAAATGTAAAAGAGATTTCGAGGTTCCCATATAGAAAAGAAATAAGAGATAATATGAATGATATGGTATAGAGCTTAAAAGTTGGGAGTTATCAACATATGGTAAAAATAAAGAATAATAGATGTATGGATCTTGCATCAATGATCTCATTTCTCAGAGTTATGAAGAAATAGAGATTTTTAGGAGATCTTGAGAGATTCTAGAGAGAGCATTCCATGCATACAAGAGTTTCAAATGTCCTTGGACCAGCCTATTCATATATATGAATGAGATAGGTTTAAAAGAGCATATCCAGGCCACACACACCGTTCACTATTAACATATTAAAAGAGGAATAGTTTAAGGTTATTAAGGGGACTTTAATGGCTGTCAATGGAAAACTAAATCACCACACAACCATAAGTGAGTCACAGCAGATCCTTTGCCCCTCTTGCTTCAAATGAACCACTATACTTGGGGAGATTTTGGAGCTAGATCATGGGCTGTTTGGCCGCTCATTTAGAGATCAACTTGACTGAATTTCAAGTTTGGATAGCATTGTAAGGTTCCTTAATGGCTGCTTAATGGTGTCGGGAACCCTTTGAATTCATGAATAGCAGTGGGATAAAATCTCCATTGAAATAAACTTGTTTGATGGTAAAAAAAATAAAATTTTTAGAAGATTAAATTGTCCTACCACTTGAATTGAAGAGCTTGCTCAAGGAATAGAGTGCCTATGGCTTGGACAGCTATTGCAGGGCCTTCAAAAGGCAGCACAAGCTTCAATCATGTCCTCTGTGCACAGGCACTGCATTAGCTGGCTTACATGGATTTGCTGCACCAGCAAACTTGAAAACAAAGTGGCTTGCATGGATTTTTTTGAGCTGTAGCACCCATTGTAGGGATTTTTTTGAGCTTGAACGCTGCTTCCATCTATGAATGGCTTTAGGCATATGAAATGAGGTTAAATTTATGCTGCGGGTCTTCAATGGCCTTAAGCTTGAGAAGTGGGAATAAACCCCCTGTTGAGGGCAGCTGCAGATGGAGGAGAGGAGTTGAAAGTTGAAAACCTGCAACATGCCTGAAAGTTTCTCAATGACCTTAGAGCTGTGTCAAAGGGAACAAACCCCTGCTGAGGGCGCCACACAAAATAGGGGGTCAACCCTTGCAGGATTACTGCAAAACAAAATCCCTTGAATGGCCTTAGACCTGCACCAACGGGACAAACCCCTACTGAAGCTCCTGGCTAATGGGAGAAAAGAGGCTAACCCTGCTAGAGCCCTGTGGCTGACCTTAGGCCTGAGACAAGGAAAAATTTCCCTGCTAAAACCATGAAAGAAAGAGAGCAAATATCTATTGAATGAAGCCAGGAATGGCCTTACTCCTTAGGCCTGATCAAAGGGTATAATCCCCTGCTGGAGAAGCTTGCGAATGAAAGAAAGTAGGGCTAAAACCCATGCTGCAACCCCTTCAATGATTGCCAATGGAGAAGAAAAGGGAAGAGCATGGGCTGCTAAAAGGGATAAACTGCTACTCTTCTGGCGGGCAATGGGAAAGAAAACCTCTACTTTCCCTTATTGTTCCGGCTGCTGGCCTATGGAAAATGCCTTGCTGCTAGTCGATGGAAAGGAGAAAGGAGAAGGGAAGAAGAGTGCCTCGGGAAGGGTCCTCCCTAGCTGCTTGTGCAGCTGAAGGACCCTGATCTTGCTGATGGCAAGTGGAGAAGAGGAAGAAAGGGAGGCTGCACAAAAGGCCCATTTATCTGCTGCATGTGACAGACAAAGAAAAGGGAGGGCTGCACAAGCCTCTTCAGCCCTTTCAGCCATCAATTTGTCCCCCTCCTTTTATCTCTCTCGTGCTCATCTAACAGGAGAAAAAGAAGGGAATAGTTATGACCTAAGTTATCAAGAAGAAGAGTAATTCAAAATGATTTGGATAAATTAAATATTTCTGAAGAAACAACTAAAAAATGCTGTGCATAAGAAAAAGGAGAAATTAACACAAGGTCTGGCTTAACGAATCCACTTTAATTGACACAAGGTCATACTTTCACTTTAACACAATGTCCATTTTTCCAAATTTCTTCCCCTCCTGCTCCATTTCTAACAGTCACCGTAGAAACCTGTTAAACTAGTAGTAAAAAAACCTTTTTGCCCTCTCTTCTTCACTGGTTTACAGTGCACTGAAGCTGCCACCTTTATTGGAGATGGAGAGCAGATTGCCACTCACTGCCAACAAGCTGTTTGATTGCGGCATGATACGGCCCCTGAAGCTGCCGTGTTGCTGCCCGTGTCGCCTAAATCGCCTAAATTGGCAACTGGGACAAGACCTCTATAGCATTGCCTAAATAGCCCAGGTCACCCAAATCCCCCAAGTGCCGAGGTCGAAGTTGCCATTCCTGCTCCCATGGCGGAAGTAGAACAATTTCGACTTGTTTGTGAAGGCCATCAAGGTGACCATCTGCAGCCATGACCGCAGCACACCATAGAGCAAGCCTGCCAGCATGATAACGAGGGCAGTCCGTATGCTGTCCCCCCACTGGGGGCAGTGAGCGGCTTCTCTTGCGAGATTTTTTGGCTTCTTCAGTGAGCTCCTCCAGCTTCGCTTCCTCCTTTGTATGCAGCATCATGCGAATGTAGTATCAACGAAGGATGAGTATTCGAAAGGCCATGCTAGCATGAGGTTCACTAGGGCATGGAGGGTATTTTGGGGAAATAAAAAGTGGAGAAGCAACAGTCAAACAAAACCTGATGGACTGAACCTTGTGTTGAAGAAGAAATCAATAACGGACCTAACAATAAACAAATTTGAAAAACGGACCGAGTATAAAGCAGATTTGTTAAATGGACTGAATTATTTTTCCTTAAAAAGAATGCATATGGCCAAATAATTTGGGATTAAGGCTAGAGTAGAGTTGAACACTCAAGTTACTTTAGCCTAGCTCAGCTAGGATCAGGTTGACTGGATTAAAATGGACCCATCTGACTGGTTCCATACTGGATCTTATAAAGACATAAATAGAGTAAGATTTCAATTTGAAATTTGCCAAAAAAAAGAAGAAACAACTAAAGATTTTATCACTACAAGTAAGCATAGAAATCCAATCATATTGTGGTGACATCCGGTAAGAGCATTTTCAAGTGAGTGATAATGACCTCTCAGCTATGGATAAAACAATTCCTGCATCCGTTTTTGGCACAGCATCCCCTGAGAACCTTGGGACTGTAATTTCATATATAGCTTCTGCAATCTATTAATATAAAGTAACATAATAAGCAAGAGATTTAGCCATAAAAAAAGCATATCTAAAATATAAGAAGCTGCAAGCCAAATCTTGGCTCCACTGCCATAGGCAACTACACTTAGATGAGTAACCTTAGAAATCATACTTATAGTAAAAACAGAACAGACTCAAGATGCATGAAACAGGACAAGCTATTGAGCATAAAACATAATTCACATTACTTTTAGGTTTTATAAGGCAATACATACATCTCCATTTTAATTAAAAAAATAGTGGGAGGTTCGATCTTTACGCATGTCTTCTAAATCTGACATCTATTACAGCCATCACTAACTACAAATTAAGAAAGCTTGTTTCCCCTTGATAATTCTCGTGTCAGAGAATGAAATCTGGGAAAACCTTCACGAGTGTTCATAACTATGCACAAATGGTGTCCTAGCACACATGTAAAATAAGTACTGCAAATGGTAACTTCTTCAGAGAGAGTATGCTTTGCACCATAGAACGCTGGATTGGACCGGATTGGATTGAATCCTGGGCCAAAGGATCCGACCTCACATCAGATCCTCTGATCTGCCAGACCGAGTTGGGTGGATTGGTGGGGTAGGCCTGACCTGGGTGTTCCTGATTCTACCTGGATTGCCACAGCTAGCTGTTTGGCTAGTTGTTGGGAGCAGAGGTTGCACCCCAATGGCTCCTTGGGGACTTAAGGGCCCCAATGAGCCTTCCTCCCTTCGACACCTCTCTAAGTTCACTCTTACACAACTCTCTCTCTCTCTCTAAAGATTTCAATTTCTCACAAAGCACATGTTCTCAACGAGCTCAACGATTTTTTTCTCAACTTAATTGTGTTAATAACACCTTTTAATATTTTTTACTTTAATTCTTGTTCTATCATTTTTATTGAAAAAAATGCTGACTAATAATCAAGATATTCAAATTACTAGCTCAACCCAAAGTGACCCAAAAAAAGTACAATGTAACTATCTGTTGGCGTCCAATTTTTACAAACAAAAAAAAGGACAATGGGCCAGGCCTAGGAGCAGGCCGGACAGCCCACGGTCCAGCCAAACTAGACCCACATATGTCCAATCAGAAGCCCATGATCCCATCTTAAAATTGGGCAAATTTCATCCTAAATCCAGGCCCTGTGCAGCCCACAGCAGAAGCTGGGCCGTAGTCTCCAGCTGGCCCAATTCAGGCCCATGTTGTGGCCAGACTGCGGCCCATCTTGAAGACCACCCGCGGCCTAGTGTGAACATGCCACACTGGCCCTCCTGCCACCTCAGCAGCCATCTGCGCACCTGCCAGGTCACCCTTGACTGGTTAATGGTGTGGGGAAGCCCAGGCAGTCAAGGAATTAAGGTCGGGGATATCCAAGGGGTCAGACCATTAAAATAACATGGGAGAACTCAAGAGCCATCCCACGTTGGATTCAAGATGACCCCTGATCTCCCCCCATCTCCTATAAGAAGAGGAGGGCACGCCAAGGACCAGGGGACTGCTTTTGGACGCCGACAGGCTGCCTCCACCCCAGCTGGAATCTGCGCACCCTCTGCTGCCCTCTGCTGTGCGCCTGCTGCAGGAGGTCACCTGCGGCCAAGTAAAGGGAAGGAGAAGAAGAAGAAGAGAAGAAAGGAAGCAGCCGGCCTCTCCGTCAATTGGAGCTTGCGCGCCTGCTGCAGAAGGCCACTTGCGGCCAGGAGAAGAAAAAGAAAAGAAGAAAAGAACAGGTGGGTGATTATAATTATGTAGATACGTAGCCATCTAAGGGCATCTTCTTCACCTCTTCTTCTTTCTCTCCTCAATTCCCCAATGGCCCAACCGCGCCCCTAATGTACACCATTGGACTATGACCCAAACAAGGCTCCTGGCATACCCAACCTTGGCCGACTCTAAGCTGCCCCATATGTCCCATCGACTGGACCATTGTGCAGCCATTCAAAACAGGTCACGTTTCCCCTCATTTTGCCATTGGATTGGCTCGCTTAGGAGCTCCCAACCTGCCCTCGACCTGCCCCCCTTGTGTAGGTTTATCCCAGTCCACCTGAAACTGTCTGAGCGGCCCCCAATCAGGGCCCAAACTGGGCCTCGATCAGCCCTTTGTGCAGGCCCATTCCGGCTCACCTGAGCCCCCTCAAACATACCTTCAATCAGGTCCTAAACCAGGCCTTGACCTGCCCCCTTGTGCAGGCCCATTTCGACCCACTTAAAACCGCTTGAACAGACCACTTTGAACAGGACCGAAGCTGCCTTTGTCCAGCCCCCTGTCCAGGACCCAGACTCGGTCCCAAACCAGACCCTGTTCAGCTCTTACTCCGGCCCCTTATGGCACAACAAAAGCGACCTCAGAACAGGTCCCAAACAGCCCCCCTTGTGGCATAGTCGGACAGACCCCTAACAGGTCCTGTCCACTCAAATGAGAGAAGCAAACTCGAGGTCTCTTCCAGCAGCTCCCTTGTGGCCTTTTCCGAGAAGAGGAACCAATCCAAGAAGCTTCAGAAGTGGGCAGCACCGTGACACTCAACCAGGGAGCGGAATCTGCCAACTTTCAGCAATGGTGGGTAGTGGTGGACGTCCTGGACCCTTTCGGAACCCGTGCGACGGGGCCGATCGTCCGTCCGGGGCACTCCCCCTACCCTACCATCAAGACATTGGAGGTGCAAACACAAGCCCAGCAGGCCCATCCGGCCCAAGAAGGCCAAGATGGGCATCCCGAGCCCTACAAATTGAAGCCCGGCTTTGAACGCCGATGGAGCATGGACCGGCCTGGAGTGGCCTTCAAAAAAATAAATAAATAAAAATCAGAACGCGAAAGCAATACTTAAATCAAGGAACTCCACCTTGGACGAGGGCGCGGGCATGTTCCCGTAGCCGTCGATCTGGACGAGGGCGCGGGCAAGCTCCCGTAGCCGTCGATCCTTCCCCCAATTTTGGCTAAGTCACCGACTGGCCTTATTGGACGGGTAAACTTCACCAAGTTAGAAACTTGCCGGCATGCCGTCGTAATGCCGAAATTTTTCTAAACCGGTGAAGAACCTAAGTTGGGGGAAGGATCACCACTCATTGTACTCCATGTACTCCAACTTCCGATAAATGAAACTTTGATGTTCATATTGATGTATGAAGCTGGGCATTCAAAAGTGGCCCGATGGGTCGGAGGCGATGCAAACCGTCAAACTGAAAATAATGAAAACCCAAACATAAAAAAATCAAAAAATCTGGAATTCAAACAGAAAATCAAAACAGAAAATCAAATCTGAAAGTTCAACAGAACAAAAAAAATCAGAATTGAAATAGGCCTACAACAAGTAAACCGGTTTCAAACAATCTGAAAATAAACAAAGCAAATCAGGCTCTGAAATGGGATTCCCCTGCCACCTTTGCAGGCCTTCACGTAGGCCTTTCTTTTACTCCCCATTTGGTCCCTTCCCCCTCCAATCCAGGTCTGGCCAACCCACGTTCAGCCACCTGAGCAGGCCCATCTGCAGGCGTCGAACACTCCCCAGCTCAGGTCCCAAAGCATGCCTGCTCGGTCCACCCGCAGACATCCTACAACCGGTCCATGTTCTGCCCATATCCAGGCCCATTTTCAGCCACCTGCAGCCCAACTGCAGGTGCCTATAACCGGCCCCTGTTCAGGCCCACAACCGGCCAAGGAGCAGTCCTTAACCATGCCCACAAACAGGCCCATTTCCTGGTCTTCATCCAAGCCCACCAACAGGTCCCTTTGAGACCCAATTCCAGCCCACTTGCAGGCCCACTAAGCAGACCCAAAAACTTGCTCCTAAAACCTGCAGCAAGCAGCCCCTCTGCAGCCCCCATTCAGCACAGCCCTCTGCTGGTTTCAAAGAAATGATGAAATCTGTACCGGTTGAAATGCACCTTGTGCAGACTTGAGCCGGCCCATATCAGCCCAAGATGGGATTCTCTCTTGGGTCCGGGAGAATAGCCCCAGTCAGGTCTGTTTTCGTCCCATCCAAACTCCCTCAAGCAAACCTCTTTGTGGCCGGCTTCCTTGCCCTCTCTGGCAATCACACTCTAGCCCCTTTGTGGCTCGGCGGAATCCCAAATCAGTCCTTAAGTAAAAAAATCAGATTTCAATTAAATCTGTCAACATAAAAAAATCAGATTTAAGCAATCTACCAAAACAGATTCTGACCAACTTCAAAATCTGATTTTAGCAATTTGAAAATTCATTTAAAATCCACCGAACTTCACTTAAATGAACAATCAAATGCTTAACCCCAAAGAAACCAAATAAGCACTATTTTTAAACACCCAAAAAAATGGATAAAAATCAACCTAAAACAAAAAAATCCAGAATCTGAAAATTCAATAAACCAATCAAACAACAAATACCAAATATGCTTAAAACTTTAAGCGCATTAAAATTGAAATCAAAACAAAAAGTTTGAACCAATCAAGTCCAAAAATTAAAACTAAACCAAAACAACAAAACCAAATCAATCAAACAAATTGATTCAAACTCCAAAACTCAAAACCGACTTTCAAGTCGATCTAAAAGTCAACCAACAAACAAATAAACAAACCCGAACAAATCGGTTTGCATCTGATCGGACCCAAAGGGCCGCTGCCCCTTTTGAGTTCTTTACTTTATTTTGTGGATGTGCATGTCTCCAAACACAGGTTACCGCGACAGTTAATCAAAGGCGTTCGAGCCGTTGCTCGATGTAAGTTAACGCCGGATGCTTGCACCATCCGGCGGAGAAGGGTCAAAAAATTAAAATTTTTTAAAGAACCCGAACCTCGGTTCTATTACTTTTAAACTAACACTGGACTACCTAATATTTTTATGATATCACCTATTTTCCTAAAAAAGGTCCGGGGTAGCGACAAATGTTTTTCTTTCTAAAGAACAGACGTGAAAAAAAAGAGGTACACACACTATCATAATAAAATTGTATTCGGTAGTATTCTCCGATTGAAGCATCATATCCAATGAATGAAAGGGAATGTCTCTGTATGCAACAAAGCTTCATTGAAGATAAAAAAATCAATTTCATACCTATTTAAAATTTTTTAAAACAAGAGTTTCTTGTTCTTCCTGTCATGGATTCAACATACATGGCACTAGACAAGAGAGGACTCTGGCTAGAAGTGGTAAAGATTGTAAATTTTTTGATGAAAGTACATTCAATTCAATATTTAATTTAGTTATTCTACCTTATCACAATTCTCTTAAATTCTTTTCTTTTTCAATAGACAAAATAATATGCACTATATAAGCTAGTCATAAATCATATACAGATGTTGATATGCTTAGATGGATTGAGATATATATGGATCAAAGCTCAAGTATTTGACATGGATACACCCATGAGTTTCATCATCATGAGCATAGTTGTCAAGGCAAACGCCTAGGCACCAGACGCCTTTGCTAGGGCACTCTTTGGGGAGCCTAAAAAGGCACCCAAGGCATCCGCCTAGGCGCCCAGGGTGCCTAGGCAAGGTGTCCTATGTATTTTTACATAATTAAAAAAATAATTTTGGGAGGGTTTTCCCCCTTGATACCCCCACAAGGGACACCTATTTAATGATAGTTTGAACATATTAATATATTTCATTATAACTTATGCTATCATACATATTTAAGATTTATGATTATAAACATATATTATATATTTAAAATTTATAAAATTCTCCTTTAGCTCTATCTTCTCTCTCTCACTCTCTCACACACACAATTAATTTATTAAGATAAACTACTTATCCAAAAATAAATACCTACACTTTCATAATTACATATAGAAAATCACATTTATATGTATGTACACGTAACCATATACATTCAATTATAACTTATAAATATAATTTTATTTTGTATATATGTTTGTATGTTTGCATAAATATATATAGTAATAATATAGTGATACATATGATTGTATATATTCATATATATGTAAATACAAATATATATACACATCTAATAATATCGCCTTGACTGCCTAGACTACGCATAAGTGGCCGCCTTGTCGCCTAAGCGGAATTGGTACCCATCAACGCCTTGGGCGCCTTGTTGCCTTGACAACTATGATCATGAGATCCATGTTCTCACAAATAATAACCCACCTATAGGTCTCCTAGGCCCACATATTACATGAGAGACTAATTATCACCGAAACATTTAAAAACTTAAAAATTTACAAGGATATGATTCAGAGCCACTTCTAGTTAGTTTTTCTATAGTAACATACTAGCTAATCTAACAAAGAGACATTATGTAATACCCCGTAAAATTTAAATAAAAAAAATAGGTTAATAAATATTTATTATTAGTATATTTTCCTCCTTCTCCCTATATATCCTTTTCTTTCCCCGTCGATACCCTCCCCCGTGCGCCGGCCTCCTCTCTCTCCCGCGCGGTGATACAACCTCTCTCCTATCGCCCTCTCTCTTATTATCTTCTATCAAGCTCCCTAGTTTATTTTTCTTCTTCCTCCGGTAGTTTTGAAACCACCTACCCGGCTCGATTTTCCGTCGCCGACGCAACCGCGGCAGTCTCGACGCCAAATTCTTTCTCCTTGGATTTCCGTGTGCCGTTCGCCGTTGCCGTCAAGGTAGGCGTCTCGGCTATTCTTAGCACTCTAATATCTTTAATTAAACCGTAATAATCATGCTTAGATCACCAGGATTAGAAGATTGTAGTTAATGGGTTGTTTTGGATTTATTAGCATGATTAGATAGAGTTTAGATTAGTTTGTGTAATCAACATGTTTAGATGGTCCTATATTCATGATTATTCATCATGTTAGATAATTATTCAATTATGCATGTTAGCATGTTAGGTATGTCTTTATAGTTGAACCTAGTTAGTTTAGCATTGTTTGCATCGCGATGAACCTTAATCATGAATATTCCGATTTGATAAAAAGCCGATGTGAAGTTTAGGCATAATGTGGTTAGAATTTAGTTTATTTTCTTTTATTAGATAGATGGTTCTGTTTAAGCATGTAATTGTCATGTTTAGGTTGTAAATTGCATGATTCCATGTATATGCATTAGTTTATGTTAGATTGTGGTATGGTATGCAAATATGTGGTGCATAGAACCATGGGTGTTCATCTATGTATTCCATGTTTGATTTGCCAATTTAATGTTCTTTTTCTTGTCCGAGTTATTTATATGCTTGCGTACGGTGTTGAATGTGGTTGGTGCGGTGCAGCCGCAATGTGGTTGTTTTGTACTACACCGGACTAAATTAGTGGCCCGTGGGCGACGGAGGTTAGTTGAACTGGTGCATCCTTCGATCCCGGATACCGCGGTTCATCCTAAGTACTCCCTACCTAGGGGTACTATGGGATTTAGTTACTATATGTTACTTCCTACTATATGGTAAATCTGGTGCTAGTTTTGTGATGTGACTGCATTTATCTGATGGAGCATGTTATTTACTCAGACAGGTGTCTATTTGTGTATTTTGGCATAGATGTTGGTGTTATAGATATGTCATTGGTTTTATGTCAGGTTGTGTATACTGTGAGCATACCTAAAGTAGTCCAATGAGCAGGTTGTGATGGTTTTAATGCATATAGAGTCTAGTTATCATATGGGGTAGTTGAATGACCTTTGTAATCAATTAATTAAAGATATATGATTAGTTAAATCCTATGTATTAAATCTGATTTTTAGGCCTAATATGTATAGTATACCATTAGAATCATTATTATAAAGGGGTAGTTCGGGTGTAAGTCCTACTGGGTCTGTTGTGACTCACCCCTTCCGTTGTTAATATTTTCAGGAGTGCAGGTTTAGCGCAGCAGAAGCGTAGTGGTATTGTGGAATTCGAGGAGCTAGTGGATTTCTCATTCAATGTTGGTATTTAATTTGTTAGGTAGATGTTTGATTATTATGTTATTAAGTTGTAAAGTGTGGAATTATGAATTTGGATTGTAATTTTAGTCTTATTTGGTTCCAGACCGATATCCTTTCCCGTTACGTCGCCGGATTATCTTCCGCTGTGCATGTTAAAAATCCGGGTCGTGACACATTATTATAAGAGTATGAAAGACATAATTGTAGATGTCAATAAAGACATTCTTGGACTGATTTATAAAGACATTGCAACACTTAATTGCCAATGGAGGTCAAAGATATCAAAAACATATAAAATTTATAAAGGTATATATAACAAAAAAGATGTACATTAATGACTAGTGACTAAGACATGTATTTTTAATACTTATTATCGAACATTTTTGTTTAAGCACCTTAATTGTCCTAACTTATTATTATATGTTCTCTTTATTAAAGTTGATGTATCTACTATGGTTCAAAATATTGAACACTTATTTGAATTGATAGATGACATATTTCAAATTGTCATGTACAATGCAATTGTCTATAAAACAACTGGTCAAAACTTGATGATTAATAGACCACATCTTTATTGAGTATCTTGTTATATCCATTCTCTAGATTTAATATTGAAGAATATTCGCAAAGATTCAACAATCGACATGGTAACTAAGATGACATAATTTGTATCTTTTTTCTTCAACAACGATAACTATATATTGAACTTGATAAAGAGCACTAAAAAATAAGAAAGCTATTAAGGTCAAGTATAGCAAGTTTTTTATCGTACTACATTTTTCATAGAGTATCACTAGAGATGTCTTTTGTTTCAAATGATAACATTCATAGGATTGACAAATTGGAATAATTGAGCTAATCCTAGTGACAGAAAGAAAGGTGAAAAATGTAGAGAAAACTTTAGGAAGCATTGACTTTTGGAAGACAGTCACAAAAACTCTAGGTATAGTAGAGCTAGTTGTAAAGGTAATTCACATTCTTGATGGTGAAAAAAATGAATGAGATATTTATATGATGCAACTGATCTTGCAAAGCAAAAGATATCTAAAAAGTTAAATGACTACCATAAATAATGAAATATCATTGGCCATCATTGGGTTTGGAACTTGCATCATCTACTACATGCAACAGATAATGGTTTATTAAAATTTCATTTATGCAGTTCATAGGAATCTAAATTGTTAGCTTAAATGATTCAAATATTGAGTTAAATACTTTTTCAATGCAAGATATGCCTTCAGTAATTCGTTTAACACATCAAATAACATTTTAGAAGATTCCAAAATGGTTATTCAAAAAAAGCTAGGTGATGATGATCGGTCAACAATGGCATGCAATAATTGCATGACCATAGATTGAGATCAATGCATTTTAGAACCTTGAGAAAAGAGTAGTCAAGTTGTGCATCCGTAGTATGTACAAAGATAGCACTTAATTCTAATATTACTACTTATGCATATATTAACAAATATTGTTTATATGCAACTGATTGATAGAAAGATAATGAAAAAGTAGTGGGATATTGTGATTTAAATTGGACTGCTGTTAGATTCTTGAGCCAAATCACATTATCTTTACGATGTGAACGATATTACTCAACCTTTAGCATGATCTACACCAAGAAAAGAAACGTTAATTTCTAAAAGGATGGATCAACTTATGCATTGTTACAGCAACAGGTAGTTGAAGCTAAAGAATATATAAAAATTGAATGGCTCATGAAGGAGAAGCAACGATAGAAATATGAAGTTAGTGACAGGCTGCACCAAGCAATAACCATAGCTAGGAAAGATAAAGACTAGGATGAAATTTTTGATCAACAAAACACCTTACAATGATGAGTAAATGATTAAGGAGGACACGAAGAATCTAAGTTCAATGTGGCTGATACAGCTTGTGCCAAAAGGGAATTGAATAATGTACCATTATCCAAATAATTCCAATTACCTTCTTGATTGTCAGATAAGCAAGAGACCAGGTCATCATCAAAACAAGAAAAGAGTAAAAGGATAAGAATAAAAAATATAAAATGATCATTTGGACAATGTAGGATCAGATTGAAAACTTAAACGACAACATGCCAAATTCAAATATTAACATCTTGTATTAGATGTTGGATGGCTCCAGCCATTGATTGCAGAATTGGCGGAATCGGTCCGATTCCGACCGATTCCGGAATCGAATCGGAGGAGGATCCGATTCCTGGCGGAAGGACCAATTCCGGGAAGAATTCCGCGGAATCGGTATGAATCGCTTGGAATCGGTCGGAATCGATCCAATTCCGACCGATTCCTTCGGAAGACCGGGTCAACTGGCCCGGTTCGATTCCCGGTTCGATTCTGGACCGGGAATCGAACTGATTCCGGCCCTAAAAGGGCGGGAATCGACCCGCAGGGGTCGATTCTGTCGATCCCGCGGCGGCAGAAGCTGGATCCGGCGATTCCGGCGAGATTCCGGCGTGATTCCGGCGATTCCGGCCTCGATCCCAGCTGCCAGCGTTGATTCCGGCCGATTCCGTCGATCCAAGCATCGATTCCGGCCCGATTCCACTGATTCCGGCGATTCCGGCGATTCCAAGCAACGTCTTCAAGGGATTCCGCCGATTCAAGCTCGGACCGGCCTCGAATCAACCTCTTCTTCGATCTTTCTAAGGTTTTTGGTAAGATTTCTTCGCCGAAAACTTCGTACGTCCATTCTTACGCGTTTCTGACGAGTCCGAGCGTCGTTAAATGTTGTGATTTCCGACCGAACAAGTTCGTCCAAGTTTTGAACTATCCGTTTAAGTCCATTTTGCACGAGAAAAATTCCGGATATTCCGTACGTTAATTTACGACCATTTCCGGTAAATACGTACGTTAAACTATGCTCCAGCTCCACCTCCATCTACTTCTCAGGCTCAGGCAGGGCCTTGCACGCCGGCGGCTATGCGGCGGCCACTGCACAGCTGACTTTAGCCCAGCTCGACTCCGGTCCCGGCCCGGCTACCGTTCGCGGTCGGGAAAACGAAAACAAAAGTGACTGCACGAAAAATGGGAGGATTTGCAAAGTTGAAAAAAACTTTGGGTTCCGGACCTTCTGGTACTTCAGAGATTGCTGAAGAGGTGAAGAGAAGGAAGATAGAGGTCAGGCGTCCTGTCAGCCCAGATGACAGCACACAAGCTCCTTCTCACTCCTCAGATGATGATGACGAGGAGTGCATACCAGCGACGCAGCCATCAGCAGCAGCTGAGTCTCCTGATTCACGGCTTCCAAAGCCGTATTACACTGTTGGATTCGGATACACATGATTCTTATATACGGGAGCCACGGTATCCGGCATTTTGACCGGGTTGACCGGTAGTGGATTACACCACCGGCTCCACCATTCTGCGCTTACGTCCCGGTCGTCCCGCGTCCGATCCATACGACCTTGATGGCATGGCATCGGCATTATTTTCGTATGGATATGGTCCCAGACAGTATACAAGACTGAGCACGAGGGAGGAGCGTCAAGCGCAGCAGGGAGAGGAGGAAGACCCATATTTATATCCTAGATTTTGGTAGTAGATTGATATGATGTAATTTTTTTTTCATGATGTATCATCTCTTTGATTTTTGAATCAATGGAATTGGAATATGTACTTAACTTCAAGTCTTCAATTGGAGTTCATTAGTACTTAATCGATGTGGTTCTGTGGATGAATGCATTGGTTATTTTTAAAAATTTTTCTAACTCATTTCCTATTTTTTTAGATTTTTTTCTGAAATTTTTGAATTTTTTTGACGAAAAAAAATTCAAAAAAAAACCCGATTTAGGACCGATCCGGAATCGATTCTCTTCCCAGGAATCGGCCGATTCCTGGAATTGGAATCGAAATAACCGATTCCGATTCCGATTCCTATTCCGGAATCCTTGGCTCCAACTGATGATAACATGACAATAATAATACATCTCATAATTCATGTTCACTAATATTTATGATATTAGCTTTCATCCTCTTTCTCCAGCTTTTGCAACGACTGAGTTGTCTCTTATCTTTTTGTCAATATGGACACATATCCATATGAAAAGAATGCATCCGCCATATCAGTGAAGTCATAAATATCCGATTATGGCACATAAGTGGGTACAGTAGGTGGAATGCACAACTGTTGGAACTCATCCAATACTGGAGAATCTGACTCTGTATAATGACAGGGTGGTTTCTCATCAAAGAAATATGGCTAATGTGAATTGTACGAGTCTCAAGTTGCCACACCTGCATCTGTTTCATGTACATCTCCTCCTCTTGGTTGGGTGGCTGATATGCACTCCGTGTCATCAACATTTGAGAAGTGTGAAGGTGCCTATGTGTTATCATCTGGACTCACATGATGTCGCCTGATATCTAATTTCTTTCTCTTCACTTCTTCTGCAATGTCATGTGATGACCCACAACTTAGATTTTTTCAACTGTGCGAAGCATCTCATTTTTCTTGTTGTCACTTTTGTTTTTGTTCTCCTTAAACTGCGAATGAGCTGCGTAGTTGGGGGTAAGATTGGAGTTAGGGTTAAGGCTGGAGACGGCTACTGTATGGCTGCTGGGGCAAAAAATAGAGCTATTTGAGGAGTAGGTGGAACATCCTAAGCCTCAACGTCATCTAATTCTTCTTCTACCCATACACGATCCTTAAGATCAAACTTAACTGGATGAACCCTAGTTGCTCTCTCCTATATCCAAGAAGCAAGTGAATACTTGTCCTAAAATATTTGGTCCACGTCAACCTTTTCAAGTGGTATTTTTGCTCTCTATCTTTGTTCATATGGTCCACCTACAAATCTAGCAAATCTTTTCTATTTGTTCATATGGTTCAGTTCTCGATCTTTAGTCGGTCTTTGATATTCTTTATGCATAACTTCATGTTATAATGGCAAAAGACAAGCTAATCAATACATGTCTGTGCCGATGCAAACTCTCCAATATAGTGAAGTTTGTGACAAACCTAGTAGGGTCTGGCATCATAATATCATAACTTGTACTATATTCCCTCATAATGTGCAACATATGGGGATGTGAATAAATGAAAAAACTAATAACTTGTGCCTGCCTGACATGTGTAGAAACTACAACTTCCCTGTCTATATCCTTTAACATGAGGTTAATGGATTGCGTTGCACATGATACCCAGAAGAGATGCTGCATCTTCTTCATCAATTTCTTCCCTACCATCTTGTAGGAGGGTTCATTGTCAATCATGAATTGAACCACATTGTGTTCCTCCATCTCATCCACTACGACACCCATTAATGATAAAATATAGTCGGCATTCTTAATTTGACCCGAAGCATGAACCAACTTCAAAAAAGTGGTACCCTCTGAATAATACACCAAGAAATTGATCATGCTCTCCTTGGTGATGTCTGTCTACCCATCACATATAACTATGTAGCCCCTCTCATTCCAGCTCAACTTGAAACCTTCTATCTATTGCCTCAACTCCTGAACCTCCTCATCTAACCCACCAACATAGATATGCCTACTAGTAGGCACTTGCATCCCCGGTCCAGCCTCCAAAACAGTATCAATCATAGTTAGAAAGTAGGGGTTGGTGGTTGCATGTGCTGGGATGCCTATATTAAGGCAAAAAAAATCTATCAGTCATAAACAATGTTAATTAAATGAAATATACATACATACATATTAAGATTTACACCTGCATATAAAAACCACTTTACAATATACCTCGCTGCTCTCATTGCAGCTGTTCCCGTTGCCTTCACTCCTTCCATTGCTTCTTTAATGTTCCTCTGCGAGGCACTCTGCTTCTTAAAGAGATGTTCATTTGTCGGTGTTAATCTCATACTAACAGATTGATACAATGGCTCCTCTCTTGCTGCCACACTGAAACTCTCATTGTGGCTAGGTTGAGCTGTTGTTGATTGGCCAACAACAATATCAACTCTGGACCCTCCTGCTCCCCTCCTTCTCTCTTCCTCCATTGCTGCTACATGCTTGCTTGCATACTTAGCTTCCTTGAGTTCGAAGTCTGTGGATGAGCCATCACTCTCCTGTTTCGGTTAGACTCTTGCCTTTTCCTTTCTCTTTGTGGGTTGACACCCCTCCTTTCCTCCTCTCAAGGAGCTCATTACGCAATTACTGTCGTTGTTCAATCCTAATATCACATTGTGAGGTTCTTCTTGTAAGATAGCCTCTCATCTCTTCACTCATCTCCCTAGGCTCCTTGTCACATTTTTTAACATTGCCGGCTAGTCCGACAATGTGTTGTTTCAAGAGAAAAACACCCCTTTCATTTCCTTATCACATCAATTGCATTGAACCCACTTTTTTGACACATTTACCATGTGTCCATGATCCCAACCAACATCAGATGGATGTGTCGACACATCACCCTTATCGTGGTTGGCCATTACTTGCACCTACAACATACTTAAATAATTTATCATGACTATTAAACCTGAATAAAGCTAGCTTAGAAGATATTTAGGAAGAGAGGATCCCTTTAAACAGGTTGTTTGGTATGTTTAAACAATTACAGAGTCGACGGAAAGTGTAGAAATGAACGTACGAGAATTCGGGAAAAGAAATCTTATAAAGAAGATGAAAAGAAGGAAGGAATGTAAGAAGGATTGCTGAAATCGAGAGTTGGATCACCACAATCCAAGAAAAATCGACAGAATTGGAAGAAGGATCGACGGAATCATTAGAATCGTCGCCGAAATCGACCGATCCTCGTTGGAGTTGTCGGAATCGACATTGCCACTACTGAAATTGATTGAGGCCAAGCCGGAATCACGGGAATCGCCGTAATTCTTCTGCCCTAACAGGTGGCCACTAGGATCGATCGATCTGGGACCTTATTTGGCCAAAACTGCATCGATATTAGGTCTACATCAGGCCCAATATCGATATGCTGTCGGGACTTGAGTTGTCCCAACAAAATCGGTCGATCTTGATTGAGCAAAGGTATGGGCACCAACCTAGAGGAATTGGTCCTTTCGCCCAGAATCAGATCGAAATCGACCGATCCAATTCAGGAACCGGCAGATTGCGATCCGATTTCGTGAACAATGAATTGGACAGGGTAGGATCCAAATCGGCCAGGCCCGGGCCAATCCAAGCTAGATCCACAATCCTTTCCACCATCCTTTGCACATTACAAGATAAATCATTTCTTTATGCCAATTGTTCACTAAGTCCCTTTACCTTGTTTCTATAGTTCCTTTTTTATTCTCTTTTGTGCCTTCTTTTGTCCTTGTTTCTTTTGTTTCTCTATTGTATCATTTTGACAGAGGTCTTGATTCCATACTTTTGTTTCAACTGAGAATTAGGTCAGCAGAAAGGTTGATAAAAGAACACAAGCACAACATGAATTTGCCTGATAAAGGAGTGACAAAAATGAAAAATGATTTCACAACATGTGCAAAGAAAGTCAAGAATAGTCACTGTAGAAACCTAATCAATTTTTCTGTATCCTTAATTTCCTGGACCCTCACATCATTATAGGACACGGCAAAGAATATACAAGGGACCAAAAGAATGAACTCTGATCATTCATCTTCTTGGACCTATCTTACTCCCAACTTGCTGACCCAGTAGTGACTTGACTGTTGGAGGGATCTGCAACTGGATTACCCCAAGAATCCCTTCCAATTTCTTTCATCTTGCAGGTCATCTAAGCGTGGAGGAAACATTGAGATGGCAGCCAAATCATCACAGATCCCCACTACCACCTAGTTGGAAGCTTACTACGACCTGAAAAAAGAGGTTCACAAGCTCCCATTCTGCAAGTGATGCTCCCTTCAATAACAGGTGGTTGAAATGGCTTGAGCGGGGTATTGCCCAACTCTAGTACATGGTAGCTCCGTGGATTCTTCATGCTCTACTCAAGCAAGCTTCTAGACTCTGGGACATGAGATACCACATCCTATCCTGCCATCACTACTCTCATAGTGGCACTGGTGCAGGTTAGTCTCCTGATGCCAACAGATCTCACTTGGCTAACTCCTCAGCAGCCTATGCAACTGTCCATATTTCTGCCAGGTGACCAGAGCAACAATGAGACCATGCGCTGTAGCCAGTTGGAGCATGAACAAGTTTGCTGAGAAGGCCTCTAAGGTGTTTATTGAAAGATCAATCCCCTATAGTGGGGCACTCAATTACCCTAGGTTCAGATCTTCCTTGGCATATTTCCTTTACCAAGAAGATTCAAAATGCCCCATGCCCTGAAGCTAGAGATCCTGATGCTATGACAGTTTATCCGGGTCTCAAACTCCAAAAACCATTTGGATTATTTCTTGAGCCAAATGTTGTTTGGTTGCTTTCAATTACAAAGCCTTCATTGCCACCTTCGACCTACCATCCTCAAGTGGTTCAAGGCTCTATTTTCAAGGTTAATTGATGACTTCATTGAGATTTCAACACCTCATCAATCACTTTGCACTGACATCATCATCTAAAGACCAGGAAAAACTTAAAAGGGATTACACAGTGCTTCTAAGACACCCTAGTGAAAGTCATCAGTTTCATCCAACACAGTTCCCTGGATACTGATGAGCCAAATCGCTCGTGAAGAAAACTAAGGCAGCTCAGACTCAGAGGGCCTCAGCTTTGAGGTCTAGGCAGGCTTCCCTAGTCAGTCATGGAAGCTGACAATCCACTCTAGCAAACTAGACCTCGCACTTCTTCACCTTAAGCACCCTCCAGCCAACACCCCTTAAGCTCTTTCAGAACCTTCATTTTGGTGGTATTGTGAATGTAATGCAAACTAATCACACCTCTCAGACCACCACAGTTGGTCGACCTCAACAGAGAAAGCATGAAGAAAGACCTGATATGGGATGATGAATCAGTGTACAACTCCATGCCCTTCACCATCCTCAAGGAATCAACTTCGCCGTCATCGGTGCTCACACCCAGCTGCTCGGTCATCCCATTCTCAGCGGCGACGACCGGATTCATTGCAAGTTGCACATCCGGTTGCATATCAAATGGTCTCCAGAGTATGCTCAATCCCTGAGAAACTCAGGATAGGGTGTGTGCACTTATAAGCTGATATCATGGCCATCATGGCCCACATAACGGACAGATATGAAACTAAGCCCGAGGTATCCAATAGATACTCTCCCATGCATAGGTTGCAGAATTGGCCGATTTTCAGATCGGATCGGCCATTGCTGATCCAAGTCTCGACTGAATGACCAATCCAGAAAAGGGTTTTGGCATAATCTATCAAGATTTGACAGATTGGTCGGTATTGAATTAGAATTGGAATCAAATCAATTTTTTGACTTTCACTATTTCAGTTGGATCGGTCAGGATCGGATCAAAATCAGAATTGGGATCGGTGTTTTTTTTTCACTAATTCTGGATCAATTTTTTTCCAATGGATTTGTCAGGATCAGACCAATCCTAATTCCGATCTCAATCTCGCGATCCTTGCTCCCATGGCTCCTGACAGAAGACCAAGGGAGGAGAGGCCAAGGAAGTACCCGTGGTACCTCATCTATACCCAGTACTCTTTTCCCTAGGGGATGACACTCCTTTCCTAGGGGATGACACGCCAACTATACGAGTTGGCCATGAAAGGAGACTTAATAGGGTTTTGCCTCGGTAAAACGATTCACCTCCTTTCATTCAACAAAAAGGTTGTAACTACCATCATACGAAGAACCATGCTATTGAAAATTGCTGAATGATCAAGGGTCATTTGGAGGATTTGATCAAAAGTGAGGTCCTATGCACGTTATCTCATCTAGCCGCCGCACCCTCACAACAACATAGGGCCGGCCAATTCATCCAAGGTCGTCCGTGCCACCACAAAAACAGAACACAAAGGAGGCACTAGACCGGGAGTAGTTCATAAGTTCTAAATGCCCTTCGTAAAAAAGAAAATAAAAAAAAGAAACAATGAGTTTGGGTTAAAAATAGAGATGCCTAACAGACTTAGTCGGCTAAGCACAATGATTGTCTGGGAATAAAAGTGTCAACAAAATCTAGTCGAGGTAAAAGAAAAAAGAACTGAGAGAGCACCTTGAGCAAAATTGAATAACCTAATTATGTGAGAACTTTGCAAAGGGGCACATAAGCAAAATATAAAAGAAGGTCAACTTGAGTGAAAACTCTACAAAAGACAGTCAAGTTGATTGGAAAAAAAAGAAAACAGAAAGAAAAAAACAACAACCATGTACTAAGGCAAGCCTCCAACCTATCAGGATGTGTGAGCTCTTCCCCTTAATTTTATTAGGGAGGAGGTCTGAGTTGTCGATGACGGCATGACCCTATAAAGCCTGTCTGCCTAGTAGTAGACCTATGATGGGGGACCCTACATAAGGTGATGAGAAAGAACACTTTCCGCCTATAAAATTCAAGAGAAGATCCCATATTTCATCTCGGAAGGGACAAAGGGAGGAACTCTATTTTGCCTCCCAACACATTCCTATCAATTCAGTCTTTCCAACCATTGTGGTTCTAAACACATTCTCATCATTTTGACCATTCCAGTCATGGTGTAACAAATCTTCATCACCCCAGTTTATCTAAACCCGATGATCTAAAAAATTTCCACCATCTTGTCTATTCCGATCTTGATGGTCTATAAAAGAAATTTCCACCATCTTGGTCATTTCAGTTTTAATGATCTACAAAATTCACACAATCTAGACCCTTATTCTAGATGATTTTCAAACAAAAATCCACATTAGTTTGATCATTCCAGATGTGATGGTTCATAAAAATTCCACACCATCTTGAGCATTCCGATCATGATGGTCCATAGAAAAACTCACGCCATCTTAATCATTCTAGTCTTGATGGTTTGCAAAAATCCTTCACCAACTGGACTATTCTGATCTTGACGGTTTGCGAAAACCCCTACCAAATAGACAATGCCAGTCTTAATAGTTAAAAATCCACACCACCTTGATCACTTCAATCATGATGGTCCGCAAAAAACTCTCACAATCTTGTCCACTTCGGTTTTGATGGTCACAAAAATTGCCCCCTATCTTAATCATTCTGATCTTGATGGTTCAAAATCTTACCACCTTGATCTTTCTAGATTTGGTGGTCTACAAATTTTCACCATCCTGATTGCTTCGATCTTGTTGATTTGATCGCTTCAATCTTGATGGTCCACAAAAAATCCTGACCACCTTGGCCTTTTTGACCTTGGTAGTTTCAAACCAAGAATCCTCACCATTCCAACTATTTCGATTTTGATGGTCTAAACAAAATCATAACCTTGACCATCCCGATCTTGATGGTCTTCATCAAAATTGCTCAACATCCCAACTATTCTGATCCCTACAACCTACATAATATTCCTATCATCCAAACCATTATGGTCTCAATGGTCCACAAAAGTCCTTGCTAACTCGATCTCTCTTGACTTGGTGGTCAACAAAAATTTCTACCATCCTGATCACTCCAATCTTGATGATTTTCAAAAATACATACCATTTACCCTTGGTCTAGATGGTTTTAAACAAAAAAATCCTTACCACCTCAATATTTCCAAACTTAATGGTCTACAAAGCCCTTATCATCCTGATAACTTTGATCTCGATGGTCAATGAAAAAATCTCTTGCCATCTTGATCACTTTGATTTTGATGGCCCACAAGAAATCTTTGCCATCTTTATCACTTCGGTCATGATGGTCCACAAATAAATTCCATCATCTAGATTATTCCTGTCTTGATAGTCTACTAGAAATCCATGCCGTCTTGGCCCTTATAATCTGAACAGCAATCTCAAAAGCTTTTCCTAGGACCAAAAGCTCTTTAGGACCCATCTGGTGAACCTAAAAGCTTCCCAAGATACAAACATTTCTGTATGGCCACAACAACTCTTTTGTAATCCAAACCGATCCTTAAGACCACAACGACTTCTTTAAATTTGTCCTTATGACCAATAACAACTTATTCAAACACAAATCTTTACTTAGAGTCACAACAACTCCTTTGGAACGTAACAAGTCCTTAGGGCTACTCTATCTCCTTCGGACCTCAAACCCTCTACCTAGGACCTAAACACTCCTTAGGACACATCCAAGTGACTACAAATGCTCATTGGAACCAAAACCTTCCCTCCTAAACAAATCCATACCTAGCCCGACTTACCATCATTCTTCACTTATGGCTTGAGGGAAGCCTCAATTCTCTGCAAGAATAAAAAAAAGAAAAGAAAAAAGAAAAAAAAGTGAGAGAAAAAGAGAGAAAGAGACAGAGAGAAATAGGGAAGGAAAGGAAAGAAAATCCCCACCATCTTGACCATTTCGGTCTTAGTGGTCTTAAAAAATTTATAGTATCCTAACCATTTTGGCTTTGATAATCTACAAAAAATTCTTTACTATCTTGACCCTTCTGATCTTGATGGTCTACAAGACTCTCACCATTTTAACCCTTTTAATGTCGATGATTCAAAACCAACAAAGGATCCATAATGTCCTAACTACTCCGGACTTGATGGTTCAACCAAAGCCCTTACCATCTTGATCTTTCCGATCTTGTTGGTTTACCAAAAATCCATATCGTTTTGACCCTTCTAGTCTCCACGATCGTAAACCTTTTCCTTAAGATCTCAACGCTCCTTAAGAATATACTAGTGACCCTAAAAGCCTCTCGGTATCAAAACCAACTTTGAAGGACTGAGTGGTCATAGTCCCACTCATATGTGACCTAAGTTCAAACCCCGCCAGAGGATTGGGTGGACACATAACCCAACTGATATGTTCCTAAGACAACTCCTAAGGATTGCGTGGACACAACCCCATTCACATGCTCTGTAGGATCAAACCAAACTATAGGATTAAGTGAACACATAACCTCACTCACATATTCATTAGGAACAAACCTCGCCGAAGAACTGAGTGGACACATAGCCCCACTCATATGTTCCCGATGCAACTTCAAAGAACGAGTGGACACAACCCCACTCACATATTCTTTAGGATCAAACACTGCCGAAGGACGAGTGGACACAGTCCCACTCATGAACATGAGGCAACATCGTAGAACTGAGTGGACACCTACCCATTAACATGCTCTTTAGGAACAAACCTTGCTAGGGGATTGAGTGGACATATTCCACTCATATGATCCAGAGGCAACTTCGAAGGACTGAGTGGACACTCATATGTTTCCTAGGGCCAAAACTTTCCTTAAGACCAAGGATTGTCGTCTCGGATCTTGACTTCATCTCGGGAGGGGCGGTGGAAGAGATGAGATCATAGAGAAATCTCGAGAAAATATTGAGAGATCAGATCTTGGATTCTCAGATCAAAATATATATATGTACGAAACATAATATTATATCTTATAAATATGAGAGTATATCAATGAATTTACATGAATATATATAACACATTTGCACATCAATTGTGTGAATGAACAATTACAAAACACTCTCAATATCAAAAAGAATGATCTTTGTGCTTTTAAAATATTTAAACTTTTATATAATCTTATTTAAATACTAATATGGTATTAAAAGTAATTTTTTTGTTCATGCTCTTGATTGTTTATTACAAATCAATGGTTAAATATTTATGAAATTGAATTTATATATTATGTTTATTACATAAGATATAATCATTGTACAATAAATTGATAAACAATATTCAAATCTAAAATTTGAATATATTAAAAGTATTATTTGACTTGGGTTATAATTGAATGCATGGAATGCGATCTCTCGAGAATCTCTCGAGATCTCCCGAGAATCTCTTTTCTTCCGTGCGTCCGAGAAACGAGATCACCGAAACGAGAATATCTATGTAGTACCTGTGATACCTTGATCTTCTCCGCCTATTATTATCTCCAACTTGTTAGATGATCTTGTTAAGTTTCCTTCTTATATTGCCAATTTTATTATGGAATCCTTCCAAATATTCATCTAAACATTATTGTTTGATAAAATTTCATAGCTTAATAATTTAATAACTATATATGTACAATTGACCCAAAATGTTATCAATCTCCTATATATATTGTTCAAGATAAAACTTTGGTCTGACATAAGATCCTTTATATGTCTCATGCTAACAATAGTTCACCATCTCTGTATTACGTTTTTAACTCTCTCACAGCTTATTTTAATATTTAATATGAGTTATCTTGTCCTTTTTAAAGAGATTATATGACATTCTACGTCTAAACATGCACATTGATTGGCATTTCCAAGATCTAATCCCTTGAGATTTTTTCGAGATCTTTTATCTTCAATCTCCGTGAGATAAAATATAGATATGAGATGGCAATCATTGAGTAAAGTATACCCTGTATAAATGAAATCCGAGATTTGATCTCCCGAGATTTTTCCGAGAATCTCACGAGATCTCTTCTCTTTCACGCTTCCGAGATAAAGCCGAGATCCGAGACGACAATCCTTGATTGAATGTGTATTTTTATGTGTTCAAACAATTAAATGTGATTTCATTTATGTAATTATGTATGGATAGGTATATATTTATTTTGAGAAATAATTAATCTTAACAAACTTGATGTGTGTGGGAGAGATAAGAGAGTTAAAACAAATCTTTATAAAATTTAAGTATATAACATATATTTTATGATCATAAATCTTATATATATGTGATAGTATAAATGATAGTAAAATATATTAATATGTTTACACTATCATAAATGGGCATGTGGGAATTGTAGATCAACCTGCGCATTTTGGTCACAGGGGTCGAGGAGGTAGCGCCCCTTAGGAGGGGGGAATATCAAGGGGGCAAAGCCCCCCAAATAAATTTTTTTTATGGAGTAGTCTATATGTGCGAGATCTCGGCGATCTTGTTTCTTGGAACCTTAGCGAAATTGAAAATCTCATGAGATCTTGGCGAGATGACTTTCCTTACTTAGGATCACAAATGTTCCTTAAGATCTCTCCGAAGGACCGAATGGACACATAGACCCACTAACATGCTCCCTAGGATCACACCTTTTCCTTAGGACCACACCGGTGAGCCTAGAAGCCTTCTAGTAACAAAACCTTCTTCGAAAGACCGAGTGGACATATAGCCTCATTCACAAGGTCCTTAAGATCTTTCAGTTCCTACTTCATGAGGTGAAATCCAGACATGGCAGGAAACCCACATTCCACCCATTGTTTCACAAGGTGAAATCTAGACTCAAGAAGGAACTCTCCTAAATTAATTTCGACAGTCAGATCGGCGGCCATCCTGATGAGATATGGGTCAAAAAGTTGACTTAATCTCCACCCATTGTGGGATTGCTTCAAGGTTAAACTTTTCCAAATAAGCTTTGCGCCAATTGAAAATGGTAGATGGATTCTCTCTCTTTCCCTATCTCTCTCTCACTCTCTCTCACTCTCTCTCCCTATGTACGCTGCCAACAACAGCTGATGCCATATATATATAAACTGACAGCAACACACGTTCTATAGCCCCACCTGTAGGAGAGAGATTTTTCTCCATGTTCCTACTGCTCTCCCTTCCTCCCTGCGTACTTCACCATTGGCTGCCAGCCACAAGAGGAGGAGAAAAGGAAAGAAGAAGGTTTCCACGTTTTCCCATCTGCTCCTAGCCGCCAACATCTGCCAAAGGAGAGAAAGAGAGAAGAAAGAAGAAGGAAGCAATCCACCTGGTTCCATGTGCTGCAGAACCTGGAGAAGAGAAAAAAGGAGGGATCCACGTACTTGATCGGGCTGCCCACCTTGTTCCCACGTTTTTTTCATCTCCTTCCTGCTTCAGTGTTCCAACAGTAGCCATTTGAGGAGAAGCAAGGAAGAATAGGGAGGAGAGGAAAAAAGGGCTGTGACCTCCTTCCTGTTGCAGCACACCAACAGAGGCCAAAGGAGTAAGAAAAGAAAAGAAAAAGGTAAAGAAGAAGAAGAAAAGGAGGGGTGCACCCCTCTTATCATCACCCTATCTTCTTCTAAGCATCTGTATCCAGCTCCACTGCAGCCTCTTTCTTGACTCCTAAAAGGACCCCTACTCCAATCCCTTTCAGCACCCCTAAAAAGGTCACCAACCGACCCTAAAACAGACCCCTGCCAACCTGCCATGTAGCCCCATAAACAGGTCGTGAAAAGATCCCTACACTGACCCCTAAACAGGTCCCAAACAAATCTCTTAACCTAACCCAAAAGATGTCATGACCGGGCCCCTACAACCCCCAAAGCAGACCCTACCCGGTCCTAAAAAAATCTGCACTCTGCCCCATGTCCTCCCCAAACCAGCCTCCACATGGCCCCCAAACAGTTCCCAGTTCTCAGTCTGTGCAGTTCCCCACATGGACTCCCGAACAGCCCCCTAAACGAGTTCCCAAAACAGCCCCTTGGTAGCCAAGAGCAGGTCCTTAAACCAGACCCAAAATACCCCCTCTTGAGGCTCCCTATTATGCTCCTTGCGCAGCTACATAAAACACTTCATAGAGAAGAGGGGCTACATTTGGAGCCCTTGCCCACAGGATGGGTTGGGGGACCTTCCGAATGGGATCTTATTTTATACCCCTTAGCCAGCTCCTGTTTCAACCTCGGAAGCAGCCCAAAACTGGTTCAAACAGCCCCCATTTGCAGCCCTTAAACAGTGTACGATCGGATCTGGAAGTTGTCCCATGTAGTAGCTTTGCGGAGGACTTGGGGTGGAGGTTAACAATCAGATCACCTTCTCACAGGATAGGCTAAGGCCTCCTGATTGGGTCTTCATCCTCAGCCCAAAACAGGAAGATGGGTAGGAGGTTGGAGCATCACAAACAGGCCACTAGGACCTACGGAAGTAAGAAGCCAGCCCACCGGGCCATGAAGACAAGGATCGGGCCATTGAGCCCATCGAACATAAAATTAATTTTAAATTAAATCTAAACATTAATAAAATATTTAAGGAGCTAGCAACACATTGTGGGCACTCCATAATTGGGTGACTAGTCCAGATTAGCTTTCGGTATGTGGTCATAGGCATGAGACACATTCTAATTGGAGATGGACCCTTCTCCCAATATGACTAGTCAAAAGACTTAGCTATGTTGGAGGCTAAAATCCATTTGATTGAGAATGGTTGAGCAAGCCGTTATAATACCGAATTCATCCCTCAATCTTATAAAAAATTACCCCGGGGGAAGGAAGAGAACAATCTTCGGATTTCATTTGTACTCAAATGTGCACCGACATGAAATAAATGTAAAATTCAAATGCTGATGTGAACAATTGCAAACCAAACACCAAACACTATTCTGACGGACCGGATGTGATGTGAACCCGAACTAAATGAATAAGGTAAAACAAAAGTCAAAATACATTTCGTTAAATCTAAAAATGCCCAAAATCATATTTTAATGATCTGAAAATTCACCTAAAATTCATTTAATTCAATGAAATTAAATTCTTAATTAAGTGTTAATTAAATAACCTTCAATAAAATTAAATAAACAACTTTCAAATCATTAAAAGACACTGAAAGCATTCATCAAATTAAAAAAACCAGATTACAAAAATAAATTAAAAAACTCAAATAAAAATCTTCAAGCCAAACCGTCAAAACATTGAAAATATATTCAATACATGAAAACCAAACTTAAAACAATTCAAAACACATCAACCAACCAAACGAAGAGATAATTAAACATTTTCAATCAACATGTCAACTAAATAGAATTAAGTTCTAACATTTAAACCACCCATCAGGCACTAAAACATAAAAAAAATAATTCCAATCAGGTCAGAATTCATCAAACTAAATCAAATTCTAATCAAATCCAAACTGAATATAAAACATAATGCAACAAAGTAAAGAACTTGAACATAAAATTCAAGTCAAGCTTCAAATCTGAAAATTACATTCCAACCAAGAAAAATCAACACAAAACAAATTTAAAGCAATTTGTTTACATCTCATCGGGCCCACAAGGCTACGACCATCGAGTTTATTATTTTATGTGGTGTGCACTTTCTATCAAATAGATTGGTACAGCGGTTAGTCAAGGGTCTTTGAACAGTTACTAGATGTAATTAATGTCGGATATTCGTACTATCTGCTGAGAGATGTCAAAATAAATGTTCATAGAACTCGAACCTCAATTCTATATTTTTTAAAAATATATTGTCGGACAATTTAATATACTTATAAGCTATCACCAATTTTTCTAAGTGGTCCAAAACAGATTACGAAAACTTCAAAAAGACAAAACTGAGGTTCTTGCACTTCCCTTCCATTCCTATTATATGAGATTTAGCTCCTAAACATCTTAGGAGCTACATGGATTTCACTCATGAAATGTCCAAAATGCTTGATGGCTGGACTTCTTATGGTTGAGATGCATTAGGTGCTAACAGTTAGCACCAAAAAAAATGTTAACTTATAGAGATCTGTCAAAATCAGACTGCTCTAATGGACAGGTTACCTAGACAATGGGGAATTGATCCCCTTTATGGTTCTAATAGACACATGCAAGTCCGAACGCAAGTAAAGAATGAATGCCGGGTCAGTTTCAGACCATATCATGACCGATGAACATAATAGATGTCAACTTGGGCCTGAGTTGATTTGGTATGCTCAATCTAATGGCTAAATCATCAATATATGAAGGTCATGTTAGGTGCTAAAACTTAGCATCTTATCATGAACACGAAGGGAGTTCTCTCCTTGGATCCCACCATATCAAAGGAGTTTAAAGATGGTTTATCCAGTCATAAGATCTCATGAACGTGACTAAAAATCCACCAACTGAGCCAAATGAACCTATGCTTGATGCTTCCGATGGAGAGTGAAGAAGGAAGCTATGGTGTTCTAAATGATGGATGGCTGATGGGCAAAATCAGATGAAAAATAAGATGATACAAAGTACAAACCTTGATAGGTCTTGGAATTACCAAGGCAATGAAAAATTCATATCCCCACAGTCTTGATAAATGTCAAACAGGCCAGATACATGGCTGAGAGATAGATAATCTGAGAATTCCCTATCCAAGCAGATGCCCTCCGAAGCGTATAGAACAAAGACATAATGTACTAAGTCTAAGATGTTAAAAGTTAAAACTACCAATTCAGATGTACATGGAAATCCTGTAAAGCTTGGGAGTACCTTAATTATATCATGGCCAATAAGATGGGTAGATGAGGATCCGGACATGGCTTATAAACTATAAGAAGAAGAGGAAATAAAGTAAATACGACTAGTCATGACAGACAGGTGCTCAAAGAAAGGGTATATCCTTCCCAACTTTAAATATACTAGAGGCTTGGTTATGCATCCAAGCCATTATGGCCGGTCCCAATGATGCTCAGATCTTAAGAAGTATATATCTTCTTTGATCCAAGGCCAATTGTGCCCAACTACAAGGCTGAGACAACGAAGACAAATCCCAATGGATTTGTTAGATGACTTGATAATCACGACAGAGAGGGAGATAAAAACAAGATGATATACATATCTGATTGCCCCAATGGCTATATGAAACTGCAGAGCAATGCACCTTCTACAAATGAAACCAGCAGATGGCTGATCAGACACCAGAGATAGTAAAATTGAAGCCTGATGGACTTGTCTACAAGAAGATGCTACCACAGCAGATGAAGAAGAAGGAGAATAGAAAGAACCGGCTTCAAGGGTGACTGAAATGGTCAAAGGACATCTCTATTTAAGTCAAGCGACAATTTAAATGAGAATGAGAGTCAAAAGGAGGGCTCGATCCTATGTCAAACCCAATGAGGGTTGCGCCGCCATATATAATCCTAGTTTGAGTAGGATTGAATCTTATTTAAATAAAAAAGAATTTTGAGATGATGATTGGTGCAATTATGAATGTTATTTAAAAAAAGGGATGAGATGTTAAACTGAGTTAATTATGGATCCAATTATGAATTTGGATCTTAATAGGATCCGGATCCTATTTAAAGCCAATAAGTGTACCGCTGCCTGACCTGGTCCTAATTGAACAAACGAGGCATCAGGGACATTTAAATGAAATCAGCCTAAGGTGGGCCCCCTTAATGGGCCTGATTTGCTTAATATGATGCCGAACAGCACATGATTCAGATATAAGGGCCCAATTTCAATTGGATAATGGCTCCAAATAAAGGAAAAGCTGAATCGGAATATAAATTTGATCCGATGGCAGTATGATGACAATTATTCAAATAAGAAGAATCATAACAGGCCTAATTTCATCAATATGAGGCTCAAGTCACAAATTCTAGATTTTATGCTAATTGGGCCATGGATGACTAAATCATGCCCAATATCGAAGTCTATCAAATGCTATATTTATTGGGCTAGGAATGATATGAAATCATGCACAATATTAAAATCTTATGCTTGTTGGGCTATGAATAAAATAGTGATTCATGGTCTGATTTATGCAAAAACAATCAAATATTTGCATTACTCCAAGGTTCCTAGTGGGCTCATTTAAATAAAAATTCAAAGGCTATGATCAAAGGCATTGTGAATGATTAAATGAATAATCTTGATGTGCCAAGAGTGGATCCAAGGCCTAGAGCATCTGAAACGAGGATCATTTGACAAATGTGGGCATTAAGGCAGATGCACAATGCAAATGATTTAAATTGTATGTCAAATGGGCTGTGTAACCATACAATCTCAAGCACAAGCAACGAATATCACTTTGTGCAAGATCCAAGGGCTAGTATTTAATGATGGGAATTAAATCCACTTGCAATAAATATTAGAACAATTATTAAGTTTATGTTGATAACTTGAGATGATGCATGAAATAAGGCCCAATTGGCATTTAAATATGGCCCATCTCATGGTTCTTTGAGCATTAATTAAGTGATCCTAAACTGCAGTATCAATGGCCATTTATGCACCACTGGATCATGCACCATATCGATGAAGTGCTAAGTCAAGATTGCAGTTGCCAAAACACCCAAGAGTAGGCCTATCTGATAGGCATATATACCCACATGGCATCCATCAGAGTATACCTATAAAATAGACCATGACTGCAAGCAAAAAGCCACCTGCCAGCCTCCCACAACCACACAGTTGGAGTCAAAAGCATCCCCATCAGATGCTCCTACAATATAGAAGGAAGTGGAGGCAAGTTCCGGAGCATCTCACCCATAACTGAGAGCTTGACAAAGTCTTGGATAGTCCAACACCAATACCAATAGTACACTTATGCCAAGAGCTCAACCAATACTCAAATTGATCAAATGGAAGGCTGGAAAATAGTAGTGCTTGACTGGGTCCTCCTCCAACCATCTCTACTAGATGCCGGATAGGAGAGAGAGTAAGAGCAGGCCCTTCCGGGACTGACTCTCCTGCCCACACTCTATAAAAACAGTCCATTGGAAACTAAAGAGGCACATGTGGTTCTGATAGCCAGATGAGGGTCAGCAAGAAGTTCTGCCACTTGGTGCTTTTCTGATAACAAGCAAGGAGAGAAAGCAAGCCCGGAGCATCCCCAACTGTTATTGCTGCTACCAGCACATGGAAAAAAAGCCAAGGACGAGGAAAATAAGGTGAGGCACCAGCATGCCAAGATGATCAACCAGTCACTTCTTCCCTTCCTCTTGAATGCCCATGGCGGCATGTAAGCAACCCCCTGTTCGGCCCATCCTTCATGCCAATATCATAGCTTATGTGCAGTCCATGGCCTGTCTTAGCCTTAACCTACACATACACTATTTCCTCATATGAATGACCATGGTCAGATGGCTGTAACTCCATGTACACAGCCCTTATTTGGCCTACCTTCATGTTAATGCCTTTAATCCATGCACATACCTTCTCCATCTATGTGCTTATGGTCTAACTCCATTAATACAGCCCCCTTTCTTGGCCTGCTGCCCATGCTAATAGGTTAGCCCATGCTCATGCCGTAACAGTGTGAACCTCTTTTTTATGCGCGTCTGTTCTTAGAAAGAAAGACATCTCCGGACTTATCTAGGAAAATAGACGATACCTAAATTATTAGGTAATCCGGTGATAGTTTAAAAAATATAAGAACCGAGGTTCGGGTTCTTGAAAATTTTTGATTTTTGACCCTTCTCCGCCAGATGGTGTGAGTATCCGGCGTTAGCTTACATCGAGCAACGGTTCGAACGCCTTTGATTAACCGTCGCGGCAACCTGTTTTCGGAGACATGCACATCCACAAAAAGTAAGGAACTCAAAAGGGCAGCGGCCTTTTGGGTCCGATGAGATGCAAACCAGTTTGGTTCGGGTTTGTTTTATTTGTTTGTTGGTTGACTTGAAAGTCGATTTTGTTGATGTTGGGGTTTGAGTTGTTGTTTGGATGTTTGTTTTGGTTTGAATTTGGTTGATTCAAGTTGTTTTGGTTTGAATCTGTTTTCGTTTTGATTTTTGATGAATTTGGAGTGTTTCAAGCATGTTTGGATTTTTGATTTGGTTTTCTGAATTTTCAGAATTTTCAGATTTCAGAATTTTTTGGTTTTGAGTTGATTTTGATCCATTTTGGATGTTTGAAGTTGTTTGTTTGGTTTCTTTTGAAAAAGTTAATCTATGTCTATTTGAACAAGGTTCGGTGGATTTTAAATGAATTTTCATATTACTAAAACCAGATTTTTTAAAGTCGGTTAGAATCTGTTTTGATAGATTGTTCAAATTTGATTTTTTTTGTTTTGACAGATTTTTATTGAAATCTGATTTTTTTTGGTAGTTGACAATTTTATTGAAATCTGATCTTTGATGTTCAGTATGGTTCAAAATCTGATTTTGTTGTTGAAAGTTTGGTTTAAAATCGGTTCCTTCTTGTTAAAGATCGGTTTTTATTGAACCGGGGTGAGTTTGAGTCTAACTTTCAGATTTCCTTAAGTTCTGATTTTCTGTTTTGGTATAGAATTTTCAGATTTGGTTTTATTTTGGTTTGGCGGTTTGCGTTGCATCCGACCCATCGGGCTACCATTGGGTGCCCGGTTTTACACACCATAAGATGACATCAAAATTTCATTTCATTGAAGAAAGGGGTACATCGGTGTACAATATGGTCAATCCTTCCCCCAATATAGGTTTTCCACTACTTTGGAAAATTTTGGCATTACGACGGCATGCCGGCCATTTTCCAACTTAGTGAAATTTACCCATCCAAAATGGCCAGTTTTACTTAGCCAAATTGGGGGAAGGATCGACGGCTACGGGAACTTGCCCGCGCCCCCGTCCGGATCGACAGCTACGGGAACATGCCCGCGCCCCCGTCCAAGGTGGAGTTCCCCACTATGGGTGAAGCTCCTTAGTTTAATGTTGCTTTCGCATTCTGTTTTTTATTTTTTGTTTTATTTTGAAGGCCACTTCGGGCCGGTCCATGTTCCACCGGCGTTCAAAGCTGGGCTTCGATTTGCTTGCATTGGGTGGACAGTTTCTTGGAGGCCAAGCCGGACCCGTGAAAGGGCTGTTGAGGCTCGGTTCTCCCTTGGTGAATTGAGGGAAGAACCGGACCCATGAAAGGGCCGTTGAGGTTCATCCCTCTCTCTTTGCCGGTTCAAGCCACAAGGGGGGCTGCTGCAACCATCATTTTTTTTTGCTGCAAAGGATCTGCTGGTGGGCTTCTTGGGAAGCGGATTGGACCCGTGAAAGGGCCTTTGATTGAGCCGTAAGGGGGCTGGAGCCTGGCTGCAAGGGAGCCGAGATTGAACCATGTTTTGGGATCTCCTGGATATGCGAAAAGGGGGGCTGTACGACAGGCCTATATGGACCCGGTTATGGGCTTGGACAAAGGGCCTGTTCGGTGTGCAGAACTGGACCGGTTATAGGCCTGTTTAGGGTCTGTTTAATGGGCCACAAAGGGGTCTTACAGCGGGCTGGACAGGAGCTGATCGGGGTCCTGTTTTGGGCCTTGATTGGATGTCGGACATGGGCTGAAAATAGACCTGTTTGGGGGCTGACAAGTGGGCTGGAACCGGGTCACAAAGGGACCGGGTATGGGCTGTATATGGGCCTGTTTGGAGGTCTGCTGGATGGGCTGCAAGGGGCCGAAAATGGGTTGCCTAAAGGTCTGTTTTGGGCCAGCTTTGGGTAAGCTACAAGGGACTGGAAGTTAGCCACGTGAAGGCTACCAGACTTGGGCAGAATTGGGGACAATTCAAGGTCTGGGTAAGGACCAGGAAATGGGCCGATTATGGACCAGCCTGGGGTCTGCTGGATGGGCCACAAGGGGGTTTGAACAGCAGGCTGAATGAGGGCTTGAGCAGGGCCTGCAAGTGGACCTGATTGGGCCAAGGTTGGCATGAAATAAAGCTCAGCCAGGGTTCTGTTTTTGGGCCTGTTTTTGGTAGGTCGCAGAGGGGGATGCAGGAGGGCCGGTTGTGGGCCTGCAGGTGGGCCGAATTTGGACTGAACTGGGGTCGAACATGGGCTGTACAGGGGAGTTTTTCTGAAGACAGCTCAGAGGTTGGAGATGGGCGCTGGAACAAATATAAGAGAAGCCCTTAGAGGGCTACATAATAAATATATATATTGCCCTTTCCTACCTTGTCTCCTTCTTCTCTTCTTCTTCTCCTCTTCTGGCCGTAGACCAGCTTCTGTAGCAGGGGACAGATCACGGTTGGCAGCAGGTGGCAGCAGCAGCAGGGGGCAGGGCGCAAGGCAGCAGGGGCAGGGTGCAGTTCGGCAGCCTCCCGGCGTCTCCAGCAGCTCTCTTCTCCCTGGCGTGCCCCCCTCTTCTTATAGAGAATGGAGGGGAGGTGAAGAGACAGCAGGTTGTGCTTGTACGTAGGTCTCTTGGCCTCCCGTCGGAGGTTACACCATTCAATCTTATTAAGGTTGATTTATTGGCTGGCTGACCCTTCATCTCCCCCCTCTCTCAACTGACAGATTGGCTGAGTTGGCAGGTTGTGTGCGCAAGGAGGAGTGAGCTGGCAGGGGGCTTAGATGGCAGGCTTGCTGATGTGGCAGGCTTGCTGATGTGGCAGGGGCGGTGTGGGTTGTCCGCACTAGGCCCAGTTTGGGCCTGATTTTTGGGCCAGCAGGAGGCTGCGGCCCAAGCTTACTGTGGGCTGCGCGCAGGGCCTGATTAGGGGCTAAATTGGCTCAATTACGGGCCAGCTAATCAAGGCCACTATTGGGGTGTACAATTAGGCCCAATTGTGGCTGATTTGTGGGCTGTTAGCCCAGCTCCCAAGTCTGCCCATTTTTTCTCCCCCTTTTTTTCTTAAAAAAAAATGTACGCCAACACAACCCATGCCCGGCCTATCTTCCACAGCCATATGATGCCTATGTATGGCCCATAGCAATCACCTATGCCAACACCGTTAGAGCTATAGCAACCAGACCATTCCTGGTCCTCTATTGCTCAACGTCTTGAGCCAAGGAGATGACTGGATGACCTTGTTATCATGCCTATGTAGAATCCCATCTATGGCCCTTGTTCCCTTCATAGCAAGCTTATTTCAAACCCAAAATGCAATCCAAATTTAGGCATCCGGTTTTATTCCCAGCCCATCCTATATGGCTTATATGTATCCACCAAGCTAGGCACATAATGCAATACCACTCAGGCGCCAAATATAGCTAGCAACAACAATGGCGACAATTCAACAATATGCTAAAACAAGCCGAGTAGATCCACATAATAACTATACACTAATAGAAGCGCATCCAAAAAACGATCCCCCCAAAGTGGGAGGGTCAACATATGCAAAGATACTATCAAGTTAGGACACTCAAACCATCAATGCAAACGATCTAGGTTGCCCAAAATAAGTAACTCACATAACTAGGCCCACGAGACACAATAATAACTATTGTATCTCTGACAATCGACATGGCAATCGGCACATAATAAACGAGCAAGGAACAACGGACTAGAAATGTACCTTCACACCTCGAAGTGGGGAGCCGACAACCATGGGTGCTGCTCTCAGGGGTTTTGCCTTCAGCCGTATCATGTCCGTTGGGAAGTCCTCCAGCAGCTGACTCACTTGGATGTCTCCAACCAACGCAGCAGCCAAAACAACGTGGCCATGTAGCACCAATAGGAATCATCAACTGCTGAGGGGGGGCCTGACAAGAAGAAGTCCAGTGGACAGCCTGAGCAACCAAGACGTCATAGTGGTGGAGGAAGGGGTGGCGTATACAAACCTACAGAGGAAGGCACTAGGGCTGACAGGAGGTTTGCATTGGAGTGGGTGGGGCAGCAAGCCGGCCCTGATGCTGGTGGTGGGGAGACTTCACCGGGTGCACTGTCATTGGAGCCGAGCAACCTAGGAGGGGTGGGAGATGAAGGAGAACACGGGATAGGAGGGGCACTGAACCAACTTTTCTTTTCCTTTCATCGTTAACCAAAATATGTACAAAGTAGGGCTTTGTATAGGCCAAAGATAAAAGTTCAAATAAACCTAAAAAACCAAGTATATCTTTATGTGCTCAATCCCTGAATAAGTTATATCAACAAGTGAGTATATATATATATGCCCAATCTATCCAAAAAAAGTAAAACCCCAAAATATCTAAAATGTCTCGTGAGCTAAAAAATAAAAATAATGTCCACTACTCAAATATCCATAGTGATGTAACTGGACAATATCGACAACAGTAAACAAATGCTGGGCCAAACTAGACACGTGCGCTGGTGTCTTCACCAATCCTCCTTGGTTGAGATGAACTTAACCCCGTGGAGTAAGAGGTAAGGGTCATAGAAACTCTGGTAGCATTCCAAGAGATGTGGGTCTAGCTGTTGCAACTCTGCTTACATGATCCAAGAGTCCTCTGAGGGTAGTCGACCTCTCCAACATATAAGGAAGTGTTGGTATGCTCCTGGGTGCATCGTCACAACCTACTTGTCTATTATACACTTGATTTGCTCATGGCGTGAAGATGCAAGGGTTGGAGGTAGATGCTCAGGGGTGGGCTCACTCGAAGAAAGGGGATAGAGGATAGTAATCACAGATGGGATCACTGTCGGGTTTCAGTAAGCTACCAGATCGGAAACATTGAAAATTAAGTTAATCTCATACTCGGTAGGTAAATCCACAACATATGCATAAGCCTCAGTCTGCTCTACCACTAGGAAGGGACCAGCTCCTTGAGCTTGAAACTTCTTGACGACTCCTGATGAGAATTACTCAATTCTAACCCTAACGATGATATAGTTGCCAACTTAGAACTCCTATGTTCGCCTGTGCAAGTTGGCATGTCACTTACATTGTTCATAGTTAGCTTTTATTTTGATGTCTTGTGTGACTATGCAGACTCCGCATGTGCTCAACAAGGGCAAAGGGTAACACACAGGTGACTACTAGTATATGGGTAAGGTCTACATGTCACCTAGGTCTCTGACCAATGACCATCTTGAATGGGCTTAAGCCAATGGATCTATAGACCGAATCATTATATGCGAACTTTGATTTTAGCAAGATAAGGTCCCGAGTGCGGACATGGTCACCAACCACGCAATGTAGGAGGTCACCAAGACTCCTATTGATGACCTCAGTCTCGTTGTCAGTCTACGGGTGGTAGGCTATGAAGAATTTGAGTTTGGTCCCTAAGAAATGCTAGAGGGTCTTCCAGAAGTAGTTAATATATCGGACATCACAATCGGAGACAATCGTCTTAGGTAGCCCACGTAAGTGAACAACCACAGAAGAGTAGATGCAGGTTATCACAGAAGCATTGGATATCCAACAGAAAGAAATGAAATGAGCCATTTTTGAGTATCGGTCTACTACCACAAATATAAAGTGGTGATGGCGCAAAGTGCATTGTAACCCAAGGACAAAGTCCATACTTACATCCTTCCACGGAGATTATAGAGCCAGGAGTGGTGTGTATAGACCAGTAATCTACTTCCTTTGCTTTGATGAAGTGAATGTACGACATTGGGCAAAAAAGTGGGTCACATCACACTTCAAGCTCAACCAATAGAATCGAGGTTTTAAAAGTTTGATCATCTTATTATGATCGAAATGTCTGACTAAACTACCAACATGGAGCTCCCAAATAAAAATGTTTTGGACAGATGTCCGAGGAATGCAAAGCAGGAAGCCTAGGAAGAGGTATTCATCTTGAAGTAGGTAATCACTCAAACCACTTGACAGACCAGAGTGGAGGGTTGAGAAGATGGAATTGAAGTTGGGGCAATCAAGGTACTCATCCCTAATCTTTTCGAACCTAGTGACCTCAACACGAACCACAACGAGCAGGAGTATTGGCCGACTCAAGGCGTTAGCCTCCCTATTCAAGACTCTAGCTCTATGTTTGGGAATGAAGGTGAAAGACTAAAGATACTTAACCCAATGACTATACTGAGGGTTGAGCCTCTTCTAGGAGTGAAGAAAGTAGAGTGCCTCGTGATCAAAGAATAGAACGAACTCCTAAGAGAGGAGGTAGTGCTACTAATGCCTCAAAGCTTACACCACAGCGTAGAACTCCTTGTCATACGTAAAGTATCTCAGCTTGGCATTTGACAATTTCTTGCTAAGGTATGCCATAGGGGTGACCCTCCTGTGAAAAGACTTTACCTATGCCAAACCAAGAAGCATCGCAAACAACCTTAAACCCTTAACGAAATTTGGCATTCGAACTATAGGTGCTCGGGTCATCATCCTCTTAAGGGTGTTAAAAGTTGAAACAACAGCTTTAGACCAGGAGAAGAAACCCTCACGAAGCCAATCCGAAATAGGGGCCACGATAGAGCTAATCCGAAATAATATGTCCACTACTCATCTATCCATAGTGATGTAAATGGACAGCATTGACATTGGTAAGCAAATACTGGGTTGAACAGGACACAAGTGCGGGTGTCGTCACCAACTTGTCTCATATGTCATATGGCCATTAATTGAGACCGATACCCAACCCCTATACCTGGTCCTCATCCTACTTCCTGCATGACATATAACATTCCTACTCAGATCTCTTACAAGGAGCCATAGGTCCCTCTCGGACCTGACCAGAGTAAATGTGTAACCGGGGTCCGATAGCCCATCCCATGATCTATGAAGATGGCAGCAGAGGGCAGGGATCTAGCGAGGGCCAGAAATCAGCAAATATTGAAGATGATGGAATGATTGAGCCCATCAAGATGTGAGGAATACGAAGACTACGAGGGCATGCAGATGATCAATCCACCAGGGCTTAAATGAAACCATGACTGGCTATGCATGACCGAAAATGACATGATGATAGGCCAAATGGCCATATGACAAGGAATGAACTATATAAATATTTAAATCAAATAAAGTTATATAGGAGGCCAAGCTTATTCAGTTAGGCTCCCTCATAATGTTAGATGTTGAAATGGGCATGTCCCCGAGGAGTACTGATCTTGAATGGATGTGTGGGCATGCCCCCACCATACATCAATCCTTTCCAAATATAGAACGTTTACACTCCATCTACTATGGAGAAAATCCCCACTTACTAAACTGACCCTAAGATTCAATTAGAGAAATAGGAAAATATCTCATACCATCATAGGGCTAAGAAGATACCGCATATGTGATGATTTGAGGGAGTTAATGACTATGTATGTCTTCCCACATGATTATGTAATCGAATGTACTCGATAACATATGAATGATGCCTTTTGTCTAATTGGTTATGTGAATGTGGATAGGGAGGTATCTGATGACCTACATAAGTCATATGAAATGCAAACATGGAAAGATAAAAAAAACGAATTTTTAAAATCCGAGCAATGATAAAATACATCATGCTCAGATCTGAGGATGCTCAGTTGGCATCTGAAATCTTTAAAATTCTGATCATATATCTAAATTTCGGATTGGAACAAATCTAAGCCCCTTTGAGTTAATCGGAAAATGGATAATGAAATTTCAAGGATGTGAAACCAAGATGATATGAAGCATGGTAACTCCCAATGTTTCAGACCTGAAGATATCTAAATCAGATCGCATATGTGCAATGCCAATCCTATAAAATATGAACATGAGAACATGATATCGTGGGCAAAGATGTTTAATATAGGTTTGAAATTGACTCAAATCTGAATGGATATAATAATGAGCATGAGGGTGTCAATCTATGAATATTTCAGATTTAAGAGAAGCTCCAAATGCTTCAAATTGAAATTCTTAGATCTGAACACCTGAATGTCGCACGGGAAATCTAAATTGATCAATTCTAAGATCAGATCTTAAAGCTCTAAACATGACTGGAGTCTAAGTCCAAGGAGATAAAAAATCTGAATATATATATCAAAACACATGAGGATCTAGGACCAAATCCGAAATGTCCCAAGTGAGTGATCATGGATAATCCAAACATTAAAATCTCAGATCTGAATATAAATGTTTAATTCCATAATCCAAGTATAAATCTGAACATAAGGGACTAAGTCTATTGAATGGCAATCTGAAATGTCTAAGGACTAAGTCCATCATATAAAGAAAATGTTTTCAAATTTAAATGCTCAGTCCATATGGTAGCATTTCCTGTTTCTGTCACCATCTTAACTTGATAATCAAAAATGGATAAGAGTATAAATTTCAAATTAAATATGCCCAGATTCGAGGGCCGATATAAAAATGGAAATATAATGCATGGTTCAAATGTTACTTGGAACTTATTTAAAAATAGGATGCTCAAAGGAATGAGAGATGACCAAATGTGATGATATGAAATCCGCCAAGTCCTACTGCATCTATAAAGGCCAAGGGAATTGGTATCAAATGATCTATACTCGTATAAGTCTCGAAAGATGAGATTGAAATGAGAAGATGGATAACATGAAAGCTTCACATCTTAAGCCTTGACTAAATAAAAGTCTGATTACTGATAAATGTTGCAAGGTCAGATCCTCTAATGCTAATGCCTAGATTCCATTGTCTGGAATTTAGGTCCAAATAGAGAAAATCTCAATAAATAGATTATGAAAAAAAAATAATGAACACTGATCTGGTAAAATGAAATCCAATTTTGAACATGTTATGACGAATTCCTAAATCTGTAATGCCAAGACTTCAATTGGAGATATAATGAGTTTAACGAACAGTAAATCCAAAAGGTCTAACGCCATGACTTGAATAAAAAATGAAGTGGTAATCTCAAGATCAAAATACAAATCCAATGTACTCTAAAATTCAAAAACGTATTATGATAAGGCTTTGAATGAAAAGACTAGAATCTACATGCCAAATATATCTAAAATCTTAGTCGATAACTTTTATGAAAGCAAGTGATCAATTTCGATCTCAAGGATTTTAAGGTACAAATTGTTAAGATTCCACTAAGGAACAAATCCTTAAATTTGGAATCTTTAAAAGAAAATCCAACTAGAATGAACCTTCATAAAAAATGAATAAAACTTAAACAAAACTTAAAATTCGAAGTTTGCACTCCATCAAGTTTATAGAGTCATATCTCTGTGGATGTATGTCTTCCAATTATGAGTTGTTTGTGATGGTTAATCAAGGGTGCTCAAATGTATATTCAATGTAATCAACATTGCAACTTCACAAGTAGGATGGACAGAGATCCAAAAGACATATCTTAATGAATCAAAAACCTCAACATATATATTTTTATGTATATCATGTATTAGTTATTACTCCTATGAGATATACCCAATTTCATAGCAGTTAATGCTAGCCAAATATTTAATCAAAATTCCTTTCCAAATAAATAGAAACAAAATGGATTTTGATTTTTTTATGAAAATTTGAGGATTCACAACTATTAATAAAAAATTTATAATGGTTGAAACAAAATCAACAGGAGTTCATTAATGAAGTGTGCAACATCTTGAAAAGTTCAAAAAAGGAACTTCATTCAACTTCCCATCTCCATGAGATATTCAGTTTTAATGCTAGCATGATTCTTCTGTGCTGAATATACAAACACTAGATGTGGCCATCAAAGAAGCAGATACACAACAATTTTTTTGTCACTATGGCATCCTTGCTTATTCTACACTTCGATTGATTTTCATTTTTCGTACGTTCGAAAGAAACAAGTAGATGTTATTGAATAAGTGAAAGACAACATTTCCATAATACAGAAGATGAAACTTAACTTACCAAGTAACAAGCGAGCATGCAAATAGCTAAAATGACATTGATATTGGCAATCACTTACCGGTTCAGGGAACCCATCTTTCAGAGCATAATGGCGTGCCATTATCCCAGAAAGTGAGGTGAATTCTGTAACAATCGATGTAGCCAAATCTGACATGGCCAAAGAAGCAGCTTCCTCAACAACGGGGATAACACTTTCATCCATTCCTAAAGTCTGACTTAACATAGAGACAGTCTTTTCAATGCGTTTCACCTTGTCCAACATCGTTCCAAGCTTTTCCTATTTTATCCCAGTATCACATTGACATTTTTTTCAGAAAAAAATGCCATTTAATGAATAGCTGTAAGGCAATCTTTCTTACATGGAATAGAATCCCATTTAAATGCCCACGGAATTCAGAAAACCTTTTATGAGTATCCAGCTTGTAGAAAAACTTTGCATCTTCATAGCGAGCTCTGCACATATGGCCAACAAGAGAGCACAAATGAATCTTTGGCACATTGCAAAAGACAGAAAATAGAAACCTAGAATTCAAAGTCACCTCCACATATGCAAGAGTAGAATCATGGGAACAAAGAGGTAACATATTTTTCTGGGTGGTTCTTAAAAGAAGAACATCATTTATATTTTTTATGTAGGGTTTTTTATATACCATTCTTATAGTTGTTTAAATTTCTAAATGTCCCTAGAAAAAATAAAAATCTTAAAAAATTCCTGAAATTCTAATTTTTAAAAGGTCAGTACCTCTGTGGGAGTGAGCAGGACAGCTGAGCAGAAAACTGCTAAGCCTTGAGGGCCTAACATGGTTTGCAAGATCGGTTGATCCAGCTTGTATCTTATCAGTATAAAGGGGATCCACAAGTAGGCAGATCTGGTCACTTCTACCCCGGTCCCCGCCCATCTAGGATGGAGAAGAACAGGGTGGTGGCAAGAGAATGCATACCCCACAGCCAGCAGGTGCCTCTAGGCAGTGATCCCAGCCACCTATCCCACACAGATCAGCAAGGAATATTTTTCTGTGTTTTATATGATTATGATGGGGAAGAACAGGGCGGCAGCCACCCTCCACCACAAGCAAGTGCCACTCGGCAGTGATCATGGCAGCCTATCTTCCATGTATCTATTAAAACATTTTTCTATATTTTATCTTGCATTTTTGAAGAAACAAACCTAGATTGGTTTTCCTTTCTATTGAATCAACAAAGCTGACCAAACCAATCCAAATCCGGATCGGGATGAGCCCTGGCCAATCACAATCCAGAATACCTTAGGGGTCTAGAAGCACCTAGAAAAATTTCAGACAAAAATGGGTATGCTCTTCCATAATGGTTTGGAGGTCTGCTACATGAACTTTGGTTGCATTCTTCCAGGCTTAGATGAGACCCTCCTCCATATAGCAAAAGTAATGCACTTGATGAACAATATGATGCACCAGGCTCAGACCTTGAACAACAGAAAAGATGGTGGAAGTGATGAGGAGGCTTAGGCAATGGCATCTAGCTTTTGTCCTGGACTTAAAAAGGACCTAATTGTAACTTTGACTCAGATCTTAAAGCATTGTGTCTCTTGGTACTTTCTCTTGTGATATGAAACTCTCCTTGCCCTTCTAGTGTATGTGTCATTTGGATGCCCTCTGCAACAAAAGAATTCTTGAATTAGCTTCAGATGAACATGAACTAGCCATGCCAATATTTCCATGTCAACTGTAATTGCTCCTTATAAATTGGGCTGAAGGACTTGTTCTTTGTAAGCTCGTTCCTTGGGTGAGCATACTCAAAGGAGGTGCCTATGACAACATTCTAAGTCAACAAATAAATCCTGTACAAAGCTAAAAGGCTTGGTTACAATGAGCTTGGGCTTAGAACCAATTTGCATGGTTTGAGAGGCACCCGAGCATCAATGGTTAGAAAGCCTGTTCTGTGCGAGACTACAGAAAGCCCAGAAGATAAAACACCTTCTCGAAAGAATATGGCAGCCTACGAAGCCTTTGAGTTCATGGAGACTTGTTTTGACAAGCCTGGGAGTTAAAATGATTTTCAAAGGAAGCACCCATGGCCACTTCAATGTCGGAGGACACTTGTTCCTGTCAAGCGCAAGGCTCAGTTTTGGCAAGCCGACATAGATTAATTCTGTGAGGAAGGTAAGGGTGGCCTACAAGTTTAAGGGGACTTGTTTTAGACAAGGTAAAGAGCTTGGTTCCAGACAGCCAAATTTATAAAAATTTGAGAGGAAGGTAGCCAAATGTCTTCCAAGTCTAAGAACACTTGTTTAGCTGAGCCAAAGAGCTCAGTTAATGTAAACAAACATGTAATAATTTTGCGAGGGAGCCCCATGTGGTAACCTGCAATTATGAGGAGAATTACTGGTGCCAAGTTGAAAATATCAGGTCAAGGATTTCTGGATCGGGACCAGACCTTCCTGATCTGGATCAGATTGCCAGAACCCTAAGACAAACAAAGATTGGGAGGATCCTGCCCGAAGCTGGCCTGCAAGATGATCAGGATCAAGAGTGGCTGATCCATGATCAGGAATGACACCCTAAAACTTCAGGTATAAAATTGGCCAGGAGACTATGTTGTTGGAGGAGAGAGGTGCCCAGCCTCATGCGTTAGTGCCTTAGACATTTGAGGTGAGGTATACTTTTAACATATATATTATTATTTCACTTGTACATCAATGAATCACTACTAACATCATAAATTTAAAACCGAAATACAAAATATAGATATAAAAAGGTAAAAATGCAGCCCACTTTTATATTAAAAAATTTGAGAAAAGGTAAGAGGGCTGGCAAGGAAAGAGAGAGTGGGAGAGGATCGATCAATGATCGTGGGTTGGAATCGGGACTCGAATCGATGGGTCCCGATCCAAGCCTGATTGGGATTGGATCAGTGATCCCTACTAATTCTCTAAAAGGATTCTATATCTGGAATCAATCCATATCAGCATTTAAAAAAAATCATTAAAATACAGGAAACCACTAAAAATAATTAAAAATAAAATTGTAACATCTACCCACACTTTCATTTCATTATACGTGATTCAAAGAGAAGTGAATATAAATTAACACTAATGATCATTCCAATAACAAGTGGATATAAATTACAAATTTGTTTGACTACTTTCTTTATAGCCCCTGTTATAATCTTAACTCGTTTAAAAACTTGATTTATCAACCATTGACTTCTATCTTGTTGCCTATACATGGATGTAACTATCAGTCAAACTGATTGTGACCAATGTAACTCACTATCCTTGCCTGAGTGACTTCCATATCTGAATATCTACCAGTAGTAGCTCTAGATCCTCCTACTCCCATTCGTCTCTCTTTATCTTCACGGGTTGATACCTTACCTAGTCGCATTGCTCTCAAGAATTGCCTCCTCTATCATTTGAACTTGATCCATCAATGTCAACTAGAGCCTTTCCCTTACCTTTTAATGGGTTTCAGACATGAGATTTGTGTCTTTTCATCTGAGAAGCTCATCATGCAACTTGACTCTAACCAATACATATCTTCGACTATAATGCTTTCACGGTTAAATAACCCACACTTCTCCTCTAAGTTTCGCCAACACTTCGTCTCATTTTAAGACATTCCCACTAATCTCACCAATGTGTTATTTAGGTGTAAAACACCTTCATTCATTTCTTTCCCAAACCACTTACATTTGACTCTCTTTTTGTCAACATTTACAAAAATTCATGTTGTCATCCAATATCACGAAGTGTAGCGGCAATATTTTCCCTACACAGCGTTCATAAAAATTGGTACTAATGTTATTTAAAATTTTAAAATTTAAAGAGAGATTTAGAAATTATAGACAAAAGCGGCCCAGAGGATGCACCCAAATTCGAGGGGGAGGGACTTGAGACGATGAGGAGGGATTACCTTGCTGGAGAGGGCTGCCACTGCCACCGTGAAGGGGATGTAGAAGGAGGAGGGTGGGGGGATTGAAATCGGGGCAGGGGGAGTGAGAAATCAAAGTGGGAATGGGAGTAACAAGGAGGGATTGCCCGATTCCCCCACCCCTTGAGCAGAAATTGAATCGGAATCAGGTATGTCTGATTCCGGTTTTTTTAGATTCCCGTCGAAATGGTTGGATCAGCTGATTCTGATTTGATCATGTGAAATCGGTCAATCCAACAGATTTGGGAATCAGTCCCAGATTGGTCCTCAGGGCAAAAAAGGGGCCGATCCTGATCGGCTGATTCTACAAATTGTGGGATATTGAGTTGAGAGTAGAAGGATAGGGTCGAGGGAAACCGAGAGAGGGAGGGAGGGAGAGGATTGAAATTTCTGATAGAAGAAGCTACAAGAAGTGTGCAGTGTTGGAAAAAGTTGAGGTGGCCCAAGTGGGTTATTGACGTGGGTTTCTTATTTGGTTTAGCTATGGTCAAATTTTCTTATCCAGTTTGGGTTAGTGTTGGCACTCAAAATTTCATATGAAGTTTAGGCATATGTAAATAGGGAATGAAATACTTAATTCCCTGTGGCCTACCATCGGTATATGAATTAAGAGAGGCCCAAGGATATATCCAAGACTGGCCCAATATAGCATATGAAGAAATCTAGCCCCCTACCTAGAATGCCCCCCTGTTTGAAGGCCATATGGGAAGGCCTTTGGAAGGAAAGGAGGGCTCGGGGATGATCTGAAAAGGAGGCCATGCTGGTTCTTATTTTGAAGGCTTCCGGTATATATATATATCCGGCTAGACATACATTTGATTGGTAGCATGAAGACATGTTCTTATCAAAAGTCCGAAGGTAAGAAGGACCGGAAATAGTAGACAAAAAGCCCAAATTGGCTCGTCTAACATATCCGGCTATAATTCTAAGCCGGCAACTAAAGGCCCCGCCCGATATACACATACGAAAAGAGAGGGCAGCCGCCGGATCCCATTCGGAAGATCCAATCCAAGACATATCAAGGTCCGGATCTTCACATATATGTTCGAATCAAAGCACAATTCATTGACCTATCCAATGGGATCCAATTCGAAGATAAGAAGAGGTCGGGACCTCAAAGATACCCATGAGGCATATGCTCGAGAGATGGGTGATGATTGAGGGAGACCCGACTAAGGACAATGCACGAAGGAGCCGGATTTTTTCAGAAGATGCACACATAGGACATCCTCATACAAAATGCCATCCATCTATATGCAAATGCAAGTAGGATATGGGATAATGAAGGTTCTCGCCGATGAGATCGTGAGGAGGAAAATTAAAGTCCATACGCAATCGATATGCTTACCCGAGAACAAGCAAGAGAGTTCTCCTCCCTGACTGACCTCGCGAAGAAGAGATCCCTAGGCCTTCCAAACAAGAAAAGGCAGACAGCCTCCTCGACAATACCCAAGCCGCAGCAGACTCGATAGGAGAAGATGGTGCGGCAGAGCAAGGGAGAAGGCTGGCGAAGAAAGCCCGCGGTGGAGAAGTCCGTCTCCCACAGGAGACTTACCGACCTCGCAACAAAAGAGAGAGAGGTTGATCCGCGAGGGAATTGGTTGAGAATTCAAATGGGATTGATCCAATGGCCAAGATTGAATGATTTATAAGTTAATTGGATCTTAATACTTACGGATCCCCATCGGTTCATTAAGAGGGCCTCCCGGACCCAGCTGGGATAATATCCAATGGATCCACCTTAATGGGGTATCCGATGGACAGTGTCATTAGCAAGAGCAATTACCGGATCGTCGTCATCCCGGATCCTTAATAGGATTAATATCCATTAAGGGATCAATGGCTTGGATTAAGTGGAGGGATATACGCGCAAAGGCCAGTGATTAAGTGTTGAACAAGTCAAATGGATCAGCGACTCTCCTGGGGATAGCCGCCGATATGATGCAATGGATCTTCCGGATCCTTAGCCGAGATTAACGACCAATAACAAGACGGAGGGCCTCGGATCGGGCTATCAAGAGAGGGACCGGGCAGCTCGATCGAGGCCGAGATCCGTACTTAAGCTTGAGATGGATCCGATGATAATTGAGGGCCAGGATCATCCAAGGACTTGGTCAAGCCCCACTCTCCCACGTGGAGAACACGACCCCACTCTCTCCACCCGCACACTCCCACGATCCCCCACTCTCTCGGTGAACAGCACCCGTCCAAAGGGCTTATAAATAGGGCCAATCCCGCACATGGAAAGGGGGTCGGGCAAGAGGAGAGAAAGGAGGAGGAGAAGGCAAGGTCTCGCAGAAATCCTACCAAAGAGGACAGCCGCACCGATCAAGAGTCTAAGGGAATTCCAAGGATCCAAGGTAAGATGTCATAGCCATTTCATAGCCGTCCCCTCCTCTAGATGCTTATATCCATCTTCGAGGACAATTCCCTCAATTCCCCTCCCATTTTAGCAAGGTATGGCTCCGGCCCGAACTCCGCAACTCCTAGGCATATATTAAAGGACTTCACAAGCCCATTCTCTTCATCTCCGGCATATTCAGGCCTATTCTTGAGATATAAAGAAGGCCATGTCCACCGAGCCCATATTGCTCTCCGGATATATCCCCATATACCCTTACAAACCCGTTAGACAAACCTGCCTTTCCTCCATCATTCCTCTCATACCGCCTCCCTCCGTCCGAAAGTTGAAGAAGGTCTCCCAAGGTCCGACTACGGCAGGCGAGCAAGGCATATGGGGACGAGGTTATACCCGGCCCATTCGGGAACCCATATCGATGGTCCAAATGCCCCCGGTAGCCTTAGACAAAGCACAAGGCGTAGGAGAAGACGGCCAACCGGGCCCGGACGGAGATGCGGGATCCGACCATGAAGCCATACAATTCATGGTCCGGGGTTGCCAAAGGGCTGATCATGCCCCAATATCGGGCATAATCCCATAAATATGTCTCGGACGGGACCAAATACATGAATGGTCCTAATACGAAGAAGACAATGTACGAAAGCGTACTTTGTATAATAAGGTTATACCCGGCCTATTCGGAACCCATACGATGGTCCAAATACCCCCGGGTAGCCTCGATAAAGAACAAGGCAGAGAAGAGGATGGCCAACCGGGCCTTGAAGAAGTCACGATATCCAACTATCAATTGAACAAGATGTGATGAAGCACCCTCTAATTATAAAATCGAGGGCCGAGGGTATAATTGTAGCCCCATACCGGGCCTAACCCTTGAACTTATCTCGACAAGACCGAAACCATACATACGGTCCTTATTGTCCATCTCCATATGTACTCCTAGTAGGGGAAGGATAGTCTCAACATAACGAGGGCCGCGATTGTATCCCACCATATTGAGGATACGAGACATGCCATATGGCATAATTGATATATGCGAGGAAAGACCATTATATGTCTATATATATCCAAGTGCCGGTTGTAAGAAACACATACACCGTATTTCTGATCATAAAGCCGACTTACGCCTATAACAGACATCGTGAAGGCTTAATATTAAGCCTGGGCTCTAAGTAAGATCATGCATAGCCTTTTGGCTTATCTCATAATAAAGAAGGTCGGCTATAAGACACCCATATAACTTCAATATGGTGAAGTCAGATTTTGATTCCTCTATCATACCCAATGGTTTTCAACCGGCATATGACAACAGAGAAAGGAATCCTCTTATACATACGAACCAAGTCCTAATATAAGGGGACAAGGTAAGTTCAGGACCATTAATTCCTCGGACATAGGCATTAATGGAAGAAGGAAGAGCAGAAAGTTGCAAATCCGACATAACCAGGCAAAAGTCTCACACACATATTCCAAGCTTTAGAAGATCTAGAAGTTAATAGGACTGGAATATAATATGCACCGATACATGCATCACATTAAGGCCGTAATATGATCGGATAGAGCATAGTTCAACATGTCCCCTTTCCTTAAATCGGGACAATATGCCCATTTCTCCTCTAGAGAGGAAGCACTGAGCTTAACTCATTAAAGGAGCTAGCATGCCACACGAGGAGGAGGCCAATTATGGACCGAGCCTCTATGTCTATAGGAGGTAGTTGGGGATACATATGATATCCACCTGATTCGAGGCATTATGATTGAGTGCGGCTATGTCCACACATTCTCGGATAAAAGCCGAAGCCATGCATACCCATTCACTTAGTTCATCTCATAATAGAGAGGGTGGTGATTGAGAGGATAAGTTTGGATATTAAAGAATAGGGTATATATATATATATACATTTCAGCAATATATAAGACTGAGTTTTAACCCTCGGATTTCAGGCATATAGACCTGATTTCAGACACTTAGGTGCTGGATCACCCCTAGAATAAACAGAGGGAGAATGGTCTCATACTAGAAACCGACCAGATCCTGCCATTTCATATTCTTAAGCTCATGTATTTGCAGTACCAGCCAGAATATAGAGAATCCCATAAGATTTCACTCTAAGCATTTTGTGCCTCGAGGTCTGTGCTAGAATTCAAAGATTTCTAATATGTAGAAATCATGATATCAAGCCTCCGGCCCCGGTTCCAACTCGGCCTAAAGTAAGGGTGAAGGAGGGACCTTTGATTAGGATTGCGTAGAAGGCCGAGGGGGGAATATCTCATAAGCTATATAAGTCTTAACCGGACCTAGTTGTCTCAATGTCATGTATTTCAGGTTCATATTAGCCTGATTTTTGCAGGAATCATGGGGGATTACCCTTACGATACAATTTCAAATCCGAGGGCTCCCACATCAAGATCCCACTGGGGGGACCTCAATTCGACTTATATGGTGACCTTAGCTTCTCATAAGCCACCCGTTTCAGCTCCTTGAATTTCGGCCCCAAACATCGGGCCGGTCCGAGGGGTAGATAATGTGTTCTTTTAGCTAGATCTTGATCTAAACATACCCGGGTCACTAGAGGTCTATGCGATGGCCGAACTTGACATACATGTCAAGTCTACGTAAGCTCGGTTTTCTGTATGAAATCTCGTGCTATATATAGAATAGATTCGGCATCTACCATAAGGCACCCCAATGTACAATTTGAAGGTCGACTTTCGACTACTCTAAAGTCAATTACAGTGGTCAACTCGGGTCTAGATTTCGACAAAGATCCAGGGCAATCATAGGTCCCGGAGTTCCAACCCCATCCCTCGATTTCCTAGTCCGAAGGGACGGTGGAGGGAAGGGTCACTGTGCCTCGGATCCGAACATAATCGTTATTAAGAGTGCACGAAGAGCGGGGAAAGGAGGGGCTAAGTTAAAGATTTCATAGCTCATATACGGGTCCTATATACGTATGGACTTAGCTATCCCATCGGCATAATTTCTGGATTTTGTTGATCCGCCCATTCGTCCTCTTTACTTCGGACCCCATTCCATCCAAGCGGGTAAATAAAGAGAGGAAGTTGGCTAGCCTTAGACCCGAGCATAATCGAGATCACGAGGGGCCCGTGCATGGGGTCGAGACGGGTTTTCCATGAAGGCCTTATACGGCAAGTTCATGGCCGGACTTGCTGGATTAAATGGCGTATAGTTTGGAGTCCCAGAGGCCTAATTATGTATAGGTTTGGTATCTATCATAGGGCAGGTCCCGATATCGGATTCAAGGCAGTGATAATGACCAATTTGGGGCTGCCTTAAATAGAAATTTCGGTGTCCAGAGGAACCAATTTGAAATGACGATCTTAAATAAATCCTAAATCGGCTATGTCAAGATTGGTAGGGGAGGAATCAATCAAAGGATATGTTCCCCGGACATTCCAAACACATGTCCATCATATTGCCACATAATCATAGGAGAGGGCCTTCCAATAATAATAGAACTCAAATAATAAGAGGGCACGTATACCATTTTGCCAAGTCTAAGACTTAACATTAGGAAGTGACCAGTTACCTAAGCCTAGGATATGTTCATGAACCTCTACGTGCAAGATACGAAAAAAAATACGATCCTTTTTCTAAAATCCGAGCTTACTTGTCTTCATCCTTAATATAAGGTGATAGACTTTGGTAAGTCCATATTGCGGACTAGATTTCATATATATATATACGGATGAAGTCAATGCGAATCTTGATCTGTGTATACTCGTAGCTCGATAATTCAACCTATGTCTTAATACGAGGCATTGGGTCGAGAGACTAATCTCTCGCAGTATGGTTAAAATCCTTGCCATACCCTCAAGCCTAGATATCAAGTTCTAGCATTGTCATTTAACCTTATACGGTCGTCGTGCCGTCGCATTTCGAATATTAAATCTCGCATTCCATTGCTTTTTATGGGTCATAATACCCAGATATTAACATTTTATAAATGAATGTTCCTTTTTCATATACGAATTGCTACGACAGTTAATCAAGGGTGTCCGAGAGTCTCGGTGTAATTAACATCGGAAACTCGCAACTTCCGACGCGAGAGAGGTCCAAAGACAAACTTTATGAACCCTAACCTCGACATACATATTCTATATGCATATCATATATTTCGGCTAAAATTTTCTATGAAAAATACCATATATTTTCATAGTAGCCGAAGATAAGATAACGGAAGTTCATTTCCCAAATAAATGGAAATCAAATGAATTTTCAAAACCATGTCATGTCATAGACATATATATATATATATTTTTTATATATTCTATAATATATAATTTCTCTTCGAGGTTTCACAGTTAGCACTGAGACAGGAAGATAGAAAAGACATTCTAGGTGATCACCAAGGCAGGCCAGCCAATCACAACCATGGCGAGACACCAAGCCATCGCCTTGCCTCATCTCATCGCCTAGGTGACTTAGGTGATCACATTTGATAACATAGTCTAGAGATATCTAGCTTGAGCTTTGTTACCGTGGTGTTTCTTTTGTCCTCAAGGCTCAACTAATTCAAGGTGGACTCAAAAGTGATTCTTCATTCTTATCCTTCTCACAGTTGTAGTCAATCATCCACATGGAGATAAGGAGCCCAAGGTACCTACTAGCCCCTATCTCAAGGATGCACTTTTCATAGTTCAACATAATTTTGACATGCTATAGGATCCCGAACGTCTAGGTCCTTGACATGGTACACTCCATGCTTACTTTAGAGGTGCATGCCATGGGTAAAGATGCCCATTGAATGTGTGATTTGTTTGACAAAGGGTATGTTCGCCAATATCTGGTACTTCCAGTCAGCGTTGTTTAACTTGAATGGCATGTAAGTGAAGCGGTATGTTCCCTGATATGGTGGTAGCTTGAGTAGGCATCTGTGAGATTGAGAAACTTCTGCAGGTAACTCCACAAGCTGGTAAATTTAAACAGTGGGTAGCTACCTACATACACCACCTTCTTTAGGTAATGAAATCCAGGCACACAACCTGCTTGCTTTTTGCCATTTTGACAAGCATGATGTCAGCTAGCCATTTGGGGTAGTGGGCATGTATATCATGGCAGGTCAAAGAAGTTAAAGTTATGAAGGAAACAATGACATTGTCAATGATACAATGCCTTGCAAGAAATTACTAAGATACAATGAAATCTGAACTAGAAGTATGTCTAAAACTAAAGTTTTTATTGTATTATGTAGATTATGAAGTCGAATTCTAAGATTTTTTTTTTCGTTTCAAATGCAATCACATAGGATGAGGAATATATTATGATCATGATCTAAAATATTCATCTGACTAAGTTATGGTAAGTAAAAGATTGTTTCATACATTAAAATTTCAAATCAATATGATTTGAATGATTTAAATATCCTAAGAAGTAACTTAAAATCAACATAATTGCAGAAAGAATGCATACGGCCGACCCCAAATAATTTGAGACTAAGGCTCAAGTCAAGCTGAGCTGTTCAAATTTCAAATCCTTGGGACAATTATGTTGCTTGTGTTTCTTGTTTCTAAGTGCATCTAAGAGACAAATTCAAATGAATACTAGAAGTGGAAAGAATCTATTAACTTACATTACTATTCGGATTTTAAATTAACATTCAAGTTCCTCACAATACAAGAGAAAACACAATGCATTCAATTTTAGTCAGACAGAGTAAAAATAGATTGCAAATTGTTAGATTAGATAAGTTAATATTCTACCACTACAAGTCTACAACATAAAATTAATGTTCAAAAACATAAAAGAATGACACATGGAACCCAAAAACGATGTCATCTCTTGTCCATCAATATCTTTCCAACAACCTTGAAGGATGATTCATTTTCTGTCATAAACTGTACAATATTTCCCTCCCCAATCTTTTCCACAATAACATTCATCAATGAGAGGATATACTATGCATTTTTTATTTAACCTAAGACATCATTGGACTTAAAAATGTTGTGCTTTCTTAATAGTAAACCAGAAAATTTATCATAGATGTCTTTGTTATGCATGTCTATCCATCACACATGATTGTGCACCATCTCTCTTTCAAGACCAACTTGAATCCATCAATTGAGACCTTCAACGCTTCTACCTTTTTGTCTACATCGTCAGCATAAATCATAGTTATCCGAGGCGTGAGCCACCCGAGACGAGGGATCTAGTGCCTCACCTCAAGCACTTGGGTAGGCACCTCAGGCGTCCGAGACGTTTTGTATTATTTAATTATTTTAATTTAAAATATACATATATCTAATATAAATAGTTGAAATAAATATAAAAAATACTTGTAATATTGAAATAAATGCATTATTTTAAGTAGCCATCAATAAATAATGTTATAACAATAAAAAAAGTCAATAACAAACTTAACATCATAACAATTAACAAGAGTATAGTACAAATCAAGCATAACATAATATGACAACTTAATGAGAGTAGAAATAAATAAAAAAATAAAAAAATATTCTTATTAAATTAAGAAATGGATCATGTTTGACTAGATTTGTTTGACTTGGGCGGGCGAGGCGTTTTGAGTCGAAGCGAGGTGTTTTGACAGCACCTCTCCAACCTCAACCACCTAGGCGGTTGAGGCGAGCACTTCTGATAACTATGGCATAAATATACCAGCTGATCCGGTTCAACCTCTCCAATTGTATGAACCATTGTCTAGAAGCAAGGGCTAGTGGTGGCATGTTCTAGAATGACTATATGAAGTTAAAATGGAAATAATTTGTTATTACATGCGCTAACCAATATAATATTATTAACTGTACATAGAAATTACTTGCAAATAAAGCTTGATTGCTTAGTTTGCGATGGAAGTGGTTTCCTAAACCCCTTTAAATGTTTGTCCTATTGTTCTCAAAGCTATTTTGACAACTAAACATGAGAATCCTTAATGGTAGTGGTAGTGGTAGTGGGTTGTGTTGGTGGATTGTGACTGACGATATGCCGCTCCCGAGCTCTAAAGCCTCATGCTCCCTTCCTCATTTCTATATCCTATCTTTATAATTGCTTACTAGCATACCTTGTTCTCATCAAGAGTTCATCAACTTCCTTTGAACCTAAGGATGATTCAAGTTTAACTCTTCTTTGCCTTTGCCTTTTTGGATCCCTTTCTCATCTCTTCTTCCTAGCAAATCGTCAAACAACTCTCTCTATTCAATAAAAACTTTGCTTTATGAGGCTCTTCCAGTCATGTATGCCATCATAACTTCCCTGATCTACATAAGCATATTGTCATATTTCTTGACATTACCACTCACCCCACCTATATGTTGGTTCAATCAAAATACGCTGCCATTTATTTGTTTTCCACACCACTTAGAATGCACCATCTTCTTGTTGACATGCAAAATATAACTATATTCCCACCCGATATCATGGAAACAAGTGTATCAATGCCTTCTTTCTCGGTCATTGCTTATTCGTCTGTAACATTTACACATCAAAAAATTTTAAGAAATTCAATTAAAAGGGGAACCTGGAACTAGGAGGGGGGAGCTCGTAAGGGGGGCTGGAACAGCTCCTTACTAGGGTTGTTCAGCCCTGACAATCACCCACGGGGTGACTGTCATGGTTGGGGTGGAACAGCCCTTTAATGGGACTATCTAGCCTTGACAGTCATCTAAGGAGTGATTGTTGCGGGCAAGGAGGGCCGGAACAGCCCCGGGACTGTTCAACCCTAGCAGTCACCCGACTATCATGGCAAGGAGTCAGAACATCCCCTTAACCGCGTTGTTCAGCCCCTGTTGGAACACCCCTTTAAGGGTTGGAATTTGGAAGGGCAATTTTGAGAAAAGCAGCTGATTCTAACCAATTCCAACTGATTCTGAAAACATCGGTCAATTCCTGACTGATTTTTACTCATTCTAACATAAGAAATTTCTGGATGCGTTAGGAATCGACCAGTATTCTCAAAATCGGTCACAATTAGACTGATTCTCGCAAGAGAAATGTCTAAATCGGTCCTCAAGGTGAAAATCGAATTGAGACCGACCGATCCGATTAAGGAATTAGTCAACTTCAATCCAATTCCACTGATTATGAATTACATGGCTCCCGGTATAGCCAGATATGGAGGTACAAATCAGACACGTAGTTTCTACATCCTCCTAGGATAAGGCTTAAGATTAAAAGGTCAACATCAAGAAGAGCATGATTTATAAGACGGCTAATATTACGGAGGTCATAAACATCAGCAGACACAACATGGTTGAGCATATTATAATAACTATCCATGATATTTTGAGAATGAGCCATATTCAATTAGGTAAAATGTTGCATCAATAGATGATATGATGATAGAGTTTAAAGAAATCACTCAATCACTTATTTGATATGAAGACATATGACTTCATATTCATGGTTGAAATAGTAACACCAAGATTATGAGAAGTCATGATAGTTCATATAGTAACACCAAGATCATAGTTTGAAATTCAATAAAAAACATTTGATCTTTCATATTCTTATATTTGTGTAATCATACCCTTAAAATTGATGCATGCTTGATTGTTCCAAAATTTTTAAAATTTTTTATAATTTTATGAAAAGTATAATTAAAACCAATCTAAACTAATTCTAGATAATTTTAAGTCAAGTGGATTGGCCAAAATGGCCAATCCTATATGGATTGGAATTGGAATTAGGTATACTAGTTTGATCCTACAATCCAACGAAGGCTAGGTTGGAGGTTGGCCGGCCCCAAATCTGACCTGGTCGGACCGGGTCGCAACTCAGGTCAAACCGGGTCGGATTTATTTATATCTTTCAAAAAAATATTAAAAAATACAAAAGGTTACATGAAAAATAAAAAATATTTTCATACTATGTATTTATGTATACATAAAAATGTATATAGCATAAATATAAGTATATTTTTATGTTATAATTGAATATTAGTGTTTATCTATGTATGTATGTAAATATGATTTTTTTTGTGATTATAGTATATTAATATATGTTGAGAAAGAGTTAATCCCAAGTGAGAGGGTAAATACAGTTAAGAAACAATTTTACAAGTTTTAAGTATGCATCATATATTTGAAATCACAAATCTTAACCATGTGTAACAATATAAGTGATAGTAAAATATTGTTATACTATTATTAAATGGGGCACTAAAGAATCACGGGTCACACAACCCAACACTGTGGTTGGACTGGGTCGCGGCTGGACCTATCAGCTGAAAAGTTGACCGGGTTGGCCGACCCGGTCCAGCCCCAGTCCGACCCAACGACCCATGCCGCAATCCTTGTTGCAGGCTGCCACCTATGTTTCAGCTGGCAAACCCTCTTCCCCCATCTTACGCAACCGCTCATCTCTCCCTCTACAGCCATCTCTCATCCACCTATACACTCCCACTCCTGCCAGATCCCCCTCTCTACCTAGCCACCCCTCCTCCCCCATTGTTGCTCCGCCAGCCACCTATCTCCCCCTTTGGCCATCCCTCTTTCTGCCAGACTTCTTACTTAAGTTTATCACCTATTACCACCTTACTGCCAAAGTGGGCATATTGTTGCATAGGTGATAAAAGCCTTCGGGTGCCCTTACCACCTCTTATCACCTCTTACCACCTAACAACAATGCTTAAAATTGAAAAAAAAATCATTTGATTGAAGAATATCTTGACACCAAGAAATGTCCAAACATAACAAAGGAGATAGCAATAAAATGTTGCATTGGGTAATGAAAAAAGAAAAAGAAAAAAATGACAAGCTCTATACAGGAAGAAGATGAAGAGAATTCATCATGAAAGAAAAAAAGAGACTAATGAAAAGTAAAGATGCAACGGACATGTCTATTAAGGTCAAATGAATGTATTTGCAAACATTAGTGTTGAGCAATTTGTTGGTAGAAGTGATAAGACATTTCAAAGTATGCTTGGGAGTAAAATGAAAAAGGAAGAGAATGAACTTTGATGAGGTCGTGACTACATTCTATGAAGGTGTAATTAGCTTTAATGCTGTGAAATTAAAAAGTTTTGTGATTATATCTGAACATGCAAGATATATAGGACTGGTCACAAAGTTATCATATGTAGAGAATGTCACCCGTTTAAAAACTGGTTGAACGCATAAAGGAGATGTATGTTGAATATTTAGAATATTAGAAAGGATATAGTTGTACAATTTATGTGATGGTTGGGCTGACAAAAGATAAATAAAATTGAATAGTAAACTATCCAGTAGAAACATAATTTATTTTTCTTTGATGTTTCTAACTGAAAGGAGATTTTCATCCTCTTATATAATAAAAAGTGGATGAATAAAAAATAATTCAAATTATTACTGACTATAAACATAATTCAAATTATTACTGACTATGCATCTTACAACATTACTGTAGGAAAATAATAGATGGAGAAAAGAATTTACTTTGGATATCATGTGCTACACATTGTGTAGAACCCATGTTAGGCACTAGAAAATAAATACCTAAGTACTATTTCAAAGTTAGGAATTTGACTTGTTACTTGTATAACTACACCAATTTAATTGACTTTATAAAAAAACAAAAAGGAAAGAACTTGTAGTATGCGGGGTGACTACATTTTTCACTTCCTTTCTCAAGTTTTCATGCTTATGTCAAAAGACGAGCCTTGTGCAGGTTGTTCTCTTTGATGATTAACATAATAACATTTGAGGTAAAAACAGCACATAAGAGTCACAAGCACTAAATATGTTACTTAGATTTCAATGTTACTGAAATAAAATGTTACTCTTTTTTATACTCTTAAAGTATTATTGAAACTTTGTTTATTTATACAATATATAACTTAAATAAATAATTATATTTTGTTTTAATGGTAGCCTTAAGATAGTTCGTGGATTGTATGATTATATATTTAAATGTTTATAAATTATATATAATTTACTTAAATTAAGTATAAGGTCTCGATAAGTTGAGGCTTGTGTCTTGTGAGGCATTGGCAAAACATACCAAGACCGTCTCAAGAGTTTATTGGATAAAAGACATGAATGATTAACCACTAGTATATGCACAATTCGAAGAAACAAGAGATTATCTTATTTCAACAGGCTTACATAAGGATATTAAAAGAGTTCTTACTTTTTTGCATTACTTATAGATAAATTAACCAAAAAATATACAAATTTATGTACCATGGTACATAATGTTTGTAGACTATATTACATTGATAGATGACAAAAGAAGTTAAGTAGAAGCTAAAATTTTAGGGAACACTTCACAATGCATGAGTTTCAAAATAAGTAAAACAAAAACGGAATACGTGTATTGTATATTCAATGAAAGCTAGAAAAAAAGATTGAGAAGTATTATTGTCTAAGAACCTTCAGTTTAAATACCACATTTAAACAGTCCAAAAAATAGAGAATGTGACGAAAAAGTTAATCATAGGATTAAAAAGAAATAAATAATGTGAAGATTGATTACACCGGTCTAATGTGATTGTAAGACTCCACTAAGGTTGAAGAAAATTTTATATACTAGAGCTACAATGCTGTATGGTAATAATGCTAGAGAATGAAGTAAAAACATCCCTTGAAAAGTGTTGTGGAAATGAGAATGTTAAAAAAGACGTGGTCATACTACATTAGATACAATACATACACAATAAAAATATTAATTTTAGAAAAAAAAGTCCAATTTAAACCTTCTAATGGCCAAGTACTGCTAGAGGGCCTTCCCGACAGTTGTCCTACTCCCCGACCGGCTGGGGGCAATACTGGAAACTCCAATCGCCAACGAGGAGAAGATATATCACTTCCTGCTGCTTCGGGCTACCTTTAAGGCACCCCACCTGCCCACAAAGACATCGCAACTGGGGACATTCCAACTGACTCCCAGACAGGAGTCACTTTCGGTGAACCAAGCCATCGACAACTCCGGGTCCGCGCCCGCACCACAACCATGGACCATCATGAAGCTTAGGGTCGGGCGCAGTTCCCACCGAACCGTCAAAGCCAGGAACATCCAATGCCCAGGGGGTGAGACGCACCCTCAAACCCTTGATGAAACAAAGTCTTTCTTTCTCGAGAACAGACGTGAAAAAGAGGTTTACACAAAGGTCTTATAAAACATACTCTAACAATTACATGCATGAATAGTAATCTTAGATTTGCATTGAGTTTGCACCCAGCATGAAGATTTAGAAAATTTAGTTAGGATGGTGGAAGGATAGCCCAAATGCGATGAGACATGTAACATTTTTTTAACGAAAAAAATGGATAAAAATAAAAAATAAAAGTGATGCAACTATCATTTGAGAAGGCCAAGAAAGAAAAGGAAGTATCAACTTCACCAGACTGAGAAATAAAGGTTAAAATAAAAAGAGTAATTATTCTTAATTACAACAACAGATAGACTTTAGAAGCAGTTATTCTTGCAAAACATAAATAAAATAGAAAAAGAAGCAATGTAATATTGGGTACATGAAAGATACAAGCATGGTTTGCAAGATTGACAATCTGGATTAGGATCAGCACCCTCCAATTTACTCCGGTTGGAGGCTGGCCAATTTTCAGCCAGGAATGGACCAGATCAGTATTCATTGGTTGATTCTATACTGAGATTTAATCTGGTTGAACCACATTGGACAAGCTGAGATCAGCCCAGAAGTGATAATCTCAGCTGAATTGGGTGACGATTGATCCAATCATGGCCTATCTTAGGCTTTTGGCATATCAAGATTGGCCCTGGCCAATCACAGTCCAATCCTGACCCCCCCCCCCCCCCAAAAAAAAAAATCCTTGGTTACAAAAGCACATTACGTTTTCAAACATTTGGAAACAAGACAAACTACAAAGAAAGCCCATGAAACTATTGAAAATGACTCAACCATGGTTTGCAAGAACTGCCAATCTCGGATCAGGATAGGCACCCCAACCCAATCAAAGGGAGAGGCTGATTTCAGCCCAATCTTCAATTAGGATTGGCATGAATCCAGCAAGATTGTCCTGGATCAGTGATTCAGAGTCGGAACGGCCAATCTGGTTGAACCCTGCTATTCTTGCAGGTAGATGAGGGTGGAGGGTGACCACCCACTGCATCTTCCCTGCCCCATTTTGGGCAGTAAATACTTGTTGGTCTGCCCTATTGGACCTGCAGGATATGAATGGACAGACCGTGAGTCTGCCATTCCAAGCGACCATTTATAACAAGATCATATTTCACATCAAACTCCTAAACGTGACAATACTTTATCATTCTATGAAGAATTAAAGCAATGTCAGACCTCAAAACCGCCTCATTCCCCATCCTCACCACTTCAGCATTGACCACACCATTTGCAACCTGGAAGAAGGGAGAGAACAAAAAACAATACATGGATTAATCCACTTCATAACCTTCCTGGTGCTCTAAGAGCAAGAATAAGTGATCTCACTGAAATAAAGAACGGTAGCAGACTGCCATTTGATTTATCCATTATAGGGAGGTATTTCTGGTGTTTACGCATAACCTGGATGGTGGCAAATGACAGTGAGAACAAAAGAACTTCAGGAGTAAATATAAGTGAATAAATGAAAGGATACAAATAGCATGAGCAAATTTTGACAGTTATAATATGTGATTATTATACTTCCTGGAAAATAATAGGCACATGCAAAACCCAAGTTGTCATCTACAAAAAATGGATTGGCTGGCTCGCTATGGATCAGCTACGGATTAGCTCTTACAATAACCAAAAAACATAAAAATAAGTTCCGTATTGTATCGACTCAAGTTCTAGGGCTATTATGCAAGAAAGTGCTGAGTATAATGAATATATACTTTTATACAATTACATGTACTGAAACACAATGACTTGTGTCAAATCAGTACATGCTATAAAAGAGGTTCAATATGTAATATTTGAATAGTATTTTTTTTTAAATAATAATGCATTTTGTACAAGTTTTCACATTGATGGCATTTTTAAATTTTTAAGCATTCATTAAATTTTGGTTCCAAATCGGGTCCATATTGAACCCGATTGGATCCTAATCAGTGAGATCAGCCGATCATGACCCATCTAGATTGGCCAGGCATGTGCTGATCCAATCTCAAAAATGACCTTTCATTTTTTTCAAATAAAAGTTATGTATGTGTAGCTTAACAAAAAAGATACCATTCTTTTCAGTAGTGCATATTAACTTGTCCTCACGAGAGTCTATGGAGACGTGGTTCATAATAATACCTTGCAAGTTAGTGAATTCAACTATTTCTTCATTGTTAAGGTTCCTTCTGAGCCTAATATACCAAATATCCCCCAAGTTCCAAGCCGAATACACTTTTTCTTCCCTATTTGCAGCAATCATAAATAGCCTGGGAACTGTTGCAGCAGGCTATTGCTCGTCCAATGGCCATTCATGAAGGAACCACTACTGCAATACTGTTGACAACAGAAATAGAAGACAAAGAAATCCCAATTTTTCATAATACCCTTCTAGATACTGAAGATTCTGCTATGATCAATGAAGTTGGGGACCTAAGTTGTAGCATAGTTGGTGAGGACACCAGGCTACAGGATAAATTTGAATATTTCAAGGAAATTTATAGGCGCCGGCCTCGACAATTAAAGACCCTCTGGTTTGACCATGAAAACTCTTAGGGAATTATTGGTGCCACTGGTCTGAATTTATTTTGGGCCGGCCCATCAGCGGAGTCTCTTTCTATGCTTGATTTCTTTTTGCTTAATTCTAAGTCCTTTGTCCGTTTTGAGCCGCGCCGGGATGTCCTTGCGCAGGTCGTAGTGCGTCGCCTCTCCACGTTACTTTCTGTTGCGACGGAGTCGTCCCTTTTGTCTTTTCCCCGGCGGCTTGGCTATATGAAGGCCGCGCGGACCCTTTGTACAAAGGGAAGAGAACGGAATCGAAAAGTTTTACAGTGGTGCTAATGCGTGGAATCCCGTGTCCTTAACACGATTGAGCTTGGCGTGGCGTCCGTGGCGATTGAATCCCGATAGCGATGGGTGCGGGTCATTTCGCGCTGTCCTCCCCTCTCTCTCCGAGCTCCGGTGATCTCGCTCGCACCGGCTGGTCCTCCGCTCCAGCGTTCGCCCTCCCCATTCCGCAAGATGGATCGGTTTTCTGCCCCCATCCCTGAAGGGGAAATCGATCGTCGCCTCGGCTCCTCCAACTTCGTCTTCATCAGCGTCTCAAGCGGGGTACTCTCCAACCCGTTTTCGTTCTTGGACGGTGGATGGGCTAGCATCCGGCGAAGGTATGGGGAGGCTGCCCTCTCGAGCATTTCCCCTCACGATCTATTGTCCCAAGGATAGATCGGTCCCTCGAAAGTTCCTCGGTCCCTCCCCGTCGGCATTCGCCACTCTCTCTCGCATCCACGAGGGGTTTCATTTCGGTGATTCCCCCGAAACCGCGGCTATTGTGTGCAAGGAGATATCGGCTCCGGGGGTCCTCCCCCCCCACCCTGTGAGTCCATACGGATGTTTGCTGGAAACAGTTGCTGCTGACAAGGACGATGTCCAGGAAGTCGGCTGTCCCACAAGCTATTATTCAGTCCTCTGCTGTGCCGAACTCATCTGCTACATCTCTTAAGTCGGATATGCCTTCTAATGGCAACTTGGTTCGTTCATAACAATATTCAATCCTCTGCTGTGGGTTTTCTTGTGACAAACGTCTCGGCATTTAGTCGGTGTGCTAGTTTTTCCGAATGGTATATGAGAATGATGAAGGGTGTCGAGAGCCACTGATCCCTTGGGAGGTCGGCCACCAGGTCGTGAGCCAATCAGGACGCTTCCCCTCACTCGGTGCTGATTCTGTTCTTGTGAAGGGCTCCGGCCTAGGAAGGTAGCCCCCAACGGGTAGGTGTTCCGATCTCTAGCCGCAAGTGAGCAACTGGGGCTTGTCTGCTTCCTGTGGTTTGCCACGCGGTATTGGCACCCGCTGACTCACCGAAGCGGTGATGAATAACTGAGCTTCTTCCGGGATTTCTATGCCTAGTCTTTTCTCGGCTAAATGTTTGATCTGTTTTTCCTGAGTCCTCTTCAAGCCGGTCGGGCGAGTGGCACTCGGTCTTGATGCAGGGAAGGGACATCAGGGCACGGGACCTTTCATTTCAAAGGACTTCTATCCCGAGCACCACCTTCAGTTATACTCATTGAGGTATACTCTGCCCACTTCACCTGAAAGGTCCTTCTGCGGGGTTATTATCCAGTATACGATTATGCCATGTTTTGTGAGTAGGTTCTAGCCCTTGTCTTTAAATTGCTGTGGAATGCTAATTTACATATGAGCAGTCTTGATCTGGGGAAGGGACAGCAGGGCACGGGACCTTTCGTTTCAAAGGACTTCTATCCCGAGCACCACCTTCAGTTATACTCATTGAGGTATACTCTGCCCACTTCACCTGAAAGGTCCTTCTGCGGGGTTATTATCCAGTATACGATTATGCCATGTTTTGTGAGTAGGTTCTAGCCCTCATCTTTAATTACTGTGGAATGCAAATTTACATATGAGCAGGAGTGATCCCAGCTCAGGTATGTTCTCTCTAAGTCTGTTATGTTGATTGTTAGAGCTATCCGGAAGTGGGTCTGAACTGGTACTATCACCCTCATTTTGTTATCTCCTAGAAGGTTCCCATCTCTTCATCTTACGGTTTCTGGATAAGAAAATCAGTTTGGTAACTACTTTGTGAACTCCTATAACACTGGTTTAAATATTGAGCATGTTCACTGCTGATCATCATGTTAGTGCATTCCATGTTCCTGCTTTACACCCTTCAAGCATGATAGTTTGCATCCATTGATCCTGTTCCGCATCAATAGTCCTCACAACTAAGCTACAACAGAATGATCCTGGCCCATGAAGAATCAGTGTTTGGCTTAGTTTCCATAATCATTTATAAGTGCATTATTAATAATTTCCAACAATATAATGCTTACACCAACCCTCCCTGCTCCTACACATAATTCGATTTGACCAAATGAATATCTGTAACACCCTCTTTACTTTGTGAGAAAAAAAAATTCTATGCTCTCGAACTTCTTGCACACACTCTTCGAAATTTTGAGAATGGAGAAAAAACACAGGAACACTTACAAAGAGGGGCTCCAAGACTGGGAAGAGGAGCACTGCTGGGAGTGGCTATGGAGGTTTCAGGTGGTGTCGTGGATGTAGGGAGCCGCAGTGGCCAGCCAGCCTTGCTGGCGGCTGGAGCAGCAGTAGCAGAGCTTGAGGATGCCGGGAACAGCTCTAGGACCTGGAACAGGGGGCAGGAGAGGGAAGGCTAAGCAAGGGGGGAACCGAGGGGTGGTCTCCAAGCATCAGACAAGTCTGGAGGAAGGGGAGGGGGAGGTGGCCAGGGTCCTGCGCACAGCTGCCGGGTGTGGGGACCGGAGGGACTTCCGGAGAGGGGTGGCTATTCAAATGGGGGAAGGGGAAGTTGAGGGAGAACAAACAGGGGGAGTGTGTGGGACTTGTGCAACCGATAAAGAAAGACCAGTGAGCCCACGGTGGGAGAAGAGAAATTGGGGAGATGGAAAGTGAGACGGCAAAAGAAGGGTGACAACCATCGTGGGTTGCAGGGACCAGGCAGAGGGGGGGAGTATCTTCCCTTCATTTTTCCATCTCATATAGATATTAGGTTTCAGGATCTTTTTATAGACCCCTCAAAACTATATTTAAAGAAAATTCCCCAAAACTCGAGTAAAGTATAGGTACATCCCCCACTCTACAATTTTTAAACATATACCTTATTTTTTTACTCTAAAATATTTCAAACTCCTAATTGATGCCTGCATAGATCAAATCCAACCGGTGACATGAGTCATCTTGAGTCCATCTGCCATACATAGAATCTGGTCGAAAACACATCACATGGATGGCTGGGGTGAGTTGTGTGAGAGAGAAAACAACAAACAAAAGAGGAAGTTGCGAGGCAACATTGTTCATTTGTGAGTTTCCACTATTCTACTTTCTTCGACATTTCTTCTTTTGTCTGCACAGAAGGGGTGGCCTTCCCAGAAAAACAAGGGTGTGGCAGAGGTGAAATGTGACAATGGCATGAGCTTCATAGAAAGCAAACAATGCTAACAGGGAGAAGTGCGGGGGCCATAGCAAAGGCCATGCAATGCTGATGGCGGTGGGAGCTCTAGCAGATCCAGAGACGAGGAGGCATCAGAAGGACAATGCGTGCAAACATTGTTGGAAGGAAGAAAGGGTAATTGTGCAGTGCCACCCAAACGTATAGTTGTGATCAAGGATCGCGGGATCGGAATCGGAATCGGGATCGGTGGGTACCGATCCGATCCGGATCGGATCGGATCGGACCGATTCCGACCGATCCAATGGAAGACAATCGATCCAGAATCGGTAAGCAAAAAAAAAAAAAAAAAAAAACGATCCGATTCCGATCCGATCCGATCCCAGACCGATCCGGACCGATTCAGCCGGTTCGGACCGATTCGGCCGATCTGGCCGATCCGGCCGGAATAGCAAAAAATGAAAAAAACGATTCGATTCCGATTCCGATTCCGATCCCGACCGATTCGGCCGATCCGATTCCGATTCCGATCCGATTCCGATCCGATCCCGACCGATCCGGCCGATCCCGACCGATTCTGCCGGAACTTTTTTCCGGATCGGTCCTTCAGCCAAGAATCGGATCGGCAATGGCCGATCCGATCCAGGAATCGGCCGATTCCGATCCGGATCGGCCGATTCCGCGATCTATGGTTGTGATTAAGCCAGCACCTCCACATTTTGCAATGTTGTTCAGATGAAAGCAGCTGTTGAACGGAGGTGGAGAAAAGAATGCTTAGATGACGTTGAACATGACACTTTGGGAATCATCAAAGTGTAACCATGTTGTTAGAGATGTTGTACTGTTGACATTGATCAAGATGTTGCAGCAGCTTGATGAACGATTGAGATGTTGCAGCAGCTCGATGATCTATAGACAGTCAAAGCTGCTGCACAACACTGATGATAGGAGATACCACCATAGAAGGCTTTGCATGGATAACAAAGGGTGTTTGGTGCAGCACACGTCACTGGTGATGGCACAAACACTGGTTTCACATCATACTGTGAAATCTGGGATAGCCAGACAGTTGATTATAACTGTGCTGCTGCAGAAACAGTGCTGTAGTTATTGTTCCAAATGAAGAGGAACAGAGTACAAAGGAAGAAATGGCAGATCAGGAAGCTGTAACAAGAACAAACTAATTTTTCATCACTTCATTGATGAATAATCAGGATGTGTTCCAGAGTGTCGGAGGTGCAAGTTGTTAAGAGGTAGCTCTATTGCTTCAGCAGGGAGATCGAGAGGTAGAATTATCCAATAGAATGAATATGAAGTCATTGGATTTAGAAGGTAATGCACCCAGCAAAATGCGCTTTACTTTGAGGAATGTGTCTGATAACTATGTATAATGTTCACATTGGTGTACAGACCAAAGGTAGAAAAGGAATAAAGAATTAAGTACTAAAACGATTTTAAGTCCAATCTATCTCGGTATTCCCAAGGGGATTTCATCATTATTCTTCCCTAGAGCAAATAAGCAATGGCACTCTATATCATGGAGAGGCAGAGAACTTACACTTAACTATTTCAGGAAGCCAGTGCTAGGTGTGTCAAACTTCTAGGTTTCTTAACATGGTACAGTAGCAAAGAAAATGGTACATGCTCCAGAGTGGACAGATTCTTGTTGTTAAAAGGTTAGAAAGATAAATTCCCCAGTTCTTAAACCTCTTGTTTGCACAGGTCTATTTCTGACCAAAGGACTACTTCCCTAATTCAGGATGGAAACATTTTTGCCACTGGAAAAAGACTTCAAGGATGTTAAAAGAAATAACTGATCGAAATCGAATCACATGGTGTGTTTTTTGACCGTGGGCATCTTTTTAAACAAGTTCCATGAGCTAGCCAAGGATCTATCTGGCCAGATGCACGAGAAGATTCCTAATGAACGAAGTGACAGATGGGTAAATGCCAAAGATTGTTCCATTGATACTCTTGAGGACATCAGGGTTCCAAGATAACATAAGAGCGGCAAATATAAAGCTGAGTTTGAAGATATTTTGCTCAAGGTAATTTTTGGAAGGGAGTAAAGAAGTGTATAAAAGGTGATAATAATAGGGCATCATTTCATGCTTTCACATCATCTAGAAGGGAACAGAACTAAACAGAAAAGTAGAAAACAATAAGTCTATACTTGTTCGAGGGACATTAACGAGATACAACTTCACATTTAGCAAATTCTGGCTTGACCCATATGGAGTCAGCAGGATCAACCAAATTGCTTAAAGCCAAGAACTAGCCAGGAGCCAGATAAAAATTAGCCAGACTAGGCCATGACTTTGTCCGACTCCCCTCAACCCAGAATTGGCGGTCTTGTCCAATTCCATGCTGGGAGTATCTGGTCCAGGCATAGAATCTGCTGATCTGCGCCAATCACAACCTGGCCAAGCCAGCTGAGTAGATCAATTGACCCTGGTGGATTCCTCCAGGTCCTGGTCTAGCCTAGCTGGAATCACCTAATGATCAGTCAACAAGGCAAAATCAACATTGGCCATAGTAGATGCTAATCTGGATCAGCCGATCCCACCATGTCAGACTGGTTGGAGTCTAAATAAGCAGAAGTTAGACCATCGTAGCTCCCCTTTCTAAGTGGCTTGGGAACTTGGGGGACTAACAAAAGTAGCCTCTGGATGACAATTAGACTCAAAGACCACCATCACCATTACACTACATAACTCTCGAAGCTCTTACATATGACTGACATTAATCAATTAGGACATTAAAAACAACATCATATCCTCATCAAGTTTCTCTAATAAGTTGCTGCCTAGCTCCTCACAAAATCTGCACCTGCACATACACCACTCTTCTTTATCCTCTCCTACACTTGTGCTCACCCCATGTTTGTAAACCTAACTTCTTTTGCCAACCATCCTTGAAAAGATCTAAGAAAAGAGAAAGACCTCCCAAACACTTAGAGCAGAATGCTTAAAATTAATAAAACTTCCAAACAGCAGTATACTCTACGTGCTTGCGATTTTTGGCATGTCCTAGAACAAGAAGACATCTTGTTGTCAATTCATTGTGTCTATACTAGTTTTGATGAATAAAATTACAGTATGCCCTACTTACTGTTCAAAAGGTTACAGAACCCTATCACGCTCCTTCCCCAAATGTACTGGCATAGTACCGAACAATGTCAGCAAGGAATGCATAAGTGGACAGTTTACAATGTTATGGACCCTCAACATAGTTTGCAGGATTGGCCAATCCAGACCAGAGCCAACCTAGAGTCGGGATAGGCACCTGCCAATCCAATCTAAGGGAAGGAGCCTAATCCAGAAAGGAATTTCCACTGGGATTGGGCCCAAGATGCCAAATCGGCCAGTTTCAGTCCAATTCAAACTTGATTGGGCTCGGATCAGCAACGGAGGGACCACAGCATTGCTGAACCTACACCATGAAAGCAGCGACAATCCCACTAGTTATGGCCACCGTCCCACCCAGGATAAAGCCAGACTATCTTTTTGTATTTTTTTTGCTTTTTTTTTCAAATTTTTGAAGGACCGATACTGGATCAGTTTACTTGTACCAAGCTGGCCAATCTGAACCTGATCTGAATCAGGATCGACCTTGGCTGAGCCCAACACTGATCCCAACCCTAAATGCCATGGCTCCCAAGAAACAAGAAACCCTGTTTCCAAGCCAAAACAGGTCAATTAAAGGGAAGATGTTTCATTCTCAAAAACAAAACAGCATAATATGAATGAAAAACATGCAAGTGAAATTTGTGTGGATACAATTTTCAATACTTAAGCTCATTACCATGACTAATATTTCTTTTGGAAGCTCTAAGAATGACTTATCAAACTGCCCAATTATGGGAACTGGTGCTTCAATAAGATTTGTGACCTGATGAATCAGAATGAGCAGAAATTAGGACTGATAGTATTAAAAATTTGAACAAGTAACAAAATCAAATGTTCACCTCTTCAAGCAACCCACCGTCCAACATCAACTGCCCTCCAACACTATCAGCTAATGAAGTTGAAAGCTGCAAAATTCTGTTCATTCTATCCTGTAGGATTGTAGCATATTAATCATCAATTACTACTAATACATCCATAACCTTACTACGAATACATCCATAACCTTCACTGATAATTGTTTCTATGCAAGGAATATTTCAATCCACTGTGCCAAACAGTCTGAATTAAAGTATTACATCCTTATGATTTACTTATCAATAAAGGCCATTGACACAAAAGAAAACATACTCAAATCTAGACATCACCTTGAGAAGGACAGCCAGGCGAGATCTCAAGAAAACAGGCTAGGGGAGATAAGTTGGAGGGGCAGAGACTGAAGATGGTTGGCGGTAGCCCAAGGAAAGCAGCATGGAGAGGCCTCGCACTGTGCAGATGCTGCCTTGCTCACCAATCCAATGGACTTCTGGAGGATCAGCCCAATCCAGATTGGGATCAGCCCTAGATGATTCATGTCTGACCACGGAATGACATCTCAATGTTATCAAGCAATAATGTTGGTATCAACATACTGCTGAGATTCAATGGTCCCAAAGAGACAGCCAGAGAGGCACCAGAGCTTTCTAAGCGGACTGCAATGCCTGTTGGCAGTCTTCCCTGCCCTATCAGGTGGCAAAGATGGTCACCCCCATTTGGCTATTGGACCTAGGAGAGACCAAGAAAAATGGATCCACAAATCAAGGTGCAGATCCAAGGACCAAGTAGATGGACCACAGACCCATCTTTCCAGGCCGATAGTGCAGGTGAAGATGCAACACATACACAAAATGAGGCCACTCTGTGCTGTTGCCCTCCGGCAGTCATATACAACCCCTCCGAAGCATCTTTCACAGCCAGATTTCATGAGGATATCACATGGTCTTAATGACATTTCATGTTGCCATCACGATGTGTCGAAATCTAAGTTGGCATTCCATGTGTCCAAGAATCTAGAAATCATTCAGCCGGTTCTGCTCCTAGTCAGTTCTCTTGTTCACTTTTGATTTTTGAAGAGACCATTTTACACAAATGTACTTGGATTAATATTTTGGAAGTCTCCCAAGATCTTCCCTTGGATCTTCGCCAGACGAAGTCGAGATGCAAGATGGGCGATTCTTGACTTGTTGCCTAAGCAATAGGCACTGCCAAGAATCAGCCAATTACGATGGGAGCAACACAAGTCTTGGAATCGGACCCTGATTCTGATCCAAAATCCCCTCAATAAGAAGGGATATGGGCAATCCCCCCCATTTTAAGACAGCCCCTTGTGGCACACCCTCTCCTCCCCCACTGAGCGAACACCTTTCTCTTCCAAAATTTACCACCCTTGTACCCCTCCCCTCCCCCCCCCCCCGGTTCCCTATCACCCCCACCCGATGGTAACCCCGAGAGGTGAATGCCACCCAGTCAACTTTCAGGGATTGTCACCAAGGGGTGACTGTCACAGTCCTCCCCTCCCAAACCCCCCCCCCAGTCACCCGACAGGTGACTGTCACCATTCGGAGCCCTCTCAAGCCGGATTTATATTGCTGATAGTTGAGACTCAAGATGTTTTTGTGTTGTGTGTGCAGAAGAACATGATGCTTATGCCCTTGGATCTCATGACCTTGCAAGGTACATTGATTTATGGTAGATGTGGAGAAGAAAAGAGTACAATGTAAATGATGCTAAAAGCAACCGAATAGATGTATTTTCCGCCTTAAACAACATGTAGGTGAGATAACTAGGAATAGAAATAAATGTGATAAAGTATTTGTTGAGCAATCACAAGACTTACATGACGAGCAACTTGGATGCAGATACATTGGTCTAATGACCCAAAGCAATAATAAAGAAAAGGAAAAACTCAAGTTGAGGGTCATGAATCAAGTTCAAATGATCAAGAGACAACTAAAAAAGGCAATACACAATAGTAAAGTTTTAGAGAAGGGGAACAAGGGGACCTGGTGCTAGACATTCAGATCTTCAAGGTACTTAACCAACATCTTAAACAGGTGGGAATTTTGGCTTTCCTCAGTCACAATCGACTCAACCTACTGAGCCATCCATATTTAGGCAGTATAATAGCAATCAAAGAACAATATAACAAGTATTTAAATGAGTTAAAGTAACTACTTCAACAGCAAAAAATACAATCAAACATATTTGTAAATGATTTTTGCAAACAAGTTGATCTAATGCAACCTTAACTATTTTTACATTTGTGTTATCAAATTTGAAGTTGAGATTAACAATTGCATTTCTATTATGTTCATATCGGTGTCTATGAAACCTTGTATTTTTCATCATATAACGAAAAAAGTAATATATATATATAAATATATGTTTAAAAATTCATTTGATTTTTATTCATTTAATAAAATAATTTTATTTATCTTTGGCTAGCAGAAATTACTATAATAAAATATGATATCTTAAAGGAATATTAGCCAACATATATGATATGTATAAAAAATATGTTTCTATCAAGGTTTTGGGTTTAGTAAATTATGTCTCTGAACCTCCCTCCATTAGAAGTTGCAAACTAATGATATTAATTATATCAAAACACTCAAACACCTTTGATTAACAATCATGCCAGCTCGTAGAAATAGAAACATACATTCACAAAACATAAACACGTGGATGTTATAACTTCATGAATTCAATGGAATACAAACTTAATATGTTAAATTTCATTTGAGTTTCATTTATGTTTTTATGAAAGTGTATTTTAAGACTTCAACATTTTAAGAATATGTTACTTAGTAGATTCTTTACACCTTAGATCTAAGGAGACATGAGAACAACAATGACTATTAGGTTCCATGAAAGTCACATTTGATATGTGGATTTAATTCTTTTAATCCAATATCTTACATAAGACAAGTTTTGAACTATTAAAGTTCATTTGGATTTGACATATAGAAAAGGCATGATTCAGATCAAATTTCATTATGGAATCATGAATTTTGATCATATGATTCCACTTATTATGTCTCAGCCTTGACATTTTATAATTAGTGAAATTTTCATAAATTTGAATTTTTTGTATCAGATTAAGCAATGTTCATTATCAATCAATATGTTATGTTTTAATTCTCATCATTAAGCATTTAGAATCCCCTCAAATAGCTCATATAACCATAATCCCCTCGAATCATAGCATGAGAGAATATCTCCATAGCCTTATGTAGGCATGGCATATATTCTCAATCCCCTACTTAAATCTCAAGTTCGATTTAGCATGGTGGCATGTATAATCTCTGCTTATAGATCAAATGGGAATGGATTGGTGTATGGTGGGGTCATGACCACATACCCGTCTGTGATAGGTAAACCCTCAAAGTCATGTCCATGCGCCCATCCAATATTATAAAGAGGCGTAACTTAATCTGCTTAGTCTCTTAAATATTTTTATATGTTTCAAATATTCAAGATGTTTATTTTGACATTTGGCCACATTCAGCCCGTCAACATGTCATTGTGTCATTTCAGCTCATTTGGCTCATTAACATCATCTTTGGTCAAATTGGCCCATAAACATCATCTTGGCTTCATATATCCCATCAAGATGTCATTCTCTGCCCAAAAAGTTTTGCTGTTTTCATCATTTTTGGCCCAGAAGCCCTATCCATCTTCATGTCATCATAAGCTTCATTCTTTCTTATACATCTTGACATGCCTGATCATGCGCTTACTGATTTCAGACCCTCATGATGTCTTGTTATTGGCTGCCATTTATATGGGTTATGGAGAGGGATCCAACATAGGTTTATGTCAGGTAGGAGAAGGCCGAAAGAGTTTCATATAGGCATGATACCAAGGCTACTTAGATAAATCTTGGGCTCAACATAATGAGCACAAGAGATCCGGGTATGGCTTAGTTTCCATAGATTAAAGTGAGTGTATAGGAGTTGTTATGAGCCATGCATAGGGATTGTTATAGGCTTTGATGATGGGCCGAACAAAGGTGCAAAGAATGCTATCATGTGACAATATAGTTGAGGTCATGGAATTCTAGGTCGCAACCCAAACCTGATCGGGTAGGAACTGGGCGCAATCGGCCCGATCGCAACCCAAAGCACCAGGTCGCGTGGGGTCATGTGACCCAGCGGGGTCGCGCGACCTGCCTAGCAATGGTCATATGACTGTTGCTATCACCGTTGCCAACGCCAAGGGAGGGGAGGGCTTTAAGTGCCCCCTTACACCCTTGGGGGCCTAGGACCCCCAAGGTGTTCTCTTGCCTCTCACTTCTCTCTTATTCACTCTTGCTCTCAAGTTTTTGCTCTCAATTTCATGTTCTCTTCCTTGTTTAGTTACTTAATTAGTTCATTAAGTATTCCATTCCTTTATTAGTTGTTTCAGTTAGTTTGTAAATTAGTTAGTAAATAAAATAGTTAGTTGGTGAATTAGATATTCAAGTAGTTTATTAAGTTCTTCATCACATCATTTAATTACTTTGATAATTAATTCATTATTTACATAATTAGTAATTATACTATTTTTTTAGTTTTACTTAGATAATTAGTTAATACTAAGTTTAGTTTATAGTTTGTTAGTTAAATAAATATTCAAAATAATTTTACAATAACATAATTAGTGACTTAATTAATTTTAATTACATACCTTTTAGTTAATTACAGATATCTTCTCCAAGTCATACAACCCAAACTTTTAGTAGCCAAAATGATCCGGCTTAGACACATTGTAACTTGATCTCTGTAGCGAAGAGAAAAGTAAAATATAAGTATTGTGACAAAATTATATTCGGTGGTATTTATCGATTAAAATTTTATCTTGCAGGCATGAAGGGTAATGTTGCACCTTGCACACGGACTCCACCGAAGATAAGAGCCCAATTTCGTAGGCACCTACAAGCAACAGAACAAGCGAATGGAAAGTTCGAAACGACATAAGGAGACTGTACGAGAAGAATTGTCACAACTGGCAAGACATTCCGTGCACATTTATGGGACCGGACAAGATCAACTAGATATTCGTTGAGACCAAGACTTCAATGATAGTATGTTTGTATTACTCATAGAAGTAGTGCATTCTCTTATTTTATTTATAATTAATTAAATAAATTTAAATATACGATCTCCTCCGAGCAGTGGAAGTAAGTCGAAGATCCTTCGCCAACAAAGACTTCTATTGACGCACTAGCCGAATGATGGGTCAAGACTCAGAAAGTGGGAGTGGTTGAGGAAGTGGAAGTGGCAGAAGATTCAACAACCAACCAGAAGATGAGATTTATGATCTCACACAAGACGACGACCCAGTAGTGGGTCCCGTGGATCCTGTTATCACCAGACCACGACAACGTTAAAGCACGATCACTATGGTAATGAAGAACCTCAAGTTGTGCAAGTTAAGAATTGGCCAAACAACATCAAGATGGTTCTTCCACCACAGCATACTGACAAACGTTGTGAGAGAACCGTTCTACAAGAATATGATCGACACAATCGCAGATGTCGGGAAAGGAGTGCCAGGGCCAACCCCAAAAGAGATATACAATGTATATCTCCCTATGGACGTATAAGATATAAAGAAGTATGTGACTTCTGTTGAAAGAATTTGGGATGAAAGAGGTTATAGTAGTACATTTATAAATATTTTTTAATAAAAGTTACTTCGTTTCTCATTCTTAACAGGTATAACTAGGAAGACGATGATCAATTTCCTAGTGTATTGTCAAGCTGGCATGGTCTTTCGGAAGTCGGTTGATGCATCAAGATAGGTAAAAAATACCGAGTACCTTTACGGGTTGATCGATTGAGTTATCGAAGAGATGGAAGAGGACCGGGTAGTCCAAATAGTTACAGACAATGCAACTATATATATTAGACATCTTGTTCTACCCACTCTTTAGACTTAATATTGGAGGATATATGCAAGGATCCTCAAATAGATAGGGTAGTCAAGCTACCCTAGTTTATTTCCTCTTTTATTTATAACCATAACTTCGTCCTTAATCTTATAAAAGAGCATACTAAGTGCCGAGAGTTACTAAGGGTAAGTGTGACCCGCTTCGCATCCCACTACATTTCCTTAGAGGGCTTGTTAACTCATAGGAGAGCTCTAACCTAGATGGTAATCTCACCGGGTTGGGGTTCTTGGATAGCTAGATGTACTTATTCAGATAAGAGAAAAAGGAGAAAAGTTGAAGAGACAATAAAGAGTGGAGATTTTTGAAAGGATGTAAAAAAAACCTTAAACATCATCCAGCTCATAGTAAAGGTACTTAGGATAGTTGACGGAGACAGGAAAGCAGACATGAGATACTTATATGATGCAATTGAGAGAGCGAAGGAAGTTATCTCAAAAATGGTGTCTAACTTTGCCAAGTGGTGGGACATCATTGATCGTCGATGGGAACATACGTTACATCAACCAATACATGTAGCAGGTATAAATCCTTATTCATTTACTTACTTTGTTTAAATTTCAGATACATATAAGTTGATTGCTAATATTATTTTCTTGATAGATTATTTTTTCAACTCACGGTATTACTACAGTCTACATTTCAAGGCAACGAACGAATTGCTAGATGACGTCAAGTGCATCATCCGATAGATGCTCGGTGACAATGACTAGCCTATTATTGCCTGTAACAAGATGTACAATTATAGAATGCGGTCATTTCACTTTGGAATAGGTAGAGTAGAACGAGCTGTGATGCTACTTAGTTCGGGTACGTAGAATTCTTCTTCGTGACTTAGTTACAAAATAAAAATGTACGATATAATTTTTTAACACATTGTATTTGTAGCTAATTAGTGGATGGACCATATTAAAGCACTAGGATATGAAGACTTAGTGGATGTAGCCATCAGGGTCTTAAGCCAAACCACTTTGCCTTCAGGTTGTGAGAAAAAGTGGCCTACATTTAACTTGATTCACATAAAACAAAGGAACCGGTTGACATCACAAAGACTTGAACACCTTGTCTGTTATCACTACAACATAAGGCTAAAGCTGCAGAATTTAAAAAGAATGAACTAGAACCAAATGGAACAAAAAAGGTGGATATTAGAGGCTTCAAGATGACGGATTGAGGAGCCAACAATTGAAGAAGAGGACATTGACTTGGTGCAAATAATTTACGAGAAGAATTCGTTGGAAGCTTGGGTCAACGATCGAGAAGGGATGGGAGAACCGGCGTTCAACTCGGAAGATCGAGAATGTGCTGAAGGAGTGCTCAACGATGTCCCTCTCGCCGAAGAATTCCGGATTCCTCCCTCCCTAGCAAAGCGACAAAATACTGGAGAAAGATCTGGTCGAGGTACGCAAAGTAGAAGTAAAGGAAAACTAGTTCTGACTGATCCTCTTGACATTGCAGATACTGATACGGTTGAAGACAATCGAGAAGACACGCCGGAGCCAAACATTTGAGTTTCGTACCAAGCTTCTCAAGATTCTTCGTCAAATAGTAGCAGCGATGGTGGAGATGGATACGAGGGTGCCATCGCTTCACAAATACAAGGAAACACAGATCCTCTTATATCTCCAACGTCTCTACGTTTTACCAGTGAGAAACAATACACCCATGCGACCTAAGACATTGATCATTGTACAAGGTCGCAACGTGGAGGAGCTCACCGTACTCATGGAGCTGAAGGACAATACCATGATGTCTCAAACTATGCATATGATTCATCCCAAGGCTCTTGGTTCCCTACATATGGCCAAGAGCAATATGGAATGAACTATGCAGATTCATCCAACATATCAATCCAATCGACCTATAGCTATGGTAGCTATGGTGATTCTTTAGGATATAATCTTAGGGTGATTGCCACAGGAGCGACGAGTATAATTGTCATGTATATATGTACTATACTATGTACTCAACTCAAATGACATGGGGAGGGGAGAGTACATTCCTTTTATAGAAAATGTAAATCATGTCACATCAGAATAAAGTATAAGAATTATTTGTTGAAATAATTTTACTTAATTTTTTCTAAATTTTTGAGCATTTTTTGGCATTTTTTCAATTTTTTCAAAAAAATTATTAAAATAATGGGTTCGACCCAAGTCGCGACCCAATCGGACTAGGTACCGGGTCGGTCTGGGGTCCGACCGACCCAGTCGCGACTCCGGACCCGACGATCCTTGGTTGAGGTTAGATAGGGGCGGCTGTATGACCTGTTATGTGGCTATGAGGAAGGGGCTGAACAAGAGTGATACGTGAACTGTGATGTGGCATGAGCATAGGCCAAGGCCAAATATGGACTGAAATGGTCTGAATGTAGGCATGAATGAAAAGCCATGCATGGAGGCTACATGGGCCTATGATATGACCATGATAGGGGGTCGAACATGAGGGTACATGAGCTACTGTATACCTGGTCATGTGGGCATAGAAAGGGTGTTAAAGATAAGCATGCATGGGCTATTATGTGGCCATTAGGGGGGGCCGAAAGCAGGTGCAGGATGGCTATGAATGAGAAGTTTTTTGGCCATGGAGAATGAGCCGAAAAGTGGCTCATTTGCATGGGGTTACGGTCATCGGAAATAGGCATAGCATGGCAGTGTATGAGGGTCATTTATGGCCATGAAAAGCTGCCAAAAAATGACTTGTAGATATTGCCTACTATTTAGGCCTCTCCTAGGTCTGCCAAATAGTCGAAAGATCCTTGCATTTAAGATTGTGGTGGCTGCATCATTGCCATATCATCTTATAAACATGTCACATGATACTATGGTGTAAGTGACCATCAATCCTACATTTTTTGATCATTAAAAAAAATGCTTAACTGACCATAAGATGGGCCCAAATGGGTCTGATTTCATGTATCTTCATAACCCATCAATACAAACATCGACTGCATTAATAGCATGGCCAATTGATTTAACTCTCATCACCAAATCTCAACCCTTGAATCATGTAAAAATTGCATCAATAATTGATAAATAATTCAACCGATTTATTTGTGAAGCATATATTTAAATGACTCCATTGGTCAAATAATTTTCCAATTGATCCATAGAGGCATCGAACAATATTTTGGCCTGTTGAGATCACCATTTAATCATCATGTGCTCGATCATATAAACCGAGTTCTTCATTTAATCATGCTCATTAAAAATTTTTAAAAAATATAAATATTTAACTCAAACAATATATCATCCGAATTTTTCAATTGGACTCGACTTTCATCAATATCGGCTCATCAAAGTCATGTGCCATTATCAGCCTAGTATTATGCCTAATTTATGCCACCCGGGGCCCAATAAGCATAGAACATGATACTTTGATATCCAAGTGCATTTCCTGACATTAGCGACCCGATAAATAAAAAATATAAAGAATTTAGCATTTTGGTTCACTTTCCATCATCTGTGATCCGATAAACATGAAATATAGTAAACATGGCATTTGAGCCCATTTTTTAGCATCATTGGCCCAATAAACATAAAAATATAATGGGTTGACCATCTAGGCTCACTTTGCATCATTGTGGCCCAATAAACATAAAATCTGCTGCATCTGACATACAGACCCATTTTCTGCTATATATGATCCAATAACCATGAAATATAATGATCATAACATCTGGGCCCATTTTCTGACATCTTTAGCTCAATCACCATGAATTAAGCCAACTGGGCTCACTTTGTATCATTTATGGCCCACTAAACATGAGATATAGTAAATTTGACATTGGGCATCTCATTGATCATATTGGGCCCATTAAGCTTATTAGGATTTGCCATAGAGAAACCAGTCCCATTAAGGGGCAAGCTTCAGGCCAAATCCATTTAATTGTCCTTGCCATGTCATTTATTCCAGTATCATCAAATCCTAATCCAGTTACGACTAAGAGAAGAGAGCAGCATCCATTTTTAACATGAGTGGAATCCGGATCCCATTAAGGACCAATTAAGTATAGGAACCATCACTTAACATAAGATCTCATCAATTGGATCCTGTGCCCATCATTGTCCCATGAACATCTCATCATTTAATAACTTCCAATTATAGCCATTCATCTTTAAGTAGGATCTAGATCCTATAAAGAACCTATTAAGAGTATGATCCATAACTTAAGTCATTAAGGCATAATAGCCCTTGGATCTTGTGCCATTCTCATCTCATTATCGCATCTATTTAAATGGCGTCTAACCATAATCAATTATCACTTAAGTAGGAACTATATCTTATTAACGACTCATTAAGAATAAGATCTAGAACTTAAGTTATAAAAGCATCATGGCCATTGGATCTTGCGTCAATGATTGGCACCTCATCTTTCATTTAAATGGAGTCAACCCTAGTCCAATTAGGGCCAAAAGGATGTCGCGGCTGCATCCTCTTTGGGATTGACAATGACTGACCCACTTTTTGACTCCAAAGAGGATTCAAAGGTTCGTTGACCCCTTTCAGGGCTTACATACATATTTCAGCATAGGAAAAGCTATCACCCCTTTATTCTTCATCTTTCTGTATTTATCCTCATAGCAGCAACCACCCTGGGCCGAATGAGCCATCAGTCCTCAAATCTAGATACTTTGGTGGAAAATTCAGTATCCTCGGGCCTTGGTTTAAAGAAGCATTGCTGGGCCCCTTCAAGCAGTCAACAGTTGGTCAAGTATGTATATCTCATCTTTCTTTTATCTTCTTTCTCCCCTTATCAGCTGAGATCATCATCTGCAGACGTCTGGCCTATCGAACTCCAATTCTCTACATTTGGTGCTTGATTTATCATCTATTGAACTTAGATTGAAGAGAGTTAACTGCTCTGAACTTCCACTTAGGTATCAGGGCTATCCGGTGCATGAATCTTATGATTTTGCCTTTCCATGTGCCACTGTATATTAAGGTGTCCATCGGGGCCTGTTTCTTGGTGCATTGGTCCTGCAGTTGGTCTCCTTTGGGTACTGAATCAAAGGAAAAACACTACTTTTCTGCACCAGTCATTATCCAGGCCTATCCGTTGGTGCAATTCTCATCTTAAAGATCCCATCAGTCAAATGCAGAAGTAGGTATGCATCTTATACTTCATGTTTCGTTGTCATGGCATTGCCAGACACTTGAACACCTGAATTGTTCAATTTTCAGATTGATCAAGTCATCAGCTGATCAACAACAGTCAAGGAGACCCCCTATTCATTTTCTTGATACTGCCAATTGTAGGTGTCCCATTATTGCTCGTCTTGTCATCATGGTACAATATATACATTGTTAAGCTTCAACGATTTTAAGATCAAAGAGGAGACACATCCTCCTAGTCTTAAACATATTTTGGCCTGCCCAGCATGCACATTCTCCTTTATTTCATGCACTCGCACATGTGCATATGTGCTCCAACCAAGATCCATACAAATATGCTTAAACTTATTTTTTTCCTTTTTGAATGTGCTCATATTTATAGGCATAACCACATTTGTGACACAATGCTCCTGGCCCAGTTATTGCTCTTCATAATCGGAGAGGGAGCATCCAATTAACACCCCACCATCTTTTGATCTATATTTCTCCCTGACATGTGTACCTCATCATTTGATTGCCCTGGATTAGGCCAGAATTGAAGAAAGGAAAATCTTCTCCTCTTACTGGTCCTAGCCCTAGTATGATTTAATTGCCAGGACATGTTGGATCATGTTAACATAATGCTGGTCATACTTTCAGATTTGGCGGATTTTGCTTCTTTGTCAATTGCCCCCTTATCCACCATGTTCAGGTTTCCATGATTGCATAATAGCCCCTACTTGGCTGTTACCATAAATTAATCGGCAATGCATGTGTGCCCAACTAGCCACATGTAGGCATCCATATGGTCATCAGAATCATGAAAGGAATAAGCTCATTGCTTTGCTAGTACAAGACTAAGCATATATGTGCCAAGTCCATAATCGACCATGCAGATAACCTTATTTTGATGTTAAGTGCTAGCATCTATGTGTTATTAGCCATCCTTAATCCAGTCATGCATATATGACATCCCATAGGCAAAAAAATGTAGATCCGAGCTCATTTAAGATCTCAAGAACATATGTGCAAATTTCAGGTACCAACAATGTCCTGACTTATGCCACCATCGGTCCCTATTTTCAAACCATGATTGATACTATTGGAAAAAATAGACCAGGAATAAAAGTCATTACCTCTACATATATATGAGGTGGGTTGTTGCATATCATGAGGAACTATCCTTATAGATAGATGGAATTTGGTGCGGTCCGAAAGAAGTGGCTGTATTGTTATGTGCAATGGATTGATGGGTATAATGAAGAGAAATATAATCAACTTTCATGTCTATTGTTATGAGATCACCATATTATTGAAGCCCATGCCATCAATACAAATTATCTTTTTTCTATTATGAATGATGTTGGACAGAAAAATGATGAGAAAAACATTATTAACTTTGTGACTAACAACGAGCCTTCATATAAGAATGCATGTAAGAAGTTGATGGAGACCAGAAGACATCTATTTTGGATTCCTTATATGGCACATTCGATCAATCTCATGTTGAAGGACATTAAGAAGTAACCATTTGTCAACATACTTGTCAGTCAAGCACAAACGACAATGTCTTTCATTTATGACCATCCTCGATTGTTGTATATCATTAGAGAACATACAAATGGTCATAATCTAATGTGACCTAATCTAACCAAATTTGTCATGTGTTTCAATGCAACAGAGTTTGTATAAACATATCCAGATATTGATTAGATTCACTCATTCTTCGAAGTATCTTATGTGTATGGATGACTTGATATCCTAGCTAAATGGAGCATCTTAGTATATATACTTGTTGGGGGAGAGAATTTAGTGTTACTTAACCGTCATAGAACCCCTTGTACTAGTGTTGGTATTAGTGGATTCAAAAGATAAAAATTGCATGAGAAACTTGTACCATGCAATGGATAAAACAAAGATGAAAATAAAAGAAAAGCATCCAAAGAGTTATAAAAGGTGATGAAAAATTATAGATAAGAGATGGGATAAAACACTTCACCACAATATTCATGTAGTAGATATTTATCAATGTTTATAATTCATTTATTTTGTCAACTCTTCACATAACAATAAATTAAATGTTTAAATCCATTGTCACATCATACTTCTTAAACCCAAAGATGCAATATAGAGGACATGTATGCAATGACGCTGAGATTATGTGGGGTATATTATTAGTTATATAACGTCTATCAAGAACTCAACAAAACATAACATAAGCTAAATTAGAAGTACATGTAAAGAAAGAAAAACCAAATTGATTCTTTCTTGTATATTTGTTAAAATACTTATCAGTATTTTCATCTCAAATTTCAAATGCAATTTGGTGTTTACTTAGATCCAAATCTAAGATAGTCATATGACAAGTACTCTTGGTAAGATACGTACATTTGTTTTCATTTATTTATAATACTTGCAGAGTTCCAGACTAATAGCATTTATGTGTCCTCGATACTTGCAGCTAAATGATGGATAAAAGTTAACAATATAAGTAGATGAAATCCACTTGTAGCTATTGTAATTCATATATTGAGTCAAAACACAACTTCATCACAATGCAAGAAAAATTGGAGCACATTCAATCTTATACACAAAGAATGAATAGACTGAAGAGTGAGATTAGATAAGCTGATTCAACCACTACAATATGCGAATAATAATTAAAGTATTTAAAGAGTGGCAAAGAATATCAAATGAGAGATTTACAAGACTTGCAAGTGGACCATATCATCAAGGACGCAAAGCAAGAGGAAAAGAATAGATTGACATTGACATGGAATACCTATTTATAGAGGAACATCCACTCACAACATAAATGGAATACATAGAAGTCGGACACATCTCCAAAGTTCAACCTAAATGATTGTGCATGGGCCGATGCTGAACCTGATAGTGTACAGACTGAACACGAAGAGATGCAACAACAAACATACCCTACAATCGTTTTAGATCTAACTCCAACTCTAGCTCCTTTTGTATAAGAAACTTCATACAAAACAAGCAATTTGAAAGATTTAAACATTTTAAGGTCTACTAGAGCACTATTGAAGTGCATTCACAGGTAAAAAAAATATAGGACAAAAAGAAAATTAAAAATTAGGAGAACACGTGAGTCCAAAAGAGAGTACACAAGAACTCTCTTCAAATGATTGTGACTCAAAATTTACCACAACAAGTCCACAACAACACAAAGGAGGTTCGGGTGGAGGTGGAGGTTCAGGTGGAGGTGCAGATACAAGTGGCCGAAGTCAACGTTGGCCACACATGAGATTTTTCTTTTTTACTTGGATCCATATTATCGATATCCCCTAGAAGACTTATAGTCACATATGCCATCAACACAACTAGCATAAAACGGGGTCTATGATTTTAGTGAGATGTGCCAATCATTATATGAATATGGATACGAGACAATCATGAGTTCACATTCATAATAGAATTCAAAAAATCTAGAGAACTAGGAGTCCTATGACATTTATCAAAGATAATTGTGACCATAAGGTATAATATGTATTGTATATCATTTGTATAGTGCACTTTTAAAGATGGTCAAACGTTTCCCTTTTTTTTAGATTTTTTAAAACAAATTAACCGATCCAAACTGATTTTGGATCGGTTTTCCTCTAGGGGAATCGACCAATTCCCCACCCAATCTAATTTGATATGGATTGGAATCGGGACCCACTGATCTAGGTCCCAATTCTGATTCCACCATCCTTGCCCACAAGACATAAAATCATCTTCTACATAAAAAGGCATGCAAGAAACACAAGTATCCTCTAAGAAACACCTGTTCCTAGGCATCATAAAATGTTCGAAGTGCTGGGGTTTACTATTTACCACATCTTTGCTTTAGTTATTCAATCCCTTAGCTAGTATAATTTATCCATTTCATATATCTGTTGTATCATCTTATAATTACTGATAGCCATTTTTTATTTAAATTGTATGATAAAATAACATATTTATTATCTACCTTCAGTTTTGAAGGGATGACCAAGATTGATTAAAAAACTAAACAGGCTTAAGAAATAGTATTTACATCATTGAGATGGGGTCTTTCAGGTATCTAGAAACTAGAATCCATGGTCCGCAGCATTTCCTATGCCTTGTTACAAAGAAATTACAAAATGACAACCATGGGGTAGTAGGTAGACAGTCTTACCTGTTATCTTTCTCATGGTTTCCAAGGTGATTGTGGTTTGTGATGTAGTCCCACGAGGTGATTGGTTGTCTTAATTTCATAGAACAATTAATAGTCCATAATGAATAATACAAGCAAATTCAGCATACAAATTTCAAATTAATCGGATCTATTATTCTAGTATAATGGGTCTAACAGTGAACAAACGCACACATACATACCCAGCATACATGCCAGACCAAGAGACTCATTAACAAGCCAAAACCAGAAAGCACACTCTGTTTACGTACCTCTAGTCTAAGCTCACTATTCACTGGTCAACAAAAAAATACTAAATAGTTATTTTTTTTTTTGGTCACGATACTAAATAATTAATCCATCAGGGTAGCAAATTAACAAAGAATAGCAGAACATTTTGCTTTGGTTTGAGGAGTGAAGAGCTAACCAGTAGACTGCATCATGTGGCAAAAATAATTAGAGCATGACACGAGCACTTATTAAGTATTAACATTTGGTTGCCGCATCAGCGAGACCCAAGGATCGCGGGATCAGGATCGGTGACCACCGATCCAATCCAGATTGGATCGTATTGTTTCAGTTCGGATTGGCCGATCCACTGGACGAAAAGGCAATCCCAGATTGGTCCACATTAGCCAAATTTTTAATTTTTTTTAAATAATAAAATTCTCAAAAAATCAGGAAAATCATAAGAATAAGCAAAAAAATTGTAAAACAATGCGGATGACATTCTACCAAACAATATCATATAACGAAAGTTCATTTTGAAAAACTATCATATAAGTATAAACTATCATATAACAGAGAGAAGATAGTTAAAATAGATCTTTATAAATTTTAAGTATATAACATATATTTATTATTAGGAATCTTATATATATATATGAAAGTATAAGTGATACTAAAATATATTAATACATTTACACTATCATAAACGGGGCACAGAGTAATCACGGATCGCTACTCCTACTTCTGGATCGTCGCTCCTTGCGCTGGATCGCCGAAGAGGGGAGCCCTAGAGGTTGAAGGGGAGGGGGAAGGTGAGAATCGAGGGGTGTGAAGAGGGAATTGGTTCGATCTCTCCCAATAAGGGGGAGATCGGACTAGAAAATGGTTTGGAATCGAGTCCAGAATCGATCCAATTCCGGACATTTCTTGGTTCCAGGGGATCGACCAATTCCCGATTAGATCCTATTGGATCGGTCGATCCTCGACCGATCCAAGCGATTTCGACCGATCTGGCCGGAAGTCTGGGCCAGATCGGTAGTTCGTTCCAGAATCGGATTGATGGGATCCGATTAGATCCAAGAATTGGCCGATCACGATTGGGATCGGCCGATTATGCAATCCATGGCGAGACCTCCTAGAGAACATTCTTTAGCAGCAATTGATCATGCACATGCATGCACACAGTGACATAGCAGCAATAGATTATACACACACCAATGAGTGCACACAGATCGCACACACATTATCTGAAACACTTGTGAATTATATAATAACACAGAGAAAAACAAAAAGGAAATTGCATTGAAATGTATTTCTATTGACCAATCAGAATTGCCTTCCATAACCTGTAATTGTCTCAAAAGATCCATGCAAGCATGCATGTTCCAGAATAGCCTACTTTTTTTCTCAAGCTATGCTGGGATTTAGATGAATGCCTTTATAAAAAAATATTTAAACAACAAGAAACCTATAGGCTTATTCTAAAGGTTGTTTCCACCCCTTAGATTTTAATATTTCACTTTTATATTATTTTAATTTCTACACCTAAAAAATAAAAATAGGTAAAAATAAAGTGCTGGCTTGTTCAACTTCTCTTTTCTTCACAATTTTTCGATTTGACGGAGCTAAATGATCTTTTAGAAAAAAATAAAAAATAATAAATTCAGAATTATTGATAAGGGTTGTTTCTTTCTTGTTGATTTATAATCATTAGCGTGTATTTATTAATTTTTTAGAAAAAATTAAATAACTAATGCAAATGAGGTCTCGCTAAGAACTGTGTTAAAGTTAAGTTTTTAGCAATCGCTTGAAAGAAAATAAAAGATTTTTGAAGTATTGGCTCCAGATCAAGATTCATGGTCAAGCCATGCGTAGCATAATTGTATATAATTAATGCACCTGAAAAGAAGCCCTTTTCTAGTATGTAATTGCGTAACATAATTGTATGTAATTAATGCACCTGAAACGAAGTATTGGGATGCATTCAGCGGGGTAAGCTATGCAACTTACGTTGTCTAGAAATATACCCTTCACCTTTCATAGTTTACATTTACACACAAAACCCCCCAAGAACTAGATAAAATCCAATAGATTAATACATTATTAACAGATGGCTATTCTATTAATCGATCACAGCTAGCCATATGGCTATTCTGTTAATGGATCACAGCTAGCCATATGCATATGTATACTTATATTTACATGTATTTATACAATTCTATATGTAGATCTGATAAATAAGAGAATTATACATGTGAGATTGACTCTGCACTTAGCTGAATTTGATGGCACAGTTTTATATGCATAACGAATAAACATCAAAAATTGTCCCAGAAACAAATACCAGTAATTAAAGACAATGCAAAATTTAATTCTACATACATCAGCTTTAACCAAGATGCCTGCTGTCTCCATTGCACCAAAATAAGACTCTGCATCTTCAACCTGAAGAGAAACAAGTAAATGAGCTCAAAAGCAAGATCAGAGGGTACAAAAACATAGTAAAGCAATCTAGTCATGGGTGAAATGGAGGACTTCTGCACCATGAGCTCTATGGTGTCATAAACTTGATTATTCTCTGTTGCATCAAAAGCTTGTACATCAGAGATATGCTTTCCATACGGTTACCACTTTCCGCTAAAAAGTATAAAACAGAGACCAAAGCAGTACTAAATCATGCAAGTAGTCATCAAGTGTAAGCATCCAAATTTTCAAAAGGAATTTGGTAATAAATAGTAAGAGCTTATTCAATTTTCATAAATTGTAGACAATTTATGAAAAGAGTACACAGTTTCTGACATTCAAGGTTAATCTGTAACTCAGAGATTTCACATGAACTTTTATAAAAGCTTCTAAAACTTGAAAAAGAAGCTTCTCCAAAACTTTTAGAGGGCGAACATGAAAATGACAGGCCGTTATTGGGCCCGGCGCCCGCTGTACTGCAATGTACAAGGTGAAGGGTGGTCCCACCCATGGAATGCGATCTCCCGACAATCTCTCGAGATCTCCCAAGAATCTCTCTCTCCACACATCCGAGAAACGAGATCGCCAAAACAAGAATATCTATATAGTACCTTTGGTACCTTGATCTCCTCTACCTATTACTACCCCTAACTTGTTAGATGGCCTTGTTAAGTTTGCTTCATATATATTTTTAATTTTATTATAGAATCCATCCAAATACTTATCTAGACATTATTATTTGATAAAATCTTAGAACTTAATATTTTTATGACTATATTTGTGCAATTTACCCAAGATGTCATCAATCTCCTATCCATATTGTTCAAGATGAAACTTTGATATAACACAAAATCATTTGTATGTCTCCTGTTAAAAATAGTTCACCCTCTATATATTACACTTTTAATTCTTTCATAATTTATTTTAATGTTTAATATGAGTTCCCTTGTCCTTTTGAAGAGAGTGCATGGCATTTTACACTTAAACATGCATACTGATTGGTATTTCCAAGATCCAATCTCTCAAGATTTTTCTTAGATCTCTTTTAATCAATCTCCATGAGATAAAATCTAGATGCAAGATGACAATTCTTGTGTAAGGTATACCTACATAAATGAAATTCAAGATCTGATCTCCTGAAATTTTTCTGAGAATCTCACAAGACCTCTTCTCTTTCACCTTTCCAAGATGAAGCCAAAATCCGAGATGGCAATCATTGATCTTGTCCATTGGGAAAAACCACCTTATCCTTCACCGATGAACGTTGTTCAGGACGAAGGGCTGCCTCCAACCTCCTATAATAGGAAGAGAAACATGCCTTGCATGATTGACCTATTGGGATTGGAATCGGCAGATCCTGAATCAGGACCAGCACCGATTGTACAATTATCAGGAAGAGCCTAATCCCAGAATTTCGTTCCTGCAGGGATTGGGCTAAAGAAGACCGGATTGGCTGATCCTGCATCAATGCAGTGGGACAGATTAACTGATCTGCAGTAAGCAGAGGGGGCAGCTGCCTGCCAAGCTGTGCATCTTCCCTGCCTGAAAAGACTATTTTTGGATCTGTGGGACCAATATCAAGTCCCACAGATCCAAATCTGCAACTTAAGTTGTGGGTCCTTGGGATATCAGACATTTTTCTGCCCATCTCTGCTGGTCAATCCCCCATCCATCTCTATGGGACATCACTCTGTCCATTTTCCCCCTTTTTATTTTTACTGTTTCTTCACTAGCTAACCATGGATTGGTTCCCCTTCCAGCTGATTGGCTGAGCCAGTTGATTCCATCCCGATCCCGATCGGCCCTGGCAGATCCAGAGACCAGCACAGTTCTCTTCTGTGCTGGTTTAGACTTAAAGAGACAAGATGAAAGAGCAATGGTCAAGCCCAGTTCTCTTGATATTCTAGAAAGAGAAAAAGAAAGAAAGAAAGAAAGACGTTTCCTACTTCCTGTCCAGCTTGAGAGCAATAAAAGGGTAGGGAGGGAGGGAGAGAGAGAGCATGGCAAACCAGCCCCATCCTTATTCCACATATTTCCTATGTTATCAAAGATAGTTGAGATGATTGCAGAGGTGAAGAAGCAAGGCAGCCTTCCCTACCTCTATTTGGCACAGATCGCCACCGCCAAATTCCATTAAACTTGGGTTTTCTCCACCATCAACCTAGAAGATCAATGGGAAGGACAAAAAGGAGCCGATAGTTTTTGAAATACAGGTTGCCTTTGCATTTCCAAGTACATGCTTTTATTAGAACATTCATGCTTTACATGGTGCTACGATCAGCAACACTATTAACTTATCCCTTATTTGTTTTACTGCTCTGTTCAACTATACATGACTTGATAATTCTGGTATTATATTTAAATAATTTAGATAGGTTTGCTCTATATACATATTGAAAATTACACTAAAGCCCAACAACCATCCGGAATTAGTCTACTTTATGACTTTGGTTCCAAAAGTTTATGCTCCCTTCAGAAAATTAAAATCACACATTAGCACACTGTCATTTTCTATTCTATTCTAATCCGTGGAGAAGCTAAATTACGTTTGTTCTATTCTGGAAAGGTTTTGTTTTACTGTGTTTTGCAGTGGAACTCAAGTCTGTTCTGTTAGGTGTTGGATTTCTATTATGTTCTATTGTATTGAAAGGAGTTCCATTAATATAATGTGTTCATTAGAGTGTTTGATTCTAGTGTCCTATTTTTAGGAGATGTAACGATATTATTCTGATCCAGTAAAATGTGAAAAAAATTGAAGGACACAGATTGACCCAGCTCAAGCTAGGTTCGAATGCTACAGGAAACTAACTTGTCTGTGCTTGTGTTTCTGCACAGAGGCTTGCAGCCCAAGCTTTCCCGTCTCCACTACAGTGGTTCCACATATGAGTGTCTTTTTGTGTTTTCTTCAATTTTTTAGTTTTTAAGAAGAATTATGGATTCACAAGTTAAAAGTCCTACGGCAATTTTTTCATCTTTTATATAGAAATAAGCTGGAAGTGGCGAAGTTAGTAGTACAAAGTTAAACACCTACGAGGATCTAGGGTTTCTCATACTTAAGGTAATTACGTGCTATAGTCAAGGCTTTTCTCATATGATTCTAGAAGAATTAGGCATTTTGTGATAGTTAACCTGTCCTAACCATGTCTTCAAACTAAAAACTCTGATTAGCATGTAAAAATTGCCTTCACTAATTGAGCACAATTTGATTTTTAAAACTCTAATCAGGGCTTTCAAGTTATGTGTTACGTGATCAATTTGATTTAAAAAATCTTTTACATAAATATGACCATGAATTCATGATAACAGATGGTATCACTGGATTATGATTGATCTGGCCAAAACATTGTTGTCAAGGCGCCCGCCTAGGCGGCGCCTAGGCGCCGCCTAGGCGGCAGAGCGCCATTCCAAGGGCGCCTTGCCAGGGCGCCTTGTCTGGGGCCAAAAAGGCGCCCAAGACGCCCACCAAGGCGCCCAAGGCGCCAGCCTAGGCGCCCAAGCAAGACGCCTTGGGTATTTTTACATCATTAAAAAAAGTTTTTAAGGGATTTTTCTCCCTTGATACCCCTCACAAGGGACACTTATTTAATGATAGTTTCAATATATTAATATATTGTATTATCACTTATACTATCATACATATTTAAGATTTATGATTATAAACATATATTATATACTTAATTAAGTTCTTTTTCAACTCTTTCCTCTCTCTCTCTTTGTATCACTTATACTATTACATACTTTTTTTGGTTCGGGGGGCTTCGCGATTACTCTGCGCCCCCCATTTAATAATATTATAACAATATTTTACCAGCACTTATACTATTGCACATATATAAATTTTATAATCATAAATGAGTTATATACTTAAATTTTATAAATATTTATTTAACTTTCTTCTCTTTCACACACACATCATATTTACTTATGTGCATTGATAAAATACTCATATTCAATTATAACATAACAAATATAATTATATTTATGTTTTTTTTATATATAACAACCTCCCGACTCAGCCTTCCTTGAATACCGCCTTGACCGCCTAGGCGACGCCAAAGCGGCCGTCTTGTCGCCTAAGCGGAATCGGTACCCTTCAACGCCTTGGGCGCCTTGTCGCCTTGACAACTATGGGCCAAAACAAGGATCGCGGGATCGGGGTCGAGATCGGGATCGGTGACCACCAATCCGATCCGGATCGGGATCGGATCGGTCCGGATCGGCTGATCCTCCGCAATAAAGGGCGTCTTGGATCGATCTGGATTGGGCAAAATTTTTTATTTTTTTTAATCATAAAAATCCTCAAAAAATCAGAAAAAAATCAGGAAAAATCATATAAATAAAGAAATAATTCAAAAAAAATAAAAAACAATGTGAATGACATTCTATCAAACAATGTTATACAACATAAGTTCCTTTCAAGAAACTGTCATATAAGTATAAATTATTATATAAAAGAGAGAGAGAAGAGAGTTAAAATAGATCTTTACGTAAATTTAAGTATAATATATATATATTTATGATTATCAATCTTCTATATATGTGATAGTATAAGTGATAGTAAAATATATTAATATGTTTACACTATCATCAGCGGGACGCAGAGTAGTCGTGGATCGACCTGCGCTATCTGGTCGCGGGGGTCAAGGGGGCAGCACCCCTTGTGGGGGGGGGTATCAGGGGGGCAATGCCCCCTGAAGAAAAAATATTTTTATGGTGGTAGAGGGAAGGGGGAAGAAGGGATCGAAGCCCCCCCCTAAATTTACTTGTTTAGAGGGGGATTGGCCAATGTTCAAGGTGGATTGTTGGGGGGAGGGGTCTAGGGGGAGCCCTAGACAATGAAGGGGGGGGGAGTGACAATGAGGGGTGGGAAGGGGAAATCGGTCCGATCTTCCCCTTATTGGGGGAGATCGGACGAGAAGATGGTCCTGAATCGGGTCCTGAATCGATCCGATTCTGGACCCTTCCGGGTTCTAAGGAATCGGTCCGGATCGACCGATTCCCGGATCGATACACCTGGATCGGTCCAGGATCGATCAATCCGGTCGATTCAGACCGATCTAGCCGGGAGTCCCGACTGGATCGGTAGTTTCGGCTGGAGTCGGATCGGTGGGTACCGATCCGATCCAAGAATCAGCCGATCCCGATCCGGATCGGCCGATTCTGCAATCCATGGGCCAAAACAATCATGGCACTCAAAGGAGCCCACCTAAGGCCAAAGCGTCTGAGGTGCCTTTCTAAGGGCCCAAAAGGCACATGAGGTAAATGGCTAGGCACCCACGGTCAATCTAGAAATCTTAGATGCATGTTTAAAGGTGAAATTATATGTATATCTTTCATTAGTACTATCATATTTAACGTTGCAACTTTTAAGATCCCAATGAAACCAAACAAACATCAAAAATTGCTTGAAAGTTTGCAAATTATGTTTTCTTTTATCACATTGGAATGTGGAGCTTAGGATCTAGTTACAAGAGTAAAAAATATCGAAATAATTGAAACAAAAAAAGGACAAGGTAGGCCCAAGTTAACATGAAGAAGGGTAATTCAATATGATGTGATGAGTTAAATATCTCTGAATAGATAACTCAAAATTGACGTAATGGAGAAAGAAAATCCTTATGATGACCACAATTAATTTGGAATGAAGGCTTGAGTTGAGAAATATGAGGCATACTTTATGCTTACATGGATTTGTTGACCAACAAAGTCAAGGCTATGTTCCCAACTCGCTTATAGCTCCCCCCTCTTGCCCTTCTTTGACAAAATAAAAAATGTGTCAGTGTACCAACTTTCTAGCTTCCCTTACCCCCATAGTTGTCAAGGTGACAAGGCATCCAAGGTGCCTAAAGGACCTTTTACAACTTAAGTGATAAGGCTTCTACGTAGGCAATAAGGTAGGATATGAAGTGGGAAATGAAATGGCACCAATGCATGTGATCCATTCATTCTTGACAACGATCTACGAAATGCAAACCACCGGTCAGAAACCACTGACACATGTAAGATGTCCAAATTTTAACATTGGCATGCCAAAAGTATACAAATTAAAACATCTCGACTAGATGCTAGGACGAGAAACTTGGAGGAAGAATAGAGAAAAAAATCAATAGAAGAAACAAAACCCTAAAATCATCCACCAGTAAAGAAATATTTAGACCAATACATTACCGGAGGCGGAGGATGATGGCAATATAAAGAGCCTCCTTTGAATGGTAGAGGATTGCAGCAAGCATGGAAAGATGGCTGCAAGTGGCGGAGGTCACCAGCATGGGGGCTGCTTGTCAGGGCTCCTGTTCGATTGAGCAAGCCGAAGCATGGGGGGTCAGGGCTTGTTAAGTACCGGTTCACCGATTCAAACAGCTAGGCGATCATGTGACCACCAGGGAGGCAAGGCATGCACCTTGTTCACCCAAGCAAACAAGGTGCACCCCTTTTGGGATCTTGGTTAGGCGTATGGCCCAAGTGACCATAGGATAAGCCTTCATGCCTAGGCATACGTCTTAACAATTATGTTTAATCCTCCAGTAGGGCATTAGTGCCTTAGTGGGCAAGAACTTACTCTCTTATCTTCACTCACCTGCATTAAAAATGATGGTTAGTTTGGAAAAGTGGATCAGCCTCTGACTCTTGGATTCAACTACATGATATGTCTGAAAGAGGAACATAAAAGGGGTATCAACAAAAAGACCAACATAAAAGGGGTATCAACAAAAAGACCAGGCACTTGCAACATCACTTGCACTATTCGATACTATAATTGAAAAAGATCAGAGTTGTCTGCTACAAGACAGTGTTGCAAGGCACTAACTTCCGCCTATCCAAGTTGGCTTCACTAAGACATCCCCCTTCTTTTTCCATAGCTAAATAAAGCAGAAGACCCTACTGAGGGCTAGCATCATAGACAAGGGCAGTTAATAAAGGTGCTTGCAACAGGCAAACCTTTCGAAAATGCAAAGAAGATTAAGGGACTAAAGGTGGTATGTGATTTTTAAAGGGAGAAAGTAACCTTCACTGCAAACACTCATTAGCCATGACATCTCCTAGTTTTAGATAACAAATTATTCTTATTGCATGAAAGTGATAACAGCAAAGTCAAGTAGGTCAAGCTTAGACAAGTGAGAGAAAGACATGTAAAAGAAAGCAACCAAAGCATACTCAGAGTTCTTCGTGATGCACAGAATGATTTACGTAGCTTTTCCTAGCAATGGGCTGCAAGTTTGGTCAGTACAGTTGCAAACAGAAGGCATACATCCGTAGGGGAAAGTGACAGACCCCTCGAGCGGATCATTGTGGCAGTTTGGGGTGCAGAACAGCAAAATCCACATTGGCAGGAAAGGGATACCCAAATCCATATTCCTTTAAGTTGGGTAAAATTATGGAAAATTTAAAGCTTATATTCACCACAATGCTAGAATCTGGTGACCAATAAATCCCATGTCAAATTAATCTTATAGTTGCTAGTTCACAGATGACAATAAATCAAACTCATGCAACCTTCAAGGAGATATCAAAAGGTACAATACATGTTCCAATCAAGGATTGTCGTCTCGGATCTCGACTTCATCTCGGAAGCGTGAAAGAGAAGAGATTTCGTGAGATTCTCGGAAAAATCTCAGGAGATTGGATCTCGGATTTCATTTATGCAGGGTATACTTTACCCAATGATTGTCATCTCACATATATATTTTATCTCACGGAGATTGAAGATAAAAGATCTCAAAAAAATCTCAAGGGATTAGATCTTGGAAATACCAATCAATGTGCATGTTTAGATGTAGAATGTCATATAATCTCTTTAAAAAGGACAAGATAACTCATATTAAATATTAAAATAAACTGTGAGAGAATTAGAAATGTAATACAGAGATGGTGAAGTATTGTTAGCATGAGACATACAAAGGATCTTATGTCAGACCAAAATTTTATCTTGAACAATATAGATAGGATATTGATAACATTTTGGGTCAATTGTACATATATAGTTATTAAAATATTAAGTTATGAAATTTTATCAAACAATAATGTTTAAATGAATATTTGGAAAGATTTCATATTAAAATTGGCAATATAAGAAGGAAACTTAACAAAATCATCTAACAAGTTGGGGATAATAATAGGCAAAAAAGATCAAGGTATCACAGGTACTACATAGATATTCTCGTTTCGGCGATCTCGTTTCTCGGATGCACGGAAGAAAAGAGATTCTCGGGAGATCTCGAGAGATTCTTGGGAGATCGCATTCCATGGTTCCAATGTGCATAAAATTACATACCAACCATTTTTCTTCCTTCATTTGGTAAACTATCTAAAAGAGGATTAAATTTAGAGTGATCATTGCCAGAAAAAACTGTGGCTATGAAGGCAGGCAAAAGCATATTATTTTGTCTTACAATAAAATGCAGGTAACAAAATTAAATTATGAGAGAACAAATAACTACTTACCACAAGCATACTTTGACTCAGACTCCGGAGACCATGTGTAACTTTTCCACTGACAAAACATCACTTGTTAATCACAAAGGTACAGACCTTCTAATCTTCCGGACCAGATTGTTCCATAGAAAGCAGATATAAAAAAATGATACAAACTTAAAAGTAGTGAAGCATAAACCAAGAAATGGTTGATATACACCTTACATGCATTGTTATAAATAATTTTGTAAAGTCTTGAGGTGTTTTGCCAAACCCTCACAAATCGTAAACCTCAAAACTTAGTTGGCATAAGTCTAAATTTACGAAAAATATATAATCTATAATCATTTTAAATAAACAATCATACAATTCACAAACTATCTAAAGATGTATCAAAATCAAAATTAATCAATTTTTAATCGTTTAAACTGTCGTATTGTATGAAGAAACAGTTTGATTAATGCTCTGAAGTATACAAAGTGTAAAATTTTGATTCAATAAAAATTAAGCAAAATAGTGCAATCAATACGTGTAATTTTTATATACTTGACATTTTTATTTTTATTAACGTATTACATAGAAATAAATTTTATAGATTCAGAAAGACATGCTCTGAAAAAACAAAAGCCAGCATGTCCTTATGGAGGAGAAAAGAAGTGCTACAAACGTTTGCATATAAGAAGAGGAAACATCTTCTATTCTTTCAATGTGTATATCGTCCGTGACTATCGCTTAATAACATCGACGTGCCTTGTCACAGCATCAATGGGTCACAACATCTCACCTAGAGAAAGACATAAGCCCCAAGTCTTGCCTGTAAGGCATAAGCCTCACCAAAGAGGTGAAGTGCCTCACCTTGAAGCGTAACCCTCAATGCCTCGAGGCGGCACCTTTTAGAACAATGGTAAACTGTCATAAAATTTATAATACATACATTTTCTCTTACTTCTACTTGTCTTGACACCCTAGAGACAAAAGTTTTTCTCAAAAGTTCTATTTTTCTATTAACTCTGGTGTCTTATCTATCAACAAAAATAATTTGCAGTTTCGAAAGGAATGCCCATTTTTATGCCCCCATTTCTCCAGAATATAATTTTGTCGCAAAACAGTCTATTTTAAAATGTTTAATCCTATATGTCTCTATCTGATGCAGGACAAGTTGGTAGAAACATGAAATTAACACTGTAAACAAGTAAAACTAAGTAAAAAAAATCGAAACCCAAAATTTAACCGACTAAATCGATCTGAGACAAGTAAACCTACCTACCACAAGACGCGTAAAAAATTAAGTCAATCCAACTAAGTGAATCCCAACAAAACCAGTTTGAATGGAACAAAAACCGACTAAACAAGACTCAAACAGAATTAAACCGGATCAAACCAATCAGACCAGAGTGAACCGGCTCTAAAATGAATCAAACCGAGTTCAACTGCTTGAACCGTGTTATAACCCGTTGCATGCACGGCCAATCAAATCCAGCGTAGTGCAGCGGTTGGGTGGTCCCAAGGGCCCAATCCATCTGGACTGCAGTAGGCAAAGCAAATTCCTATGTCACAACAAATTGCTCCTTCATCAGGCAGCTTCTCAAAAGGGCACAGACGAGGGTTGCGATGTAGGGCAGCTGGTTCAAGGTCCTTGTGCTGCTGTGCTAGGGCTTCACAGATGAGCTCGGTACCTCGGGGCACAGTTTTTAGAGCCGGCGGCTGCAAGCAGCTCCGCATCCAGGTGAGGTAGAGGGTGGCGGCTTTATGCTACTGTGTAGGGAAACGAGTGCCTTGGGATCTTGACTAGGTGGCTTCGGTAAAGATCGCAGGATCGGGAACGGGATCGGGATCGGAGGGTGGTCCAATCCTGATCAATCCACTAGAAACTAGAACAATCAAGAAATGGTCTAGATCGACTTTAAAAAAAAACTGTAAAAATTTTGAAAAAATTCAAAAAATCCAAAAAAAAACCTTTAAAATGAGAAAATTTTTTAAAAAGAAAAACACAAGAAATTTGTCTAATCTTTCACATTTGCACACAACTTTACGTTTGAGTTTGAGACAAATTAATACAAATGGATACAAATTGTATCATACAATACAAAAATATCATTCATATTCATTCCACATTCCACTAAAAAATAAAAAAATACAAGTTATACGAAGATAGCTTATATGATGAATAATTACATCACCACCAACTATGATATTGTCCCGGATCTCTGTCGTGCTCGTCCAGCTCTCCTTGGATTTTCCACTTACTTTGATCAGTCATGATTGGCTCATACCCATAGGCAAATAAAAATTTGGTCATCTAACTAAACTCATAAACTCCATCCTCGGTCAGAGCTAGAGGAGATGGTAACATATTAGTATGACAATAGAATAGAATACAACAAATAAAATTACACCAGCAACATGAATATCGGTGGTGAAGTGTCTTGTCTCATCTATTGTCTATCACCTTCCACCACTTTTGATAACTCTTAAGATGTTTTTCCTTAATCTTCATTTTTGCTTTGTCTATAGCAACATACAAGTACCCCATTTGATTCTTATCACTTGAATCCACCAACCTACGTACTTGTACCAAGGGTTTTATAACAGATAGGTAGTACTATACCTTTTCCCACCACCTATTGTCCTCTATCAACTACTACATCTTCAACAATACATCATACTGATCCACAGAGGCTCTGTATATATCCATGTACTCCTGATATGCAGTGAAAAGTATGAACCTCTTCAACTCAACTTTACACCTGTAAAGGCTCTCAAATGCAATGAAATGTGTGAAGAATCTGGTGGGACTCAGTCTAATCAGATCATGACTATCAATGTGTTGTCTCATTATATGCAATAGTTTGGTATGCCCATAAATAAATGATGTGATCAGCTATCATTGGCTGACCAAGGACTTGACAGTAGGATCCTTATCAATGTTCTTCAACATCAAATCAATAGAATGTGCCACACAGGACAACCAAAACAAGTGTGGTCTAGCCTCAATGAGTTTCTTCCCTGCAACTTGATATGTTGTTTAAGGCGATATACACCTCCATTCATGTCTTTCTGACACAATTTGCATCTAACTTTCTTCTTCTCTACATTAAGTAGATGGACATGTTGCCATCCAATGTCGCGATATTCTGCGGCACCTTGCTCTTCATCCGACATGTTATCTACATTCATCCACATCAACAGATTAACAAAATCAAACAAGTTAACAACATGATCAACTTCTTAAAAGGAGTTAGAAATTTTAAAAAAACACTCTCGATTGGGTGGTTTATCAACGATCACAACTACCCATCGGGGGAGACTCTTTATCTTCCCCTAATGAATTGGGGGGGGTCTTCAACCTTGGGGTGACCTTGTTGTCACTCCTTCCCTTGAAGGGAGCATTAACCCCCCCCCCCTCCGGGAAGGTAAGGGTCACCCTTGGGGTGACCCTTCTGTCACCACTTCGGGGGTGACAGATGATCACCTCCAAAGTGGATCAATCACCACTTTGGTAGTGAATTAAACCCCTTGGGTTTAAACCATAAATCCTAAATTCACCCCCGAAGCTGGTGAATTAAACCCCCCCCTCCAGGGGGCTAAGGGTCACCTTGGGTGACCCTTCTGTCACCCCTTCGGGGGTGCAATTCACCCCGAAAGGAGTGCTCACAAGCACACCCTTGGCTGTCTGCCAATCACAGGCACCCCCGACAGTTGGAGGGGAGGTTGAAGAGAAGGAAGGGGAGGGAAAGGGGGGACTGGAGTCCCCCCTCCTAATTTACCTATTGGGGGGGGAGCGGGGGAGGAATCAGCCGTCCCAACACCTAGATCGCGACTGCCTAGAAGGGATCATCGGGGGGGAGGGGGGAGCCCTAGATCTTCAAGGGGAGGGGGAGAATCAGTTCAATCTCCCCCTTATTAGGAGGGGAATTGGACCTTTAAGAGATCTGAAATCGGATCGACTATGGGCCTTTCCGATTTTCGGGGATTCTCAGATCGATCCAAGTGGATCAGTCAAAGATCGACCAATCTCACTGATTCTAAACGATCCGTCCTGGAATCCAGATCATATCGATAGTTCCGTCCAGAATCGAATCGGTGAGGTTCGGTCCATTCCGATCTAAGAATCGGCCAATTCTACAATACATGGGCTTCGGACCTACCATAACAGACATGCAAGAAGGCAGAAGGAAGCAGATCGGTGGTGCGATAGATGCGTTTAGAGCTGTACAATACAAGGGAAACAGGAAGGAGGTTGGAGCCAAAAGGTTAGCAGCCTCGGGTTGCTGCACCCTCAAGGATTGCCATCTCAGATCTCAACTTCATCTCGACGGCGGGGGGTGAAAGAGATCACGTAAAAATCTCGAAAGATTAGATCTCGAATCAAAAAATATATGAATGAAACAAGGTATAATATTTTATAAATGATAGGAGTACATCAATGAATTTACATGAAAATATATAATATATTTGCACATCAAATATGTGAATGAACAATTACAAAGCACTCTCAATACCAAAATGATGAAATTTGTGTTTCTAATAGATTTAAACCTTTATATAATCTAATTTAAATACTATTGTGGTATTAAAAGTTTTTTATGTTCTTGTTTTTGATTGTTTCTTACAAATTGATGATTAAATATCTGTGAAATTAATTAATATCCTAATCTAAAATTTAAATGTGTTAAGAGCATTATTTGACTTACGATATAATAGAATGTGTATGTTTTTCATACATTTAAATGTTTTTCTATGCGTTTTCTGACAACTCCGACCATGGTTAAATCTGCTGATTTCTTTCCGAACAGCTCCGTTCATCCTGTAAGAACATCGATTAAATGTTCTTAGTAAGGGAAATTTCTGGAATCCTCATACGTTGATTTATGACCCTTTCCGACATAGACGTAACCCTCTAAGTATACCGAACAGTCTGTTTGACGGGTTGTTCGCTTCCCGAATTGATCCAGTCAAGTTTTTTATACATCGTTAACATCTTATTAATAACATTCGACTGTCGGAATGATTATGAGTTAATTTTTACAGCTTCTTGACGACTCAAAGTGGTTTTAGCATACTAGAAAACCTAACTAATGGGTTGTTCTCTTCGCGAATAGCTCCTAAAGCAATTGTATGCATGTCTAACAGGTTGTTATGAATTGTTTACATATTTTACAAGTATAAGCAATGGCCAATCACGATGATGTAGCACCGACACATCCTTCTGATGTCGGTTGAGAATATGGTTACATGGTAGACGTATCAAAGAAGAGGGTATAATGCAAGTGGTGTGGCAAGGAGATGAACGGGGGTGTGTTTTGGTTTAAACAACACATTGCCGAACTAGATGGTAATGTAAAACAATGTGATAAGATGCCTAGGGAGAAGAGTGAAGAGATGAGAGGCTACCTTATATGTAGAGCTACTCAACGGTAGATTAGAATTGAGCAGAGGGAAGAGTTGCAAGATGAGCTGCTTGAGAGGAAGAGAGACCGGGATTTGCCAACCTAAAAAGAAAAAGGCAAAGGGAAGGCACCATCCAAGCGGGAGCCGGAGAGTGAGTATCACTCCACAGACTCCGAGCTCAGGAGAGCTAAGCATGCTACCAAGCGTGCAACTGCTGCAGATAAAGAGAAGAGGAAGGGTGCAGGAGGGTCCAGAGCTGACCCAGTTCTTGGCCGATCAACATCGGCTCGCCTTACCTAGGATCGGGAGACTGAGAGAGGGAGACAGGAGCCACATCGTCATTCTGCTAATACTCAGTTTACACCGAGTGATAAATACCTATTTAGGCAACAAAGTGTTGAATAGATAAACATCAAACAAGCCATGAAAGAGATGAAGGCAATAGGAACGGCTGCAAAGAGAGTAGTTCTTCACATTGTTAAGTGGTTTTCACATGCAGGTATCACTCTTAAAATAGCATGTATGTATGTTTTATTTAGTTAACATTGTTTATACCAGATAGATATTTTTTTAACTTAATATAGACATCCCAGCACATGCAGCTACCAACCCTTACTTACAAACGACGGTAGATGACACGGTTAAAGTTGGACCGAGAATGCAAGTCCCGACCAACAAGCATATATATGGTGTTGGGCTGAATAAGGAGGTGCGGAAGTTGAGGGAGTGGATGGATGGGTTTAAATTGGTATGAAAGAAGAGTAGTTGCACAGTGATGTGCGATGGATAGACTAGCATTATAAAGCGGTACATGATTAATTTCTTGGTGTATTGTTCAAAAGACACAACATTTTTATAGTCGGTGGATGCTTCTGGGAAGATAAAAAAACCCAAACTACATTTTTTCCTTGATGGATGCTATGGTGGAGGAGATTGGGAAAGAGAATATGGTTTAATTTGTCACTAATAATGAACCCTTCTATAAGACCGCTAAAAAAAAGTTGATGGAGAAAAGGCAACATCTATTCTAGGTGCCTTACACGACACATTCCATTGGCCTCATATTGGAGCATATAGGCGAGGAGACAGTTTCCACACTTGTCAAGCAAGCGTAGACCATCACTTCATTTATTTATTCACATGTCTGTCTGCTACATATTATGAGATCATACACCGGAGGGCACGATCTTGTCAGGCCCGTCCTACTCATTTTGCCACGAACTTCATTGCACTGGAGAGCTTACATCGGCACAGGCATGCACTTGTCAGGTTCACCTAGTCCGAGGAGTATTATGATTATATGGTGGACCACCTACATAACAAGGTAGACCAGTTGAATATTCTTGTCAGGTCTGAGAAGCATATCACTAACAAGAGATTTTGGAAGATGATTGCCTACTACTTGACAATCATAGAGCCACTAGTAGTTGTGATGAGGTTGGTAGACTCCAATGATAGGAACCAAATGGCACGCTCTATGATACAATGAACATAGCCAAATTGAAAATAAAAGAGAAGAATCCCAGAGGCCATAAAAAATGGTGGAAAATCATAAATGACTGATGGGACAGGACTTTGCATCATGATGTATATGCTGCAAGTTAGCTAGTGAATAAATTTTTTATACTTATCTACTTTCTACTTCGTCAATAATTGCTTTGTTCATAATGTAATACTAATATTGATAAATGACTGCAAGATATTTTTAGAACCCCCGCATCCAATATCAAGGAAAGGTGGTGAACGATAACGAGGTGATGCGAGATACACTCGCAGTTATTCAGCGTCTCTACCGATCTCAGCAGGATAGGGTAGAAGCTGAGATAGAAGTAAGTTAGAGTTACATTGAGAATTTAGAATCAATAATTTTTTGACAACTAATCAATTTTTAGTTATCATTTTTCAGATGTAAAGATATAAGATGAAGGTCGGGGTATACTCAGATGCTGATATGAGATATTCTTACGACAAAGCGTCTCCTGATATAGTTATTTAAGATAATATTTTTATTTCCTTATCTTATAAGTTATAAGTACACTAATTCATGTCAAAAAGAGCAGATTGTTTACTTCTTTTTTGCAGTTGAGTGGTAGGTTCAGGTGACCACTAGGAGTGCATAAATCCACTTGGTGCTATTGATATCAAGATACTCATCCAAAGCACTAGTTCCTCTCATTGTGAGAGAAATTGAAGCACATTTAACCTGATACATACAAATAGGAGGAACAAGTTGACCTCAGACAGGCTAGAGGAGTTGGTATTCTATCATTACAACATGAAGCTACGCATCAAGAATATTAAAGATTGACAGAAGATTTCAGAGGAAAGATTTGCACGGTTCGAGTAGAGGCATAGATCAGCCACAGCACCACCTGAGGAAATCAACATGGATCACATATTCCAAGAGGAGCATGGACTTGCTTCCTGGATAGAGGAGAGGGCAGTCAGAGACCATCCAGCCGAGTTTGATCCCGATGACCATGCATGGGCAGAAGGAGAGTTTGATGTTGTAGAAGCTAAGAAGGATGTTCCACCTACTTCTCAAACTCAGGCAGGCCCATCTTCTGCTTCAACAGCTGTATAGCAGCCGCCTTCAGCGTTAGCTCCAGCTCTACCTACCAAGCCCATTCACAGTCCAGGCAAGATTAAAACAAAAGTGACAACACAAAAAATGTGCGAATTTTCAAAGTTGAAAAATTCTTTGAATTGTGGTGGGACATCAGAGATGGCTAAAGAAATGAAGAAAAGGAAGTTGGAGATCAAACAACGTCTTGTGAGCCCACATGACAACACACGTTCCTTTTCACTCCTCAGTTGATGATGACAATGAGTGCATACTAGCCACACAGCCAACAAGAGGGGGAGAAGTGCATGAACCAAGTGCAGGTACAATAGCCTTGAAGTCATCTGATTCACGACAGCCGAAGTCATATTTCATCTCAAACGAGCAAATACTGCAGCATCATTTTATGGAGCCAGAATATCCAGTATTCTATGATCCTCAGCAGTCATGGATTCTTCCACCTAAGCCTACCCACATGCTATAGTCCACTGCCTACGATTTTGATGGCATGTCATCATCATTCTTTTCTTATGGATATGCCCCCGCACTAAATAGAAGACTAGGCACAACAGAAGATTTTCGAAAGCAGCAAGAAGAGGATGAAAGCCAATATCCATATTATGGATATTGATGAAGATGTTATAAAATGTATATTTTTTTACTTCCATGTTTTCATGTATCACATGAAAACATCGAAGTAAGCATTGAAAATGATGAAAACAAGTAAAGCATGTGATCCGGATAATATTCCTATTGAAGTGTGGAAGTGTTTGGAAGATTTAGGAGTGGAATGGTTAACTCGACTTTTTAACAAAATCCTAATATCGAAAAGAATGCCGAATGAATGGAGAAAGAGCATCATTACACCTAATTTTAAAAAAAAAAGGAGAGATACAAGATTGTGCAAATTATAGAGGGATCAAACTCATGAATCATACTATGAAATTATGGGAAAGAGTTATTGAGCAGCAATTACGGAGTTGTACAAATATTTCAGCTAAACAATTTGGATTTATGCCTGGTCGATCTACAACTGAAGCTATTTTTCTTATTAGAAGTTTGATAGAAACATATCAAGATATGAAGAAAGATTTACATATGGTGTTCATTGATTTAGAAAAGGCTTATGATAGAGTACCAAGAGAGGTTATATGGTGGGTGTTGGAACGAAGGATGGTGCCTATTAAGTATATACAAATGATAACAGACAAGTATGATGATGCAACTATTAGCATATGCACAATTGGTGGAGAAACAAGAGATTTTCCTATTTAAATTGGCTTACATCAAGGGTCTGCAATAAGTCCTTATATTTTTACTTTAGTTATAGATGAATTAACGAAGACTATACAAGATGATATACCTTGATATATGCTATTTGCAGACGATATCGTATTGATAGATAAAACATAAGGAGTTAATAGAAAGTTAGAAATGTGGAGAAATATTTTGAAGACTAAAATTTTCAAGATAAGTAGAACTAAAATAGAATATATGCATTGTAAATTTAATGAAAACCAAAGAGAAGTAGGTGAGAACATCAGTTTAGATGGGATAATATTGTTTCAAAAAACTCAGTTCAAGTATCTTGGAACAATTATTCAAAAAGATGAAGAATGTGATGAAGACGTTAATCATAGGATTAAAGCAGGTTGGTTGAAGTGAAAATTGGCTTCAAGGGTTCTATGTGATCGTAAAATTCTATTAAAGTTGAATGGAAAATTGTATTGTACAAGTATAAGACCCGCAATGTTGTATGGTAGTAAATGTTGGACAATAAAAGAAAAACATAGTGTTACCGAAATGAGAATGTTAAGATGGGTGAGTGGTCACACCATATTAGATAAAATAAGGAATGAATATATTAGAGAAAATGTAGGAGTAACGAGAAATGTAGACACAAATTGAAAGAAGGAAGATTGAGATGGTTTGGACATATTAAATGTAGACCTAAAGAGGCTCCAGTTAGAAAGATATAAAATATTAAAATCACAGAAAAAAAAAGGGGCGTGGTAGACCTAGGTTAACTTGGAAGAGGGTAATTCAATATGATTTAGATGATTTAAATACCTCTGAAGAAATAACACAAAATTGACATGAGTGGAGAAAGAGAATCCATATGGCTGACCCCAAGTAATTTAGGATAAAGGCCTTAATTGAGTTAAGTTGAGTTTTCATGTGATACAAATACACCTTATTATACTTTTTGCATCTCACCATGTAGTTAACATCGTCTCATATTTATTAGCATTTATAAGCATGTTCTCTTGTTATAATGTTAGAATCATTAGATTCATTACCATTTTATTGTTGTAAATTGTACTGTAATATATTTAAGTACTAAGAAATAAGCAAAAAAAAAACTTGATCCTTTCGGAATCGGCTGATTCCAATCCGATTCGGCCAATTCCGTACTTCAATGTACGTAAATGTATGCAAACCTTTGTTTAGAAAATTTTCTAAGCGCTTTCTGATTTTTCAAAATTTTTCCTGATTTTTTGATTTTTTTGAAGGAAAAAAATAAAAAAAAACAATTCTGGCCGATTCCGGAATCGGATGCGTTCTTAAGATTGGGCTTGGCCGATTCCAATACCAAGGAATCGGATTGGTCTCAATCGATTCCGATTCCGAAATCCTTGACGGGGACACTCTAAGGCTCTAAACAATTGATTAGCTCTTCTATGCAAGATTTAAAAGAGGCTCTTTTATAGAGCACATATTGGCACTTCACCCTCATACAAGAGAAATTGACAAATATGCCCTTATGACAAAATTTTTTTTTAACTCAGATACATATCAAATCCCATCACTATCTATATTTTCTTCCAAGTTTACCCTCATCACCCCTCCTGACCACTTAGTCACCTCCCCAGCCCTCGCCAGCTCTTTTTGGAATCATGGCTCCTTTCAGCCCTGGACATTCCATTGGACAGGACCAAGGGGCGATAGCCAAGGAGCAAGCGGTGGAACACATCTTTGCTGAAGCAAGCACTTCTTCTGTCTATTGCCTCTTCCAAGATCTGACTCACTTCAGCCCAAAACACCCCATCTGATGGTGTAAAAGGAAGAACAGGCAGCGATGATCACAGAGCAGGCATTTGAACATGCCTTCACTGAAGCGAGCACCTCTTCAGCCTATTGGATCGCAAAGTTCAAGAAAGATCTATGATGGTAAGAGAAAACAAGAGCTTGATCTTATCTCCAATGTTTGATAAAGCCTGATGACACTGATAGCAGCCAGGGGGATCAGAAAGGCGCACTCTTCTAAGTTTAATGGGAATCTTCTGATTCCCAATCTTCCTCCTACATCCCTCTCCAGCTGAGCTCAGGGACAGCAGCCTGCCAATTTCCCGATGTTTATGTCAAAAATCTTTCCTTTCTCCATCTCAGGAAGGAGATCAACATTCCTCCCTTGTTTTTTCTGTCATCTTGGTAAAAATTCTCACGGGTGATTGAATTGTAACTGTCTTTTTCAAGAATGTTGCAGGAAACAATAGCTTGATGGAGATCAAGCAGCAACAGCTGGGCAGGCAGTGCAAGTTAGGTGGCTGAGCAGAGAAGGTTGCTGCATGAAAACAGATGCAACTCATTATCATCCAGTCATCTAAGCTTCATTGCACCCGAACCCTTCCCACACACTCACCGGATTCATTAGTCTGGTCCAGTGGTCACCCACGGAAATGTCGCTTCGCGTCAGTCCCACTTAGTTACAACATGCAGGCAGTGAAACATGCCTTCACCAAAATGAGCACAGAGCACCACTTCAACATTGACATAAGAATGTGGGTCAAAATTGAGATTTCCTATTCACACTGGCAAAGTTAATGCCCTTGAGTGCAAATACGGGTGGGAATCGTAAGTAACTATGATTTAGAACTACAAAATAATTTAAGAGGTGCATGGAAATAAAAAATAAACAAGTTAAAAAGTGGGCGAGAGTTTATTTCTCCAAAAAAATATGATCCGCAAATACCATACAACACGGTGTTATCACATTTTTTTGTTAATTTATCCATAACTGATAAAAATATAATAGTTTATTGCAGATATTTAATATAAGTCAATTGAAATAGAAAAATCTCTTATTTCTCATGCATATGCGTAAACATAGCTTGTTACTTCATCATATATATTTTTATCTCGTATATACTTAATGGGCAAGTCAATAAATATCATATGTAAATCTTTCTTTATATGTCAATATTTTTTTTATCAAACTTGTACTAAGAGAGAAAAATTGCCATTGTAAACTGACTAAGCATAAATCCAAATTAGTTGGTTGAAATACTTGTAATACCATGTAAGGGTTGCTTCATTATCACAACTTTATGGTATGATTCATGAGATTGATCCATCTATAATTTGTGTACTTGTGTATATGTTTTTATTTCTTAAAAAAGGTATGAATTACGATGTACTTTCTCCATTAGTTTGGTATTTTATTATACAGTAAGATGTTATAGAATCGAGTTAATCAATCCACACATAAGTCTTCTACATATTTCTGTACTTCAATAGAGATGATATATAGAGGTCACAAGCTTCACTTGTTTTAGTCCTCTTCAGCGTCTCTTAAACTTCTGAACTTAATCCTTCTAGAATAATTCATATTACTGCATCCAAGTATATATTCTAATCCTTCCATCACATCATTCTTTTCTTTACTAGATTTATTTTATTTAGCATCTATTTAGTTTTAAGTTTGTTCAAAAACTTAAGTTTTGTTTTGCATTATAGACTAGTTTGTTTTACTGATACATGTCCACAATGTTAACCTTATTTAATATCATATTTTAAATCTTATGTGGTGCATCCCATGTGAAAAATGCCCTCATGGTTTTTTACCACACCCAAGCTTTGGTGTAGTGCATCATAAGAAGAGAATGTAGCGAGATTTTATTATTTGAATCCATATCATCAAATGTAATAATATTTTTATGTTGGTAGTCAGCTACTGTAGCCCTCTTCCTTCATCAGGAATTGAGATCAACAAAACATAAATATTGCACTCCAGTTCAAGGCTTAACTTTTAAATCAAAAAAAAAAAATTGGTGCAAACATCGTAAAGCAGATCAAACTGTGGGTAATCTATGTAACCATGCTAAATCCCTAGTAATAAGGCGTTGAAGGAAATTAAAGATTCTCAATTGCAGAACCATATGTATAATGAAACTTTTACTTTCATCGAATGAAAATTAAAGCCAGTATCATTTAGAAATATAAAATAAAAAAAGCAAAAAATATAGACGTGTACTCATCAAAAAATGAACAAACTTTGTTGGATTTGAAAAACGGGTAAGCAGTTATTCCAACAAAAAACAAATTTTAGATCAAAAAAATAGAAAAATATAATCTAGTTCAAGACAGATGTGGTGTATTATGATGATCAGGTGTTCAGGGCTGTTACCTTGAGAGACCTGCAAATGAAAATGGAACAACAACATTTCCATGCAGAGCAAGCATCCAACGGATAGGACGAGTGAACATGATCTGCAATTAGAGAAGACTGTGCATATTGGGAGTACTAAAATAATAATGGCATTGGTATGTGACAATAGACGCAAGAGCCGCAGAAAATTTCCAGAAAACTATTAAACACGCATTCACCGTATATGCAGTGCCACAAACACATTCAAAAATAAGATCCGTTAAAAAAAAAACCTTAGGTCCTCTGAAATAATTGTAATGGGGAACATGACAAAATGCCTTTATTAACGTATATTTAGGTGACAAGCTACAAACATGTGCCTAACACAATGAGCGAACTGGAAATTTCTTCTCGAAAGAGAGCAAAATTACTACTGTTTCCTTGCCTTTATGAGGTTATATAAATTTTCTGTACGGGTTCTTCCTCTGAGAAAAGACAGTCACGCCACCAGGTTATGAAATGTCCAACTGTGGGTAAATTAGAAGAGAGGTCACTCAAACAGATACTGAATTTGCCTATAATAACCCAGAAACAACTGATATAACAAGCATAATTGCTACATCAGTTGAATACTAACATTAGAAGAGGAGATACTACACAAACAGATACAGAATTTACCTATAATATCCCAGAAACAACTGTTATAACAAGCATAATTGTGTTTAATCCAAAAACATAAATGCAGGATTAGTTCCTTCAGGTTTGTGCATCACCTTGTTGAGTACTAACCCGAACAGTCAGAGGTTACCAACAAGGTTGTTTATATAAAAAGGACTAGCGTCCTTCATATCCCCTTTGTCAATCATTAGCAGATGGAGAATCTAAATTGTTGTCCCATTTCCCTTCCCTAAGTGTTTCACCTCCACTAAAAGGTGACACATGATCATAACAAGCCAGAGCTCTATTTTCTAGAGCCCAATAACCAAAGATATTTCACGCTGTAACTGCACAAACAAATCATAAGAAAAAATGAATTCCTCACCATACACACAAGCCCACAAGACAGAAAGCTGTAGGATACCCTGACACAAAACGTTAATAGAGGAGAAGCTGGTTTCGACTTAGTTACATGTGTGATTTGCAGGATGGCCGATACAGAATCAGGATTGGCATAGGCCAATCTGACCCTGGGGGCAACCCGATCCAACCCAGGACTTTTCCTCAGCTTGGACTGGATTGACCAGATCGGCAACAGATTGGCTAATCCAAATAGGGATCACCCAATCCATGACAATCGCCCGGTAATCGAAAATAAGGGATTGGACTGGATCCGCCTGATCACAGTTGGATTGGGATACAGATCAATACCCTACCACTGCACCAAGGAGGTCTGCAGTAGAGACTTCATCATTGCCAAAGAAGTTGAAGCCGAAGCCACTGCTAGAAGAATCCTCCACCACCACATTTTGTTAGTGATGTTTTCTTCATCCTTTTGTTATTTTTTTTCAGTCGTTTCATCTTTTTCCATTTTTTCACGGCAGATCAAAGATATACTAAGTAATAAATATCTTTCCCCATTTTCTTCTTGTTTTAAATATAAAAATTACAAGATGTAAGAGTTTTTGTTCCACTAACTCGAAGATCCACAAGAGTACAAAGATCAAGGTTGTTTATCCATTGTACTCTACATTTTGTGAAATATGGTTTATAGAAATCTGGCCGTTCAAGAGTACAAGGCAGATGGATTTACCGAAGCTCATGACATCAGACGGATTCAAACATTCATGGTTACGTGTCATAAAAGAATGTATAGCATAAATGGTGTTATAAGAAGATGAATGGAGACCTATTTCATCGAAAGCAACATATTGCCGCAAACATTGATAATACGAAGAAAGGTGATAAGGTCCCAACCAACTTAAAAGAATAGACGAGAGCTTACTAAACAAGAAGAGCATCACAAAGACAAATTAAGATTGAACAGCAAAAAGAATTGCAACAATTAAAAAATTAAAAATATAAAAAATTACATAAAAATAAAAATTACATTTTATAGTATATATTTATGTATATATAAAAATATATATATAAGTATAATTATATTTGTATGTTATAATTGAATATGAGTGTTTATCTATGTATACAAGTGAATATGATTTTTTGTGATTATGTTGTATTAGTATATGTTAGGAAAGAGTTAATCTCAATGAGAGAGTACAGACGGTTAAGAAATAATTCTATAAGTTTTAAGTACACATCAAATAGTTATAATTATAAATCTTAATTAAATGAAATAGTACAAGTGATAGTAAAATATCATTATACTATCAATAAATGCGCATTCCGAAATCGCGGATTGGCCTGCGTGATCAGGTCGCAGGGATCAAGGGGGTAGTGTCCCTTGTGGGGTTGGACCGGGTACGTTCAACCAGGTCGTAGCCCGACCAGTAAGTTGGAAGACCGACTAGGTCAACCAACCCGATCTGGCCCTAGACCGACCCAGTGGACCATGGGATTGATGAAAGAAAAGGTTTAGTATAAAACTATAGTCCAGAATGATGCTGGACCATCCAGTTCAAAACAACAAAAAGTTGAGATGAAAAACTTGGAATGATGAATTGCAATCGGGTCACCTAACCCTCTCACTTTTCCACCAAACAAGTTGGGTTAGGACCATGGGTCCCCTACGTTGGACCCAAGACGGGTCACCCAAAACGGTGACCCAGTCTAGACACCCGATCAAGTCAAGCTAGCAGGTAGGGCTAGCCATTGAGGAGGCTTTGCCCGAAGTCATGACCTAGTCAAGACCCCACCCGATCGAGTCAAGCAAGCAGCTAGGGCTACCCGTTGGGGGGGGCTAGAAAGTCACCTAAGGCCCTCAAGGGGTCTCCTCTTATCCCCACCCCACCTCCTTCACTCTCACTCAACTCTTTTCTCACAATGAAAACACCTTCTCTCAAAGTGTTCGATCGATGCAATTTCTTCTTCTAAAACATATCAAGATTACTCATTTTCTATTTATTTCAAGACTTCTTAGAAAACATTTCTTGTTTAATTGTGTTACTAACTACTTTTTTCAAGTGTTAACTTTATTTGTTAAGCCTTCTTCGACATGTCTTCTATAAGCCACGATACTCTAACTTCTAATGCAACCTGAAATGATTTGCCTTCGCTAAGTTGTAATTTGATATCCATGACAGGAAGAAAAGTTCAATATAAATATTATGCAAAAAATAATGCACGAGAGGATTTTTTGGTTGAAACACCACCTCACAGGGATAGAGGGCAATGTTGTCTCGAACAGTGTTCGCAGAATCGGCCGATCGGGATCAGGATCGGCCAATTCTCGAAACGGATCGGTAGTCACCAATCTGATTCCAGACCAAACAACCGATCCAGCTGGGAGTCCCGGATGGATCGGTTGAAATCGTCCGGAACGGTCGATCTTGGACCGATCCACCTAGATCGATTAGGTAATCGGTCGATCCGGACCGATTCTCTGAAAAACCGAAAGATCCAGAATCCATTCCGGACCATTTTAAGGGTCGATCTCCCCCAATTTGGGGGAGATCGGACCGATCCATCCTCCAGAAACCCCCTTCGACCTTCCTTCCGTTCCCCTAAGTCCCTTTGAGAGATGTAGGGCAACGATCGTCGGCGATCCAGGTGAATCAGGGCCAATCCAGGCATTTTAGGGCCGATCCACCCCTACAACAGGTTCGTAAAGGGGGGGACCTCTGATTCCCCCCTTCCCCCTGCCCCTTCCCACTCCTCGGCACCCCTGCAAGCTGCAGGCGTGCCTCCTTCCCCTTCCCCTGGCCCAGCACTACAGGCTCCCCCTTCCCCATTGGGGGAATTATTAGCCCCCCCCCCAATGAGGGTTCACTTGCACCCCCGAAGGAGTGATATCACCCCTTCGGGGGTGACGAAGGGGTGATTGTTCAATAGAACAACCCCCCCCGGGGGGGTCTATTCTGTTGAATTTAAACCCCCCCATCGGGGAGATTATTTCACCCCCCAAATGGGGGTTCAATTGCACCCCCGAAGGGGTGATTAGCACCCCTTCGGGGGTGATTGAACAGTCAACCCCGAACAGAACAGACCCCCCCTTCAGCAAGGGGGTTTAATTCTCCCATTGGAAGGATTATTTCACCCCCCCCCCCGCAAATAGGGGTTCAATTGCACCCCCGAAATGGGTGACTAATCAATAGAATCCCTCCCCCCTTCAACCGGGGGGGGGGGGGGGAGGGGGTTTAATTCCCCCATTGGGGGCCTGGCCGGCTGGCCCTGGGGGTGGATTTCATTATATGTATTTCACCCCCCTTCAGTGGGGGATGGATTTCATTGGCCTAATTATGTGTATGATTTTATGTGTAGATAAAATGTCAAACGAGGAGCATGGCATCGGCTCTACGGAATTTTATGACATTGGATGACAACGTGGACATCTCCTTGATTCAGAGAAGAAGAGAGTTAGATACAATTAGTGCCAGAAAGATATGAATGGAGGTGTGTATCGGCTAAAGCAACATATAGCTAGGACGGGTGGCAATGTAAAGAAGTGTGATAAAATACCGGCTGAGCTTAGGGAGGAGATGAGGGAATATTTAACTAGAAGGGCATCACAAAGGGAGGTGAGAATTGGTCAAAGACGAGCTACACGATAAGTTGCCGGGTTAGAGAGATGCTGATCTTATGGTCGGAAAGAGTAAGAAAGGGAAGGGACCATCACATGACAAGGTCCAAGTTGATTCTTCATCTTCAGCAGATGAAGAGGAGACTCAGGTCAGGAGAGCTGTACGTGAGAGTAAGGCTCAGGCCCTTGAGGATGTGGAAAGAAAATAAGGAGTAGGAGGTTCGGCGGCTCCTCCTCCAGCTAGACGTTCTGATGTGGGGGCAGGCACACGTCTTGTTCCTCCAGTTGAATTCCATCGGACACATTCTATTCGGCCGACAGGAGACACCGCCAAGTATAGGGAGTGGCAGAGGTCAAAGGGGTATAAAACAAGCGTTTAAAGGGGTGAAGGCCTCGACTGGAGCTGCAAAGAAAGCCCTAAAGTATATGGTTAAGTTCTTTCTACGTGCAAGTAAATCTTTGATGAAGTTGTCGTCAATATTTTAATGTTGATATGAAGTTGTTGTTAGACATTTCTATTAACAAGGATCTCTTCTTCTCTTGTTTTTGAATTTGTAGGTGTCCCGGCACATGCAGCCACGAGTCCATATTTTCATACTATGGTCGATGCGATTGGTGATGCTGGGCCGGAGTTGAAAGCCCCCACATCAAAGTACATATATGAGATAGGCTTGGATGAGGACGTCGATGAGTTGACCTTATGGATAGATGGATTCAAAACCATATGGAACGAGAGGGGTGCACTGTAATGTGCGATGGGTGGACTGGAATCACAATAACTTCCTTATGTATTGTTCTGAGGGTACCGTATTCATAAAGTCTGTTGATACATCAGGTCAGGTAAAAAATGCGGACTACCTATTTGGGTTGATGACATAGTTGTCAAGGTGTATGCCTAGGCGCCACCTAGGCATAAAGGCGCAAATCATAGGCCGCTTAGTTTGTTCGCCTTGCGGAGGGGAGAAAAAGCGGCCGCCTTGGCCGCTTAGGCACACAAGGCGCTTGACGAACGCCTTGGCACTCACCTAGGGCGGACGACACCGTGAACCGCCGCCAGTTCATTTTAAAGACCGCCCCGGTTCACTCATTTAAAACTTTTTGTTCGAACCGGCTCCCCCACGGCCCGCACGGAACAACCCCGACAGACGCAGCTTCGCTTCGACGGCCCGCAGCGACTTCCCAATCTCGACGCCGGAGCTCCTCGCCGCCGCAGCCAGTGGCCTTGGAAGAAGGCTCCGACGCCTCTTTATCGTCATTCACCTCCTCCTCCACTGATCATCTCATTTTACAGAAGATATCATCTTCTTTCACCTCCGCGACTGGTAAACCTAGTTCGTAGAGTTTGATTTTTTTTATTCTTGTATCAATCTTTTCTGATTCCATCCTTCAAGTTTAACCTTCTAACATGTATTAAGCTCACTTTAATCATCTTATACACTTCATTTATTCAATATCAAACAAGTTTCAGGTTCGAACGTGTCAAGGACCAGGTTGTTTTGATCGACTTGTTAACTTCACCTTTCTTTTATTGTTTATGTCTGGATGGTGTACAGTTTATAGTGCTTGATTATAATATTGTTTGACTTAATTGTATAATTTATTTAATTTGTTCATTTCATTATTTAGCGGTGCATATTTTCATTATATTCATGGAAGGGCTTTCCGGTGCTGGTAGTAACAATAGAATGGAATCATCCGGGACAGAAGAAAAAAAAAAGAGCAAAGTTCAATGATCCCGGATGGAAATATGCACATTGGCCATCGGAAAATGATAAAAACCGTGTCAAATGTGATCTATGTGGATTGGTGACAAATGGCGGGATAAAGAGGCAAAAAGAACATTTCATAGGAGGATATAGCGATGTCAAGAAATGTCCAAAAACCACAAAGGACATTGCTGAAGAAATGTTAGCATGGATGAGTAAAAATAAAAAAGAAAGATGACAATTTCCATAACTGATGCTGATGACGCCGAGGAAGATGAAGATAAAGACGTAGATGATGAGGAAACGGAGGCAATTTCCAAACCGAGGGCAATTTCTACAACAAAGAAAAAGATGTTAGACACTTCAAAACATGTCAAAGCCAAAGGTAAAGGTCCAATGGATATGTTTGCAAGGATGTCTATGGAACAATTTGTTGATGCTAGACGAAGTGGCCAAAGTAGACAAGGTACTTTGGGGAGTAAATTCAAGAAAGAAGAGAAAGAGAACTTTGAGGAATCCGTGGCAACATGGTTATATGAAGCCGGAATTCCTTTTAATGTTGCTAAATTAAGAAGCTTTGAAATTATGTTTGAGAATGCAAAGCGTCTAGGACCTGGTTGCAAGCCTCCTAGCTATCATCAATTACGAGTCCCTCTCCTCAAAAGAATGGTAGAACGCACAAGTCAAATGCTTGAAGAATACAAAAGGCATTAGAAGGTATATGGTTGCTCTATTATGTGTGACGGGTGGACTGATAAAAGACAGAAAATTGATCAATTTTTTAATAAATTGTCCAAAGGGGACTCATTTTATAGAATCAGTTGATGTTTCAGATAAGAAAGAGAATGCTATTCTTTTGTACTAACTATTACATAACATGATTGAGAAAGTTGGCGAGAGTAATGTTGTTCAAATAGTTACAGATAATGCATCATATAATATTGCTGCCGGCAGGTTGTTGATGGACAAAAGAAGAAGCTTATTTTGGACACCTTGCGCAGCTCATTGTGTTCATCTTATGTTAGAGGACATCAGAAAACTGAAAGCCTATGCACCAATCATTTCAAAGGCTAGGAAGTTGACCACTTATATCTATAATCATACTCGATTGCTGAACTTTATGAGAAAAGAGACAAAAGGCAAGGAGCTTGTTAGATGTGGAGTCACCCGATTTGCCACTACCTTTCTCATCTTAGAGAGGTTGTTTGATGATGTTGTCAAAAGAGGCTTGCGGAAGTTATTCTCATCCGATGCTTGGCACAAAAGTGTATGGGAAAGACAAATGCAGGGAAGAATGTATCTTCAATTGTTTTCCAAGTTAAATTTTGGCACGGGGTTGAGGAAATACTCAGAGGATGCCAACCACTTTTACAAGTCTTGAGGTTGGTTGATGTTGATGAAAAACCAGCTATGGGATATATTTATGCTGCCATGGAGTGTGCAAGGCAAAAGATCATTGAAAATTTTGGTTCAAAAATAGTTAAGTATGGTCCTATCTTGAAAATTGTGAACCGTAGATGGGAGGTTCAAATGCAACGGCCTTTACATGCAGCTGGTTATTTCTTAAATCCCAAATTTTATTTTGAGGCAAGATGTAAAGATATGCATGTGTTGCAAAATTTGAGAAGGCATTTTATACATGTGTTGAGAGATTGTTGTATGATCCGAAAATACAAGATAAGATAAGAGAACAAGTTTCAATGTACTTGGATGAAGGAGTAATGTTTGACATTCCCTTTACTACAAGATCACGTAATAAGAAGTTTCCATGTACGTATATTTTTGAGACTTTGAGTATATCAAATGTTCATGTAAAATTTAATTATCTTGAACTAATGGTTTTTTTTTATGAAGTGGAATGGTGGATGCAATTTGGTGGAGACACCGGAATTGAAAGTTGTTGCATTGAAGATTTTAGAACTATGTTGTAGTTCATCCGGTTGTGAACGCAATTGGAGTATATTTGAGCATGTAAGTATTCTTGATACTTTGTAATTGTTATGGTTAACTATGATGCCACCTAACATGTCTTTAATTTATCTTTATAGATTCATTCTAAAAAGAGGAATCGGTTGGAGCACAAGCGGTTGAATGATTTGGTCTATGTCCAATATAATAAACGTCTCTATGAAAGATTTAGAGATATGAAAAATCATCCAGAGAAATATGACCCTATATGCTTGAAAGATCGAGATTGGGGTTGTGAGTGGATGATTAAAGACACCTCGGACGTAGTTCATAATGGTGATGAAATTTTACAAGAGAATGCTATCATCACCACTTCTTTATTAATTATTTACTTTATTTTAATATAATTTAAACTTGACCTACCTCAATAATATGAAGGTGATGATCTTACATGGAAAGACGTGGATATTGCAATGGGAGCTTCAGAAGATAGAGTTAGAAGAGCAAGTACATCACAACCCTTGAGAGATAATGAAGGGAGTGATGGTGAAGAAGAATTTCTTGAAGAGGAAGAATATGCAAATGATGATGATGATGATGATGATGATGATGCAGCAACATGGGTAGCAGATGAAGGAAATGATGATGGTGATGACAACAATGAGGAGAACATTGGAATAGACACCACTCTTGAGAAATCCATGTTTGGATTTAAAATTTAAGACTTTGGTTGTGTAATTTAAATGTTTGACATGTTGAGACATTTAGGACTTTCATGTATTTTGTTTACATGTTTCTTTGTTGTGCCTTGTTTAATTGTGATTTTAATTTTACTTAATGGTAATTGAGGATAGGTTGTGACAATATAAATTGGTAGTTGCCTATTTGGTCTTTGTATTTTGCATATGTTATGAAAAGTGGTATGCAGATTTTTAGAGAATGAATGAAGGCAACATGATTCAAAAAGTATGTATCATTCCATTCGGTAAGTCAATTTATCTTATGTTGTTGACTTGTTCTCTTGAACTTATATTTACTTTTTATACATGTTATGTTGTTGAAGTTCTTCATAGAAATTTTACTCTTAAAGTCATAATACATGTCAATTTTATTACATTTTTAGCATTTTTTAAAACTGTTATATAATGTTTATGACATGTGAGACTTACATTCTTTATCCCTCTTCATACTCCGCCTTATCGCCTAGGCAATGCCTAGGCGGGCGCCTTGTCGCCTAAGCTGTAAAAGGGCCATCGAGCGCCTTGGGCGCCTTGTCGCCTTGACAACTATGGTTGATGAACACTGTGGTGGACGAGATAGGGGAAACCAACATTGTGCAGTTTGTCACAGACAATGAGGCAACATATAAGGCTGCAGGAAAGAAGCTCATGGAGGCTCGACTTCACTTGTTTTGGGTGCCCTGTGCGGCACATTCTATTGACTTGATGTTGGAAGACATTGGTAGGGATCCTAATGTCAAGTCCTTAGTCAACCAAGGACAGCTGATCACCTCAGTTATCTATGGTCATCCACGACTTTTACATATCATGAGGCAACACACCGATGGTCATGATTTGATCAGACCGGGTCCCACCAGATTTGCCACCCACTTTATTGCTTTAGAGAGCCTTTATAGGTACAAGGCATGTTTGAAAAGGTTTATCCTCTCCACTGCTTATCAGGAGTACATAGATACATACAAGAGCTCCTTGGATCAGTATGAGGTACTACTGAAGATGGAGCAGTTGATAGAGGACAACAAGTGGTGAGAGAAGGTGCAATACTACATGTCTGTCATAAAGCCTTTGTTACAGGTACTTAGGTTGGTAGATTCAAATGATAAAAATCAGATGGGGTACATGTATGATGCTATGGATAAAGCTAAGTTGAAGATTAAAGAGAAGCATCCTAAGAGTTATAAAAAGTGGTGGAAAGTGATTGACAACAGATGGGACAAAACCCTACACCACGACATTAATGCTGCAGGTATACTTTAGTAGTGTAATTTGTTTGTATTACAACTTCTATTTTGTGTGTATTACCTCCCATTGATTTTATACTAATGGAGTATTAATGTTGTTAAAGGGTATTTCCTGAACCCGAAGATACAGTATGGTGGCCAAGTATGCAATAATGGTGAGGTATTATCAGGCACACTATCAATAGATGGATTTAAATCAATCTGGACAGAGAGATAGTACATTGTGATGTGTGATAGTGGACAAGAATCACAAGACCACTAATCAACTTCTTTATGTATTGCTCTGAATGTACCATATTATTGAAGACTAATGATTCATTAGGCCAGGTGAAGACCACAGACTACCTGTTAAGTTTGATGAACGCTAGGTTGGATAAGAATGGAAAAGAAAATATTGTACAGTTTGTCAATGACAATGAGACATCGTATAAGGTTGCAGGAAAAAGTTATTGGAGACTAAACAATACTTGTTCTGGTGTCATGTGCTGCATATTTTATTGATTAGATATTGGAGGACATTGGGAGGAAGCCAAGTGTACACACGAGTGGAGCAAGTATGGATGATTTGATTGATATGAGACATTCAAGTGAAATAACTCTGCCATGGCCGGTCTCAAGCCCGGATGAGAAAGGAGGAGGGTTGCAGTAGGCGACAACCAACGTAAAAATAAAGTCACATCTCATGATATGGATTCAAATGATATAAACGTTGGGGCATACTCACCAAACGACGCATTACACTAGAGCTCGGGTGTGGCGAAAAATACAGCAAGGGTGAGGTCGTTCCCCACATACGGCGCGCCACAGAAGCGCCTATTTGTGGTGTTAAATAAGCAAGGGTTCCCACATCGAGCACGGGTGTGGGTAAAGAAGTTAATCCATAATAAAGAGCAAGATATGAGTTTTAGAATAAACTCAAATGCAAATAGACATTATTACAAAAAGAAATGTAAGAAAGAAAATATTGAAAGAAGGTAAGAAAAAGCACTTGGAATATTGGATCTCTTGCAGGAAAACTTATGGAACTTGTTGATAGTATGGAGAGGAGAAGGATTAATATTAAATGAATAGAAAAAAAAGATAAAAAAGTAGGTAATTCAGGATATAAACTATGGTATACAGGAAAAGAGAGAAATAAAAATGGGGTACGTATCATTGTTGATAAAATATTAAAGGATACAATAGTTTCAATACAAAGAGTAGGAGATAGAATTATTATGATAAAAATGATTATAAAAAAAGAAATAATTAATGTAATCAGCGCATATGCTCAACAAATCGGATTAAGTAGCAAGATTAAAGAAAAATTTTGGGAGGATATGGACGATCTTATGCAAAGTATACCAAATGAAGAAAATATACTTATTGAAGGAGATCTCAATGGACATGTTGGAAACAAATGTCATGAATATGGAAATGTTCATGGAGGCTTTGGATATGAAAATTTAAATGAAGAGGGGAAGAATATTTTAGATTTTACCATGACTTATGATTTTATCCTCAAAAATACTCATTTTATTAAAAGAGAATCTTATTTAATAACATTTAAAAGCGGACAAAATAAAAGTCAAATTGATTTCATTCTGACTAGAAAATTCAATCGTGCTATTTGCAAAGATTGTAAAGTAATTCCGAGTAAAACTTTAGTAAGCCAACATGCGTTAATGATTTTAGATGTTAAGATTAAAACACAAACAAACACATATAAAAGAAAGTCTTCTCTTAAAATAAAATAGTAAGAGTTATAAGAAATGAAACAACAAATAATTAAGATCGAACTTTTAAAGATAAATGATTGGAAGTTAGACATAAACGTTAATGTTATGTGGATGAATATGACTATAAAAATTAGAGAGAAGGCTAAAAAAATACTTGGAGAGCCTAAAGGACATGGTCCACCTAAAAAAAAGACTTGGTGGTGGATTGAAGAAGTTAGGAGTTATAAGGAATGAAACAACAAATATTTAAGATCGAACTTTTAAAAATAAATGATCGGAAGTTAGACATAAACGTTAATGCTATGTGGATGAATATGACTATAAAAATTAGAGAGATGGCTAAAAAAATACTTGGAGAGCCTAAAGGACATGGTCCACCTAAAAAAAAGACTTGGTGGTGGATTGAAGAAGTGCAAAAGGCGATAAAGAATAAAGAGATTGTTATAAGATATTGTCGAAATGTGATAACAAGAAGCTTATGAACAATACAAGATAGCAAAAAAAGTTATTAAAAGAGCATGAGATGATGTTTTGAAACATATGTATGAGAAACTTGAAACTAAAGAAAGTGAAAAAGATATTTATAAACTAGCAAGAATGAGAGAGAGACGGTCTCAAAATCTTAATCAAATTAGATGCATAAAAGATAAAGAAGGAAAAATTTTAATTAAAGATGATGACATCAAAGAAAGATGGAAACATTATTTTGATACTCTTTTTAATGACAACTTTGTTAAAAACATAGACGACATATAGAATGTGACAAAGTTTAATTTAAATTATATTAGAAAAATTCAATTTTCAGAAGTTAAAGAAGCATTGAAAATGATGAAAATAAGTAAGACATGTGGTCCGGATAATATTCTTATTAAAGTGTGGAAGTGTTTAAAAACTTTAGGAGTGGAATGGTTAACTTGACTTTTTAACAAAATCCTAATATCAAAAAGAATGTCGAATGAACGGAGAAAGAGCATCATTATACCTATTTTTAAGAAAAAGTGAGATATACAAGATTGTGCAAATTATAGAGAAATCAAATTCATGAGTCATACTATGAAATTAGGGTTGTTCACTGTTCGGTTCAACCCGAAAAACCAAACCAAACCAGTACTTTGGTTCGGTTTGGTTTGGTTTGAACTACCGATCGGTTTGGTTTGGTTTCTAGGACCCTTCAAACCAAACCAAATCGGTAAACCAAATAACCCGAATTGGATTAAATATTTTAGTTTAAGTTATAACTAAGATAGTATTTATGTATCTTTTCTTATAAAAATAAATTTTTAAAGAGTTTTTAAGGTAAAATTAATGTAATCTATAAACATATACACAAGATTTTAATAGAATACGATTTAAAACGAACAAAATAAAATTATATATTGATATATTTACTATACCTTAATAAAATATGGTTTGAACCGAACCGAACCAAACCAAACCGAATTAATTTGGTTCGGTTTGGTTCGGTTTGGTTTGGGAGATAGTTTGGTTTGGTTTGGTTGGAGAAAAAATACTCAAAAACCAAACCAAACCAAACCATGAACACCCCTATATGAAATTATGGGAAAGAGTTATTCAGTGGCGATTACGGAGCTGTACAAATATTTCAGCTAATCAATTTGGATTTATGCCTGGTAGATCTACAACTGAAGCTATTTTTCTTATTAGAATTTTGATAGAAAAATATCGAGATATGAAGAAAGATTTACATATGGTGTTCATTGATTTAGAAAAGGCTTATGATAGAGTACCAAGAGAGGTTTTATGGTGGGTGTTGGAACTAGAACTGTCAACGGGTTACTATCAGGTCGGATCTTTTAAGATCCAAGCCTATATATATCCAATAGAACATATCCAAATCCAATAGTATACCCGATAAGCTATTGAATTTTAGGTCTAGGCCTATACCCGAATCTGAAAGTCATTTTCGGATTCGGATCAACCCGCTACAGCGATTGTAATGCAAAATATCTCGCTACAGTAATTTTTCGATTAAATTTGCTATAGTAATCTAAACCACGACAGCCCGGATGACGAAGCCCTGAACAGGAACAACGGCGGCGCTTATATCCCGGGATATCCGGTGGCTTCCTGGGACGACCCCTCCCTCTTCTTCGGCCCCTTCGACGGGCTCAAGCGACCCTACGACCCGCCAGAACCCCAGAACGGGGATATCCAGAGCCATTTCTCCAGCTTGAGCCACCACCTCAACTTGCCGAGGAGCTCGCCAGAGATCGCCGTCGTCCTCCAATTCCAGGACGCCGTCCCGTGCAAAGTCCGAGCAAAGAGAGGCTGCACCACCCACCCCAAGAGCATCGTCGAGAGGGTAATTGAGCAGCAACACCCGATCTCCAGGTCTCCTCGCCGCCCTTCCACCGGCGCGATCGATACTGCTTTTGAGCAAATTTGGGCATCCTCGCCGCCCTCCTTCCCTCTCGCTCCTCCAACCATGAATGACGGTCAAAGTGCTGTTTCAGGTGAGGAGGACGCGCATCAGCGAGCAGATGAGGAAGCTGCAGGAGCTCATCCCCAACATGGAGAAGGTAACGAAACGCACCAAACTTCGGCCGGCGTCTCTGCCGCCTCCGGCGACTTCTTCTCATTCTTCTCATCTGCAGCAAACGAACACCACCGACATGTTGGATTTGGCCGTCAACTACATCAAGGATCTCCAGAAACGGGTTGAGGTACCGAGTCAAGCGCTCGATTTCGCATAATCTCATCGATCGTCTTCTTCACCTTGCTCTGATTTCTCCGATGCAGAGCTTAATCTCATCGATCGTCTTCTTCGTCTCCGGGATACGACCAGGCAGAGTCGACCTGTCGGTGTGAACTGGAACCCTAGGCGAATGGACTGCCGATGTAAAATGGAACCCTAGGTGCCGCCACGGGATACCACCAGGCAGAGTTGCCGTAGTGCCGAGCAATCGGCTCCTCAATCTCGCGTACCGCCACAGGATACCACCAGGCAGGCAGAGTCGACCTCTTGGCTTCGTAGCGCCGACTGCCGAGTGATGAGATGAGAACTGAGAAGCCAAGGCCTGAGGGAGAACCAATCGACAATCGGGTCCTCAATCTGACGATCGGGTTATCAAATAGAACCCAATACGTGACATTCAGGCTTGTTTAAAATCGGGTGTACTGAAACCCAAAGCCAACACTTATCGGGAGAACCAATCGAATGCCTAAACATGTTTTGGCAATCGGGTTCAGGTTGCTTGACGGGTCCACCCGTATCCATTTATAGCTCTAGTTCGAACAAAGGATGGTGCCTGTTAAGTATATACATATGATAAAAGACAAGTATGATGATACAACTACTAACGTATGCACAATTGGTGGAGAAACAAAAGATTTTCCTATTTCAATTGGCTTACATCAAGGGTCTACAATAAGTCTTTATCTTTTTGTATTAGTTATAAATGAATTAACGAAGACTATACAAAATGATATACCTTGGTGTATAATATTTGTAGACAATATCGTATTGCTAGATGAAACACAAGAAGGAGTGAATAGAAAGTTAGAAATGTGGAGAAATATTTTGGAGACTAAAGGTTTTAAGATAAGTAGAACTAAAACAGAATATATGATTTGTAAATTTAATGAAAATCAAAGAGAAGTAGGTGAGGGCATCAGTTTAGATGGGACAATATTGTCTCAAGAAACTCAGTTAAAGTATCTTGGATCAATTATTTAAAAAGATGAAGAATGTAATGAAGACGTTAATCATAGGATTAAAGCAGGTTAAATGAAGTGGAGATTGGCTTCAAGGGTTCTATGTGATCATAAAATTCCATTAAAGATGAAAGGAAAATTTTATCGTACAAGTATAAGACCCGTAATGTTGTATGGTAGTGAATGTTGGACAATAAAAGAAAAACATACTTCTAAAATAAGTGTTGTCGAAATGAGAATGTTAAGATGGATGAGTGGTCACACGATATTAGATAAAATAAGAAATGAATATATTAAATAAAATGTAGGAGTAACGAGAATTGTAGACAAATTGAAAGAAGAGAGATTGAGATGGTTTGGACATATTAAACGTCGACCTAAAAAGGCTCCAGTTAGAAAGATAGAAAATACTAAAATGACAGAAATAAAAAAGGGACGTGGTAGGCCAAAGTTAACTTGTAGGAAGGTAATTCAATAAGATTTAGATGGTTTAAATATCTCTGAAGAAACAACACAAAATCGACATGAGTGGAGAAAGAGAATCCATATGACTGGCCCCAAGTAATTTGGAATAAAGGCCTTAGTTGAGTTGAGTTGAGGCATTCAAGTGAAAGGAGCAGCTGCAGCAGACATTAGAATAAAATGAATGTTTTTATGAGTACACAACATCATATATTGATTTTTCTATAGACTTTGAGATATGCCATCCACCCTCTCCTCCAACACCAGCCGACTTTGAGTAATTTGGAATAAAGGCCTTAGTTGAGTTGAGTTGAGGCATTCAAGTGAAAGGAGCAGCTGCAGCAGACATTAGAATAAAATGAATGTTTTTATGAGTACACAACATCATATATTGATTTTGCTATAGACTTTGAGATATGCCATCCACCCTCTCCTCCAACACCAGCCGACGGTGGAGTTCATGATTGTAGCTATAAAGCCCAATCATTATTTTTCATATTGTACATGCCCAATCAAGAGATCAAAATCAATAGAAAATCCAAGAAAATAAGGTGGAGCAGAATAGAGATTATGAGGGACAATTTCAAAATTGATGGCAATTGGAAGGTATGCAACCTTATTTAATAGAATACAACTTGTATCATCTTCTTAATTTGATAAAATCCATATTGTTGTTAGTTTTTAACTTTATATGTATTTTTTTGTTAACATTTTTTAGAATTTTTTCCTCATTTTTTAGATTTTTTTGAATTTTTCTAATTTTTATGAATTTATGTGAAACAAAAAAATAAAAGAGGAGGACCGATCTGGAATGGTGGTGATTGGAAAGTTTGTAGCTTTATTTAATAAGATATGATTTGCATCATTTTCTTTATTTAATAGAATGCATATTGGTGTTAATTTGTAACTTTGTGCCTATTTCTGTCAAACTCTCTCATAGTTACATAAAAATGTAGTAGATGGTACGATTTATTTTGTAAACAAATTTTAAAATTTTCCTGATTTTTTAGTTTTCTTATAACTTTCTGATTTTTATGAATTTATTTTAAATAGAAAATAAAAAGGAGGACCAATCCGGACCAATTCCAAATCAGTTTTTGTTCAAGTGGTTCGGTCGGGATCAGGCCGATTCGATCTAATCCAGATGGGACTAGGAATGATTCATTTTAATCCTGGAAAATATACCATCATATAAGGAAGCAGAATGATATTTTCAGACCTGATTTGGTGTCAAAAAATTTCTCATAAATGTGCACAATCTGATGTCATTTCTACAAAGTAAACTAGAAAAATCTTTTGAATAAAAGACATGGATAGCCTAGAATAAAAAGTAGAAAATTATTTGGCAGCAGAAATGGTGATGTATAAAAACCCAACTATAAGATAAGATTATTGTCATGCCACTGTCTGATATACACAACATCTTCTATAAGACAGCATATATGTATGAAGTGTGTTTTAAATCTCCCATTGCAATTCAAAAAAACCAAGCAGTCACCACGTTCCACAGCTCAAAGTCTCGACATTAAGATGCTTTTTGGATAGGCTGTTTTTGATATCTTGGCATAAACGAACAGTGTAACAACAAAATTAAGCATATTATTGAATAAAATGAAGTAATGTTATCCAGTGTGATGACCACAACGCAAGATCAAAAGGTACAGAAGAAGAAAAAAAGTAAAATGGTCTTAAACGATAAAGAAATGTAAGGAAAGTTACCTGGGAGTTCCAGCGCATAGACTTTGGAAATGAAACCTTAGCAATAATGTTGGGTAAGTCTTCTCCTATTACCTAAATGAATAGAGTAAAGCCAGACAATACAAAGTTAAACGCCTCAAACAAAAAATAATGGTATGCCTGATGGACAGTAAAGTTTGCATTTTTCTCTATTTTGTACTTTCCCTACCATGATTGGCTACTACCAAGGCTAGCAACAAAAATATGTAGTTGACAGAAACTCAAGGGCAGAGATTATATCGTAATTGTCAAAGCAACATGACTAAAAATCCACGTAAAAATGACCTTAAAAGAACACCAACAACTATCTAAATAATATTCTCCAACAGAACATCCTTTACAAACATTCATGGTTTGAAGTATCGACCAATATGAATTGGGATTGGCAGGTGACATCATGAACTTGGTAAAAAGCCCGATCGGAGGGACAATGTCTGCCATAATCAGGCTCAACTTGGTCAGATCAGTTGGATTGGACAACTCCAGACTGATCCAGGGATGATCTGGTGGGATATCTTCGGAGGAAGCCGGATGGGTGGTGATGGCAGTTGACCCTGCACCCCATACTAAATAGGTGGGTAAATCCCTGCATATCAGACCACCTGACCAACTAAACAAGGGACGATCGACTTTAAGTTTGTGGATGCACTCTGGTCCACATACGACACTGATCCAAGAGATGATTTGCCTTTGATTTGGTAGATTCCAGCCAAAGATGAAACCAGAGCAACCTGATTTGGCCAATTCGGTGCCAACTGCCAATTCCACCAGAATCAGTGTGCCAGTGCTGCCGCACCTGCATCTCCCAAAGACCATCATATGGGGTCTCCAGTCACTAAAGTGACCAGATCCAAGGATAAAAGATCCAATATCTCATATCTGATAGGTTTAACCTATCAAGAAATCTATTGGATGCGATGTCCCAGGTATCCAGTGCATCATATATTCGTATTGGGTCTGGATGGAAGACTCAGGGTTGGCATCGGAGTCAAAACTGCTTACATCCTACCTTTAAAAAATGAACATTTTGCTTTCATCTGCTTTTGGAAGAACGGATCCAAGATGATTCCGGATTGGATTTAAGTCAGGTGGATCGGCCGATTTGGCTGATCTGGTCAGGATTGAAATCTGGTATGGCCGATTCAAACCCTGATTCTGATCATGTGATCCATGAAGTCGTCTTATCGGATTCGTGTTCAATGGGCCATTATAGAATTTATTTGAACTAAGGCAATAGATCCATCTAGACCAGCCAGAGATGGCCAAAATCCAAGCAAATTAGGGCCAACTCGACCTGATCCAGGCTGATTTTCCTTTCAGGTTCTTCGAGATTTTAACCCCCTCCCCCTTCCTGGCACCCTAAAGAAAAAGAATGACCATAAATCTGAATCAACCAACTCCAGTGTGGACACTCCCAACTCTGCATCCATGAAATACACTAAAAGAAAAAAAAAGCTAATTAAAGAAAACCCAAAGAGACAGCAGATAAAATAACAGACGATCTCCATGAAAGGAGAGACATCAAACACCAATTTAGAAGTGCTTAAACCTTAGCATAAATTAAACAAGCACTTATCGTGTTTTCATGCAATTAATAAATGAAAGAAGTTGATACAAATATGAGAGAAGGAAAAACATATCGGTCACATACCTCCAAAAAGTAAGAAAATAAGAAGAACAAAGAGGCTACTGATAGAAAAACACATCTTAAAGCCATAAATTCATACCAACTTCCAAGTACTACACAAACCATTTTATGCACGTATGTGTCACATTCTTATGAACTCATAAAAAGAAAGTGAATCAAAACTGGTTCAGAGAAGAGAATACATCATGTTTACCTCCACAGAAGATCGTGCAGATTCCATTACTTGAAGATAAACGTACTCTATCTTACCTGTAATCGATTAAGCACACAAAACAATGAGAAACATAGATAAACAAATGCAGTTCAAACAAAACGTCAACCAGAAGCAAATCCAGATGCCTCAGGACAAAAACACAGACAACTCATTTCTCATTTATTTGTATGATTCCATCCAATTAGCCCATCAAGACTAAAGATTTACTACCGGTTATTTGCATATTGATGGATGATGAGTTGCTGCTCAGAAACTGAGTGAAGAGAAACTGAGGGCAGGATCAATATTAACACTTCAATTTAATAAAAATGTAGACAAAAGGCATTGAATGAAGAATGAAGCAGTGGAGACAGATTGCCGAGGAACTGATCTCATTTGACCAACGAGAAGGTCCAGAATGTCTCTTGCACTAGAACCTGGATGAAACAGCCCTGGTCGCCCGGACAGCAGAACCAGTGCCGACCTGGGCCGGCCCAAACTAAACACCGGGGGTGCGTGGCGGCTACAGGTAGGCCAGGTTGGGGGGGACCACGGTGGTCAATGGTGCATCCATAAGCACTTTAAGGAGACTGTGCCCAGGATCATGGCAGCCTGGCGTAGCTTTCGAATGTGGGGTCTGTGGCGGCCCATGTGCATGTGCAGTTGCGCCTATGGCAAACCCCGAGGGGTTCCATGGCTGGTCATAGCCATGCTCAGTAGTGCACGAGTTCCACCTCCAGGAGGGATCGTGGAGGCCCGGCATAAAGGAGAACCCTGGGTGGGGAGTGGTGGCAGCCTTTGGGCGGTCTGCAGATCCAACAAGTCTGTCAGGGGGAAGGGTGTGCTTTTCGTCTTCACGAAGTTTCAATGCCAAGCTCATCCAAACAACAGGGGCAGTAGATGGGCAAGTGACGCCATGGTACATGTCGCCATCTTTAATGTACAGCCGAGGGGGGGATCAGGAAAGAAAGATAGGGGCCTTTGTCAACTGTCCCCTTCCTCCTCCTCTTCATCAACTTCATACAGAGGCAGGGAGCAGGAGAGGCTGCAGAGGGCATCTTCATGGGAAGGAGGATGCAGATAAGATAAAGGATGAGGGCCAGATGGTGCGGGAAAGTGGCGAGATTCACGGATGCAGAAGAAAAGAAGGGTCGCGAAGAAGGGACGATGTCGGGGGAGACAGCAGCAGAAATGTGTAGAGGAGCAGGAAAGGAATATTCGAAGGCGTCAGAAGGAGAGGACAGTTCAACGGGAGTTCTTGAGGGAAGTTCATGTGGGTGGGAAGGATGGCCGGATGGCTGTGGGAAGGTGGTGGGACTCCAAGTGTTCTCAGATGGGAGCAGATGCAAGGAGTAGATGGTGAATGATAAAGACAATCAAGGATGAAGACAAGATACTGGGGAAGAAGGTAGAAGGTATTAGGGACGAGGGTGGTGTTGGTGAGATTGCTCAGGAACTTCAACGATTGCCAGAGGTGGCTGGGGTGTGTGGCCAAACAATCTAATGTTGATGGAGTTGGGAGCCTGGAGCTATGGACAATGACGACGTTGAGGGAGGAACCTATAACAATGAAGGGGAAGGGTGAAAGGAGAAGGGCACGAAGGCTGACTGGAGAGAAGGAAGGAGTCATTGGAACCAACCTCTTGTTGGAGGTGAATCAAAGCCGGCCAGTGCCAGAAACAAGAGAGAAAACCTCACATCGAAGAAGGTGGACGCTACCTACAAGCCAAGGCCCTGTATGTTGGACCGTCTCAATTCTTCTTCAACGTCGTTGATCGAGTGGCAACCCATGCTAAAGGCAATGTTGCAACCGTTGAACCATCATGTGGTCATTGAAAGCCAATTCCTCATGTTTGGAAACAAAGCTGGCTCCGACTTGTCTGGCTCCGACTTGTCTCAATGGGTCAGGATCCTTGTGTTGACTATGGTATCAACATTTCAATTTTAATGCGATAGTACCGCTTGAAGCGCAAGCCACAGTTTTCCAATTCAACTATTCAAGCAATCATATTTCACGATCTCTTTTTGAGTTAATCGTATTGACAGAAACCGTACAAGGCCATGTATTGTTCAATATGTAGATGATATGTGGTGTCAAGCAGTTCCCACAAGTCCTATCTCATTTTGGGCAGTGACTAGCTCCACAATCAGCGCGCTGAAGTAGAAGATACTACCCAAGAGCTTACCTTGCCATCCGAGGTCAATAGTTTCTTCAAACCTCGTTGTTAAGTTTGAAAGATCAATATCCAAAATTTCTAGTAAAATAGGTGATATCACATAACAATACTAGTTTGTCTACTGATATTGTAAAATCTTTAGAACTGAGATTCGTATTATGTGAAAATTTATTTTTGACCTCACTTTGTTAGATGGTACAAATATCTGACGTTCATTTACATCGAGCAACAACTAAAATACCCTTGATAAGCTGTCATAACGATCTTTGTTCGACAGTGTGCACATCTACATCATTAAAAGAACACAAGGGACTCCAACCTATCGAGCCCGATGAGATACGAACAAATTTTGATTTTTAATTTGTTGGAAGTTGATTTTTGTTGTTTGAAGTTGGTTTTTATTTAATTTGAAATAAGGATTTCAGGTTTAAATTTGATTTAAATTTTGAATGTTGATTTTCATTTGATTTGAATTGGTTTGGTTTTGGTTGTTTTTATTTCAGTTAGTTGAAGTCGTTTTGTTTTGTTTGAGTTTTGATGAATTTTAGATATGCTGAACAATCTGATTCTGTTTGATTTAGTTGACATGTGTTAAATCATTTTTTTTTGTTTTTTATATAGGTTGGTGTTTTGATACCGATTAGGACAAAGCAGTCCACAATACATGCCACCTTATTTTATGATCAATGTGGAAATTTATACGTTTGGTGTAGCAAGTACTTGACTCATCACATCGTAAGAAGGATCATCTAAAACGGGAGCCAACCCGCGCTTACATCCGGAGCAACATTCTGAAAGCATATCTGGATGAGCCACTCATGGTGGAACACCCACATAGTGGTGCTAACCCCTTATTTAGTGTTACCTTTCGCATTTCAAAATTTAGTTAAGTTGATTTTGTCCAAGACCCAATGGGTCAGCTTCAAGTCTCAACGGCACAAAAGGCTGGTCTTCAAGTCATGTAGGCACAATGGGCCAGTCTTCGAGTTTATGGGCCAGGAGACCTATTTGGAAGGGCAGAAAGGGCCTGTTTTGCAACCTGTAGAAGCTATCTTTTTGCATGCTTTTCTCCTTGCTGCAGCAGTGGGTAACATGGGCCTCAAAGGGGCTGAAATGGGCCTGAACTGGGCCAGCTTCATAGGATTATAATGGGACTGCACAAAGGGCAGGTTTGGGACAGATTTAAAACTGAATAGGGACTGATTTGGAGCTACACAAAGGGCAGGAAGATAGAGTTTTCATGGCCACAAAGCAGCGGTTTTTGAGCTAAGTAGAAGAAGGTCACACAAAAGGAGTTGTTTTAGTAGATTTAAGAGTCCGCCTGAGGAAGACTTGGCCTATTGTACGGATTCCAAAACTGCCCAGATCATCACCCTCTCCTCCATCCAAAATGAGGGGTCGAAAAACAGCCCGGGGCAGACTTGGCCCATCAGATGGATTCTAAGAATGCCCGGGATATCACTCCTTCCTCTCACTACATAAGGGGTTGTGTATGAGAAGAGAATATAAACTGTGTAAGAAGCAGCAAGGGGGCTGTATGGCTGCCATTCTGGACCTGGTTAAAGGAGGCCAAAGGGGAGATTTCGGTGCTGTTTAAGGGGACAGCACAAGGACTGTCTAGGGGCTGCGCAAAGGGCTGTTAAGGGACTGTTTAGGGGACCTGATTAGAAACAGATTTAAGGGCACACAGGGGACCTGATCAGGTGCACACAAAGGGGATGTTCAGGTGCTTTGTAAGAAGCCAGCAAAGGAGTTATTTAAGGACTGTCACAAAGGGGCAGTGTAGGGGACAGCAAGGGGCTTGTTCTTGGGCCTGCTTAAGGGGCTGTTTTGGTGTGTGCAGAGGGCTGTGTATGGGGTCTGATTGGGTGCCATCTTGGGCGGACCTGATTCGGGGAAGCCAAGGGCTGTGCAAAGGAGCCAGCAAGGGTCTGCACAAAGGGGCGCATAGGGGCTGTTTTGGCAGGTGTAGGGACCTGATTGGATAGCCAAAAAGGGGCGAGGCTGGTTTAAGGGAACAGAAGGGACTGTTATTGAAGGGTTGTGCAAGGCCTGTTTTGGGGTGCGCAGAGTGCTAGAAAGAAATGGGAAGAGAAGGAGGGGAGAAGAAAATGAGGACTACATTGGGTCTGTTTTCCCTACCTTTTCTCTTCTTTTTATTTGGTTGTCCTCGCGCAGGAGCTGCTGGAGGGAGAGCTGCACACAGGTTCTTCTTCTTCTCCTTGTACAGGGGCTACTGGAGGAGGAGATGGCAGGCCGCAGGGGAGGTTTCAGGGAAGCCTGCTGCACCCAGACCTGCTGCTACTGTTGGCGGCTGCTGTTAAAGTCTTCTTCTCCTTCGCATTGCACTGCAGGTGGTACTGGAGGAGGATGTTGTTGTCGTTGCTGCTGGGAGGGGAGACAAACTTGGCCGCCAGCAGCAGAGGAGTAGGACACTGGCCTTCTTCTCCTTCTTACTCCCTTGCGCAGGTTCTGCTGGAGGAGGGCCGCTGACACCTGTTGATGCTGGAAGGAGAAGCGCCTTCTACTGTTGAAGCTGCTGCTGCTGGAGGGAGGGCAGGCCGCAGAGGAGCAGGAGGATGGCTGGTTCGCCCAGTAGAGAAGAGAGCAGGCTGAGCTGCTATGCCCAGGAGAGAGGAGAGCAGGCTGAGGTGCGCCCAAATCTGGCCAGGTGTTGTGCACACAGGTGAGGGTGAGAGAAAGAGGATGGCGCACCAGGATTTTGTTCTCCCAGTCTCCCTTCAACCAAGGAGTCTAAGGAATGAAATCTGATGAGAGATAAAGCTAAGAGTTTAAGCTCATGAGGAAGTATTCTCCCGAACGAATTCCAACCGAGGAGGGAGTCTTCCTTTGGATGCACACACGAGGTAGGTTCTTGGGATAGAGAATGGGTGCACCAATTTTTTCTCTCCCGGGATTTGTGCTAATCGGGATAGAGTTGGCCGGGAAAGGGAGCCTTCAAGGAGAATATCTAGGAATTGTACTCCTGGAATAAGTCTAACCAAGGGAGGAGTCTGAGAAGGGAAGAATCTTGCTGGTCAGAGAGTCTCCCAAATAGATTGCACAAGGGCCAGCTGTTGCTGCGCGTGGGAGAGAAAAAGTTGAACACCGTTGATTTGATTTTTCAATCTGCATGATCTCAATCCGACAGATATCGTTAATTCTAGCTGGAATTTAATTAAATAAACTCCGAATTCACTTGGAAAAATCTGGAAAGTGCTCTGATGGCCGTTGATCTTGTCTTCCATCAATATGCATTGCTAGGATCTCCTGAATTGCATCGGATTTTCTCAATCTCCTCAATCAGTGCAATCTCGACTGTCAATAATTTTGAAAATTACAATAAATGCAATTAAATCATCTCGTTGGCCGAATTTTCATTTCATTGCATCAATATTCCCGAGACTAAAGTCTTGAACCAGAAAATTGAAATATTCAACTTATGAGCCAAATTAATGGCTGACTGGACCATTATATCCAAGGGTGACAAGGTATGGAATCCCGTCCAAATCTAATTTTTCCTGAATAACTTTTTGATCACTCCTCGGATTTCCAATCTGTCTCGAGCGTTGTCCAGCTCTGTCTTAAATAGATAATGTGCAGAAGTCGGATTTTTCCGATCGAGTCCTAATTTACCCTGATGTCAAAATGGTCTTTTTGACTTTTCGGTGTCTATTTTCCACGTTTTACGCACTATTACGAAGGTTGTGACTAGGGTTATACAGATGCTTGTTGTCTTGACCATCCGGGCCCATTAAGCCTGTCGAAGCATCTCCAAGGCCCATTTGTACTACTTTGTCATTGTTTTACCGAATTTGAGTCGAATTTTCAAATCGACTTCAGCATTGCTCAAATCTAAGTTGAGCAAGCTGAATGGAGTTACTTGAACATTTTGGGCCATCATTTGATTTTTTTTTCGGGTCCAATAAGCCTTATTGGGCCTGGCTGGTCCATTAGGCCACTAAGGTGGGGCCCACCACCATTTTTTTATTAGTCTTTCCTTTTATTTTGTTCAAAGTTTTTGTAATCCCCTTTTTGCACTTGGAAATTTTTGGCACCAACAAAGACCAGTCATAAACTTGCTGTAGACTACGTGGTACGATGTGTCCTACAGATCAATGCTGATAAAGCCGTCGAGACTGGACTAACTGAGCAGGTTACCGACTAGATAATCGTGTTGATCATAGAGCAACAGCACCTTGCAAAGGTTAAGGCATACATCATTTTTAAGACCGAGTTGACCATGTAGATCACAAAACTAATGATAGAGTTGGCCATTCAGACTGTACCTGAGGCACTCATTTCAAAGAACCCGCACACAAGTGCCTTGTAGAGTACTCAAACCTGAGACTTGACAATTGTTATGAAACCATCTAGGTCACCTTTTGCAGTCACTTTAGAGTTTGCTGATCATATTTATTCATCATCATACCAGTCATGTCATTGCCCTCCCCGATGCTAATCTTGGCCATATGGATAGTATGACACTATAAAACTCGAGAAAGAGTTTTCTACAACCGGGGAAGAATAATGAGAACAGATCGGATTTGATGAATGAGAAGGTTTAGAACATCGTTGTTTGAGTTTCCAGGAGGTGACACATTTTTATTTTCTTATTTAGTAGTATTATAGTTAATTCTTGCATTTCTTTTAATATTTGGGGTTACTTTTAAGTCACTATATTTATATTCCAGTCCTTTAGAGGATCTATTTTTAATTAGTCTTTAAAGTTCTTTTTTGTAAACTAGTTCTCACTATAAGAACCCATGCTCCATACGATGAAGGAGAGAATGAATGAAAATTTTTGGAGCTTGTTCTGTGTGTATGGGCTTGACCCCAATTCTCCCCTTTGTCCCCTCCATCGAGAGGTCTTCACCCCCAACGGCAGTCGGCTCCAATCTTCTCGCTCCTTCCTTTTAAACTCAACACCATTCTTATCACCTTCCCCCTATGCATGTATGTTGTTCGTTGCAAAGCACTACTTGACATCACTGAAGGACTCAATGGAGCCATCCAACGATCTCCATGCAGACTTCTAGCCTTCTGCTCTCTCTTCCCTGTCGCAGCATTCAGCACCCACCCCGGTAACACCGCTCCTCTACTGGCAAATCACCAGCCCCTCTGGTCTGCCCTCCACACCTCCAGCAACCCCGCTTCTCATCATCCCCTCTGGTTTCATTATCAAGCTCCATCATCGCCGGAGCACCTCCGGCAACCCCATCCCCCTTTATAACAGTCGACAACCATTGGCATCATCTTCTGCACCTCCTACTACCGTCTCACACTTCTCCCAACCATGCAAGACATCAACCTGCCATTGCCACCACCCCCCTTCTTAGCCAGGCAAGGTCATCCAACTATGCCGCAACATCACCTACTCCATCTCTTGCCATCCAGACAAAGACAAAGGAGGAGAATAGGAATGGAAAAGGAGAAGATCAAGGGATTCGACGATGGTGGGTGGACCCCCCCCAAGCCTTCCCCTCCTACCGATCGCACTACCGCCGGTGACGTGGCACTGTCTACTCATCCAGACTACAAGAGCGACAAAGCCATGAGACAAAAAGGCCCTGACCGGACCTTTGTCAGGTCCCCTTGCTGCCTCATGCCATCAGGTGGCAATAAACATCACCTGGGGCTTGCCTTCACATGGCTGCGGGTGATTACTGTTCACCACATCTCCACCCCATCGGACTTCTCTAGCATCTGCCATGATCCCCCTTCCAACTGCCACCTCACGTGTGCTTGCAGGCACCTCCACAACCCTGCAGCATTTGGGGTTGACACCGACAACATGGGCGGCTCTGCCCAACACCACAATACCCCAGCTGGAAGGCTCCAATGCTGCCACGAACCCTCAGCCCCCAAATCAACGAAGTGCTGCAACCACCCTCCGAGTGAGGGGGCCTCTGTCGAGCCAGCTAGCGCACAACTGGGCTGCCAGCCCAGGCTGAGCCAGAAGACAGTCCAACCAGTTATCAGCAGGTCCAGCTGATTTTCTAGCCGGTTCACCCAGTCTGAAGCCGATCCATACTTTGGTCACATAACAGTCCCAATGCAATTCTCTATCCAGCCTATCCTCATGGCTATATGATAGTCTACGTATACCCATTGTCAACATCAGAAACTCCACACCTTCCGCTGAAGAAAGGTTCATAGACATAACATAACACAATGAACCCAAAACCACACATTTATTTTCATGTACACCATGTATATTTTGGTTAATACTCCTATTAGTTATCATGTTTCTTATAGTAGTTTATGCCAACCAAAAATAATAAAAATTCTTTTCCCAAATAAATAGAAATCAAATAAATTTTCAAATTCACGGATATTTATATTTTAACAAAAACTTTAACTATGACGAAAAAAGAGGCTTCCCAGTCACCTAACTAGGATAGAATCTTGTTTGATCAAACCGTGACCCACAAAAGTTCCGTAGCTAGCAATAAAATGTCTTTAAATTTCAATATGCTAAAAGATTTTTACGATACATGCAAACATAAAAAATATTAGACATGACTATAAACTAAGGCAAGCATGAAAAGTAATCAAGAAGAGAAATCTAAAAATTCTATAATGTAATTGCGGAGTTTGGAAGTTTCTAACTACCATCAACTTTTTTATACATATAATCCACGGAGACACCATATCTTCGGCAGAAACCCTTTGCAGCCTGACAAAGAAGAAAAGTTAAATGCAAATACAGTTGAATATCAGTTCATGGACATAAAACCATTGAAGTCAGCAAATACTATAGCACATGACCAAGTTCCCTTTAATAGAAACATGTCAGAAAAGACTGTGCCAAAAGAGAAATTGTGAATTTATTACCCACATGCCTTTTTGAGTAAGTAGGTTTAGATTATGTGAGAACAGACCTTCTAAATAAAACAATAACAAAAAATGTAAAATCTGATTTGAGATTGCATCGACATATAGCAAATACATTGTCCTTTAAAAAAAATATAGGTGATTTGCCAAGGTTCATTTGTATTTTTATGGCACAGTAATATGATAATCTTTTGAAAGCTACCCAATAAGTTCCCAAATTCATTAATGGCAGATAAATTTTCATTGGGCAAAGAGAAAAATAAAATTAACAAGATCAACACACAACATCAAAAAAACAGAGGATACTTGTTCACAACCCTTAAGAGTAGTCATACATGCCATCCAGCCATTATCAGAATGAATACTGCAGAATGTAAACAGTCAAGCATAAGATAAAAATATAAACCACTTGGAAATGAAGAAATTACCGTGGTAGGATTTCCGTGCAGGTCATATGCTTTAGCTGCTGGAGGACCACGAACCTCAATGTGGTTCTGAGATTGTTTAGAATTGAGTTTTTCGATGAAGATCTGACAAGAAATAAAACGACACTTTCATGATGTCCACTTTACAAGTTTCAGGAAAAGTAAGAAAAGAAACATCAGAATAAAGACAACAAGAAAAAAACTGTGAAATCTCAAAAGTCTCTCCTTTGGTCCTTTTTGGAAGAAAATCATTTTTTGTATGCTTTGAGTGCTGTCTATGAAAGTAGATGGTAGTCCACTTGACGAAGTGGCCTCACTTGAGGGTGGTGTGTGCACAGCAGGGTAGGGTGAAGTTCCACAAAGCAGCTGCTGAACAATAGGGAGGCATGCAGATTGCAGACTGTGGGAAGACATGAGAGGGAGGTTTCTGGCAGGTCAGGTGAACAACAGGGAAAGGGTTCATGGTTGACAGACTAGAGCCAAGAGTGATGCTCCACAGATGGCAACAGCACGGTAAATGATTGATCATGATGAAGCAGAGGAAGTGTGACCATGATCATCGGTTGGCTAGCTGGAAGAGCAGTTTGTGTTCCGATGGAGATCGAGAAGAACCAAGAAAACAAGAAGAGCAAGGGTGCTGGGAAGAAGAAACCAGGGGAGAGGAGGAAGAACCTAGAGCCGAAGAAGCCTCCATGGATGAAGAATAAGAAACAAGAGCCAAATACATTTCCAAAGGTGAGAAGGACGAACTGGGAGCCAGAGAAGCCTACGGGGGTGAAGAAGAAGAAGAAGAATGGAAAGCCACCGAAAATTGCCTGAGATGGTGAAGATAAACCGGGAGCTGGAGAAGTCTCCAAGGATGAATAAGGAGAACTGAGAGGACTCTCAAAAATCATAGAAGGAGATGAGGATATTAATGAGAAATAAAAAAATTAAGGGTGATTAAAGCAAGTGATGTTTTGCCAAATGGAGCTAAAGCACCATTGTAGAGATAGGATGACAAAGTCACGCAACCATTAGGCATTGGGAACAAGATAGAAGTTAAAGGGAGGGGCATCTCGCTGGAGAACAAATTCAAACAAAAATTTATTCCATTTCTACCATACTCCAATTTGGCTACAGTACTGGACTTTTATAGAAGTGCCAAATTTAACATTTTAACCTCCTGAAAACTTCTTACATATTGACCCTAAGTGTATTAAAATAAAGTACATAAATTAATCTTAAAGCTGCAAATTATCTAAAATGCAAATGCATCGTCTTCTCCAAATTCTAATGGCAGCATCTCTAAATATCCTATATGTCAAATCTTACCTTGATCTCATCAAAAAGAAGAAGAAGAAGAAGAAGGCTGATAAATAAATGGAATTTCGAAAAAACATATGGCAGAATAATCACCTTAAGAAATTACAAAGCAGACGAACATCAATTAGGATTGGATGACCAGGATAAGCAAATGTATCGAAAGCAGAAACAGCAGCCTTCTTAATATTGATGAATGGACAAGCTCAAGGGACCTTTACTTCAATGTGCTCCTTCTGTGGGACCTTTCAAGAAGATCAGGACCACCTTTACATAACTGTGCTGCTATTAATATGACATGACAAGTATGCTTAAGGATGCTAGGGGCAGCACTCATCAGGACAGATGATCTAGAAAAAGAATGGGGTAAGATTAATGCCCCAAGGAATGAGAAGCCGTAAGTCTAAACACTTCTACCAACCCTTCTATGTGCCATATGGACAATGAGAAACAACCGCATTTTGAACAACAATACCCTACACCAGCAAGGATCATGTCATTGGCCCTGGAGCTACCACAACAATGAGTGGTAGAAGATGTTTGGGAAAGGATCCTCCAACCACTCCTAACAGCTTTTGAAGGCTTCAATCAGTGTCAGATCACAGAGAGATCTATCCCTCTAAATAGATCTCAAGATGACCAAGAAACTGTTAGTACTGTAATATTTTGATGACACGATACAATATCAGCAGTAATTGCACTTCAAAAAAATACAAATTTATGATCACATAAGGCAAGACAATCTTATCAATTTTCCACCACCCAACTTGCCACACCCCCTGGATTCGCCTCCAAGGTTATGACACCAACTGGGAGTTCCAACTGATGGATCTCTTATTCAATGTCATCCAGAATGGCTAATTTTGCATAACATGTTGCTCAGGATAGGAAAGTCAACATAAAACCAACATGGATCGGCTGGTTATGAATAAGTAATTTCTTAAATCACGAAAAAAACTATCAAGTCATCCTCAGTTTGTTGCTGCTAAATGAGGAATTCTCTCTACTCACTGAGTTGTATTGTCTCAGTTTTATTAAAAACAAGAATTGATAGAATGACCCTTTCCTGGTTTGCAGAAAGGCATAATCCTAATTGTAAAGAACCAATTTAGATACAGATAAGCATGCACTGAGCCAGCTGACTCTGGCCAATTCTAGCCAATTATGGCAGACCCCAAGTGGAATCGACCAGTTCAGATCAGAATCAGAACTTGCTGCCCAGGTGTCAATTCTTGATCCCAAGTAGCTTGTTTCAAGAAAAAAAGAAAGCATCTGAGAGTTAGACATGATATAGGGTGGATATGATTTTAACAACTTATGGTTAAATTTTGCCTCTTGAGAGTTTAAAAATATTTTATTACATATTATACAAAAGGAATTTATAGATGTCTAGTTATGATGAAGATTTCACCTTAACATCTCCCTTGCACTCCAGACACACACATAACTATTCATGAACATTGAGTAGGCTACTGCTCAGATATTTATCATTCATTCTGCAGAACTCCTGCTGGAGATTGTTTTAAGAATCCCATTGAAGATGTTCATTTACATGATTTATTGTATAATTTCACCTTCCAAAAACTAATGCAACAGTTAATCAAGGAATGCATACTTAAAATCAATCATTCAATATAGAAAATAAAACTAAAACAAAAGTGCAAAGGAAATCAATGGCATTACCACTAGTCGGCGAGGGGTACAACATGCCAAGATGTTCCCATTACTTATTCTCCGTTTTGCTAATAACTCTATTAATGACGACTTAATCTGCAAAACCAATGCAAGCTTCATTTTGTCAAGAATCATTCATCTATATTTGTAAATGTCCATGAATAAGTCAGAAAAGATTATAGAAATTCTGATACACCCCAAAGCCATCTTTTTAACTGTCTCAGTCACCTATAATAAAAACAAAAGGGCTCACAAAAATAAAATGCTTACAGACCACAACCAGAAAACAATGATTTAATTTATGTACTAAAGGATGTACCTGCTGGCATGCATCAAGTGCATCATGAGGTGGCATCTCTTCCGTCCCAATCTCCAACACAAAGGCCCTACATTCATCTAACACCTGTTACAGACTTCAGTTAGAGACAATTCAGCTAAAAAAATAACCCCAGACAGTGACCAAAATGGTTATCTAGTAAATACATTACAAACAACACATGTTTGCAACAGGTATTAAGCATAGCACTTCACAGAGGAAAAAGCTGATGATTTTTTGAGAAAGGTGACCACCAAGCAAACATAATTCGTTAATGAGCATCAATGGAATACACATGAAGTGGCAAACATTAAAAATCAAAACAGGACATTACATAAAACAAAGGGAACAAAAAAAGACAAGACTTCCAGACAGCCACTAACAAGCTTGTGATGGCATGGAATAAACAACCAATCCAGCTCTAGAAAGCAAAAAAGATTACATTGCTCCAGAAATGGAAGACTTCCACCACCTCTAGGAAGCTGCAAACATCGATCTTTTAGAAAAGGCAGGCACGATGTGATAATGAAGCAAAGGTGAAGGATATGCTGCTTGAACCACCTATGGTTCCTTGTCCTCCAAATAACCCAATGGCTGGTAGATGAAGCCCCCACCCTCCCCATACTGACCAAACATGTTAACACTTTACCATTGGCACATTTCCTTCAAAAAAAATTTGCATGTCAAGGCATCTAAAGAGAATCTTCTACACCACTTGAAAGATCCCACACCCAATAAGAAGATGTTGCATGTGCAAATGATAATGATAATGAGAAAAATTTTGAATCACATCATTGATATAACACAATTAAAGATGGAAATAATTTTAAACTTTGTGACTTTTCCCTTATGTTAGATTAAGCAGATGCTTAAATCCATACATTATCCCATGTTGTTGAATCTTGACATTACCGCCTCAAAACTTTAAAAAGCATCTCACCCTGAGGCATTTCTCAGCTACTTGAGGTGGCACCTTTTAAACAATAGCCGGCACTAGCCTATACACATCTTGTACTGTCATTGCATTGTATACCAGACAGTTATTCAAATGGATAGAAAGCTGGCACAATTCTGTACATGTCATATTCCATTAACGGCATTAGCCAACTCAAGCCAATTGCCTTCATGATTAATATTAAATTTAAGTAAAATAAGAATGAAAAGAACATAGCAACAATTAAAAGTAAAAAGAAGGATAAATCTATAATCTTCTATGGTCAACAATACAAATAGAGCAAGTAGTTTCTTATGAATATTTTTTAATGAGAATAACAATTGATTATTTCTTTGGACAAGAAGTCCAAATGAATCACAAAAAACACAATTAGGACCACAATTGATTAACTGCCGCAGCAACTCATGACATGGAAATATACATCCATATGCGAGTGCTATAACCCTATAAACCTAACAGAATGCCAACTAAGTGTATTGAGTTTGATTTGAGTTTGGTTTATATTTTATGAGGTATGTTCCCTTAGTAGATTATTAATTATTTTTAGACTTTAGGGCCTTGGGATCAAGATTGATCATCAGGTTTCATCAAGACATTTTAAATTATTAGAGTTAAATCAGATTTGAGGTATAGAAAAGACATGTTTTAGATCAAATTTCATGTTGGAATTATATATTTATATTATGTGATTGTCATTTTCATTCCATTTCCATTTTTTATACCCGACTCACAGCACCATACATCTTGGATTTAGAACTCATCAAACTCATTTTATGTCTAATTGAAGTCCTGGCATTATGGACTTTGGGATTTGTTGAGATCTGATTTTTCATGATGTCTGATCAGAGTATGTTCATTTTCATTTCAATTTTCTTGTTCTAAATCTTCACATTAAGTATTTTAGACTTAGCATGCACAAAACCCATCATTCTTCCATGTAAAGTCTTGGCCTCAAACAATCAGACTTGGGAGTTTGATGGATCCATTGTGTTTAAAATCTGATTCTGACATTTGTTGTAGAAACCAGATTAAATACCCTCATTTATGCCCGATTGGGGGACCAGGACTTAAAGCATTTTGAAGTCCTTATTTCGGCTATCTAGGCAACAGCCATTTCATTGAGCACCTTAAGACCATTTAGACTCAAGAGTACATCAGATCTGAAACCGTCATGTTCAATGGTCACATCAGATCTTGTCCTATTCCATCTTGAATACATAGTGCATATATTGTGATTTCAACTCTTAGGATTTACATTCTACGTGATTGGATCCCAGAATTAGTATTAGAGGATCTGATTTTGTGACATTGAAAGATCAGACTATCTTCTTCATTTGAACATGGATGGAGTCTTGAGACTTAATTTTGAATTCTATATTTTAAGCATTGCTATTTCATTTTAATTCTCAAGTGAACATTTGGATCACACTCCTTAGCCATCGTGGGACTTAGTGGATTTCACATTACCCATTCTCATATCTAATCATCCTATGTTCCATTAAGCACCTTATGACCCGCACCGGATATAGGAAAGATCTGCTTTCATGTCATTTAGACTGAGCAATCAGACTTCACATCAGTCCTTCAGATCTGAGCATATTTGGTCCATCAAATTTCAGATTAACCCATAAGCCATGTGTGACTCAAATTATGTACATCTCTTAAGACTCATCTTTCAGTCATGTTAAGAGATTTAAGATTTGATCTTTGGGATTCATTCCACTGATAACGTCCATTCAGATTTCATATCACGATCTGAGTATTCGAATTTGGTGTTTAGACTAATGGTTTTACGGTTTTAATTCATATCGCTTAGATTCAAGTCTTATTGATCATTTGATTCTTGACAATTTATGTTTTAGGGATTTAGTGATTTCAAATTTGATTATTTAAATTTCATCTCTTCATGTTAGCGTTCCACATGGTTCACATGGGTTATTAATGCTCCCTGATTATAAATATAGAGACCTTTGACACATGAATGCCATCCATATGATATTGGATATGTTAGCATACATCATCATGTGTGGGGAGGCTTCTGTAGCCATGACCTCTTTAAAATCATGTCATACGATAATTCTAATGACTTCATATAAGCATGGAATATCTCATTTCCCTACTTTGACTTTAAAGGTCGGTCTAGCATGGAAACATATAAGACCTATCCTTAAATGAAGTGAGAATTCTTTCTTTGTAGGCGGAGTGTAGGTACTCGTCCCACATCGGGAAGGATTAATGTCTAATGGGGGCATGTCCACAAACCCATCCACGATCGATACACATTGGGGTTGTGTCCATGTGTCTGTCCAAAATTATGGGGGCGTAACTTAATATGCTTAGCCTCTTAAATATTTTATATGATTCAAATATTTGAGATTTTTTTTTGTCATTTGGCCACATTTGGTCCATCATCATATTATTGAGTCATAACAGCCTCATTTGGCCCATTATCATCATTTCAGCCATGGTAGACACTAGACACATTTCATGTCATTTAGGCCATTCAAGGCCTATCTTCAATATCTGGGGCCTCATATAGCCTGTTGCACGTATTGACTTGGATGGCCTCATTTGCTTCATTCTTCATGTGCCCTCTTCTTTTTAAAATCAGCCTTGTCATTTGCCTTCATCAATCTCAAGTCTTGGACCTGGCTGGTATCTTGTCATTTATTGTCGCTCAAGGGCAATAGGGATGTCTGAAGGTAGGTTTATATCAAGGATGAGATAGGCAATGGAGGGGGTTTACATAGGCATGTTACCAGGCTACCTGAGTAGCTCTTTAGCTCAACATGTTGAGTATTAGAAGGCCGGGTATGGCCTGGTTTCTATGTGTATAAATATAGGGGCTGTCATGGGCCATGCATAGAGACTGTTATAGCCTATGATAAAGGGCTGAACAGCAGGTGTTATGGGGCTGTCATGCATGGAGGTAAGGTACTGTTATTTGGCCATGTATGGCAGCTGAACAGTGGAGCATGTGGTGCTGTCATATGACTAGCATATAGAGGTCAGACAAGAGGTTTATACGGACTGTGAGAAAGTGTATGCAGACTGCAGCACAAGGAAATTTCTTTTCAAATCATCAATTTCAATCTCTTGCATAAAGGCTATTTAAACATATAAATAGAATCAAATATTGCCAAAATTGAAATTATAATTTGACTCAAATTGGACATCAGAAAAGGAAACTCAAATCAAATCCAAATATAATATGAACTTTCCTATTTATCTAAAACGTAAACTCATGTGAAATCATAATTTAATACATAATCCAACATAATCTAAACATTCCTATATTTTTACCATTTTTGGCTGCATCTCGAACTGGTGTTGCATCAGCAAGGTTCTTTTTTTTTCTATTATTTTGCTCTTACAATATTCCCATTTTTAAACTTCACCAAAATAAAGTTTACTTGTGCTTTGCAATCCCACTTTCGGATAAAAGAGGGTTCTAATACTTGACTGTCAATATAAAAATATTATCACATCTCATGATATGTACTCAAATGATATAAAGGTTGGGGGGCTTGCTCTACTTACGATGTGCTGCATAGGAGGCATGCAGAATTAAAAAATAATAGTGGAAAATGTTCCCCACATGCGACAAGCAATATCAACAAAATAATCTGATATTCAATGAGAAAGTTCCTGTAGGAGATAAGCGTAAATACAAGAAGTCCATATAAAGAAACAAGTCAACAGATTTAAGATAAATTTAAAGACAAATAGGCAATATTATAAAAAGAATCTAAGAAAGAACAGATTATTGAGAATAAATACTTGAAATATTCCATCCCAGAAAAAAAAACTTACTAAATTTGTTGACAGTATGAAAAATGAAAAGTTAAGAATTGCTTGCATTCTTGAAACCAAATGTATAGGAAAAAATGCAAAGTAAGAAATACATGCTATCAACTAGGATATATAAAAAATGAGAGGAATAAGATGTTGTTGTTAATAAAACAATGAAAGATGTGATGGTGTCAGAGAAAAGAGTAGGAGATAGAATTACCCTTATTAAAATGATTATCTAATGAAATAAAATTAATATAGTAAGTGTTTATACTCCAAAAGTTAGATTCAAAAGTGAATAAAAAATGAGGAGGTTAGTATGGATGACCTAATAAAGAGCATACCAAATGAGAAAATTACGCTTATTGAAGGAAATCTCAATCGGCATGCAAGAAGAGAATGTCATGATTGTGAGAGAGACCACATGAAAACTTTGGATATGGAACTTTAAATGAAAAAGGGAAATTATCCTTGATTCTGCTATCGCCTACGATATTATACTAAAAATACCCATGTTATAAAAAAGATCTCAATTTACTACCATTTAAAAGTTGATAAAATAAAAGCCAAATTGACTGTTATTACCAAAAAAATTTGGTCATGCTCATTGCAAAGCTTTCTCAGTCAAGTTTCAACAAGTCAAAATATAGATGTTATGAGATGAACAAACACATTTAAAAAAGGATTTCGATTAACATCAAAAGGTGCAAACTAAAAGAGGTGAAGCAAGAGATATTTTAGAAAGAACATATCAAGATAAATGATTTAAAATCAAAAGAGCATAGCTACAATGATTAAAGAGGTAGATAGAAAGGTATCTACATAGTTTAAAAGAGAGGTGGTGGTGAAATGAAGAAGTGTAAAAGACAATAAACAATAAGAGAAATTGGTACAAAAAATTATTTGGTTGTGATATCAACAAAGTTGATGAACAAAATAAGATAGCAAAAAATGAAGTAAAAAGGCTATTCAATAAGTAAAAGATGAGACTTCCAATAAGATATATGAGAAAGTTCTAACAACCAAAGGCGAAAAAGGATATCTATAGATTACCAATGATGATAAAAAAGATTTTATGACCATAACCAAGTCAGATAAAATGATAGAAAAAAAAATAATCAAAGATGATGACATTAGAGAAAAGTAGAGAAACTACTTTGATACACTCTTTTATGATAGCTTTGCTAAAAACATAGATTAAGAAGAATATAAATTATATTAAAGAGGTATTGAAAGGATAAAACATGCAAGGGATGTAGCCACAATAGAATTCCTATTAAATTATTGAATTTTTTTGAAAGATTTAGATGTGTAATAGTCAATTCAAATTTTTAACAAAATCATAACCCCTAAAAAATGTTGAACCAATGGTGAAAAACAGTATTGATTATATCTCTAAGTAAAAGAGATATACAAAATTGCACAAATTACAGAGAATCAAGCTCACAAGCATAATATGAAATCGTGGGAGAGACCCACCAAATGTTGCTCATGAGATATTTAAATCAACCAATTAGGATTTATATCTAGTCAGTTTACAAAATAATGTATTTTCTCGTTGGAAGCTTCATGAAGAAATATGGAGATAAAAAAATATTTATATACGTTGTTTATTAATTATAAATGATAATAATAGAGTTTGAAAAGATATTTTGTGGCAGATGCCAAAGCAAAAGTTAATTTCCACTAGTTATGTTAACACGGAACCGAAATGATTAAACCAGAATTAAAATGCTATAAAAGAAGAACAAAATGATGGTTGAGTTGATGCAACTGAAAGCAAACCCCAAAGGCTTGTGGGCAGCCATGTCACCAGTCTGGGGTGGCCAGACCCAGGCTTGTCCACCCTCTGGCTGATCCTAGCATGTGAAGATGTGGATGAGGAGTCATGGCTGAGCTGAAGGTGCACGGGAATGAGCAGGAGACCGCGGAGGGGTGGTGGAATCAGCCAGCACATCCGGCCAGGTGGGGTTCATGGGGCAGGTGAGGATGTCTCAGCTTGAGGGCCATTGCAGTTGGAGACAGCTTGCAAACACGTGAGTTGAGTGAGGTGGTGCCTTAATTGGCAGGCCCGACAGAGGGCAGCCGAGCATTCCTTGTTCATCACCTTCGCCTTCATCGCCGCAGAGATCTGCGGAACCAGAAAAGGGCATCAGAATCGCTAGTGTAAGCTGAAGGTGAGGTTGATGAAGAAGCTTACAAAGGAGCCTTCCACTTTCATCTTCGGTCACTGCCACAATCATCGGTCTCAAATCAGGAAGAAGACTACGCAAGAATCATGCAACATTCAGGGATCGCCAGATCAGCTGAAGTCAATCTAAAAAAGATGACCAAGAAGGAGAGACAAGAGAGTTAAGCGGCCAAATCCAAATAGAAGACGAGAAGAAGACGTTGTCGGTGATGACGAAGCAAAAGACAAAGAGACAAGGGAGATGAACAGAGGAGAGAATAAAATTTTGATAAGAGAGAGAGAGACAGAGGAAGAAGAAATAACCCACCGCTGCCCAAAGAGCATGGGATAGAAATTTGTACCCGGATCAATGGGTACCAATCCGATCCGGATCAGATTGGATCGGCTGATCCCAGCCGATCCTCTAGGAGGAATCCCAATCTAGAATCAAAATTTCAAAAAAAATTGATTACAATTCCTACCTTGATTCTGATTCTGGCCGATTTGGCAAAACAGGATTCCGATTCTAATCTAAGCCGGGCCAATTTGGCCAATTCCGGCCAATTCTATCGGGTTTTCTCTTAGATCGCCACTATAGGTGAAAAATCGATTGGCATAGGCTGATCCAATCCAAGAATCGACCGATCCCAATCCAGATCGGCTGGTTCCACAATCTATGCCACTGTCAGAGGTTGGAGAGGGAAAGCCGTTGTGGTCGGCCGAGAAGGGGGACCCCTTATAGAGGAGTCGGTTAAAAGAGAACATGGTAAAGTAAAAGTTTACAAGGAAGCCCTTCTCAAAATGTAAAACTGACTTTTAAATTCATTAAAATCAGCCCCCATCATATGAACAAGTGATAAAATACATTATGATGAAGCAAGCAATAGTCCTGACAATTGGAAAACAAATAAAAGATTTTTCTAATTTAGTTGTCTCACACCAAAGCTTTGCGATAAGTCCTTATAAATTATCCAAAAATATACAAGATGAAATACCATAGTACATAATGTTCATAGAAGATCTTGTATTCATAGACGAGACACACTGAGCTAATAGGAAAGCAGAATTTTGGTGAAACATTTTTCACCTAAGATTTCAAATAAGTAGAATTAAGATAGAATATATTTATATTATAAATTTAATAAAAGTCAATAAAAGAATAGTACTTTAGATAGACTAATATTACATGTACTCAAATAAAATATATTGGTTGAATCATCTATAAAGATGAAAAATATGATGAGAACGTAACCATAAGGTTAAAGTAGGATGAATTATAGTTGCCAAAGCAACTGAGTAGATGGCATCTTTGCGGGGCCAAGGCACCAAGTTGCTTTTTTGGTGACCCAAAAGGTGCCAGCATAGGCACCTCAAGCCCTTCTACATGACTAAAGCAAATTTCTTCTGAGGTCGTTGTCCTCTCGATAACCCCCCCCCCACACACACAATAGGTGTTGCTCCATTGATCCCCACACCATAACCACACATGTTGATCCAAGGATCGTGACCATCCATTTAATGACAGTGAAATCATATTAAAATATTTCACTATCACTCACATTATTAAATATTTTTAATATTTTTAATTATAAATACATACTTAAAAAATTATAAAGTTCTCACTCAACCCCCTTTTCACTCTCTCTCACTTACTTCATGATGATCATCTCCTTTCCAAAATATATATTCACGTAAACATAATTCCATACATAAAACACATTTACATTCAAACAGAAATAATATTCAATTATAAAATACAAATATATATGATTGTATGCAAAATGGTTGTACCTGAACCTTTTCAAGTCTACTCAATATTCTCTCTCTCTCTCTCTCTCTCTCTCTCTCTCTCTCTCTCTCAATATATATATACTATGTACCTATAATTATGCATATATGCCAATATATTTATTGCTTAGGTGGTGCCTAAATAGCCGCCTTGTATACTAAGCAAAAATCACCCTTGAACATCTCGGACGCCTTATTACCTTGGCAACTATGGGATAAATGAAGATGACATTGGCTATAGGAATCTCGTGAGATCGTAAGATTTCACTAATGTTTAGAAAAAAAATTTATTGTATAGATATAAAACAATTTTGTATGATAGTGCTGCACAATGAAAGAAAAACAAGTTTCCAAAATATGTTAATGAAATAAGAATATCAGGTAAAATGTAAGACAAATAGTAATTGTAGGCAAATCAGAAGAAGGGCAATTTAATTGTAGACAAATTGTAACTTAAACTATCGCAGTAAAGGGCAATTCAATGTCACTAAAATGATTTAAATATTTATGAAGAAATAACTCAAAATTGATGCAAATGGGGAAAGAGAATTGATATGGCTGAGCCTAAATAATTTGGGCAAGTTTCAATCTACCTATTTTAAATTTCAACAGTATCTTATAGACTTCAGAATAGAAAAGGCCCCAAAATTTCATATTTTAAATGATAGCCTCCCTCTTTCACAAATTTCGTCCTCCAATGCTTTGGAAAATTTTAAAAGTACCCATGCTAATATTAAATACTCTATAAAAAATGGTTAATGGATCCCAAACTCAAAAAGAAAATTTTATCGTACATAAGACTTGCAATATTGTATTGTAGTGAATATTGGTCAACATAAGAAAAATATAAATGTTGGACAATAAAAAAATATATTTCCAAAATTTAAGTGTTGCTGAAATAAGAATTAGTAAGATAGATATGTCATCATATTTAATTAGATATAATATGTAAATATATTAGAGAAAATGAAGAGTAACCACAATTTTCGATAAATTGAATGAAGGAAGAATAAGATAGTTTCGACATATAAAACGTAAACCTAAAAAAGCTCTAGTTAGAAAAATAGAAAATATTGCAATAATAGAAACACAAAAGAAACATGATAGAGCTAAGCTAACCTGAAGGAGAGCAATTCAATGTGATTTAGAAGAATTATATCACTAAATAAATAACTCAAAATTGACACAGGTGGAGAATAAGATTCCAAATGGCCAGCCCCAAATAATTTGAGATTAAAACTTAAGTTGAGTAGATTTTAAAAATTATAAAAAAATAGAATGAACAATATCTAGAGTTAACTAAATAATAACCCCCTTTGTCCTCTTCACCCTATCTCTTACCAAGTTAAGTGCTCTCTTTCTTGCTCTCTTAATGTATAGAAATTACACAAAATGCATCATTATATTTTAGTTTTCAAATAATAATAATGATAAACAAGTTCTCTATTTTTTATATTTTTTAATTTCGTTATTTTCATCAGAAATAGTTTTTCATGATTAGATCTGGTATCAATCCACACCAGATCCATATCAGCCGTATTACCTGATACATATTCATAAGAAGCAGATTGATCCATCCCAGTAGCTAATACTTCCTTATTTAAACAAATTATATATTTTACCTATGTACGACCCATTATGAACAATAATTGCACAGTTATCTGCAATCATCATAGAAAGAGATTTGCTTATCTTAAAGGTGTCATGCCATTCCACTGAAACTACAAAAAATACAGTATGAGTTGTGCCACAGAATCAAAATAAGTTCAAATAAACTTCATGTTTTCCAACTGTAACTTCTATTAGCTGCTGCTTCATTACTCTTTCACTGAAGTTGTCCATGTCTTTTTGGCCAAATTTTGTATTAGACTTACTCCCAGGAGACTTCACTTCAGTGGAAGTAAAGTTGGTCAGTAAAATCCTTTTCTTCGGCACAGAAACAGCAAGGTGTTCTCTATAGCCATAAAGACCTTCATATGATCACACGTCAGAAGGCTAACTGGGCCACTTACCACACAAGAACCTTCATTTTAGCAGGGAGGGAAGCCTTCCACAAGAAGGATATGAAAGGAGAACACTATGCTTCCAGAATAGAGCACCTTATACGCTTCTTTCAAAAAGAAACCCTGTTGGAAGACCAGCTCCATTACTGAATATAAAAATTGAGAGTATGCTGATTCAACAAAGAGAATAAGTCCAAGTTAAATTGTGACTACCATGTCAAACTCTTCCCCTTCACCATGTTAATATGCCCTATTTTTCTAACCAAAGTTCCAGGTTTACGTCTAATACATCCAAACTATCCTACTCTCCCTTTTCCTTCATGTGTTCTTCAGCTGTCACATTTCCGCCTTTCTATAGGACAGTCGTTGAAGATCCCATCTAACCCTGCATGTCCGTATACCCACCCTAAATTTTCATTTAAACAAAACTTGAGAGCATGTAGCCCCTTCCAAACACTTAATATAATACAGCATGGCAAGCTATATTGTTGTTTGCTAACATACAGATCTTTCTTGGACAATCACTACTCAGTCCTTAATTTGATACTATCAATACCAAAAGAATTTAAATCAACCTGCAAAATTGAGTCCTCATATATTTAGAGTTGTGCTGATGGCAACATGTGTGTAGAAAAGCACCTTACAGGGACTCCGAATAACCCATGTGGCCACCACACGGCCTGACTTCTATAAAAGCCACATGACTAAATTTAAGCCATGAAAAGCTGTCTGCAATAGGCAGTATACTACATGCAATCTTCAGTCTTCAACATAAACTATAACCAGCTGGGTCACCTACCCTCCCCCCAATTCCCCTTATCTCTAATCAGTAACCACACACAGAAGCATGCACAGCTCCTTGTTCATGCTTCCTCGCAGTGCTGCATGTTGATCACCTTTAGGGAACAACCAGCCAACATTTTTTGAAATATAGACATCCTCAGTTGGAAAAAACAAAGAACGAAAAAAAAAGAAATATATTTACTTAAAATTACTAGATAATGTGCATAATGCATGCCGAAAAAGATAGCATGGATGGAATTGCAAAGGCCAAGAAAACATTAGGTTACAGTCACATCTAACACGAAAAAGCAACAAGTCTAGGAAGATAATAAACAATAACACACAATTGTTCACCTTCTCATATGCAACAATTAACACAAACAAGCACAACAAAAGTAAAAATAGCATATAAATAAGTATAAAAAGAAGAAGTTCACCTTCTCATATTCTTTTCCTAATTCAGTTTTGTGATCGAACAATTCGCTCACTCCAGAAGCAATTCCCAGTGGATGCCCAAGTGATTCACGTGTCATAACCCAAAGCTGGGCACATTGACGAGCTAAACTGCCAGGGAACACATCAAATTTGTTAGACATTGTTGGCACCAAAGAAAAGAGAAAAAGGAATCCCACCCAAATCCGGATTCTAAAACCTCCTCAAAAGGGAGCTTCATAATTCCACTCAATTGGGGTCTCGGAACCCAATCAAGGGAGACCAAAAGAAACTCTGGTTCTCAGGACCGAAATCAGCAGGTCCCCCAGACCAGTTACAGCAAAAAAAATAAAAAAACTGGTTTTCAGGAACCTGTCTGACCTGAGAACCATCCAGAACAGGAACCAGCCAGGTCAGAAAACCAGCAAGTCCCCAAGAAGCCCGTCACCATGCAGCATTGGAAAACAAGAAGAAGAAAAATGGCTACATGCTTACTCAGCTGATGACAAGCAGAAAACAAGGAAGAAGAGGATAAAAAAGGAGGGGCAAAGTCAGCCGATGACCAGAAAAAAATAAAGGAAAATTCAGGACTTATCATGTCCGCAAGTAACAAGAACAACAAGAAAAGAGACATGGGCATACTTCTTACAGCCAATGGAAAAGGGAACAGAAGAAGGATCTTTCCTCCAAATTCCTGCCACAAATGAGGGGGAAAAAAAAGAAAAGAAAGGTGAACAGTTGGCACGCAAGGAAGAAGAGAAGAGAGGGAGAGAAATATAAAAGGATAATGGGGTGTTTGGTTGCACAATAATTTTTTGTAGACTTTCATGATCAAAAATTGTATTAAAATAAAATGTGAACCAACCAATGACATAAAATTATCATGTTTGGAAGGATGTGATTACAAAAAAGTGTAACCACCACATGTGACCAAACAAAGTGGGGGACCACAAGATAACAGAGAGAGGTGAGACCCCCTTTTTTGTCTAAGAAGAAAATCACTTTCAAAACATAAAATTGTCATGTTTGTCAAACACCTCTTTTAAAAAGTTTTAGTACAATTTTTAAAAATTAAAATAAAAATCTCCATTATCATGCAACCAAACACCCCATAAGTGTTTGAATTGAAGTAGGACAGGAAACCCAGTCCAATTCGAACCGAACACAACTCTCAACCAACCTGCATCATCCATTTCCTAGTTGAATTGGGTAAGGTAAGGGAAACCCAACCCGATATGTAGCCCAACTCAACTCATGGCCTATGCACCACCTCTCTCCTTATTGGATAAGGATTGGAAGCTCAATCCCACATTAAATCCAACAAAAGTCAAAACCCACTTGGTCCAAACCCAATTGGACTAGGTTTGGGAATCCAACACAAATCCAAGATCAAATTGGATTTCTAAGCCCATTTTCATATCCAATCCAATTTCAATTCGAACCTAAGCCCGCTTTCCTTCATGTGCTGAAAATTTTTAAATCCAATTCAACGTCTAAGTCCTATCGTGCTTCCTTTTCTAACCACAAGCACAATCCAATTCAAGACCAAATTGGGCTTCCCAGCCCATTGCACCCTCATGGGCCAACATTCTAAAAATATATATTTATCCAACTTAATTCTATAAAATTTAAGATAAATCTCAAAAAATCAAAAAGGAAAGAAATAAACCAATAAATCTAAAAAAATTATCAAATTTATTTCTGGGATTTCTGAATTTACAGAATTTTCATTCATGAAAAGTCCCAAAAATTGATTCTTTCTCTACAAATGGAGAAAATCAAAGTAGCTGGTCATTAATCATTCTCTCATGACCAAATTTATTTTTAGAAGCCCTTGAAGCTTTCCAAATTTTACATACTTTTTCGAATGCCAAAAATTAGTTTTATGGTATTTTTCAGCATTTTCCCTATTAAAAATCATAAAATTAAAAAATAAATCCCAAAAAAATACTTAAAAGTCAGGAGAGGGTTAGAAAATTCCCAAAATGCCCTTAAGCACATGCATTCACGTTTGAAATAGTTTGAGGTGGTTCCCACAACCTTAAGACTTATCAAAAATTCGTGAAAATACATAAAAATAGAAAAACATGGCTATTCTTCCTTGAAGTGACTCTAACTTCAGTTAGATATCAGCCTTACACATTAATGGGGTGTTTGGTTACATGCTAATTTTTTGTACACTTTCATGATAAAAAATTATATTAAAAAAAAAGGTGAACCAACTCATGACATAAAATTATCATGTTTGGAGGGATGTGATAACAAAAAAGAGTTACTATCATTCATGACCAAACAAAGTGGGGGACCACAAGAAAAAAGAAAGAGGTGAGACCCTCTTTTTTGTTTAAGAAGAAAATCACTTTCAAGACATAAAATTGTCAAGGTTGTCAAACACCTATTTTAACAAGTTTTCTTACAATTTTTAAAAATTAAAATAAAAGTTTCCATTATCATGCAACCAAACACCTCATAAGTATATGATAAACATGCTTAGCTAGAAGTTTACCACCGTGACTTATTACTACATTATTTGTCTTTTATATCTGATTGTTGGATCTAAGTGACTAACAGAAGTAGATGGACTTCATTGGCAATTGCTAAAGTTAGCGTACTTGAGTCAAAATATTAGTTCTTCCCAATGTGAAAGGAATCAGAGCCTATGTAGTCAGAGGCGAGAGGCGAGAGGCGAGACGCGAGAGGCGACCGAGGCGAGGGAGAGCTCGCCTCACCTCAGGCACTTGAGGTGGGCACCTCAGACGCTCATGACGACATTTTTTTTATTAAAGAATTTCTCATATATATATATAACATTGAAACTTTTAAAGAACATAAAAATACAAAAAAAAACTCACTTTTAGGGCCTATAATACATCAAGATATCGGAATCTCAAGGTAGAAGACTGGGCATTGGGGGTTTCAGGGTGGGGAAGAAGGATTTAAGTTAACAAATTTGACTTTCATAAGGTCCTGACCCGGGCGAGGCGAGATCTACCAAGACGAGGCATTTTTGCCACGCCTCGCCTCGCCTCAGCGCCTAGGCACCTGAGGCGAGCGCCTTAAATAACATAAATTAGAGCACCTTCGATCTCAAACACATAAAGAGAAGAAATAGGTTGAAAACTAAAATATTAAATAAACTAAGTATTCTGCTATTACAATATGAGATTGAGAATTAAAAATATCAAAGATAGACAAAAGATATTTGAGGAGTGATTTGTTAGATTTGCAGGTGATTTGTACGAGGAAAAAGTTGAAGCTAAAACCAATCAGGGCTTGACACATAATGATGTTGACTTGAAATATCTTTCCCAAGAAGAATATCCACATGCAATATGGATGTATAAGAAAGACGTTGAGGAAGAGCCTGAGTTCAACCTGAATGAGAGATTTTGAGCTGAAAGTGAGCTTGACAGCATCATCAATGAGGATGAACATATAGAACAAGGGCAATAAACTTAGGTTCCTTGTACGGCTCCAGTTCCACAACCAACTCTAGTTCCATAGACTATAGAAACATGGATAACTCCACACCCACCTCCAGCCATAGTTCTAGCTTATATTCTAGATACAGAGATGCTACCACTAAAAAGAGTGGTGTCTATGGAGGCTTCAAGACTTCGAGAGAGTAATGCTAGTATGGGTACACAAGAAGAAGAAATTGAGTACACAATGAAGACATTTGCTTCCTACCGATGGTACCCACACACCTTACTCATATGATAATGATAAGAAAAATTTTATTCCAGCCATACAACAACATGGGGTGAGAGGTTCAGGTAAATGTGAAAAAGATGATGGTTCTAGTAGTACATATACAAGTGGAGCAAGTCTTAAAGATTTGAGTGAGAAGCAGCCTTCTAATGGAAAGAGTCGAAAATAAAAGCAAATAGGTTTTTTAGATGAGAATTGCAGCGCCTTATCCAAAACCAGATTTAGATTTCGACCCTTATTATCCACCCACCCTCCAATGTCAGGAGTAGACGGTGTATATGATTTTAGCTAAATGGCTCAGTCACTATTTTCATATGGATAGGCCCAATCATAATTGATTAGAGTTCGTAGAGCATCTAGTAGAATAAGCAACAAAAGTATGATAGAGATTATAAAATAAAATTTTGTGTTAGTGATAAAAATGTTTCTTTTCTATTGTACTTGAGTAGTACTATATCATATTTTATATTGTATTTAAATTTTGATTTTTACTTGTACCATCTTCCTTATTTAATAGAAAGAATTTATTGGAATGAAAACAAGAAGAGGCTAGTATCATAAAAGACTTGTATACAAGTTTGTTTCACTCACAAACATATCTCTTATAATATCAGCCTTTCCAACATCATAACATTATTTTGGTATTTTTCTATATTTTTCAGGAATTCTCCTAATTTATTTTATTTTTATTAAAAAAACCTATACAGACCGAATTTGGATTGATTTTCTGTTCAGGAGGATCAATTAGGATTAGATCAAATCGATCTTACCCAACGATCCCGACTCCGAATCCGATGTCACAATCCTTGAGTGGGGTGAGTGGAAATGTGAAGAAATATGACAAGTTACCAACAGAGTTGAGAGAAAAGACGAGAATATACTTAACTGGATAAGCATCACAAAGGGAGATACAAATTGAGCAAAGAGCCAATCTGCATAAAGTGTTGCTCAGATGTCGACACACAGATCTCATGTTCAAAAGAAACAAAAAGACAAAAAAGGCTCAAACTGAGGTTGATTCATCAAGTTCAAGAGATGAAGAAGAGGTGCATGTAAGAAGAGCATTGTATACAAGTAGGGCTTAGGCCTAAGAAGATAAGGAGAGAAGAAGGGGGAAGGAGGATCTACCACCAGACATTCAAATGTAGATCTTAGCACTCACCCTACACCTCATGTAGGCAAAGATAATAAGTTCGGTCGGTTACAATCAATCCAGCCGACAAATATCTCTATGTATAAGTGGTGGAGACACTAGATTTCTAGATAAATTTGAATATTTTTAGAAATTTTACAAGCACCGACCTCGATGTTTGGGATCCATTTGGTTTGATTGACTGATTCTGGAGGGTTTTTGAATTATTTCAATTTTCTTAGTACACAATTCAAATAATTGATAAGAGTTAGTAGTTTACCTGTTGAGATGATTAAGCCAAGTTCATTATATTAGGCTTTCCATGGTCATTGTAATTTGTTTTTTTAATATCCTTTTGTATTTTTTTCCGTCTGCTGTGGGCTCGGGCCTATATAAAGATGGCCCGGTCACTGTACAGGGAGAGAAATTTTGAAATACATTGGAGTTCTGTTATTCTTCCACTGTTCATTAATAGCGATTGATATTCTTTGGCGTCCCACGATTGAACCCGATGATTGTGACCACGGCATCAGTTCTGTTATTCTTCCACTGTTCAGTGTGATATATTGTCTATAGGAGCACTTTAAACCTAGAGGTTACAACTCCCACAAATCCTATTCTGGATCTTATACCCAGGTGACTTTAATGGATGCTGGTATGGACTGACCTACTCCAGAATAATGACTTGAAGGTCAAAATTAAGCACCGTTTGACCCCTCTTCTGAGATTGTGATAATTTGCTGAGTTTCCGATTTCCAGATATGATCTGTTTCCTTGATCATAGTACAGTTTGTTTGATATGATGTGATAAACAGTATCTGGTCCAAGTGTTGATACTTCTGGAAGGGAATACAATCAGATGATTAATTGTTTTAAAATCTGTTGAATTTTCCGACTCAAACTGAGTGATAAAGGTATTTTCTGTCCTACCTTACTTGGTAAGTTTCCTTTGCAAATTTATTATTCCAATTCGAACATGCCATACTTGAGCGAGTAGAACCTAACCAGTTTTTCTATAATTGCTGTTGGTGAACTTGTTGAGAGAACATTAGAGTGATCCTACATCTAGACAATGAAAATCTGTTTTGTTATTTGTTGAGCAAAGTGTCATTGTCTCAAGATAGTATCCAAAACTGTTTAATTTTCTTCTTATCTCCTGAATTACTTGAATTGCTGATTCTCTTTAGTTTAAAACTTTTGGACAAGAAAATTTCTTTAAAAGACCTGAATCCAAATATAATCAGTCAGTTTTTATTGAGCATTTGCTAGTTTAGTATACAGTCTCATTCATTTTCAATCCTGTTCTGCGTCAATAGGCAGAATGATAGAGGTCGAACAACGATCAAGCAGACCTTGAAAGAAGTGAAGGCAATGAAAGCAGTTGCAAAGAAGGTAGTCAAGCACATTTCCAAATAACTTTTACATGCACGTATATAAAAACTTGAACTTATTTTAAATGTATCTTACATCTTTTTGAAACAAATAGTAATAATTGTATGTTCTTTCTCATTGATGTAGATGTCTCAACCTATGCAGCCACGAGTCCATACTTTTAAACAATGATTGATGTTATTGATGAGACTAGACCAACAATAAAAGTCTCAACTTAATACATCCGCTGGTGAGGGTAGACCAAGATTCATACTTTAATCAATATATATCAATTACATGGCTAACATGTATGGTAGAATGGACCAGCTTGAAATCCTAGCAAGGATGGAGCATCTGATTGAAGACAACCGATAGTGTAAGAGGATTTAGTATATGTTCCGAGATTGGTGCATTCCAATGGCAAAAATCAAATGGGGCACTTATACGATATAATGGATAAAGTAAAAATAAAAATCAAAGAAAACATCCAAAGGATTATAAAAAATAGTAGAAGATTATAGAAAACAGATGGGATAAGACACTTCACCGCGATATTCATACTATAGGTAATTGTCTATATGTTATTACAGCGGACAAGCATTTAATGAAGTAGAGGTTATACGTGGTACATTGTCAATGATACAACGCTCATCTAGAACCTCGCAAGATAAAACAGAAGCAAAAATTGAAGTAAATTGTTACGTGATACTTACCTATTAAGTTTTAAAGACCAAGAAATTAATTTCTATTTTGTATTTAATTTCAAATGACATCATAAGTACCGAATTGGAATTTACAGAGATTCAAATCTCAGATATTCATATAACGAGATTTCTCTAAGTATGTTTGACAACATTTGGTATATGTTAAACATTTTTGTAAGAAGATTACACATTTACTACGTTACTCTTTTTTTTGTAGCTAGATGATGTATTCAAGTGAACAACATAATCGGATGGAATCCAATGGCTGCTATTATAATGCGTGTATTGAGTCAGAGAACTAGTTCATCACAGTGTGAGAGAAATTGAAGTACCTTTAACCTAATACACATAAAAAGAAGAAACGGACCGAAGAATGATAGAATGAAAAATCTAGCGTTTTGCCGTTCTAATAAATGGTTAAAAATCAAGAACATTAAGAACAAGCAAAAAAATTTTGAAGAAAGATTTGCAAGATTTGCATATGATCCATATAAGCAAAGACGCGATGCAGGTGGTGATAGATTGTCACACGAGGAACTTGACTTGAAATACATTTTCAAAGAAGAACATTTAGTTTCAACTTGCATGGATAACAAGAATGACAAACAAACTCCAGAGTTCAACCCTAATATTATGCACAGATCGAAGGAGAGCTTAACAGCATAGTCGGCGAGGATGAACAAATGTAAGAAGAAGATACTTAGGTTCCTTGTACAACTCTAGCCAAAGATCCATCTCACACTACAACTCTAGCAACAACTCCAACCATAGCTCCAAGTCCAGCTTCTCATGCCGCTTCAGCTGTCAGTCCTTGCACTACCTAGAACACTTCACAAAGAAAAAAAATTGAGGGATTTAAATTATTAAAGAAGATATGCCAGTGCAATATTGGCCACAATATGTAAGAAGAAAAAAAAATAAGTGGTGAAGAAGAGAAAGCTTCTTGCCGATCAAAGATATTTAGGTCCAACAGCTAGTACCCAAACACATTCCTCAAATGATAAAAAAGAAGAATTCATTCCACCTACACCATGGTTCGCAGAATCGGCCGATCCGGATCGGGATCGGCCGAGTCTCGAATCATATCGATAGTCACCGATCCGATTCTGGACCAAACAACCGATCCAGCCAGGAGTCCCGGCTGGATCGGTCGAAATCATCCTGATCGGTCGATCCCGGACCGATCCACCTGGATCGATCTGGGAATCGGTGGATCCGGACCGATTCTCCAAAAAATCGGAAGATCTGGAATCGATCCGATTCCGGAATCGATTCTGGACCATTTTAAGGTCCGATCTCGGACCAATCCATCCCCCAGAAACCCCCTTCTTGCTTCCTCCCTTTCCCCTAAGTCCCCTTGGGAGATCTAGGGCAAGGATCGCCGGCGATCCAGGTGAATCAAGGCCAATTCAGGGCTGTAAGGGGCCGATCCACCCCTAGAACAGGTTTGTAAGGGGGGACCTCCGACCCCCCTTCCCCCAGCCCCTTCCCACTCCTCGGCACCCCTACAAGCTGCAGGGGTGCCTCTTTCCCCTTCCCCCTCCCCCCTCCTCCATTGGGGGGATTATTTCATCCCCCCCAATGGAGGTTCAATTGCACCCCGGAAGGGGTGACTGTTCAACTGAACAGACCCCCTGCTTCGGTAGGGGGGTTTAATTCCCCCATTGGGGGGATTATTTCACCCCCCAATAGGGGTTCAATTGCACCCCCGAAGGGGTGACTGTTCAACAAAACAGACCCCCTTGGGGGGGGGGGGGGTTAATTCCCCCATTGGGGGTCTGGCCGGCTGGCCCTGGGGGTGAATTTCAGTATGCGTATTTCATCCCCCTTCAGTGGGGGGTGGATTTTATTGGCCTAATTATGTGTATGATTTTATGTGGTGTAGATAAGATGTCGGACGAGAAGCATGGTACCGGCCCCGCAGAATTTCGTGACATTAGATGGCAACATGGCCATCTCCTTGATTCAGAGAAGTAGAGAGTTAGCTGCAAGTGGTGCCAGAAAGATATGAATAGAGGTGTGTATCGGCTAAAGCAACATATAACCGGGATGGGTGGCAATGTAAAGAAGTGTGATAAAGTATTGGCTGAGCTTAGAGAGGAGATGAGGGGTTATTTAACTGAAAGGACATCAGATGAGAATTAGTCAAAGACAAGAGCTACACGACGAGTTGCTAGGTCAAAGAGACGTTGATCTTATGGACGAGAAGAGTAAGAAAAGGAAAGAACCAACACATGACAGGGTCCAAGTTGATTCTTCATCTTCAGCGGATGAAGAGGAGGCTCAGGTCAGGAGAGCTGTACACCAGAGTAGGGCTCAGGCTTTTGAGGATGAGGAAAGAAGACGAGAAGCAGGAGGTTCAGCGGCTCCTCATCCATCTAGACATTCTGATGTGGGGGCGGGCACACGCCCTATTCCTCTGGTCGAATTCCGTCGGACACATTCTGTTCGGCCGATGGGAGACACCGCCATGTATAGAGAGAGTGGCAGAGGTCAGAGGGGTATAAAACAAGCGTTTAAACGGGTGAAGGCCTTGACTGGGACTGCGAAAAAAGCCCTAAAACATATGGTTAAGTCTTTCTACTTGCAGGTAAATCTTTGATAAAGTTGTGGTTAGTATTTGAATGTTGATATGAAATTATTGTTAGTCAATTCTATTAACAAGGATCTCTTCTTCTCTTATTTTTGAATTTGTAGGTGTCCCGGCACATGCAGCCACGAGTCCATATTTTCAGACTATAGTTGATGCGATTGGTGAGGCTGGGCCGGGGTTGAAAGCACCCACATCAAAGTACATATAGGAGACAGACTTGGATAAGGAGGTCGATGACTTGACCTCATAGATAGATGGATTCAAAACCATCTAGAAGAAGAGGGGGTGCAATGTGCGATGGGTGGACTGGAATCACAAGGAGGTCACTTATAAACTTCCTTGTGTATTGTTCTGAGGGTACTGTATTCTTGAAGTCTGTTGATGCATCAGGTCAGGTGAACAATGCGGACTATCTATTTGGGTTGATGAACACTATGGTGGACGAGATAAGGAAAGCCAACATTGTGCAATTTGTCACAAACAATGAGGCATCATATAGGGCTGCAGGAAAGAAGCTCATAGAGGCTCGACCTCACTTGTTTTCGGTGCCCTATGCGACACATTCCATTGACTTGATGTTGGAAGACATTGGTAGGGATCTTAATGTCAAGTCCTTAGTCAACCAAGGACAGTATAAGGTACTGCTAAAGATGGAGCAACTGATAGAGGACAACAGGTGGTGGGAGAATGTGCAATACTACCTGTCTGTCATAGAGCCTTTGGTACAAGTACTTAGATTGGTGGATTCAAATGATAAAAATCAGATGGGGTACCTGTATAATGTTATGAATAAAGTTAAGTTGAAGATTACAGAGAAGCATCCCATAGGTTATAAAAAGTGGTGGAAAGTGTTTGACAACAGATGAGACAAAACCCTACACCACGACATTCATGCTGTAGGTGTACTTTAGTAGTGTAATTTGTTTATATTACAACTTATATTCTGTGTATTACCCCCATTGTCTTTATATTAATGGAGTATTAATGCCGTTACATGGTATTTCCTGAACCCGAGGATACAGTATGGTGGCCAAGTATGCAATGATGGTGAGGCATTATCAGCCACACTGTTTGTAATTAAGCGGCTCTGTAAGACTCAAGAAGAAAGAACCTGTGCTGAGGTTAAAGTAAGTACTACGTTTAATATCTATTAAATTTAGAACTTTATCCCAGGCAATGAAGTTAACTGCTTTATTTTGGACTTTCAGATAACTTCATATAGGCACAAGATTGGGGTGTACGGGGATACTGATTTGCAGTACTCACATGATAGGGTCCTAGTAATTTGCTTACCTGAATTAAAGTCTTTTTGCTTACCTGAATTGTTTAAATAAGTTACTGATGTATGTATTTCTTGTCTTCTCTACAATTACAGCTGAGTGGTGGATTATGGTGACGAACAGGACTGGATAATATCCATTCGCATCCGTTGCAATTCGGGTGCTAAGTCAAAGCACTTCCTCGTCCCAGTGCGAGAGAAATTGGAGTACCTTGAACCTTATTCACACGAAGAGAAGAAATAGGTTGAAGACAGAAAGATTGGAGAAGCTTGTCTATTGCCATTACAATACGAGACTGAGGATCAAGAACATCAAAGATAGGCAAAAGACATTCGAGCAAAGATTTGCACAGTTTGCAGGTGGATTGTACCAAGAAAGAGCCCAAGCCCAAGCTACTCAGGGCTTGTCCCGGGGGGTGTGGACTTGGAATATCTATTCCAAGAAGAACATCCACTTGCAGCATGGGTGGAAGACAAGGATGCTGAGGGAGAACCAGAGTTCGACCTGAATGACAGATCATGTGCCGAAGGAGAGCTTGACAGCGTCGTTGGTGAGGATGAAGACATGCAGAAAGGTCAAGAAAGTAAAGTTCCATGCACAGCACCACTTCCTGATCCGCCCCGGGCTATAGCTTCTCCAGAGAGACATCCAACTCCCCCCCCTCCGGCCATTACAGCTCCAGCTCGGATTCCAGTTGCGGGTCCATTTACCACCACCACCACCAAGAAGAATGGTGGATTATTCAGGACTTAAAGAAAGTTTGCTTACCTTCACAACAAAGTAGTCAAGGAGATCCTACATTGAAGAGGAAGAAGATAAGTATCAAATGGCGACATCACCTCTTTGATACCGAGACCACTCAGCCACCTTCATCAGATGAGGATGAAGAAGAATTTGTCCCACTTACACAATAACAGCGTATAGAGAGTGGAGGTGGAGGTGGAGGTGGAGGTGGGGGTCGCAACATAGGTGGAGGCGGCGTCTCAAGTGAGGGTGGCTCTACTATTAGTGCACGCACGAGTGGAGCAGGTCCAGATAATTTGAGTGACAAAAGATACTCATGTTCGACTTGCAGGGGTAGCGGACAATGGACGAGGATGAATGTTTTTGACAAGTTCGTATCTTCATATCTAGACCCTGCCTCAGACACTGAGCCTTGCTATCCACCATCTTTTCCAACTCCACCTCCGACTGATCATGGAGCTTATGAGTTTAATGATATGACCCAGTCTTTATTTTCCAATAGATACAGGTCAATTATGATTGACCCAAATCAATGGAGATTTCAAGACAATCAGGACGACCAGAACAGAGATCCAGATCCAACCTATCTAGGACATTACCATAGTTGGTGGTGATGGCACATGTATTTGTTTATTTATTTAACGCAGTGTAATATGCGTGTTATGAAGAACATGTACTGTACTATTGTGTGATTGGATATGATTGATTGTATGATACAAATGTGTTTTTTATTTGATGTATGATGTATCTCTTTTAACAATGTTAAATGTTAAAGTTGTCTTGAAAGTTGAAATGTCCAAGGTTGAACAATGTCTTAATGTTCTTCTTTCCTACATTTTTTTCACATTTTTCTGAGTTATATGTATTTTTTTTGATTTTTTGGCAATTTTTACATATTTTTAAAAAAGCAAAAAAAAAAGAAAAAAACAATCTAGACCGATTCTGGATCGGTCTGGCTCCTGACGGATCAGGCTGGATCGGACTGATCCGGATCGGATCAGACCCCACCGTTCCAGGGTCCGATCCCGATCCCGCGATCCTTGACCTACACAACACAATAGTAAGATGTAGGTGTTTCAAGTGGAGGTGGAGGTGGAGGAGAATGTGCAACTTCGAGTAGTACGTGTACAAGTGTAGCAAGTCCTGATGATTTGAGTCAGAGACAACATTCTAGTGAAAAATGTCAACGCTCTAATAGATAGATTTTTTAATGAATATGTGTGCCTATCTAGAACCCGTTTCAAACTACGAATCATGTTATCCACCCGCATCTCCTACTCCATTATCAGATAATGTGTATGATTTTAGTCAAATGACCAACTCATCATTTTCATATGGATACAAGCTAATTATGACTGATCAATGTTAATGGAGCATTCAGAAGAATCTGAAGAAAAATATTATGAAAGGCAATTACGTACATGGTGATAGAAAATTATCTTTTTATTGCATATGAGTTGCACAATTTTCTTTCTTTATTAGTATGAATATTAATGCTATTTTATGTCCATTTGTCCTAAAATGTCTCCGAGAGTCATAGTCACAAAAAAGTGTAACATGTCACATTCATATTTTTAATATTTTAACATTTTTTCATATTTTTAAAAAAATTTATCAGGAATTTCCTGATTCTTAAAGTATAAAAAATTAAAAAAAATCTGATCCGGACCAATTCTGGATCAGGATTATCCTGGAGAACCGATTCAGATCCAACCGATCCTATCCAATCAACACTCACCGATCCAAATTTCATACCAATCTTGCAATCCTTGAGTCCAGCTACGCCAATCTTGAGCCAAGATCCATAGATCTTCCTGCATATTCCAGCCAAACTCATACTGAGTCTCAGTCATGCCGGCCAAGTCACAGCCTAGTTGGGCTAAAGTCAGGGCAGGATCCACCAATCTGATCCCAATGCAGATTGGGATTGGCCCTAGTGCATCCAAGGCCTAATCCCGATCTAGAAATCCTTGAACACCAAGCATGCTTGCTACCTCTATCAATCCATGTGTAATCCTGTCACGTAAGAAGCTCACTAGTTGTGAAGGGAAGCCTCCAAAAACATCCACAACCTTAGTCCAACCAGCTTCCCGACCCCTTTATGTAAAGCAGTGATGCAAAATAAAAAAAGAACAGTATCAACCCTCAGCTAACAATATACACATCTCTTGTTAATGTAGCTGACAAGCCACAATCCTCCAAATGATAACCTTCAGTTTGAAAAGAGAAAATAAAATAGCTTCAAAATAATGTCCATAAAAGGAGAAACCATGCAACACAAACACAAAGCCTCATTAGCATATTTTATTGTGAACCTGTGATCTACAGACCAGTTACAAATGAGTGAATCTTTCTGGCAAGCTTGAAGTTTAGCCTCCTGAATCATGGACAAAAGATCACCCGACTGCAGATCTCCTCATCCTATAGGTTCCTTGATGCGAGACGAGGCAGTGAAACCCATTGCAGCATGCTAACCAAGTTGACCAGCTGGAACCAACCAAACTGCACTGATACTGGCCTATACCAATCTGAACTGCACTGCCATGTCAGCTGGACCTCCCAGTTCTCCAGGTAGACCAGATTGGCATCAAGCCAACCTGAACTGGTTGAACCAATCAGAACCAGGCCAAACCAGCATTGAACCAGCTTAAATTCGGTCGAACCGGACTAGTCTCAATAGACTGGGCCTGAAAAGAGCTCAAACTCAGCTTAAATCGGGTTAGATTGGACTAAGCTGCGATGAACCAGACCTGACCAGGCTTGCTTGAACCAAGTCATTTCAGAGCTGCTGGTGAGCCATAGAATGACTTGGAGGTGAACCAGCAGAGCCGTACTGGGCCGTGCCCAGTGCTGAAATTGGTGCGGCCACCAGGTGAATGTGGTGAGGACACCAGAAATAAAGACCGATTTGAAAAGACTTATCGGCGTAGAAGACGCCGACTGGAGTCTATTTGGCTGGGAGAATAATTTTCTGAGATTATATGACGAGCAGAATAATTTTCAGAGGCATTTTAGGAATTTCCTGGAATTTTAGAGGCTTTAGTATTTTATTTTTTAATTACTGATGTCCTGGAAATTTTCTTTTAATTTTCTGATGCAAGTCCTGTATTTTTTGGCATTTTACGACATTTTATGAGGTTTTTCCATTTAATGGGTATTTTCTCACCCATTTGTTGATTTTACTCCTATAAATAGGAGCATACCTTGTAAATAGAGAGGATGATGCAATGAAATTTGAAATCGACGTTTGATTCCACATTTGCCCCTGCTGTTGCTTCTGTTGGCTTTCGCGAAGCTTCCTGTTTCCCCGTTTTGCCCCTCGGTTCACTTATCCCCGCGACACCCTCTCTCTCTCGGGAGACGACGCCGTTTCGAGTGAAGCTCCTTGCTCCTTCTCTCCCCTGGCGATGGCGAACCCTAGCTCCCTCCTTCCTCGACTCAGATCTCCTTTCTCCCGTGAGATTTTGAGTTGATTCATGAAGAGAAAAATGTTCCCCTCCTCCTGATCTACGTTTCCCCTCTCTCAAACATTCTGTTCGAGCAAGATTGAAGGGGTTCCGAGTATCCGTAGCTGCTGTTCTTTCGTCCTCCAAGCTGGATCTTCTTCCTCTTCAGCTCGTCTCTATCTGAGGCTGGATTTGGTAGCGGAAATCCCTACTTGCGGAAGGTGTTGATCGGATTACGTCCTCCCGACAGCTGATCCAAGGCGGATCTTCTTCCTTGCTGTTCCGGTGCTGTTTCTTTCCAATAGAAGTCTCGATCTGCTCGTATGAAGCATATCTCAGCTGGTTTGAACTATTCCTCAACTACAAACCGGTAAACCCTATCTCTACGATGCTGAGTCCGGTTTCGAAAAAGAAGATCCGTGAAACTGAGGTCTGAACCGATGATATCTGGCTACTGTTTGTGAGTTTACATCAACTTTCGGTTAAAGATTGATAGCTCCTAAGAGTGTTGCCCGGATTTATGTTCCGTTTGGTAGCCTCTGAGTTTCTCTTCCATGGATATCATATTTTCGAATATTCTTGAAGAAGCTTACAGTTTATTTCATCCAATTGCCTTATTCGATTGATGATACATAACTGAACTGGTCCGTCTCCAGTTATTGACCTGACTACTTGAACGGAATTTCTGTTCTACTGTTCCGACAGTTTCTAAGATGATGAATATGTTTGATATTATGACTGGTCCAGTCTCCAGTCTTTTTGACACTCGGTTTGGAAAATGAGCTCAGCTCATTAAGAGATGATGGTTCTGTCTATATAATATCAATTGGTCTGCTGATATTGGTCCTATTACATACCATCAATTGGTCTGCTAAAGTTGGTTCAGTTTATATTACGTCAATTGGTCTGCTGAAGTTGGTTCTGTTTACATATTACCAATTGGTCTGCTGATTGGATTGTTTTAAATCCATGGATGTTGCTGGAATTTGTTGGACTTCGGTTGGTTACAGTTTCTGAAGATGATGACCAATTTCCCTCTAGGTTACCCAGGCGTTTTGTATATTCCATATAAAATGCCGGAACCTGTTTAAATCTATATTCTCTATTGATTGGTCATTCAATTGACCTTACTTGAAGAGAATAGGGAAGGTCTGATTCCAGGCCTTTTGGGCCTAATTGGTTTTCACTGTTGGTCTGGTTCTTGTGCTGGATTTTTCGGGAATTGTGGTATCTTCTCTTCAATCTTGACAGGTGGTATAATCTGTAAATCTTGGACAATTTTAAAAGAGAAGAAAATTACTATTCCTAAGGTGTCAAGGTATTTCTCGAATCAGTCCTTTTCTCTTGCATAAGTGATTTTGTTTTTTCTATTATGCCATATCAATTTTGCCATGCTCTTGAGTGGTAGGATCACTAGCCACTTTACATATGTTGTTGGCATACATTGTTGAAAGATAGTAGCCATCCTGTTTGTTACTTAGTCTGGTTATTAGTTGTTTGGAATTCTTCCTATTAGTGTGGATTATTTTTTGATTGCATACGCTTATTGCCAAATTCCTGAATTACTTTAATTAGTGACTGTTTGCTGGTCCAATTTCTAGTTGTAACTGATTAGAATTTCCTGTTTTGCTAATTCTGATTTTTCTGAAGTGAAACTGATATAATTCTCTAATTGTGCATTGGTTCCTTAAGTAAAACCCTAGGTCTAGATCCTTGTCCCCCATCAGAATGTCACGAAGAGCCCCAAGCGGTTCAGTCAGATGGCAGATCAGAAGCACGAGTGAAGATGGCCCAGGTCACGTCTTCTGTTCAGCAGCTGCAGTGTCTTCGACTGTCAGGAAGTCAGGTACTGTCTATTTCAGAAGCAGATAGGGGCTGATTGGTTCAAGATTTCCTAGCTGCAGCTTTGCAGGCCTCTTCAACCAATGAGTAACCTTCGCGAAGGCACGCAAGGCATGACGATGTCTGTGGGTGGCTGTTGGCCCGAGAAGGTAAGTTCCAGAGCCGTCTATACCAGGAAGGAGATGGAACAATGCTGGGTTTTACACGGCCTGTTTGGCATGGCAATGGAGGAGTTGGCCGAGCAGTGGTGCAGTGGCTTTGTCGAGTGCACAGTGGTGCTAGAGAAGTGCCCCGACAACAAATGAGATGCTGTTGAGGTGCAGGAGTGATCATTGGCAACAGATGGGTCTGATGCTGGTGCTGAGACCTTCATGGACTGTCACTCGTGATGCTGTAGCCATCAAACGAAAGAGGGTGGTGAGGGCACAGAGAGGGCCACTTCACACACATGCATGGAGTTACTATCCCTTCATCCTACAGGTTACTGTGGCTTAGAGCTGTAGTTCCTTCTCAGTTGTTGTTCCCTTGTGAGTTTGAGTAATGTTCCTTCTCAGTTACCATTCATTCATGGGTTGGTTTGAACAGAAGCAGACATGCAGGGGATATCGGATGTCCATTGTCGGCATTGAGGGGTGCATTCAGGCCCTAGTGACTGGACTGACTTGCTGTCGGTGAGGAGATATCTGCCAGACCTGGTAGCACCCACAGGCAACTGGTGGGGGCAAGTGGTGGAGGCGGCATGGACCTTTGAATCGTAGCTGGTAAACCCCACTGGTGTATATAGGGTGAGCGCTAACAGCCAGCATTGTCAGAGAGGGCACGCTAGAGCGGAGGTGGCAGAGGGTGCGAAGAAGCCCAAGGAGTTTGCAGACATCAGCAGAGGCGGCCGGTTCATGTGTTCATCATATGCACCTATCCCTTTTAAGATTTCAATATGCCACACTACACTAAGATTATCACACACTTAGGCAACTAGTTAAGAGAGTATTAACAAAAGAGATAAAACTAGAGCACCTGCGCATGCGGCCAAAATATCTTGCACGTTCGGTGACACCAACAAAGCCTCTAGAGTCCAGAATGTTGAAAGCATGAGACATCTTCAAAAGTTGATCATAACTAAAATGTAAGAGGAAAATTCAGTGTTATGAAAAAACTATAGTTCTTAAAAAAAAGTTGTTTAAAAGAAAACTATGTATGTACATACGCAGCAATCGGAAGGCCAAGAGACAGTAATGAACAAGCTTCTTTCTCAAAATTGTCAAAGTGCTTCTGCAGTTTCTCAACACAAGCATGTTCCAAGTAGTATGCACTCATTTCCTTCCTGCAACACAATTGAATTAAGTGTCCCTTTGAGGTTACATTGCATAAAATATAATCCTCAACACAAGGAAGAAAAATCAGTAGCGCTTCAGCGGACTGCCTAGGCGAAGGCAATGCATCCCCTCTCATCTGCAAAAGTCGCCTAGGCGGTCCACCCCTCTTAATCACCACCAGGAACACCACTCATCTGCAAGAGTTTGTCTACACCCCATTTTAGGTGGAGAAGAAGGGTCTCTCAGACCCAATAGCCCAGTCAGCACTTTGGGATCAGTTCATTTTAAAGTAACAGATCCCCCCTTTATTGGGTCCAAGAGACCTAATACCATCTTCTTCCCTGCCCAAAGGAGTCTTCGCAGACTACGCCTAGCCTTCATAAGATGAGCATATAAACCTTCATCACCTCAAGCACCTCAGGCTTCGGTAAATAGAAGGAAGTTGTATATAACATGCAATGTTAGAAAATTTTCCACTTCCAAAAGAGAAGATGAAGCTAAATTTGATATCTTCATGAGATCAAAAAAAACAATGTCAAATTTGCAGATTTAATACTACAAATGTCCCCCCTACAAGTGAACTAACTCATAATTAAACATGGTGCCCTCAGCCGATTCAGATAAGAATCAATAATAGCTGATCCCAAGGTAAAAATACAACTTAATGATAAATAGTTCACATAGGCCTTAGTTGGCATGAGTCGGCCAGTACAATCCGGTCTGGATAGGGATCCACTGATTAAGGCTGGTCTTGTCAGCATCAGCAAGAGCCAAACTATAAAAACCAGATCCAGACAATATGGCAAGAATAGAAAACACGATTAGATGGTAGAAGTGCAAAACACCTCACTTAAAGTGCAATCTTTACCGGGATTTTAAGATTTTTTTTGTTTTCATTGTGATATCTCAATTAGCTAGAACTCAAGGATGATCAAACACTAGTTTAGGTACACCTCAACCAATGAGTAGACATTTTGCTGATTATCAGAGACAAATTCACCTTGGCCACCACTAATTGGACCTCCAGCCAAGCAGCTGGAGCACTAGATACCACTTTCACCTTGTCCAAGGGTAAGAAGCTGGTAAGGGTTGTCCCTAGTTGCTTTTGTAAACTCTCCCACCCCCGGGCCTTCAAATGAGTATGACTTTAAAAGTGGTAATCCCAATTCTTACATAGTGAGAAAAGTCATTGACCTAGTGAGCTAACAAATTAAGAAATAATGACAAGAATTAAAAAGGCAAGCAAAAAAAAGAAAAAAAATAATGAGTGGAAAGCCAACCTTAATGGCTGAACTTCATAGCTGTCAAAATTACAAGGCAAGGACCGCAAGAGACCTTTGACTGTGCCTTATTGCTTAAGCATCACCCAAACTAGGCAGTTAAGGGTAGACAGGGTGATCAGCTTTGTGTGTGTGGTTGGGTCGGTGGATTGAGGGAGACCAAAGAAATAATAGGGAAAGACAGATCTCAGGAAAGTTGAGAAAGAGGGTAACAGTTTAGGGAAACATATTAAGAGAGTAATAACAAGAGAGAAAGGCAGCAAAAACGAAAATATCAAAAGAGACAGACAAGAATTATACACTAGAGAGACCAGATGGAGAGTGAACAATTGTGGAATATGGTGAACGAAGCCCGCTGTGGTTTGAGGTGATAGCAACAGCTGCTGTGTTTAGGGACCCAATCATTTACCCATCCACTCCATCAGCAAAGCCAAGTCTTGTTGCACATGAAGAGGTTTATCTATTAGTCTGCTGAGCACCGGTAACACTACGCTTCACAAAAAATATGATCAACATTTATTTAAGATGCTAGAAAATTTGTAAACCCAGTCTTTCTTGTCAGTGAACCTGCCTGTGTGTCAAATCCACGCTTAGATGGGTGCCTTGGCAACTGTGTTACTAGTGACTTATTTAGAAGATTTGTTATTATTATATTAGTTTCATGCTAAACTCTGCCATGGTCAGTCCCAAGCCTAGATGAGAAAAGAGAATCGTGGTAGGTGATAGCATGCATAAAACAAAGTTAAATGTCATGACATGGATTCAAATGATACAAACATTGAAGCATAGTCACCTTACAATGTGTTACACTCGAGCTTAGATATGGCAAAAACTAAAGCAAGAGTGAAGGTGTTCCCCACACATGACGCGCCACCTAAGTATCATAATACGGTCTTAAAGAAGCAAAGGTTCTTATGTCAAGGACAGACATAGATAAAGAAGTTAGTCAATAGTAGAGAGCAAGATATAAATTTTAGAACAAACTTAAAAACAAATAGACAACAATTTAAAAAAGAAAAAAATAAAAGAAGGATAAGAATAGATACATGGAATAATGGATCCCTAACCGGAAAATTCTTGAAACATGTTGATACACATAAATAGAGAGAAATAAAGATAAAGTAAATATCATAACAATATGTTAATAAAACATTAAAAGATGCATTAGTTCCAGTAAAAAAGTAGAAGATAAAATTATTATGACAAAATATTAAAAGATGCATTAGGCTCCATTGGAAGTTATGAATTAAGATTTGAGCAAGTTTAATATGTAGATTTTACCCTTTTAATTCAAGGTCTTAACATTAGCATATTCATAAGAATCCGAGGTCTAGGATAGACATGGATCGGATCAAATTTTATATTGGAAACATGTTTGGATTTAAGTTCCAATTCCATTTTTGTTATCTGTCTTGACATTTTAGACTTATTAATATTTCATTTATCATGTTCTAAGTCTTGACATTAAATGCTTTAGACATAGGATTCACTATGCAGTCATTTATAAGACTTAGCATTACGTTCCTTAGACTCAAAACTCTTTTATCTAAAATCTCATCATATCAAAATGTGATTTGGTACATGGAATGCCGAGATCTCACGAGATCTCGGTCTCACCAAGGAGGCCGAGAAACGAGATCGCCAAGATCTCACCCCATGTAGTCTGGTCGATCCGCGACTATTCTGCGCCCCGTTTATGATAGTGTAAACATATTTAATATATTTCACTATCACTTATACTATCACATAAAAATATGTTACAAGTTTGATACCATATTAGTATTTAAATAAGATTACATACCAAGTTTAAATCCTTTAGAAGCACAAAGATCATCTTTTTGGCATTGAAAGTGCTTTGTAATTGTTCATTCACACAGTTGATGTACAAAATGTGTTATATATTTTCATGTAAATTCATTGATGTACTCCTATTTTTATAAGATATTATGTTATGTTTCATACATATATACATTTTGATCCAAGAATCCGAGATCCGATCTCTCGAGATTTTTCCGAGATCTCTTCTCTTTCACCCCCGAGACGAAGCTGAGATCCGAGATAGCAATCCTTGATTTGATATCAAAATCAGACAGCCCCTTCATCATTTTGGTATGGCCACGACCTAGGACTTAAAATACATGAGGTCCCAATCTGCATAACTAACATATGGCAAGTGCCGTGGACCAAGACTTGGCATTCTTTGCGTTGTTCATCCTTACATATCTAGGGCTATCCATCTCTAGACATTCAAAAGGACTTGAGAAATTTTAGGACCTTGACATATCAAGTATAGTGACAATGACCTTAACCTCAAACCTAGGTATTCATTGATTCAAATTTCCAAATCAAAATCCATGCATCGGATTTTGATCTCAAGGTCTTTCTATTTTCAAAATTAACACCCCTACTTATATCCCATTACTAAAGACATCTTCATAAGTCCATGATCTGAAAATGATTTGGGATCCAATTTAATTGAGATTTTATCGTGTTTGAATTATGGTTTGATATATTCAATTGTATCAAACATAAATGTTAACATTTTGATATCTTTGAGATCAAATTCTCAAGACTGGTTTCAACTTTAATTACTTAGATTCCATATGATTCATGTGAGTTCCATAATGCTCCTTACTCATAGATATGTGCACATTAACAACATATTGTCATTCATATAACAAAGTACACAGAGAAAATAAGTATAGGAAAGACATACAAGCCATAACTCCCATAGAATAAGTAAGATATGACCATATTAGCTTTTTGGTAGACATCAAAGGATTGATCCAATGCATTAACCTTATGAGTTAGGTACAGGTATGTTGGCGTGGGAAAACCATTCTCGGTTTTTCCATTAACCTCAAGGTTATGAATATGATAAATGATATGCAATATCATGCATGATAAATGTCACATTGATATCCCTGATGTATGTTATTCTGATACCCAAATGGAAAGGTATGAAGGATCCATAATTCTCATTCAATTTAACATGATATATCTTCCCAAGTATCATCCTCGCTTAATTTAAGGATCAGTTTAGTATAGTGGCATGCATGGCCTTCCCTTAAATTAGTGGGGTATATGAAATGCAATCTCTTGAGAATCTCTCGAGATCTCCCGAGAATCTCTCTCTCCACGCATCTAAGAAACGAGATCACTGAAACGAGAATATCTATATAATACCTCTTGTATCTTGATCTACTCTACCTATTACTATCTCTAACTTGTTAGACGACTTTGTTAACTTTGCTTCAAACATTGTCAATTTTATCATGGAATTCATCCTAATATTAATCTAGACATTATTGTTTCATAAAATTGTATAACTTAATATTTTTATGACTATTTATGCACAATCGACCTAAAATGTCACCATAGTTGTCAAGGCGCCCGCCTAGGCGCTGAGGCACTTTTCCAACAGTGCCTTGCCAAGGCGCCTTGTTTGGGGCCAAAAAGGCGCCCGCCTAGACGCCCAAGGCGTCCAAGGCGCCTGCCTAGGCGCCCTGGATATTTTTACATGATTAAAAAAAAAATTTGATGAGTTTTGCCCTCTTGATACCCCTCAGAAGGGACACCTATTTAATGATAATTTGAACATATTAATATATTTCACTATCACTTATAATATCATACATATTTAAGATTTATGATTATGTACTTAAATTTCATGATAGTTTGAACATATTAATATATTTCACTATCACATATAATATCATACATATTAATGATAGGTCGATCCGCGACTACTCTACGCCCCCCATTTAATAATATTATAATAATATTTCACTATCACTTATACTATCGCACATATATAAATTTTATGATCATAAATGTGTTATATACTTAAATTTTATAAAAATCTATTTTAACTCTTTTCTCTTTCACATACACATCATATTTACTTATATACATAGATAAAACACTCATTCAATTATAACGTAAAAGATATAATTATATTTATGCATATTTTTATGTATCACAACCTCCGACCCAGCCTTACTTAAATACCGCCTTAACCACCTAGGCGACTCCTAAGCGGTTGCCTTGTCGCCGAAGTGGAATCGGTACCCTTCAATGCCTTGGATGCCTTGTCGCCTTGACAACCATGAATGTCACCAATCCTATCCATACTATTCAAGATGAAGCTTTAGTCTAACATAAGATTTATTGTATGTCTTCTGTTAACAATAGTTCATCCTCTCTGTATTGATTCTTTCTCAGTTTATTTTGATATTTAAAATGAGTTCCCTTGTCTTTTTTGAAGAGATAATATGACATTTTACACTTAAATATGTACATTGATTGGTATTTATGAGATCTTATCTCTTGAGATTTTTCTTAAATATGTTCTTTTCAGTCTTCATGAGATAAAGTATAGATATGAGATGTCAATTTTTGGGTAAGATATACCCTACATAAATGAAATCCAAGATCTGATCTCTCGAGATTTTTTCGAGAATCTCGCGAGATCATTTCTCTTTCGTCCTTCCGAGATAAAGCTGAGATCCGAGACGACAATCCTTGGTGGGGTTTACCTTTCTTAATACGTAGAGTTTAATACTCTCTACATCGGGGAAAAGATCGATATAGCATGGGGGCATGTCCATCAATCCGATCAAGATCAGTACACCCAGAGGACGTGCCTGTGTGTCCATCCAATATTAAGAGGGAGATTAACTTAATAGGCTTACCCTCTTAAACATTTTAATTTAATTTCAATATGATTAAGATCATTTGTCCATGACAATAAAGGCCAGTTATCATCAGGTCATATTAGACGTATATAGCTTGTCATCATCATGTTAATTTGGCCATGGAAGGCCTGTCATCAGCATCTTCCAGCCATGGGAGGCTTGTCCAGTCTTCATGACTTCAAGCACACTAGGCTGCTTCATTAACTGCAGTCTTATAGGCCTGCTTGCATGAAATTCGAACCATTTAGGCACGGTGCCCGTCGGCTTTGAGCTCAACAATTTGCTGCCATCTATTACCACCTTTACAAGTCATAGGGAGGTTTTTGAACCCAGCACCATAAGTGCACTCAGATTAGAACTGAAAGAGGCTTGGGTTGAAGGAATATGGACCATAGAGAGGGCTCTACATAGGCATGGTACCATGACTACCTGGTACCTCTTTGGCTCAAAGTATTGATCATTAGAAGGCAGGATAGGGCCTGATTTCTATGCATCTAAGTTTATTTATAAAAGACTATAACCATGAAAGAGAGGTCGAATCGAGGTGTATGGACTGTCATATAACCATGAGATGGAGGTCAAATAGAGGATATATGGGATATCATGTCGCTGTGAAAGGAGGCTGGTCAAGGGCTGTATACAAGCTGCTATGTGACCATGGTAGAGGGGCGGGGCAGGGCTTATTACATTAGCAAAAGTGATATGCCCGGTAGAGCAACAGGTGGTGCCATCGGATCCCTCTTCATGGTCTTCCATTGCACCGGGTCAGCATCAACCCCATGGCAACAGCCTCTTCCATCCATGGATTGCAGAATCGGCGGAATCGGTCCGATTCCGACCGATTCCGGAATCGGATCGGTGGATTCTGATCCGATTCCGGGCGGAAGGACCGATTCCGGGAAGAATTCCGCGGAATCGGACTGAATCGTCTGGAATAGGTCGGAATCGATCCGATTCCGACCGATTCCTTGTGGAATCGGTCGATCCGACCGATTCTTCGGAAGGCCGGGTCAACCCCGGCCCGGTTCGATTCCCGGTTCGACTCTGGACCGGGAATCGAACCGATTCCGGCCCTTTAGGGCCGGAATCGACCCGCAGAGCAGCTCTCGGTCGATCCCGCGGCGGAAGGAGACTGCGCAGGCGATTCCGGCGCGATTCCGGCGCGATTCCGTCGATTCCGGCCTCGATTCCGTCGATCCAGGGTCGATTCCGGCCTCGATTCCGTCAATCCAGGGTCGATTCCGGCCGATTCCGTCGATCTAGGGTCGATTCCGCGGTGATTCCACCGATTCCGGCGATTCCGGCGGCGATTCCGGCGATTCCGGCGATTCCAAGCTTGGCCTTCAAGGGATTCCGCCGATTCAAGCTCGGATCGGCATCGAATCAACTTCTTCTTCGATCTTTGTAAGGTTTTTGGTAAGATTTCTTCGCCGAAAACTTCGTATGTCCATTCTTACGCGTTTCCGACGAGTTTGAGTGTCGTTAAACTTTACGATTTCCGTCCGAACAAGTCCGTTTAAGTTTTGAACTATCCGTTTATGTCCATTTTGCACGGGAAAAATTCCGCATATCCCGTACGCCTATTTTTACACGTTTCCGACGACTCCGAGTAGAGTTAAACTCAATGATTTTTGATCGAATAACTCCGCTCAAGTTGTTTGAACATCGATTGGATGTTCTTTGTACGGGAAAAATTTCCGATACCCCGTACGTTAATTTACGACCATTTCCGGCAAATACGTAACCCTTTAAACATACCGAATGGTGTGTTACTTGGGTTGTCTGCTTCCCGAACAGCGTCTAAATCAATTTTTATGTTATCTAATCATTTTTAGTGCATTGTTTACAATTTTTACAGATTTAAGCAATGGCCGATCAAGGTGACGCAAAGACCAAAGACGTGCTTCCGACGTGGGTTGGGAACACGGGCGATGGTAGACCCGGTCGGGAAGAGGGTACGGTGCAAGTGGTGTGGGAAGGAGATGAACGGGGGGTGTTCCGGGCTGAAACAACATATTGCCGAACGGTGGGAATGTCAAGAAATGTGACAAGGTGCCCAAGGAGAAGAGTGAGGAGATGAGAGGCTACATGACAGTAGATCCTCTCAACGGGCTGTTAGGATCGAGCGAGGGAGGAGTTGCACGACGAGCTACTCCACAGGAGGAGGGACCGCGATTTGCCTACCTCGAAAGGGAAAGGCAAGGGGAAGGCAGCAGCTGAGCCGGAGCCAGAGAGCGAGGACGAGTCCACGGACTCCGAGCTGAGACGTGCTAGGCCCGCTAGCAAGCGTGCATTGGCTGAGGAGGAGGACAGGAGGGGAGCAGGGAGGGTCCGGGTCCGCAGATGACCCAGCTTTGGGCCGATCAGCATCGGCTTGCCCTACTCGGGACCGAGAGCCTGACCCCAGGAGACAGGAGCCATACCGCCGTTCCACTTCTACCAGCACTCGATTTACACCGAGTGACGAGTATTTATTTAGGAAACAGAGTGCTGGGCAGATGGGGATAAAGCAGGCAATGAAAGGGGTGAAGGCAACAGGAACGGCTGCAAAGAGAGCCGTTCGCCACATTGTCAAATGGTTTTTACATGCAGGTATCACTATTTAAATTAAAATTGACATTATGTGTGTTTTATTTACTAAAACTTAATTTTACCCTGATCCCAATTTTTTTTAACTTGATGTAAGCATCTCAGCACATGCAGCCACCAGCCCCTACTTCCAGACGATGGTGGATGCCGTGGGTGAGGCTGGACCGGGTTTGCAAGCCCCGGGTAGCAGACACATATACGGCGTTGGCCTGGATGAGGAGGTTGGACCGGGTTGCACAATTATACGGCGTTGGACCGGGTTGCACAATTATGTGCGATGGGTGGACAGGTATCATCAAGAGGAGTATGATAAACTTCTTGGTGTACTGTTCTGAGGGGACTACATTCTTGAAGTCGGTAGATGCTTCTGGGAAGATTAAAAATGCCGACTTCATCTTTTCTCTCGATGGATGGGGTGGTGGAGGAGATCGGGGAGGACAATGTGGTTCGAGTTGTCACCGACAACGAACCATCATATAAGGCGACCGGGGAGGGAGTTGATGGAGAAGAGGAAGCACATCTTCTGGGTGCCCTGTGCAGCACATTCCATAGATCTCATATTAGAGGATATAGGCAAGGAGGAGGGTGTATCTACACTTGTCAGGCAGGCGCAGACCATCACATCTTTTATTTATTCGCATCCCCGCCTCCTACATATCAGGGGATCTCACACAGAGGGCACGATCTTGTTAGGCCCGGTCCGACACGATTTGCCACGAACTTCATTGCGCCTGGAGAGTTTACACCGGCATGCATGCATTGGTTAGGTTCACGCGGTCCGAGGAGTATTACAACTATACGGTGGACAACCTCGTATGACAAGAAAGAACAAGTTGGAGATTCTTGTCGTCCGAGAAGCGTATCACCGACAAGAGGTTTTGGGAGAGGATTGCCTACTACTTGGCAATCATCGAGCCACCGGTAGTTGTCTTGAGGTTGGTAGACTCGGATGACAGGGACCAGATGGGCACGTTGTATTATGCCATGGACCGGGCAAAGCTGAAAATCAAAGAAAAAAATCCCAGAGGTTACAAGAAGTGGTGGAAGTTCATAGATGACCGATGGGACAAGACCTTGCACCACGATGTCCATGCTGCATGTAACTTTGTTAAAAAATTATTTTCGTCGTATAATTGTCTTATATGCACAGTGTTAACTAATAAAATCTTGCAGGATATTTTTTGAACCCCCGCATCCAATATGGAGGACAGGTGGTGAACGACAACGAGGTGATGCGGGGTACACTTGCAGTTATTCAGCGTCTGTGCCGATCTCAGCAGGACAGGATAGAGGCTGAGATAGAAGTTAGAGTTCATTAAATACCTTGGAGTAGCCTTACCAGGCAACTAATATTTTTTTTTATAAATTTTTCAGATGCAGAAGTACAAGATGAGGGTCGACGTATACTCAGATGCTGACCTTAAATATTCAGTTGACAAAGTGTCACCTAGTATAGTAATAGCTTGATGAAGATTTTATTTTCTTTTCATATAAGTTATGGTAGATGATGGGCTAATTGTTTACCTTTTCTCTTTTTTTTTTTTATTGTACCGAGTGGTGGGTTCGGTGAACACCAGAGTGGATGGAATCCACTTGCTGCCATAGGTATCAGGATACTCAGCCAGAGCACCAGTTCCTCCCATTGTGAGAGGAACTGGAGTACATTCAACCTGATACATACGAAAAGGAGGAACATGTTGACCTCAGACCGGCTGGAGAAGCTGGTCTTCTGTCATTACAAATACGAGGTCGCGCATAAAGAACATCAAGGATCGACGAGAAGATCGGCGAGGCACGATTTGCACGATTCGCAGTGGCCCGTACGAGCAGAGGCATTCCTCCGCCACACCACCACCCGAGGAGGTGGACACGGACCAAATATTCCGGGAGGAGCATGCACTTGCCTCCCGGATAGAGGAGAGGGAAGCCGGGGATCACGCACCGAGTTTGAACCCGATGACCGCGTACGGGTCGAAGGAGAGTTGGATGGTGTTGAAGCCGAGGAGGATGCTCCAGCCTCCACCTCCATCTACTTCTCGTGCTCGGGCAGGCCTTCTTCGCGGCGGCTATGGTGCGGCCACCGGCACTTTAGCCCAGCTCCGGCTACGGTTCCCCGACAGCCGCTACCCAGCCCATTCGCAGTCCGGGGAAAACGAAAACAAAGATGACTGCACGGAAAATGGGAGGATTTGCAAAGTTGAAAAAAACTTTGGGTTCCGGTCCTTCTGGTACTTCAGAGATGGCTGAAGAGGTGAAGAGAAGGAAGCTAGAGGTCGCGTCATGTCGGCCCGGATGACAAAGACGTTGTGCTCCTTCTCACTCCTCGTGTGATGATGACGAGGAGTGCATACCGCCGACGCAGCCCATCGCCAGCACTCGAGTCTCTCGATTCACGGCTTCCAAAGCCGTATTACACGCCGGACGAGCGTACACCGCAGCCTTATATTATGGAGCCACAAGCATCCACATTTGGCCGAGTTGACCGGCGGTGGATTACACCACCAGCTCCACCATCCTCTCGCTTACGTCCCGGTCGTCCCAGTCCGATCCATACGACCTTGATGGCATGGCATCGCATTATTTTCATACGGATATGGTCCCGGACAAGATACAAGACCGAGCACGAGGGAGGAGCATCACGAGCAAGCAGGAGAGGAGGAAGACCCATATCTATATCCCGGATATTGGTAGTAGATTGATACGATGTAATTTTTTTTTTACGATGTATCAACTCATTTATTTTTGAATCAATGGAATTGGAATATGTACTTAACTTCAAGTCTTCAATTGGAGTTCATTAGTATTTATTCGATGTGGTCCTGTGGATGAATGCATTGGTTATTTTTAAAAAAATTTCTAACTCATTTCCTATTTTTTTTAGAATTTTTCTGAATTTATTGGATTTTTTTGACGAAAAAAAAAATTCAAAAAAAAACCGATTCCAGACCGATCCGGAATCGATTTTCCTTCCCAGGAATCGGCCGATTCCGGCCGATTCCTGGAATCGGAATCAGAATCGGTCCGATTCCGATTCCGATTCCGATTCCGGAATCCTTGCTTCCATCTCTTCTTCCATATGTGCAACAATACAAAGATCATCTTACTCCATACACATCGGCAGCAGTATGAGGTGTAGGCAGACCCATCAGTACCATCGACAGAGGCAAGAGAAGAGGGTTGATCCCTCGACAACAAAATTAACAGGAGTAGCAGGAGGTGTTAGTTACTTCTCCCTTCGAGGATGCATGAGCCAGCAGGATGGGCAGGAGCATCCACTAAGGACTGCTATCTCGGATCTCAACTTCATCTTGGAAGGGTGGAGATCTCGTAAGATTCTTGAAAAAGTCTCAAAAAATCGGATCTTGGATTTCATTTATGGAGGGTATATCTTACTCAAGGATTGCCATCTCGCATCTAGATTTCATCTCATAAAAACTAAAAAGAAAAAATCTCAAAAAAATCTCGAAAGATTTGATCTCAGAAATATACATGTTTAAATATAAAATACTATGTAATCTCTTCAAAAAAGACAAGAAAACTCATATTAAACATCAAAATAAACTGTGCGAGAATTAAAAGCGAATTATAGAAAGGGTGAACTCTTGTTAAGAGTATACATAGAAGACATCTTATGTTATACCAAAACTTCATCTTGAACAATATACATAGAAGATTGATGACATCTTGGGTCAATTGTACATATATAGTCATAAAAATATTAAGTTATAAAATTTTATCAAACAATAATGTCAAAATTAATATTTGGATGGATTTTATAATAAAAGTGTCAATATCAAGCAAACTTAACAACATCATCTAACAAACAATAATATTTTTTTCGTATTTTTTCTGATTTTTTGAGAATTTTTATTATTTAAAAAATTTTGACCGATTTGAGATCACCATTTTGTCCATAGGAATAACCAATCTAGACCAATCCGATTCGATCTGATCAGTGGTCACTGATCTCTATCCCGATCAAGGATTGCCATCTCGGATCTCAGCTTTGTCTCGGAGAGATGAAAGAGAAAACATCTCGGAGAGATCTCGAAAAAATCTCGGGAGATCGGATCTCAAATTCTCTGATCAAATGTATATATGTACGAAACATAACATAATACCATATAAAAATAGGAGTATATCAATGAATTTATATGAAAATATATAACACATTTTATACATCAACTGTGTGAATGAATAATTACAAAGTACTTTCAATACTAAAAAGATGATCTTTGTGTTTCTAAAAGATTTAAACTTGTATATAATCTTATTTAAATACCAATATGGTATTAAACTTGTAACACATTTTTGTGTGATAGTATAAGTGATAGTGAAATATATTAAATGTGTTTACACTATCATAAACGGGGTGCAGAGTAGTTGCGAGACCGAGATAGTACCTCAACCCTTTGGCAAGACTGAGATAGTATCTCAGCGAGATGAAAAGCCATGATCCCGATCCCACAATCCTTGGATGGACATTGAAGTAAACCCCACTTGTTGACCCATATCTAAAATTGAGCCATGTATCTCTACGGGGATCCGATTAGACAATTTCAATCCAATAAAAATGAAAATTTTCGGTGCCAACATATTAGTTATAGATGAATTAATAAAGATTATACAAATTGATATACATTGATGTAAGATATTTACAAACAACATTGTATTGATAGATGAGACAAAATAAGTAAATAAAAAGTTAGAATAGTGAAAAGACACTTAAAAGACTAAGGGTTACAAGATAAATAGAACTAAGATAAAATGCATACATTTTAAATTTAATAAAAATTAAAGAGAAGAAGGTGAGGGAGTTAGTTTGGACAAGGTATTATCATGGATTGAAGAATCGATGGAATCAAAATGAAATTGGCCGCTTTCTGAATCGGATCAGTCGATTTCGATCTGATTCTAGGCTAAAGGATCAATTCCTCAAGGAATTCTGGAGGAATCGATTAGAATCGATGGAATCAATTGGGATCGATCCGATTCCATTGATTCTAACCAAGAATCGGTCGATTGTCAGGACAACTTAAGTCCCGACAGTGGATCGATACCAGGCCCGATGTAGACCTCGTATCAATCCCATTTCGGCCAATTTAGGGTCGGATCGACCGATTCCGACAATCTTCTACCCTAGTAGGAGACCTTTGACGATTCCAGCAAGAACTGTGGTGATTCCACCGCCAATTCCATCGATTCCGATAGCAGTAGCGTTGATCCCGACGATTCCTGCAAGAATCGGTCAATTTTGGTAGCTATTAAGGAGATTCCGACGATTTTAGGGCAATTCCAGCAATCTAAAAAGCAATTTTGGATATCCAAGTTGAATTCCAACAATCCAACTCTCGATTCTAGCTCCGAACAGGCCATTTGTTCCTCTTTGTCATCTTCTTGGTAAGATTTCTTTGCCAAAATTCCAATAAGCTCATTTCTACGCTTTCCAACAACTCCGTAATGCTTTAAACATACCGAACAACCCATCTAAAGGGTTGTTCTCTTCCCGAACATCCCCTTAACTAATTTTATTGATGTCTAACAACCGTAATAAATTGTTTACATACGTTGTAGGTGCAAGCAATGGCCGACCAAGATGAAGGTGATTTGAAGGTATGTCCATCAGAAGTCGGCTAGGATCATGAATATATGATAGACTTGTCCAAAAAGCATATTATATGCAAGTGGTTGGGCAAGAAAATGAATGGGGGTGTTTTTCGCTTGAAACAATACATTGCCGACATTGGTGGAAATGTTAAGAAATGTGATAAGGTGTCTAAGGAGATGAGCGAATAGATAAGAGGTTATCTCATAAGAAGAGCCTCACAACGAGAGAATAGAATTAAACAACGAAAGTAATTACATGATGAACTTCTTGAGAAGAGGAAGAGAGAGGGGTTGCTGAAAGAGAAAGGGAAAGGGAAGGCAACAGTGAAACCGGAGCAGAAGAATGAGCACTCATCTACAAACTCTAGACTCAAGAAAACTAGGCATACAAACAAACGTGCAATAGCAATGGAGGAGGAGAGGAGGGGAGCAAGAGAGTCTAGAGCTGACCTTGTTTTTAGCCAATCAACATCGGCTCAACCTAACCACACTAAGAGAGGAAGAGAGAAGGCATTTCGTCAATTTGGTAGTATGAGATTTACAACGATAAATGACTATCTTTTTAGGAAGCAGAGTGTCTAATAGATAAACATCAAACAAGTAATGAAAGGGTTGAAGGCAACAGTAACGGCTACAAAAAGACCAGTGAGGCACATTATAAAGTGATTTTTACATAGAAGTATAAGTCTTAATATATGATGTATGTATGTTTTATTAATTAACATTGTTTATGACTTATAAATTGTTTTACCTTAATGCATCACAGCACATATTGCCACCTGTCTACACTTCTAAACTATGATTGATGTCGTTGCTGAGACTAGACCGGGAATGCAAGTCCCTACCAACAGGTATATCTATGTTGGTGGGCTCGATGAGGAGGTTCAGGAGCTGAGACAATAGATAGAAGGTTTTAAGTTGGTATGAAAGGAGAAGGGATACATAGTTATGTGTGATAGGTGGACAGGCATCAACAAAAGAAACATGATCAACTTCTTGTTGTAATATTCATAGGGTACCACCTTTCTAAAGTCAATTGATGCTTTGGACAAGATAAAGAATGCCGACTACATTTTTTCATTGATAGATGTCATAATAGAGAATATTGGGAAGGACAATGTGGTTCAATTTGTAACTGACAATGAACTCTCCTACAATACAGCAAGAAAGAAATTGATAAAGAAGAGGCAAAATCTCTTTTAAATATCATGCGTAACACACTCCGCTGACCTCATATTAGAGTATATAGGCAAGGAGGCTACAATTTCTACACATGTCAAACAGGCACAAGTTATCACTTCTTTAATTTATTCACATCCTCGTCTGTTGCACATCATGAGGGAGTACACTATATGGCATGATCTTGTAAGGCCAGGCCCTCCTAGGTTGGCCACAAACTTCATTGCACTGCAGAGTTTGCATCGGCACAAGCATACATTGGTCAAGTTCACCCAGCATGAGAAGTGCTATTAGTATATGATGAACCACCTACATAATAAGGAGGACCAGTTGGAGATTCTTGTCAATGCTGAAAGACAAATCACAAACGAGATTTTGGGAGAGGATTGTCTATTATTTGGCAATCATTGAGCCATTTGTAGTTATCTTGAGGTTGGTTGACTCAGATGATAAGAACCAGATGGGTACATTGTATGATGCAATGAACCATGTCAAATTAAAAATTAAATAAAAGAATTCCATAAGGTACAAGAAATGGTGGAAGATCACTAATGACAGATGGGATAGAACATTGCATCACGATGTACATGTTGTAGGTCAGTGAATCTTTTATGCACATTTACTTTCTATATAGTTTGCATTTAGTTCATTGATAATGAAGTATGCTAGAATGATTGCAAGACATTTTTGAAACCTGCATCCAATATTGAGAATAGGTGTCCAATGAAAATAAGGTGTTGAGGGATACTCTTTCGGTCATTCAGTATACATGCCAATCTCAACAGATAGGGAAGAAGCTGAGTTAGAAGTAAGTAAAAGTTGTATTCATAATTACGAGTGAATAAATAATTGGGAACACTAATCATTTTGTATTTATCAATTTTCAGATGCAGCACTATAAGATGAGTGTTGGGGTATACTAATCTAAGATATTCGTTTGACAAAATTTCTCATGGTATGTTTATTAAAAATTATGTTTTTATTACCTTCTTTTATAGCTCCAATAATTGCCTCGAGAGGACAGATTGTTTGCCATTTTTTTCAGTTGAGTAGTGGATGCAGGTCAATGTGAGGAGTGAATGAAGCCCATTAGTTACATTTTCTATCAAGATATTGAGCCAGAGCACTAGTTCCTCTCATTGTGAGAGGAACTGAAGTACATTGAACTTGATACACACAAAGAGAAGAAATAAGCTCACATCAAATAGGCTGGATAAATTTGTCTTTTGACATTATAACATAAGGTTGCAAATAGAGAACATCAAAGACCGACAAAAAATCATGGAGGAGAGATTTGCACGGTTTGCAAGTGATTCATATAAGCAAAAACTAAGAGCACAAACACCACCTGAGGAGGTTGACATTGACCAAATCTTTCAAGATGAGTATTCATTTGCTTCTTAGATAGAGAAGATGGTAGCCAAGGATCATCCAGCAAAGTTTGATCTTGATGACCGTACATGGGCAAAAGGAGAATTAAATGACATTGAAGCTGAGGATGTTCCATCTACTTCTCAAGCTCAGGCAAGCCCATGTTCTGTCCCAATAGTGGTACAGTAGCCACCTCCAGCCTTAGCCCTAGCTCCAACTTCGCAGTCTATTCACAATCTAGGGAGGACAAAAACAAAAGTGACATCAAGAAAAATGGGACAATTTGCACAGCTGAAAAAATTGTGGGTTGTGGGTCATTACATGACAAAGAAAAAGAAGCGAAGAGAACAAAGTTGAATATCAAGCGACGTCCTGTTAGATCAGATGACAGCACACAGATTCCATTAAACTCCTCAATTGATGATAACGAAGAGGACAAACCAGCCACTCAGCCAAGAGGAGGAGGAGATGTACGTGGAGCAGATGCAGGTGCAGCAACTCTAGACTCATCTGCTTTATGTCAGCCAAAGCCATATTTCTATGATGAGCAGCCAACACAGCATTATCCAGAGCCAGATTCTCTAATGTTGGAAAAGCTCCAACAACCATAGATTTCAAATATTGTGCCTACTTACGTGCCACAATCCGATGTCTAAGACTTGATTGACATGGCCGATGCATTCTTTTCATATGGATATGTGCAACCGCATTGACAAGAAGACTAGAGACAACTTAGTCATGATAGGATAGGAGGAAGAGGATGAATGCCAATATCATAGATATTGGTGAACATGAGTCATGAAATGTTTATTTATATTATCATCTTATGAAGTTAATAACATTTTATCATGTTTTCATGTTACAATTATTAACATTTTATTCTTATTATGTATGCAACTATAGATGGATAACACTTTAAAAATGTTAAATGTTATATTTCAATTTTAAAAAATTTAGTAAATTTCTTATTTTTATAAATTTTTAAAATTATTCTAAAAAAATTTAAAAAAAAATCGGCCGATCCGTTTTCCTTTCCAAGAATCGGCCAATCAGTTTTCCGGCCAATCAGTTTTCCTTTCCAAGAATCGGCCGATCCGATTTGATTCAAATCAAATCATTATGGATAGATTCTGATTTCGATTTTAATTCTGAAATCCTTAGGTAATATTATCTCAAAGAACTCAGTTCAAGTATTTTAAATCAATTTTTAAAAATGTAGAATATAATGAAAATGTTAACCATAAGATTAAAGTAGTTAGATAAAGTGGAGATCGGCTATAGGAGCTCTATGATCGTAAGTTCCCATTAAAGTTAGAAGAAAATTTTATCGTACCGATATCACTGTTTTCAAGGCGTCGCCTAGGCGACAAGGCGCCCCCAGAGGGGGCAAGGCGATGGGCGCCTAGGCGCCCATTGCCTTAAATAACTATTTTATTTATTTTAATAATAAATAATGCTAATTAAGTGTCAATATCATATAATTAAGTTGTTTTAGAGTAAAAACAACTAGTTTTAATAGTTAATCTGACTATAAATTAACATTTTGATGAAATAATAGCTAGGGTTAAATGATTTCTCAAGTGTTTACTAATAGATGATATAATTTAAATAGTAAAATTAACTAATTTGTCAAGTTATTTAGTCTATGTAACTAGCACTTCCCACATTATTGATTGATTTGCATGGTGTCAAAGTTATTTTGCATCATTTTTTACATATATCTTTATTATTTTATCTATTTTACTATATAAAACAAGGCGTCGCCTAATGCCTCGCCTTATCGCCAAGGCACCAAGGTGGTACTATGTCGCCTTGATCGCCTTGGCCGCCTTAACAACTATGACCGATATAAGACTTACAATGATGTATGGTAGTGAATGTTTGACAATAAAATAAAAACATACTTCTAAAATAAGAGTTGTTGAAATAAGAATGCTAAGATAAATAAGTGATCATACTAGATTAGATAAAATAAAAAATAAATATATTATAAAAAATATAGAATAGCAACCCTCGTAAACAAATTGAAAAAGTGAAGATTAAGATGGCTTGGACATATTAAATGTAAACCTAAGAAGGCCTCAATCAAAAAGTATAAAATATTAGAATGGCAGAAACAAAAATGATATGGTAGGCCTATGTTAACTTGGAAGAGAGTAATTCAATATGATTTGAATGATTTAAATATTTATAAAATAACTCAAAATCGACATAAATAAAAAAAAGAATCTATATGACCAACCACAATTAATTTGGGTCCAGAGGTTGAGTTGAGTTGAGTTTACATTATTTTCATGCTTATTTCAAATCATGAAAAATAAAAATAAATTCTGAATATGAAAAATGATGATAAAGAAAACAAGTCACGTATTATTTGAGAAGAAAAATTATAGAACAATTGCACGTGTTTATGATCTAGGAAGAAAATAATTCCTGACAAGTATTTATAATTGTTTTATGATTATGCCACATTTAAGTTGTACATTTAGTTGCATAATGCATTTTTTAGCAGCTATGATGATGAGCAGACTGTTACAAGTTAAAGCAACATGGGGAAAAAGTCGGTTAAAAAAACAGGGGAAAAGGGCAGGTCATTTCATACTATGCCTCTAAAAAAAGTTTGCATTAAATGTTTCATTTGAACAAGGTTTCAATAGTAAGCATAACACTTAAGAATAAAGGAGTCAGTCATTTCAATTAGATTTGGTAAGCATGTACCCTAAGGAAGCTACAGTTAGAAAAGTAGATCGTAGACAAAATAAAAGAAAAAAAATTAAAATGGTTTGGACATATTAAATGTAAACATAAGAAAACTCTAGTTAAAAAAGTAGAAAATATCAAAATAAGAGAAATAAAAAAGAACATGGTAGACATGAAAAGGTAATTCATTATGATTTAAATGATTTAAATATTTCTGAAAAATAACACAAAATTGACATGAGCAAAGAAATAGAATCCATATGAATTCAAATATTTGGGTATAAGGCATAAGTTGAGTTGGTAAGCTTGTGTTTAATTATGAGGTGTACGTATATCTTTTGTCTAATATTGTATAATGGACATGTGATATTCTTAGATTATGTTCATGAATAATGAACCATGTCCTATACTTACTGCAGTCTCAAAAATAAGACAATTTCTAGATAATATTCCATATTTATGACATATATGTATTTATAATATCCAAAAGTGTGCGTTACTACAAAATACAAATGGTCTTACAAACTTTCTGCGCTCACAGGATTGTACTTGGATTTTTCAGCATAAATATACAACCTACATTAACTTTTTCATTTATTTCTGACAACGCTAGAAAGTGTCAATAGGTGGGCAAATTCATCTTCATTGCACCCACATTTTATTACGTCAACATAAGTTTGATTTACCTATATTGCTTTGATATATCTTCGTCATTTTGTAGGGGAGGCTATGTAGTCAAAGGCAACCTTCAGACGAGGAAGAGTCATTCACCTTTACCACCTGACTCATCCCCGTAAATTATTGAGAGCATATCTTTAACCCAAAAAAGAAAAAAATAGTTGCACATAGGATTAATATATTTACAGATATAGATGTTATAAATATGAGTGTAAGAAACCTAAAAACTATCAGCTTTGAAATTTCATTACATTATATATTCAAAAGTCGTTAGGAAATAAGTATAAAAAATAAAAGTAATATAATCCATCTCTTGTAGTGTTACAAAGGAGAAATAGCCAAAAAAAGGGATTCTTTTTCATGTCTCAGCACTCAGGACTGCGGAATCAGAGTCGGGACCAGATTGATTGGTGCCGATTCCGATTCCGATCTAGATCAGAAAATTGGCCAATTCTATGAGAAAAAATTCTATCAAGAATCAACCTCGAACAGTTCTTCAAAAAGAAATAAAAAACAAAAACAAATAAAACAAATACTCCAAATAGGCTCATAGTGCAATTTCAGTCCAATTCCAACCCTTCTGGGGTTGAATAAGTGCCGGAATCCGGCACTGGGGTTGCGCCACCACCGTTGCAGAGCCCGATGTCTCTACCCTGCCCTACCAGTTAGAGAAGTAGGTCGCATCGGGTCCATCGGACCCAGTAAGACCGTGAAGTCACCAGATCCTAACATATCAGGGCCACGAGAACTGATATGACAATTCCTAAGGTAGACACAATTTGTCACTTACCAGGCCTCTATCCGGCTGGGAAGAAACGCCGAGCGGCTGCCATTTCCAGTGACGAATCGCCATAGTAGGTCAAGAATCAGTTGATTTGACTCGAATCGATCCTAATCTAGACCGATTCGACTGATTTTGGTTGATTCCACATGGAGTACAGCTTGAATCAAAACTCCAAGCCAAAATCGGATTGGTAGGTACCAATCTAATCCAAGAATCGGCTGATTCTAATCCCAATGGGCCAATTTCACAAACTATGTTCAACACCAAAGTAAGTGCTTGAATAAACAGATGGAAGGGATTCTTTTTTAAATTTATTTTGTATCTTTACTATATTTTTTGTTTTTGAGAAAACATGGAATCAACCACTTGTAACCAAAAAAAACTGCAGAATCAGATTTAGCTGCATAGCAACAAGAAAACAGAATGAAAAATGATTCACTAATGAATCCACAACTAAGATAGTACAATAGATTGCATACTCATTTTCCAAGAATAGTTCGCCGTATGTGATTTCATTGGTGTACATAATTTTTTTGAAATGATCAACACCCTGAAAATCTCAAGAATTTGAGTAATCACAAATTACCAGCTCTACCAGATAAAAGAAACATTTGACAACCAAATACCTGAAGTAACATAAGAATGCGCTCCAAACCATATGTGATCTCCACGGAAACAGGGGACAATTGAAGACTTCCAGCCTGAGAAAAAAAAATAGGATTTGAATGGATAAGAGACGCTAAATCAAAAGCAGTTGTTGTATGCATTACACATCCAAAATAAATCACGTAGAAGCTAGAACTCAAGGAAAATAAGAATACATCCTCTGATGATTACAACTCTGGTTTTAGAAGATTATGATCAATGCTAAGGGCATAATTCACTCAACGCAGGAAACAAAGTTCGAAGAGAGTTATATGCTATATCAAGTGGATAGTGCAGGAGTGCGTTAAGGCAAGGACCATGCAACAAAAAACACAGACAGATTAAGGCTCACCCAGACCTAATCAGCACTGTCAATACATTACATTCTCCCCCTTTAAAGATGAGAAAGTGAACAAAGACCTAGCAGTCGGACCGATCTGGCTCCGATTCCCAAGAATCAATCGGAATCGGCCAATTCTTGGGAAAGAAATAGATCCCGGAATCGGTCGGAATCAGTTTTTTGTTCAAAAAAACTCGAAAAAAATCATACAAATTATGAAAAACAGGAAATGGTTTAGAAAAAATTTCAAAAATAAGATTAGCATGCATCCACATAGATTGAAGCATGGAATCAGCCAAGTCGAATCAGAATCACATAAAAGTACATGGTGAGATGCAAAAACTATAATAAAATTTAATTGTATCACATGAAAACATAAAAGGTAAAAATATACATGTTATCATATCCTCACCAATATCCATAATATGGATATTAGCCTACATCCTCTTCCTGCTACTTTCAAAACTCCTCAGTTGTGTCTAGTCTTCTATTTATTACGGGGCCATATATATAAGAAAACAATGACGATGTCATGTCATCAAAATCGTAGGCATCAAGTTGTGGCACATAAGTAGGCTGAGGTAGAGGAATCCACAACTGCTGAAGATCATATAATGCTGGATATTCTAGCTCCATATAATGATGAAGCGGTGTCTGCTCATCCAACGTAAAATATGACTTTGGCTGTCGTGAATCAGGTGACTGCGGAGCTGATGGCTACGTGGCTGGTATACACCGCTCGTCATTATCAACTGAGAAGTAAGAAGAAGCTTGTGTGCTGTAGGACGTTTCCTAAATAGATACTCATCACTCGATGTAAACCTCGTACTGGTAAAATGGCAGTGTGGGTCTTGTCTCCCTCCTTCAGTCTCTCGGTCCCGAGTAGGGCGAGCCGATGCTAATCGGCCAAGAATTGGGTCAACTCTGGACCCTCCTGCTCTTCTCCTCCTCTCTTCCTCCGTAGCAGTTGCACGCTTGCTAGCATGCCTAGCATGTCTAACTTCGGAGTCTGTGCAGTCATCCTCACTCTCCGACTCCGGCTCGGCTGGTGCCTTTCCCTTTGTAAGTAGGCAAATCTTGGTCCCTCCTCTCAAGTAAGTCATCGTGCAACTCTTCCCTCTGCTCAATCCTAATTTGCCATTAAGAGGCTCTACATGTCATGTAGCCTCTCATCTCTTCACTTTTCTCCCTACACACCTTATCACATTTTTTAACATTCCCACATGTTCCGACAATAAGTTGTTTCAACCGAAACAGACCCCCATTCATCTCCTTCCCACACCACTTGCATTCTACCCGCTTTCTTGCTACGTCTACCATGTGGCCGTGTTCTCAATCAACGTCAGAAAGACGTGCTAATGCTACATCATCGTGATCGGCCATTGCTTATACTGCAACATTTGTAAACAATTCATAGCAAATTGTTAGACATAGATACACTTGCTTTAGGGATGTTCGGGAAGCAAACAGCCTGTTAAACAGACTGTTTGGTATATTTAGAGGGTTATGTCTACGTCGAAAAGAGTCATAAATCAGTGTATAGGGTTTTCAAAATTTTTCTCATACCAAGAACAATCAATCGATGTTCTTACCATTTGTACAGAGTTGTTCGGAAGGAAATTAGTGGATTTAACCCCTCTCAAGGTCGGCGAAAACGCGTAAAAATCGGCGTACGGGGTTTCCAGAATTTTTTCCAAACAAAGAACATTCAATTGATGTTCTTACAGCTTGAACGGAGTTGTTCGGTAGGAAATTAGCGAGTTTAACCATGCTCAGAGTCGCCAGAAATGCTTAAAAATGGGCGTACAGGGTTTTCGGCGAAGAAATATTACATACAATCTTCCAAGGATCGAAGAACAGGTTGAATGGAGGTAGATCGGAGCTTGGATTGGTGGAATCCCATGAAGGGATCACTGGAATCCCGAAATCGATCTGGGATCGTCGCTGGAATCGTCGGAATCGCCGCTGGAATCATCAGAATCGCCCCGAAATCGCCGCAGACAACTGGGATCGAGTAATCCTATGCCGGATCGATCGATTCCTCTCTTGGAATCGCTTTGGGATTGTCTATGCCGGAAGGGATCTCACCGCAGATCGGTTCCAATGTGGGAATCGGCCTGCAGGCGTCGATTCCGGCCCTTTAGGGCCGAAATCAATTTGATTCCCGGTCCAGAATCAGACCGGGAATCGAACCAGACCGGATGGAATCGGTCAGATCGACTGATTCCAAGCTGAATCGGTCGGAATCGGATCGATTCGGACCGATCCAACCAATTCCATCCGATTCCCGGGAAATTCCCCCCGGAATCAGTCCTTCCGTAGGGAATCAGATCTAAATCGATAGATCCGATTCCGGAATCAGCCGATTCCGATCCGATCCCACTGATTCTGCAATCGATGCTCAGTTGTAATTGCCCAGACAGGCTATCAAGCTCTGATGAAGATGGTCTTCTTGAGTCCTTGACATGCAGATTTCTATAAAATATCAGCCATTTCTCTCCATCCAATGCTCAAAAATATCGCTGGAAATTCTTCTGCCCACAACTGATACATGGTGAGGACACCCGACGCAAAGAATATTTTGGCAAGGCCTACCGGCGTAGGCCATTGGGGTCAATTTGGTTGGGAGATTATTTTTCCTGAGATTAATTATTGTTCAGAATATTTTCAGGAGCATCTATGAATTTTATGGAATTTGGAAGGCTTTAATCATTTTTTAAGCATTTCCTGATTTTCTAGTAATTTTTTAGTCATGTCCTGTATTTTTGGCATTTTTTCAGTAATTGCTAGGTGTTTGTTTCATTTTCAGAGGTTTTACGGCATTTACAGTTTTTTTTCTCCTATAAATAGGAGCCTTCATGTAACTGATGGGCCGATGGTTGAATGAAATTAAAATTTGTCGATTGATTCCCATTTTGCCCCTGTACGCTCTTCTGTGCTTCTTCTAGAGAGTTCCCGGATCCCTGTTTTACCCCCCCCCCCGGTCCCGCGACTTAATGACGCGGCATCTTCTCTCTCCGTCATTCAGTCCTGACGGCTGCGCGAGCTCCTCTCTCCTTCCGGCGATGGCGAAACCCTAAACCCCTCATTCTCGGTCCCGATCTCCTCTGCCCAGTGGGTTTTAGCGCTGGTTCCTGTTGAGAAAAGTGTTCCTCCACTTCAGATCTACTATTCTTCCTTATGTTCGATCTCCATCGGATGGATCTTAGCTGGTCTTCTCGTCTCTACCTCCACGGTTTCAACTAGTTCTTCAAATCTACTTCTCGGCTACATTTGCTTCACCTGGAGACATTTCCAGCTTGGAAGTTTTGTTTCCGTGAGCGGAAACATTGGAGCTTCAGTATTGGCGCCGGATCTGTTCGTTGCTGGTACATTTGGTAATGAGAGCTCCGGATCTGTGGTTTTCAGTGGGATTTCGTTCTTGCAAAGTCTCTTTCTCCTCCTGGTTAGTTCGCCTTGAGCTGAAGAACGGTAAAACCCTAAACTACTCTTATCTACACCGATGTTCAATCCTCTGAACCGATTATACATATTGGATGGATGCATTCTGAGCTGGTTTCAATCGAGTTCCTTATAGTTCAGCCTGAATCTGAATGATGTGCCAGATTTTTGTGAGATGTTGCCTTGGTTTACACCAACGGTAGCCTCATCTGAAACTGTCCTCCCGCTGGATTTGAAATCTGAGGCTAATACAACCATATGATGAAGTGAGACTGGTCCAACTCTAGTCAGTGAGCTGTCCCGTTTAGACTGGTCCCTATTCCAGTCAAGGTTTGCGGCTTAATGTTCCGCCTGATGGATTTTAAAGTGGATTCTGAATACTGCTACATGCAATCCGGTTTCAAATAGATGATGATCTTGTGAAGTTATCTGGTTAAGCATGAAATCCAGATTATTCTGATTCCATAAGATCTGATTTCGGTTGTGTCATGTTCTGTTGGCTGTTTGCGATATTATTAATGAATATGATGATCGAGCGAAAGTAGATCATCCTGGTGACTTGATTTATTCAAGATGCCGTTGATCAAATATATGTCAACAGTCCACTATTGACAGTGGCGTTTATTGTTTGATGAAAATTGGCTCGGCTGATTCCAAGGCCATGATGATTACTGAGCCTACATCATGTGATCACACTTGACTTTATTTGGTCTGCTAAATACTGATTGTTTCAAATTGCTTAGAATCCGGTTTCAAATAGATGATGATCTTGTGAAGTTATCTGGTTAAGCATGAAATTCAGATTATTCTGATTCCATAAGATCTGATTTCGGTTGTGTCCTGTTTTGTTGGCTGTTTGCGATATCATTAATGAATATGATGATCGAGCCAAAGTAGATCATCCTGGTGACTTGATTTATTCAAGATGCCGTTGATCAAATATATGTCAACAGTCCACTATTGACAGTGGCGTTTACTGTTTGATGAAAATTGACTCGGCTGATTCCAAGGCCATGATGATTACTGAGCCTACATCCTCATCCTGTGATCACACTTGACTTTATTTGGTCTGCTAAATACTGATTGTTTCAGATTGCTTAGAATCCAAATTGTTTGGACTAGTGGAAGTTTCATTTCTGATGGAGAAAGTAATTTGAAACAAAATTGAATCTAAAGTGCTCAGGTACTCCTGTTTTCCCTCTCCTTGAAGTGACTTCCTGTTTGTTTATTATGCTCTTCATAATGCCATGCTCCCTGTGTAGTAGGATCTAGCTACCATCTAAAGTGTTGTTGGTAACTAAATTCATCTTGAGTTGCCTTATTCTTGTTAGCTTCAGATTTGAAATAGTTAACTGTTTACTGATTTGATTGTGTGGTTAGTTTGAATCTGAACATTAGTATTGTTTAAAATTTTCTTGTTCAAATATCTGGAAATGCAAATCGGACTGATTTCTAGTGATAACAATTTACTTCCCACATTGATAGTTAAGATTCCTTATTGAATACTTCTTTATAGTTCTTAAATTGAACGTGGTTTTCATTAAAATTCAGTAAATTCCCTAGTCTAGATCATTTGTTCCCCATCAATACATCTAGTTCTGGTTATCATCAGCTTCAAGTTAGCCTCCTTGCCTGTCAGTTTTTCTGAAAATGTGGAACGCATCTGCCAAACAACCATATAATTCTGCACTGTAAAAATAGGTGATCATGATCTTCATAGGTATAGAAGAATTTGCAGTCTTTGGTTGTGTCAAATTTGTCAGTAGTTTGCAGTATTCCTCAATGATTTTCCATAAAAGTTGTATCTTCAGCAACAGCAGCTTCTCATCTTTCCACATGCTGTCGGTATAGAGCAAATTAGGTATGATCCAGAATCACCATAGGGAGGAAACACGAAACTTAAGACCTCTTCTCAACACATTTCTATCAAAGTGCAATCCAGAATCCTGGATACGCCCCTCTGAGAAGTTTCCGGTAATTTGCCACTGTACAGCTCCTATTTGAATGAATGTTAAAGCAGGTAGAATCTATGACAAATTGGGCCATGAGTTACCCACTTATCCTGCCAAAACAAGACAAGGTATCTTCAGGATTCCTAACGATGAGAAAGGTGGAACTCTTGTATTTATCCTCAAGCTAAAGACATCCTCCAAAAATTTGATCATAAACCTCTTACCCTGAAATGATCCACCTCCACATAGCCAACACAAACCATATTTGCTGCTAACAATTTGGACCGACCAACAATGAGCTAGCATTTCTATCAATGTTTCAAAATCAGTTAAAAGTACGGACATATTTGACTCAATCAATGGAAACCAATGATTCATGCCCACTCTGGTTTGCACACAATTCAATCCCATTTCACGATACCACCTCCTTTCTCTGAGCAATGCCTATTGCTCCAAAAAAAAAGACTGCTCTTCACCTTTCAAATTTCTTGCATACAGTTTTTGAGACATTAAATATGGAGAAATAACATAGTGGCAATGGCAAAGTGTACAACATTGAGTTGATTACTGTCCATCTTTCCCCTTCTAGAAAGTTCTTTCCCTCCCTTTCTTGCAATCTATTGCCAAATTTTGTCAAAATTGGCTCCAAATCAGCGCCCAATTGGACCTTGATAGGGGAGAGGCTATCTTGGATATCTGATCGACACGTAGTTGACTGACACACGCAAGACATTTAAGAAGGTTTCACCTGTTGTGAACATGATTACCTCAATTCACTAATCTAAAATTTTTACTGTGTCATCAGCATATTGCATGTGAGAAACTAATATCGAATCTCATAACATAAAGAATTCTATAAAGGCACCTTCAGTTAACCATATCATGTCTTTCAGAATCAACTTCTGCAGCCAACTTCTCTTCTTATTGACATGTTGACCATTAATACAAATATACATTAATGCACTAGCGTAAAGATATCGACTATCACCCTTTCAATAAAGTTGATTGGTTCCAGTGGATTAGATTGCCCATGACATCCTTAAGGTGATTGGCTAAAATCTTAGCAAAAACTGTATAAACCATTCAACAAGCGTATAAGCTAACATGTCAGCCCCTACCATTTTTTAGATAAAAGCCACTTCGTTGCATTGGATATTTTAGTCCATTAGGGTAAAGATAAATCTGCCACATGGCTGCAATTACCTCTTCATTTATGAAAGTTTAACAAGTTCGATAAATTACGATGTAAGATCCACCTGGGCCGGGCCTTATTTCCATTCATCTCGAACACTGCCATCTTCACTTCCACTTTGAGTATTCATTTATACAAAGAAGGGCCTACTCATTGGAGAATTAATAATTCATTATTGTTCAAAGTCTCTGGCTCTCTGCCATATCTTCTTTAAAGGGTCTCAGATAACTGAATAATTCCTAAATTTTTCTCCTCATCATCATGTAATTCCTTGTCCAACATGGTTTTCCATCTCCCAAAAATCTTGTGAGAATCTCGGTCTCACGTTGATTTTGACATCCAGGAGCTCCAAAACAGAGGGAGCTGTAACCAAACTACCCATCAGAGTGTCGAAGGTAGAGGAAAGGCAGGAGACGTGACCTGAAGCCACCATAAATGGAAAGGCAGCAGCATGGATAAAGGAGGCCAGTTTGTCACTGACACCTTCCAGCTTGTCAGGTGGGAAGATGGGTTGGACCATCTGGATACTTGGACCCAGCACCCACCAATAGCTCAAGATTTGCAACTTTTAAGTTGCTATCAGTTGGTACTGGATCCAAGGATCCAAACTGCTTGCTCTGTCCTATAACTGGACAGTTCTGGGTCCAAGAATCAGTTTGTTGCCGTTTCTGGTATTCAGGGAAGACATGTTGGACCATGGAATGCGGAATCGGCCAATTTCTGAATCAGATCGGCACCGACCAATCTGACTTTGGCCAGGAGTCCCAATCCCAGCTCAACTCCCATCAAAATTGACCAAATCGGCCTATATCTGGACTGAGTCAACTTGAATGGGCCAACTCTAGAACAATTCCGGCAATTCTGATCTCCACCCTTTTGGTGGGAAAGAGAAACTTACCAAGTCCGATGGACCTGGTAAGTCTATGATCCAGTGACTTAAGCCACCGGATTCCACCTTCCTTGGGCTGTGCAGACTGGAGGCAGCTCCGCACTGCTGCTCACTAGCTGCCGCACACAGGCAGCTGTCTCCTTCCATTCGGCTTTTCTGTCCCACCATGATCTTGTGAGATCATATCTTTTGGACTAGCCCAAGGCAAAGTTGAGACGCGAGACAGCAATACTTGGTCATCAATTCTTATAAAAATATAGTTATTCCTTCTCCTTCCATTCATCATTGCATGAAAGACAGGCGCATAGTTCTATACTTCTTTCAATATGTTATTTTGCTCTTCCTGTAGCTCTAGCTCCATAAAATCATTATTTTCTTTTCCCAAATCAAATAGATTTCCACTCATGTTACAGAAAATCAATTTGCGTGAGGACTGGTAAAAGACTTCAGAAATGGATGTCAAATAACATTTTTCTGTTAAACCAGAAAGCAGGTTTTCATTGTTAGCAAGAGACAGGTTGAGACTTCCTGAAGCAAAAAAAGAAAAAGAAAAAGTGCAGCAAATGTAAACATTAAGAGCACGAAACATACAAATTAGAACAAAAATAAATAAATATCCTTAAGCACATGCTGATAATATTTGCCATGGAATTTAAAATTTTTATGGGATTTGTTAATGTTGAATTTTGATGTTCAGGATCTCATCTTCCTCATTCAGCAAAATCAAAAGATAAATTTGCAACAGGGCAGGGGCAAAGACTCTGCAAATGGATGTCAAATATCAATTATCTGTCAAACCAGCCATCCAAGTTCTTTTATTAGCAGGGATTGGTTGAGGTTTCCAGGAACAAACGCTCATGTTGATCATAAAGATTGGAATTTCCCCATGAAGGTATGAAGGTCAAATCGGATGAGATTACCCACTTTGGAGTTTGGACAGGATAAAATGGTTCAGAAGTACTTCCTTCATGATCTCTCTGAAAAAAAATCAAGAACACATTTAATCAGGGTGGAACCTTTGACATTATTCATGTGTTTATTCAAGCTACTAGAGAATGTTTGGAAATGGCAAGTCTGGATTGAAAAGGATTAGGGGCTATGAGTACTGGGGATGCCTTTCGGTTTTACATGGCTGGCCTGGAGTAACAGAATTTTCAACCAGATTCTTGATCTATTGTCATATCATTGGAATTTCTATTCTAATGTCCCAGGAACAAAATCATGCAAGCATGAGTCAAAGTTGAGTTTCCTTTTAATTCCAGGAAAGAGTTATTTTTTAATGACGTGCACCTTTTTTTAGAAGCATTAGGTTTCTGGTTCCTGTATTTTCTCTTTCAGTTCTCACAAACTGTCTTAAATAACATGGATAGAGTCTTTAGCTACACACTTTCTCTAAGCTCACGTGTTGATTACGATCTATTGTATCATTCCTCCTTTCTCAAGCATTGGAAAAGTGTTTTCTCATCTAGGAATTACATAATTTACTGATTTAAGGATCAATTGTGAACACTGAACTATGCTGTGGCAGTGATTAAATCTAACCAAAAAGGTTTGATCTTCATTCCTGGCAGTATTTAGCTTTCTGCAAAAGATACAAGGGCAACTCATACTGTCCAAATTCAGCATTTTGTGACATAACTCAATTCTAAGGAGAATAATATACCATCTTTTCTACTTAACTACCCATCTTGATAATGCCATGTTGTTGTTGTAACTTCATTTTTTACTTTCTTTACCAGATTGTGACTTTTCCATTTGCACCATCATCCATAAAAGCTTGATAAACAGAAGTTAATGCCCTGTTTGGTAACACTATTAGACACCTCTATCACTATTAATTTTAAAATTGATATTGATGGTAATTACCTTGAGGTGTTTGGCTAATAGTATCAATTTCAAAATTTGTAGTGCAAATAACACATGTTATGTAATACAAGTGTCAACTTGTATCAATTTTGAAAATATCAATATCAATATTAATATAGTATCATTTTTGATACTCTAACCAAACAGGCCATAAACTAATGAATCTGCAACTAAATAAAAGATTTACACATCTTGTTGTAACGTCAAATTAGTTAGCAATGAAACGAGGACATCATTCTTGACATCTACCATTCCAGGAAATCATACTGAGCCTTTGAGATATTTATTAGAACCATCATTGTACACATTTCATCAGTATTTTCCTTCCTTTGCAATACTGAACCAGCATAGCACACTCCACAAATGCAAACATACTTAGAAAATCCCATGACATAGAAGTTACCTGTTGGAAGTATGTGAATTGTGTTATCTCCATTCCATCCATCCAAACTTCCCATCCTAATCCCCAAGCACCAAGAACCTGTGACAATATGTTCAAAAAGTAAATATGCAGTATGACTAGAAATTAAGTCTAAACCATTAGAGGAAGGTTTAAAGGTACTATGGCACTATAACAGGGGTGAAAAACATCTTACAGGACTTTCCCAATTGTCCTCGACAAAGCGGATGTCATGGTCACATACATTAATACCTGATATAAAGATTAACAAAAAGAAGGAATAAATCAACAGAGAAGGATTGCTGAAGTTAAATGTTGTTTCCAGGAAATAGAAATGACTTTTTCAAAGTCATTTCATATAAAAGATTGGCTAACATGTAATAAGAGTATGCTGAAGAGCACATTTGTTCAATTGCAACAAGCAGTAGTCTTGCAGGCTGCACCCAACCTTGTCCTAATAAGGAGAAAAATAAAATCTGTAGCTTAGTTCAAAACTGTCACTCAACAACTAGTGCACGGTTCTCATTCTGCAACTCATCTTTCTTTTGGTAGATCATTAGACAAGAAACTAAAACTAAAAGGTAGAGTTTGATTAAACTGAACTTTAACTTGCATCCAGTCAGATCTCTGAATTTAAAGTACATAAATCATTTCGAGAAGTTGCAATATTAATTGATCAGAAATGGGTAGTTTATCCTTAATCATTATGCAACACAAATCGGGCAAATGAATCATGCCTGAAACCCATCGCACAGAATAACACAGATTTCCATTTCCAACTACTCTGCCACTCCAAAGGCATTATCGAAGTGAAACCGCCATAATGTATATTATGTATAACTATCCCTGTAATGCAGGTTGCAGAGCACCTTTTTAGATGGCAAACAAAATGAAAGGTGGATAGCTCATAAATCACTATAAAGCAAAACTACAAAAAAGGAAAGAAAGAATTAAAGAGAATTTTATGAAAGAGGAAGACAACTCAAGCCTTAATCTCGAATTAATTTACGCCTACCGTATGGATTCTCTTTCTCCATTCATGCCAATTTTAGTTATTTCTTTAAAAATATTTAGATCATATTAAATTACCCTTCTCTAAATTAATGTAGGTCTACCACATTCTTTTTTGTTTCAACTTTTTTAATTAGTTTATATTTTTAACTAGAATGTTTCAAGGACAACGTTTAATGCCTAAACGATCACAATCTTCCTTATTTCAATTTGTCTAAAATTGCCCCTACTCTCATATTTCTATCTAATTTAGTATAACCACACATCCATCTTAACATTTACATTTCAGTCATACTTGTTTTGGAAGTAAGTTTTTTTGTTATTATCAAACATTCACTACCATATAATAGTACTAGTCTTATAAATGTATGATAAAATTTTTATTTCAACTGTAATGGAATCTTATAATTACATAGATCCTATGTACCCAATCTCCACCACATCCATCCAACCATCTTCTTAACTAATTGAACCAAGATATTTAAATAAATACTTTAAGATAATATTAATCCATTCAAACTAACTCTCTCATCTTCTTCCTTTTAATTTTAATTAAAGTTACAATGTATATATTACGTCTTAGTTCCACTTATCTTGAAACTCCCAGACTGTAAAATCTACATAATTTTTAGCTTCCTATTCACTCTCTGTCAAATCTTTCAATACGACATTATTTGCAAATATCATATGCGATGGTATATCATCCTGTATATTATTTATTAATTCATCCATAACTAATATAAACAGTAATGATTTATTACATATCTTTCAAAGCTAGTTGAAATAAAAAAATCTCCTGTTTATCCTCGAATTATGTATACACTAGTGCCTCATTCTGTGTATTTTTCACTTGTATATGCCTAACAAGTATTGTTGGTATCATTTTTCGCTGCAACACCAACCGCAAACATCTATTGAAAGTTTATCATATGCCTTTTCCAAGTCAATAAATAGTATACAAAAATATTTCTTCAAATCTTGATATTTCTCCATTAGGTCTCGAATAAAAAAATTTACTACAATTAAAGATATTTTATTGTCTCATAATTGCCGCTCCAAAACTCTCCCATCTCATGAGTCCAATGTAGAAAATCCCCAGTCTCGAATGAAAAGACAGACTATCCTTTGTAATATCTTTGAAGGGTTCTCAAAATGGCCTTAGAAAACTCTCACGTTTCGTGTTACCCTAGATGCACCATAGCAATGTCGGGAGGGAATGTTTCCACAGACTCGAATCATTTGTCCAAGTATGTCCTTTGTTCCAATGATTTAGTAAAAAAACTACATTATCTTGCTCAATCCATGATAAATTCAAACTTCTAAATAGGGAGTGCCAAAAATAGTTGATGATATTGCAACATTGGAATAGGCAATTGACATCTTCCATAAGACATCCGCAAAAAACACAACTTGAAGATTGAATAGAAAAAATTCTTTGGATCTAGGACTCATGGTAATCTGTCTCTACAAATCTACCATAGAAACAACCTAATTCTAAAAGGTAGTCAAGAACTTCAAACCGTTCTCCACGAACTCACCTCAAAACCTCCTAGGTTCAATCTTTGCTTGATTGATCTAACTGAGAAAAGCTTATTGATGTTGAGAAGCCATGATAACTTGTCGAACACCATTGTTCTTTGAGTGTGCCCATCAATTATATGAAATTTGTCATTTCCTCTTCTTGGTCTCTTCTAAACTAGACTGACCAATCTCTATTATCATCTTAGTAGGATCTAACGCTTGCATCCAAATAAACAGCTATCCTACTTAGTCTAGAAAATCTAACATGGAGAGTCATGCCCTACCCAATGCTTATTTTAAAGCCAAATCTTCCTCTCATTACTGATGACAGCTAAGGTAGATGATTTGAAGAATCCCTAGTCCCTAAGAATGCCCTTGTAAATAGTCGAGTCTCCCATGCTATCAAAAATCGATAATCCAACCAACGTTGCTACTGAGTCCATACTTCAAACAGATAATTTTGACCCAACTTTCCATCTGTCTCCTACTAATGAGATCCTGCTTTTCCACCCTTGTAACTTCCCCTCTACTTTTTGAATAAGATTTTGCCAATCTCCTCTTTTCACCTCTTTATCAAAAAAAGTCCCAAATATTCAATAGGAAAAGAAAAAGTAGACATGTCAACAGTTCTACGCAGTCTCACAAATTGACTTCCTTCCAAGTTTATACCTTATCACTTCACATTTTCCCTTGTTGATTTTTTAGTCCATCACCGTTTCTAACCAGCGAAGCATGACCCTCAAATTCATACATTTTTCTTGTCCATTAAGACATAAGAATGTTTCATCCGTAAAGTAATGCATGATAGAAAGGAATTATTCAACATCCTCTTATGTAAGTAGTTCCAAACCATAGTTCGTAGAATTGGCCAATCCGAATCGGGATCAACCGATTCTATGATCAAATCATCCCCTACCGAACCGATTTGGTCTAGATCATTTGGATCTACCCCAGATCAACCGATTTTTGCAAGATCGGATCATGAATAGGCCGATCCAGCCACTACGTGCATAGTTATCTGAGGCGCTCGGCGCTCGCCTCAACCGCCTAGGTGATTGAGGCTAGAGAGGTGCTAACAAAATGCTTCGCCTCACCCCAAAATGCCTCACCCTCCCAAGTAAAACAAATGTGGTCAAACATGATCCATTTCTTAACTTAACTATGATATTTGTCTTCTTTTGTTATTAATTTATACTCTCATTAAGTTGTTATACTATGTAATGCTTCATTTGTACTCTATTCTTATTAGTTGCTATGATGTTACATTTGCTATTGACCTTCTTTTGTTGTTATAACATTATTTATTGATGTCTACAATATATAGTTATTAAAATGACGCATTTATTTCAATATTACAAGTTTTTTTTAGATTTATTTCAACTATTTATATTAGACATATGTATTATTAAAATTAAAATAATTAAATAATACAAAACGCCACCACAGTGGTCTTCAACGCCCTATTCGACATCCTATTGCATAAGTGGGATCAACTTGATCACCAAACTGTTGTATGTTTGACTGAACAGAAAACAGGTGAACCAAACTTGAGCTGGTCCGGAAAACCAATTGAGCCGAACTAAACACCTGCTAAACCAGGCTGAAAAATGTTGAACCAAGCTAAAATAGCTAAACCAAACCGAATCAAACAAGCTAAAAACCCACCGAAATGGACTGAACCACGTTGAACCGGCCCTAAAACACACTAAACCAGCCTTGAACTAAGTCAAACTGGCCTGAACCGGCTTAAAATGGACTGAATCAGTCGGTTTCCTTCCTGAACCGGGTTTGGAGAATGCTGAACTAGCCTGAACCAGACCGAACCAACCGGTAAAGGCCCTAAACCGGGCTAATCAAGCCTGCCTAGCAGCTGGACCCAGTCAGACTGGGTGAATTGGCCCAATTGCTTGTCTGAACTGGAAGACTGGCTAACTAAGGAAATGAACCGGCACCGGCCAGTTATCACTTAACCCCTACATAGGGGTCGTGGCGCGCTCTCAGGCCCAGGCAAAGGGGGGCTCATGGTGAGGCAGCAACGTGCCCAAGCATGTGAGAAGGACATGGCAGGCAGCCTCGTTATCTTCACGAAGCCTCTTTGAGGCCAGCTTCATCACCTTGTGCAGCTGAGGGCTAAGGAATCAAGGCCCTTTTGAGTGCCACAGACAAGCTGCAGAGGCTTTCGGTACAGCAAAGAAGTCCAAGGCAGGGGCTTTCAACACCTCAACCGCGATGCTACTAAGTTCTCCTTCACGCCAGTGCAAAATGGAATGGACGATGATGGTGGAAGGTGGCTGGTGCAGTCATCAGGACCAGTACTTCCTCAATGCCTAGAAGCACGAAAGCAGAAAGCAGAACAGGGCAAACAGAGCTGGAGAAGGCAGGGGGAAGGGGTGTCATGGAGTCCAAAAGCTGTCCAACTAGCACAGAGTAAAGAAAAGATAGGGTTCTCTTGACTCAATCATCTAGAGCACCCAAAATATTCTTAAGATTCACCATTGAGATCTATTGATAATTTGGTTGTACTTACACTATTCATGATCCAATTGATCTATATTTCTAATTGAAACCCATGAGCCCATTATTCTGTGCAAACACTTCCATTTCACTCTGTCAATCTTTAATAAAACTACTTCATATGCTTTCTCAAAGTCAATCTTTAATAAAACTACTTCCTTTTTCCTAGTCTTTTTATCATTAATGCATGCATGAGCTGTCAGAAAATTATCTAAGATATACCTTAATGAATAAAGAATGATTGGGAAGAATTCACCAATTTTTTTAAGTAATTTCTAAGTGTGCTAATCAAAACCTTGTCACTATCATGTACCTGCCTGTAGTTAATGACATTGATAGGTATATAACCCTTTATATAGTAAGTGATTTCCTCTTAGGGAGCAAAATCAAAGAAACTGGATTCAACATTCCGATGCATCTGGGGCTCTTTCTTGAATTTTGACACCACCAAGAAGTCTTCTTTGATGATTCCCAAACAATTCTATTAGAAGCTAACTGAGAACCCATCTGAGCTGAGAGTATTATAGGGATCCAACAACTGAATATCAGTAAACATCTCCTCCTCAAAGTAGGTACAAGTAATTTTGACCACTTACTCTGTTAATTTCTTGATTGAATCAAAAATTATCAGAGATTTCCAACTCCCCCTTTCCTAAACAAATTCTCATAAAATAATGACGCCACTTTACTAATCTGATTGGTACCATCATAGAGCATTCCCTCTACTTAGAGATTATGCAACATATTCTGCTTTTTTCTCGAGCATGTGTATGAAAAAAATCTTGTGTTCCTTTCCCTTCCTTTTAGCCACATCTCTTTTGACCTCTATTTCCATTTATCTCCTCTCTGATGTTACATACGTTATATTCATTTTTTGCAGTCAACCATTTTTTTTCCTCTACAACTCAAAAATAGTGTCTTTGTCATTAGGATGCTCAAAAAAAATCAATCATAACCCGTAGTTTTCGCCTATCCATAGTTGATTGCTTCTTTTTTGTTTTAGCCCATTCCTTTAATTTCTGCATTAAGTGTTTTGACTTTGCAACAAATCCTTTAGTTGTTGAAGACTGCTAAGTTGGTCTCCTTCTACCAACCACTGACCAGTTATGTAAAACTTGGGTCCCTGTACTGTACCATGTCAATTCAAACCAAAATGTTCTTTTGGGGATCTTAAAATGTCCCCCCAACCTGATACCAATTGGAAAGTACATGTATGTGTCCCGTATCTAGTGCATCAGAAAGTCCATGTTCTGACACACTAATAAGATACAAAGGACACAGTCCAACTTTGATTTTGATAGTGAGTTTGACCATGTGTAGTTTAATCCATTACCAGACATTTTTGTTAGCCCCTGGTTAAACAAATTTATTTCCAAAGTCCAATCCAACTGTTTCAATCTTTCACCTAGATTTCTAACTGCTTTGACGTATGCATCATGTCCCACCTGGTTGAGCAGATATTGGAGTTGTCATGTCCCCAAAAAATTCAGCTTTTTTGGCCACATTGAGAAGGCCATAGACACTAGCCATATACCATTTCCTCTCGTCCTTGTTAGTAAACTTTATTGCATGAAGTTGTCCTCTCTTATGAATACAATTTGCATCTATAGTTTCTTTATTCCACAGTTTAGCTATGCCGCCACGCTTCCCAACCCAAGGAGATCTAGAAAACTAATTAAGAATTCCACATTTTAAAGCTTCCACCTCACTCTGATTTTCAAACTCACTTTTAGTCTCCAGCAAAGTTAATACGGCCAGCTTCTGGATGACTGTTAGGCTCGTGAGATTTTATCCATTCTTTCGGTGCCCTGCAATTTCAACTTATAACCTTCATCAAGAATATATTATAATCCCCTTTCCCATCCCTCTTTTTCCTCTTCAACTCCAGAACAACGTTATTACTCATCAAAACCTTTAACTCTCTTGACCTCACTCTGATTTTCAAACTCGCTTTTAGTCTCCAGCAAAGTTAACACTGCCAGCTTCTGGATGACCATTAGGCTCATGAGATTTTATCCATTCTTTTTGTGCCCCAGCAATTTCAACTTTTAACCTTCATCATGAATGTATTGTAATCCCCTCCCCAACCCTTTTTTCCCTCGCTCTAGAACAATGTTATCTCTTATCACTCATCAAGAACTTCAACTCTCTCGACCCCACCTTAGCTTGACTATGTTTTTTCTCCTTATATGGTCATCCCGCTATTCTCTATTCAGTTCTCAACAGCCTGAAAATTTCTCTTGCAGTGTCCTCCCTACAAAGCATAATCCAACCATCTCACCTATGTGGAGAATGTCAGAATCCAAGAGAGTGTTCAACTGTCTCTAGGTCCACCAACTGACTATGATCCACTAAAATCAGTTCGCTGATTACGCACACCATCTCTAGCATGGCTCTAGAGCTGGCTGTCGTCACTTCCCCCTCAAACTCCGCATGTCCCACAGGTCTCGGCTGCTTTGAGCCCTCCAACCAACTAATCCAGTGGTTGCAGGGTTCTCAGGTGACCAATGAAGTGACCACAGGTGTCTCTCCGTTCCTTTCTCCATTGTGAAGACATTCACCTAGCCCGACAAGGACGGTCAGACAGATAGGGTGGTCAGGATATTGATTTGCTCAACCTGCATTGATTCATCGAGCCTCGAACCAAACCTGAGTCACTCTTCTGAGCCGGTGGCATTACACATAAGCCGGGTCGGTCGGCCTCAACCGGTTCACCCTTTAAGTCTGTCAGATCTCAAGCAATGGGCCTTGCTCCATTCATGTCATCTTCTCTACCCAATAAGTTTGCCATCACTCTTGCAGCTTTCGGAACCCAAAACATCCGCTTGCTTAGTGCTCTCCCTGCCATCACGCTCCTTACTCAATTATTCCCCCATTATTGAGAAGTCCCTAAAAGCTCACACAAACATTGCAAATTTTGAATTTCAACCTCCAGCCTCCATCATCTTCCCCACAGGCTACATTCCTCCAACCTCTTGATCAGAACTCCAAAGTTTATGCCTTGCAGATTGACTTGGATGGCGGTCATTTGGGCAAGAGCCACCATGAACTCTACTACACTTAGACCTCTCCTCCATTCAGCCAAAAGAAGGTATCCAAGTTAAAATGCAACACCATACCAATCGAACACATAATGGCAGAGACAGCAAACATGGACCACGCATAGTTTGGCAGACCTGAAAGGAAAACCCGACGATACGGAGCCTGGATGGGACCACTTCCCACTCTGGGCTTCGCTTCTCTAACAACACCTTGACACTCTAGACCACGCAAAGTTTTTACATTCCCACTAGTCCCACCAATATGTTGATTGAGGCAGAAAACACTTCCTTTCATTTATTTCCTAAACCATTTACATTACTCTCCTTTTATCAACATCTAGGAAAAATCCATGCTACCATCCAATATCACGAAGTGCGAGGGCATCATGCTGCTCGTCTGACATTTTCTCTACACCCACAACACATTAAAAAATCAGTACTAATATTAAGTAAAATTTTATAAATGTCAAGGATGAGGGCTTTCCCAACAAGGGGAGGGGGTCCATCATCCCTGGAGTGATTATGCAAGGGTCAAAGTGAGTTCCAGACACGGAGAGGGGCACCCAGACCTAAGGATTATTATCTCACATCTCAATTTTACCTTGAAAAGATTGAAGAGAAGAGATCTCAGAAAAACATTAGAACATTGGGTCTCAGAAATGCCAACAAGTGTAAAATGTCATGTAATCTCTTCAAAAAACGACGAGGAAACTAATATTAAACATCAAATTAAGTTAACAAAGAATTTAAAGAAAAATACAAAGTGTGAATTTGTTATCGGAAGACATACAAGAGATCTTATGTTAGACCTAAGTTTCTGTTGGCGTACATTTTTCAAAGGAAAAAAAAAAAGAAGAAAGAGAGGAGAACAGATGGGCTGGTTTAGAAGTTGGGCCAATAGCCCATAAGATTAGCCACAATTGGGCCCAATTGGACACCCCAGCAGGGGCCGGATTCATCCAGGCCATAATTGGCACAATTGGGCCAAGTACAGGCCTTGTGCGCAGCCCATAGGAGGGCTTGGGCCTCCTCTCAGCCTGCTGGCCCAGAAACCAAGCCCAATTGGGCCAGGCCCACTTCAGTGGCAGTCTAAACAAGGCCCAGCCGCACCCACTTACCACCTCAGCAGCCTTGTGCGCACCCACCTGCCAGCTCAGCCTCCCAACAGTCAGTTGAAGGAAGGGGAAGGGGAAGGTGAAGGGACAGCCAGCCAATCAATTGGAGTAAATGGTGTAACTTCTATGGGGGAGGTCAAAGGTCACCAGCGTATGCAACTCCTGGCTCTTCATCTGCCCCCTTCACTCTCTATAAAAGAAAGAGAGGCGCATCAGCCAGGGGAGAGGGGGCTGCTGAAGACGCCGCCAGGCTGCTGGTTTGAGCCCTCATCCTGCTGCCACCTGCTGCCTGCGACCAGGGAGGAGAAGAAGAGAAGAAGAAGACAAGGTAGGAAGGAGGCAATATATGTATGCTTACTACATAGCCCTCTAAGGGCTCCTCTTTCTATCTGTTCCAGCGACCACCTTCAGCCCCTGCCCTCTCTGCAGAAAATGCCCCATTTTGGCCTGATCAAACCACCCTGATATGGACTGCACCGGCCTCCTTTCCAAGCCCAGAAATCTGGCCCCCCCTATGTAGACCATTTTCGGTTACCTGAGACCCCTTGGCTCAGCCGAACACTCCCTCTCCATAGGTGTCTAAAACAAGCCCCATTTTAGGCCCATATCTGGCCCATACTCACTCCATAATCAGGTCCCTTGCAGCCCATTCAAGAAAACCCCCCGAACTGCATCTATTTTAATTCAAAAACCAGGCCCATGCGCAGCCACCTGCAGCCACCCAAACCAGGCCCCTAAAAGACCCCACATAGGTCTATGATCGGCCCATCTCCAAGGCCCAAAACAGGTCCCTAAATCAGACCCCAACCAGGTCCTGTTCGGTCTCCAAATCAGACCCCTACACAGGCCCTGTCCGGTCCCCAAATCAGACCCCTACACAGGTCATGTCTCAGCCTCTTCTGCCCACACTCCAGGCCGCTGCAGCAGGGGAGAAAAACTCCCAAAACAGGTTCTGCAGAGGTCCAATGAAGCGGTGGACAGAGGTCAGAAGGTGGGCCGACTTGAAGGTGACGACCCGGCACCCCTTAGAAACCGTCCGACGGGCCAAGGGCATAGCCGGGTGGCCTTCCAAGTCGGTCCAGCCAAGCAGTTCCAGCAGTCCAGGGAGCTCCAAACAGGAGGACAGCAGCCAGAAGGTGGGCCGACTTGAAGGTGACGGCCCGGCACCCCTTGGAAACCGTCCGACGGGCCAAGGGCATAGCCGGGTGGCCTTCCAAGTCGGTCCAGCCAAGCAGTTCCAGCAGTCCAGGGAGCTCCAAACAGGAGGACAGCAGCCAGAAGGTGGGCCGACTTGAAGGTGACGGCCCGGCACCCCTTGGAAACCGTCCGACGGGCCAAGGGCATAGCCGGGTGGCCTTCCAAGTCGGTCCAGCCCAGCAGTTCCAGCAGTGCAGCAGCTTCCCAACAGGCCCTTCCGGCCCAAAACAGTCCAAGACAGGCCTATGAAGATTGAAGGCCGGCTCGGAACGCCGATGAAATTGAACCGGCCTCCATGGCCTTTGTTCCAAAAAAATGAACAAATAAAAATTCAGAATGCGAAAGCAATATTAAATTAAGGAGATCCACCCTTCGCGGGGACTCCAACCTTGGACGACTCCCCCCAGGTCCGCCCCGGGATGTCGATCCGGACGGTGGCGCGGGCACGTTCCCGTAGCCAGCGGATCCTTCCCCCAATATGGCTAAGCTAAGGCTGGCTATTTTGGATGGGTAAAATTTCACTAAGTTGGAAAAATAGCCGGCATGCCGTCGTAATGCCGAAATTTTTCCAAAGTAGTGAAGATAAACCTATATTGGGGGAAGGATCAATCACACTGTACATCATTGTACTTCACCACATGAAATGAAAGTGACCTTCTATGTCGATTTGAAATGCATGAAACCGGGCATCCGATGGTGACCCGATGGGTCGGAGGCGATGCAAATCGCCAAAACTAAATTAAAACCAATTCAAATTCAAACATAAAATTAAAACAAAATCAATCTGAAAGTTCAACAGAAAACAGAAAAAATCACAATCGAAATAAGCAAACCGGTTTCAAACAATCTGGAAATAAACAAAGCAAATCAGGTTCTGAATTGGGATTCCCCTACCACATTTGCAGACCTTCACGTAGGTCCTTTCCCCCTTCAATTCAGGCTTGCTCGGTTCATCTGTAGACATCCTACAACCGATCCATGTTCAGCCCACATCCAGGCCCATTTTCAGCCACCTGCAGCCCACCTGTAGGTGCCCATAATCGGCCCCCCTGTTCAGGCCCACTACCGGCCCAGGAGCAGTCCTAAACCAGGCCCACAAACAGGTCCATTTCCTGGTCTTCATCCAAGCCCACAAACAGGTCCCTTTGAGACCCAATTCCAGCCCACTTGCAGGCCCACTAAGCAGACCCAAAAACCTGCCCCTAAAACTTGCAGCAAATAGCCCCTCTGCAGCCCCATTCAGCACAGCCCTCTGCTGGTCTCAAAAATGATGCAATCCGTCCCGGTTGGAATGCACCTTGTGCAGACCTGAGCCGGCCCATTTCAGCCCGAGATGGGATTCTATCTTGGGTCCGGGAGAATAGCCTAGTCAGGTCTGTTTTCATCCCGTCCAAACTCCCTCAAGCAAGCCCCTTTGTGGCCAGCTTCCTTGCCCTCTTTGGCAATCACACTCTAGCCCCTTTGTGGCTCGGTGGAATCCCAAATCAGTCCTTAAGAAAAAATCAGATTTCAATTAAATCTGCAAACCAAAAATCAGATTTAAGCAATCTACTAAAACAGATTCTAACCAACTTCAAAAATCTGATTTTAGTAATCTGAAAATTTACTTAAAATCCACTAAGCTTCTTCCCAAAAGAAATCAAATAAACAACATTCCAAACACCCAAAATGGATCAAAACCAACTCAAAACCAGAAAATTCAGAAATCAGAAAAAATCAAAATCAACCAAATCAAAAATCCAAACATGCTTAAAACTCTAAGCACATCAAAAAAATCAAAATCAAAACAGGTTCAAAACAACCCAAACTGGTCGAACCAAATCAATCAAAAAAAATTGATTCAAACTCCAAAACTCAGAACTGACTTTCAAGTCAATCCAAAAATCAACCAACAAACAAATAAAACAAACCCGAACCAAATCGGTTTGCATCTCATCGGACCCAAAAGGCCGCTGCCCTTTTGAGTTCTTTACTTTTTGTGGATGTGCATGTCTCCAAAAACATGTTGCCGCGACGGTTAATCAAAGGCGTTCGAGCCGTTGCTCGATGTAAGTTAACGCCGGGTACTCGCACCATCCGGCGGAGAAGGGTCAAAAATGAAATTTTCAAAGAACCCAAAACTCGGTTCTAATATTTTTAAAGCTATCACCGGACTACCTAATATTTTTAGGATATCACATATTTTCCTAGAAAAGTCCGAAGATGTCTTTCTTTCTAAAGAACAGACGCAGAAAAAGAGGTTCACACAGTTTCATATTGAACGGTATAGAGGAAAGAATGACATGACATTTTGGGTCCATTGTATATATAGTTATAAAAAGATCAAGTTATGAATTTTTATTAGACTATAACATCTAAATGAATTCTTTATATGGATTCTAAAATAAAGTTGGTAATATAAGAACGTAGTTTGTATAATCAGCCAATTTGAATCTAAATTGACTAATTCTCGAATTGGATCAGCCCTTGTCAATCTGACCCAAGGCCTGAATAACCAATCTAAGATTGATTCCCGTACGAATCAGCCTGGATCATGAGAATCGGTCGATTCTCAGAAATCGGATTGAGAATCAGGTCTGATTCACTAGAAGTCCGTAAGTTACAAATCTTCTCAGAATCAGATCCGATTTTGGACATAATTCCGATGATCCCCCCCCCACCTGACGATTCTAGGGCTCCCTCTCCCCCCCCCCCTGTCGTGAACCTCCGATAAAGACTTCCATCCCCTATTTGAGATATTTTTCTCCCCTCCGCTCCCCTCCCTCCCCTCTTAAGTTTCCCTCACAGTGGGATGCCCCATACGAATCTCATTTGGGAATACTCCCCCCTCCAAATAGGTATGAAAGATCCCCACTCTGTGGGGGGTAATCAGTCACCCCGCTCACCCCTCAGGGTGACTAAAGGAATGGGAGTCCTCCCACTCCTAAATAGTCACCTCTTTGAGTGACTATTTTACAGTCACCCCAAGCTGGGTTGAAGGGAGGGTGAGGGGAGTCAAAAAGGGGTGGGAGCCTCCCATCCCTAAACAGTCACCCAAAGAGGTGACTATCACCCAGCGACCACTTGGTCTAAGGGAGGTGAGAGGGAGCCAGAACTCCAATTGTCCTTTATATTTTTTGCATTTTGATATAATTTTTGTGCATGAGAAATGTCAGATAAGGAACAGCGTGCCCCTACACATAGAGACATTGAGCAATAACACGAACATAAGTTGAATATAGACAAGAAGAGAGTTAAATATAAATGGTACAAGAAGGAGATGAATGGAGTTGTCTATCATCTCAAACAACACAAGTGAGGTGGGTGGGAACATAAAAAAATGTGACACGATACATGCGGAGCTTAGAAAAGAAATGAGGACATGTTTAACCAGTCGAACATCACAAAAGCATATCCGAATTTAGTAGAGACAAGAATTGTACAGTAAGTTACTCAGGTGGTGAGACACAAATCACATGAAAGTAAGTAAGAGAAAAGGAAAGTCAGTTGCACACGTTGAGGTGTCTTCTTCAAGTTCGGATGATGATGAGGCATAGATGTGAAAAGTTATGCACACAAGTAGAGCTTAACTTGCGAAGATGAGGAAAGGAGCAGGGGCAGGAGGAACTCATGCTAGATGTTCAGATGTGGAATTGTGGATCCTATCACTCGCCTTAAACCTTAAGTGGGCCGAGAGAGTTCCGTCGCTTGCAGTCAGTTCGGCTACTAATGGACACTACCATATACAAGCATAGTGACTAAGGGCAAAGGGATATCAGGCAAGCCTCAAAAGAGTTAAGACTTCAATGGGGGCTGCAAACAAGACCGTAAAGCACATATGTAAATGATTTTTACATGAAAGTATATACAATATTTTGAATGTCCCTTGATGTTATTAAAATATGAAACAAATATTAACAGCATTATCTTATGTTGACTTCATTGATGTAAGGCACATATAACCAAGAGTACATATTTTCAAATGATGCTAAATACTGAGGTTGAGACTCGAATTCAAGGTTCTGAATTCAAAATAGATCTACGATACTAGGTTGGATGTTGAGATCGATGAGTTGACCTCGTGGATAGATGAGTTCAAAACAATATATAAAGGAAGGTTACAACGTGGTGTACAATGGATGGAAAGAAATAACAAAGAGATCGATAATCAACTTTCTCATCTACTATAATGAGAGCACCACATTTTTAAAATATGTTGATGCATCTAGACAAATTAAGAATGTAGACTACTTGTTTGGTCTCATGAACGATACTGTTGAGAAAAATACGTGAAGACAACATTGCTCAATTTGTCACTAACAATAAAGATTCTAATAAGGATGCAGGAAGGAATATGATGGAGACAAAACCACACTTGTTTTGGATGTCTTGTGCTACACATTCCATCAACTTCACGTTTGAGAGCATTAGAAAGAAACCATCTATCAGAACATTAGTGAGTCAAAGACAGTTGGTGACATCATTAATACATGGACTAACTAAACTCCTACGTATGGTTGTGATCTAGAGGGACCTGATATAACAAGATTTGCCACATATTTTCTTATATTAGAAGGCATGTTGAGACATCGACATGGCTTAAAGAGATTCAAACTTTCATTAATATACATCGATTACATGGTTGACCTTTATGACAGAATGGACCAGTTTGATATATTGGAAAAGATGGAGCACATTATCGAGGATAACAAGTGGTGGAAAAGAGTGCAGTATTACTTATTGGTGACAAAACCCCTGATACATGTGCTGAGATTGGTAGAATCAAATGACAAAACTAAATGAGATTTTTATAAGATGTAATGGACAGTCAAGATACAAATCAAAGAGAATTATTTAAAGGGTTACAAGAAATGGTTGATAATAATAACATATGGGATAACACTTCACCACAATATCTATGCTATAGGTACTTGTTTTATGTGTTATATTTCATACATTGCATTGTGATTAATGTGTAAAATGTCATTAAGGGTTGTCATCGCCTTTTGTCAGGACACGCTTGAACCCAAGAATACAATATGACAAGCAAATATCCAATGACTCAGAGATTATACGAGACACATTGTCAATGACACAATATTTATGTTGGACTCCACAAGACAAAACAAAAGCGAAAATCAAAGTCAGTGATTATGAGTATTTGAGTTTTGAATACCATTCATGAATTAATTTCTCTTTCGTATCATATTTCAGATGACATCGTATTAAACATCATATCGGAGTATACAAAGATCTAAACCTACAATACTCATATGACAAGGCTTCTTGATGGGGACATATTTTGGGTTATTTTTAGGTCCTTTATGTTAAGTCCTTGATGAGGACTAGTATGTAAATAAAGTCTTCAAGGGGCTTTTCTTAAATCTGCCACCTCTATAAAAGGGCACCACCGATGTACATATCAAACAAGTGATAGACAATTTTTGGAAGCCCTTCGGGCCTTGGTTTCTCCCTCGTAGGGGCTGCGGCCCCATTCCCTCTCCCACCTCCGGCAGTGAGGCCGGCCCTCCTTTCACCTCCGGGAAGGACCCCCGGTTTCCCTTCCACCTTCCAAGCACGGCGAGGTGCGCCGATCTTCTCACCCTCCTCATCCCCTGGCCTCCGTGCCATTCCCCTTCCTTCCTTTCCCCGGTTCTCTCTGTATCGACGGCGGCATCCACTTTCGACGACATCCGGCTCCTCCTCGCACGGCGGCGGAGCCTTCGGCATCCTCGGACGGCGCGAGAAGGAGAAGGAGAGAAGAAGGAAGAAGATGAAGACGGTGAAGCGGGAGGAGAGATCCGGCGATCCCGGATCTCCTCCTCTGCGTCGGCGGCCGTGGACCCCCTCCTCCGGCGGTGTTCCACGGCGGCCCGGCGCCTCCGCCTCGCCGCCTCCGCCTCTGCCGGACAACGTCGAGGCGGCTCGGCCTTTCGCTTTGCTCCCTCCCCCACCTTTCCGCGCTCCGCTGTGCCCGCCGGGCGGCGGCGCCCGGCGACGATCCGGGCGAGGACGACGCGCGCGGCCGGACGGGGACAACGCGGGCCTTGCGTTCGCATTTTGTCGCGGTTCGCGGCCTCGCGGGGCGGCTGCGATGGCGCCACGGCGCCGGATGGGCGGCAGCGGGGATCGCGGCCACGCGGCCCCGCCGGGGCTCCCTCGCGTGCCACGACCCCCACGCTCGCCTGCGGCGCGGCCGGCGCGCGCGGCCGGCGCCGGGTCACCCGGTCGCCGATTCTGCGCCGGACCGAGCCGCCGGCCGGTCCAACCGGTTCGACCGGTTCGACCCGGTTCACCCCCGGTTGAGCATTAAACGCAGTTCAAACCGAAAACCAAACCCGAACCGGCTGTTTGGTTCGGTTCGGTTCGGTTTGAATCATGTTCGGTTTGGTTCGGTTTGGAAGTCCTCGAAGCGGTTTAAACCAAACCAAACCGTTTAAACCGATTTAATTAAAAAATTATTTAAAAACTGTTATAATATTATTAAAAATAAGGTTTTTATAATTTTTATAATAAAATAATATTTATTTTAACTGTTTTTAACTTAAAAACTATTATATATATGTAAAAAATAATTAATTAAATTATTTTTATATATTTTCGGTTTAAACCGAACCAAACCGAACCAAACCGAATTGAAATGGTTTGGTTTAGTTCGGTTTGAGGGGTTGAATCGGTTTGGTTCGGTTTGCGAAAAAAATGGCCCAAACCGGACCAAACCGAACCATGCTCACCCCTACCCGGTTCAGGCCGGTTCAGTGCCTGAACCGGCCGGTTCAGCCCGGTTCGGGGTGTTTTGAGTCGGTTTAATCCGGTTCAGACTATCTCGAGCCCGGTTCGGGCCTGTTTGGACCGGTTTGGATCGGTTTAGGCCAATTTTTGGGTTACTTAAATTCTGTTTAGGGCGATTAGCGCCGGTTGTCTCGTTTTCGGTCGGTTTGGCCCGGATTAGCCGGTTTGTCCCGCATCAGTTTGGTATCAGAGCCCGGAATCGACTCGTTCCAACGAGTCGAGTCTTGGGTACGTCCGAACCGGTTTAAAAACTCGAGGTCGAGTTTTCTCCCGGTCGGAGAGAATGATGGGGACATATTTTGGGTTATTTTTAGGTCCTTTATGTTAAGTCCTTGATGAGGACTAGTATGTAAATAAAGTCTTCAAGGGGCTTTTCTTAAATCTGCCACCTCTATAAAGGGGCACCACCGATGTACATATCAAACAAGTGATAGACAATTTTTGGAAGCCCTTCGGGCCTTGGTTTCTCCCTCGTAGGGGCTGCGGCCCCATTCCCTCTCCCACCTCCGGCATGAGGCCGGCTTCTTCTTCACCTCCGGGGAGGTCCCCCGGTCTCCCTTCCATCCTCTGGATCCGGCGAGGTGCGCCGTCTACCCCCCTTCCTCCTCATCCTCCGGCCTCCGTGCCGTTCTCCTCCTCCCCTTCTCGGTTCAACTTCATTCGCGACAGGAGCCCACTTCGTTCGACCTCGACCTCCGTCTCCCGCTCCCCCTCTACCTGGCAGCCATAGCGGGTCTAAACCCCCCCACCCTGCCGGCCTCCTCCCGTGGCGGACGAGGTCTGCGGGACCCCTTGTCGACGGCACGGAGAGGAGAAGACGGAGAAGACGGAGCGCGGGAGGGGAGGGGGTGAATCTCCGGCGATCCCGGGATCTGCTTCTCCCTCCGCCCGCGCGCATTGGATGAAGGCGGCACGCGCTGCGGCGACCCCTGCTACTGCCGGCCTCCTCTCGCGGCGACGGCGGCTCCCGGGATCCTCCGCCCAGGGCCGGGCGGCGCAGAGGCGTCGCCTCCATCGCCGGCGCCCTTTTCCCCTGCCCGCTCCGCTGCGCTGCCCGGACGGCGGCGCCGGCCGGACAATGCGTGGCTGCGGGGGACCTTCGCCCCTGCCCCCTCGCTCCCGCGCCCACTGCGGCTCCCTCCGCCGGACGACGACCACGATGGCGTGCGCGCGCGGCACCGTCCCGATGGCGAGGACGACGCGATGCGCGGCCCCTTTTGTCGCGGTGCGCCCCCGCGAGGGAGGGGCCACGATGTCGCCGCGGCGACGGAAGGACGGCGGCGATCGCGCGGCCACGCGACCCTTCCGGACGCGGCCCCGGGAGCTGCCGCTACCCCCCCGCGCTCGCGCCCGCGGCGCGGTCGACTACTCGCGGCGGCGGCGCCGGGTTCGCCCGGTCCGCCGGTTCGGGTCCAGGCCGGCGGTTCAGCCGGTCCCGGCCGGGTTTAAGGCCGGGTCGACCCGGTTCGACCCGGTCCAGCACCTGAACCGGCCGGTTCAGTCCGGTTCAGGCCATTTCAGGGTGTTCCGAGCCGGTCCAGTCCATCTCGAGCCCGGTTCGGGCCTGTTTCGACTGGTTCGGGCCAATTTGGGCCTATTTTGGGTTCGTTAGGTCCGTTTAGCGGCGATTAGCGCCGGTTTATTTCGTTTTTCGTTCGGTTTGGCCGGATTAGCCGGTCTGTCCCGCATCACTTCTCCTAGTCTATTTACTTATATTTGAATTATGTTAATAATTTTTTTGCAAAGATTACACACTATACTATCTGTGTTTTTTTGCAACTGAGAGGTGGATACAAGTATCCAACTAAAAAGGATGAAATTCACTTGCCACTATTATTGTACGAGTTGAGTCGAAACACTAATTCTTCACAGTGTAAGAGAAACTGAAGCATTTTCAACCTAATACACAAAAAAGAACATACTGAAGAGTGAGGACAAACTAGTGTCTTGCCACTACAACATGTGTTTTGATCTATAGGGTATAAACTTCTCTAAAGGGACGGCAGAATTATGCCAGGTGAAAATTAGAGTTTATATAGCCTATTTGAGGTGTCCTTCAGTTGAGTTGTAGTAGAGCCAATCCTACTATAAAACGAAATAGAATATACCCTCTTTAAGGTGTTTGGTTAGTATAATTTTTTTTGTAAGCTTTTGTAATGAAATATTAGATTATATAAAGTGTAAGATAGATAAAAACTAAAATTATCATGTTCATTTAGAAAATAATATCTTGTAAGGTTGGGACTATCTATAATAAGAAATGGAGAGCGGATCACCTCAGTTCCACGGTGGAGGGAGAAGCCTCAGTCCCCAATCAGGGGCGGCCACATACCCCCGTCACTTAAGTGGCGGTTCAAGTTATGTTACTGAACCGGTTCAAGACTTTTAAGTTATGTTACTGAACCGGTTCGGTGAACCGCTACCGAAAAGGGCTGAACCGCTACCGAGCCCTTTGTAACTCACTACCGACGGGTAGTGATTTACAAAGGTCTCGGTAGCGGTTCAACCCTTTTCGGTAGCGGTTCACCGAACCGGTTCAGTAAAATAACTTGAACCGCCACTTAAGTGACGGGGGTATGTGGCCGCCCCTGATTGGGGACTGAGACTTTTCCCTCCACCGTGGGACTGAGGTGATCCGCTCTCTAAGAAATGTGGGGGACGACAAAGAAAAAAGAGTTCTTGCCTCCTTTTATCGAAGGAGCAATTCTGATGGGGACAGATTAAACTTAACCAAAATCGAGGCTAACTCAAAACAGTCTAAAATTTCTAACTCCCAAATCAGGTTCTAGGTTTTTCAATTTTAGTGTTTTCTAGTTAAGAAATTTCCCGCTAAAGTTGCTTCTCTTTTAAATGAATCAGAATTGAGGTAGAAGAATGAGAGAGAACGCCAATTTTGAAATTTTGATTAGATTTTGAAATTCGGTTCTAACCACTAACGAATCAAATTTTTGTTATCTGGAGATAGTTCTCTCTAATATTCTTGCCAAAACCAACAGCAAATAAAAGAAGTGGCTAGGACCTAATTTGCACCAGGTGGAAAGAGCAGGGGTAACGACGGAAGGAAGGGATGGTGCTCTATCATCTTCCGTAGCAGCGGCGCACAAACACCATTGTCCTCGACCTCACCTTCTTCTCCTTCTTCTGCATTGTCCAGTGGGGCTTTGGCAAAGTGGTCCCGTGAAGACGACTCTAGAGGAGTGAGTCCGGGGATCGCCAGAGTCCACCTCCTTCGACACGCTGCCATATCTGAAGAGGGATGTGACGACGATGGATCCGGGGATCGCCGAAATCACCGTCGTCTTACACCGTTCCAAACCGAACTGTCGACGTCGGGACTGTTATCCAAATATGATGCTTTCGTTGCCGTTCAAAGGAGGAGGTCACTCAAAACTGGAGACAACTGGATACTGCAGTGTTATCGTTGATGCATAACCGAGAAGGTGAAATCGGAAGAATCGCGCGGAGGCCAGACGATGAGGAGGAAGGGGAACGGTGACCTCGCCGGATATGGAAGGTGGAAGAGGAATCGGGATATCACAAGGGGGGACGAAGAGGAAGACGATGGGGCTGAGTCCCTGCTCGGAAGAAACTAGCCAAAAGGCTCCAAAAATTTCCAATATCACTATTGAACTGTGCGTACAGGACGTCTCCTTATATAAGGAGAAGAGTTCGGTTGATTTACAAAAAAAAAATGACCCAACTCTTGTGACTATTTACAGAATTGATAAATTGAAAACAAACCTGAAAAAGAGATATTTACAGACTGAAGGCTCAACGTAAAATAATTGTTTTAAAGCTCTAAAAATGTCTCCATCATTCTCTCCGATCGGGAGAAAACTTGACCTCGAGTTTTAGCTCCGATTTATTTATATACGGTTGGGAACACCCAAGATTCGACTCATTAGAACAAGTTGATTCCTAGGCTCTAATACCAAATTTTATGGGGGATGGATTAGACTTAACCAAAATCCAGGCTAACTCAAAACAATCTAAAATTTCTGACTCCCAAATCAGGTCCTAGGTTTCTCAATTTTAGGATTTTCTAGTTAAGAAATTTTCAGCTAAAATTGCTTCTCTTTTAAATGAATCAGAATTGATGTAGAAGAGTGAGAGAGAACGTCGGTTTTGAAAATCTGATTAGCTTTTGAAATTTGGTTCTAACCACTAATGAATCAGATTTTTGTTATCCGGAGATGGTTCTCTCTAATGTTCTTGCCAAGACCAACAGCAAATAAAAGAAATGGCTAGGACCTAATTCACACCAAGCATGGCATCAAATTCTCTATAAAATCATGTTTTATCATGCTTGTCAAATTCTTATGACAAGTTTTGTTGCAAAAATATTTATTGTAGAGAAGACCTATTTTACCATCTGTTAGCAATCAACTTAGAAAGGTAGTAAACGAATTATTTAATTATAAGTGATCTTTCTAAAAACAGTAACAAAAATATAAAACAAAAAATAACAATACTGCATGTTTCATTTAAGTTATGTTAAAACTTTTGATGAAATGAATTAACTAACAGAATTCATACTACCGGATGCTATAGATAGTATGTTTCTTGGAAACATTACAGTACTTTCTCAACCATAAAAGTGATAAATAAATAATTGGAAACAACCGCATGAATACGTGTAATATGGCTAATGAGGTAAGCAAGAAAAATGTCCCTCTCCAAGTAAGCAAATAATAATCTTTACCTAATGCTGCCAAACTATGAAGGAAAAGATCTTGTGAGTTTCCAGGATCAGGCTTCAGTATGACCTGAAATAGAAGTCTCAGGTGACTTGTGGAGCAGATGATATTATAGAGTTACACAAAACTCATTCTGAAACTCGCTTATTCTTTACTAACCTGAAATTGTGTATGCCGCTGGAGTCTATTTGGGTTGTCCCCATAGCGACTATCATCTGGCCGTATGCTAGGTTCAACATACCTTTCGCAAAGAAAGAAAGATCATGTCATTTTCTAGTAGACAGTGCCACAACGTAAGAGGGAATATACAAGCGTAGACGCGCCAGACTTCATATGTCCCCCGCACAACAAAGTCAAGGAAGAGAAGAGCCCTTAGCCGCTGTGGTAATAATCAGTAGGGCTTACCATATACAATGAAGAAAGCCTCTCATTACAATTCTTAAAAGTGAAAATCTGAAACAAACAATTCGCTTAGGAGTGATCAAATCCTTCGTAAAAATTTTCCTCCTCTCCATCCGAAGAGACTAAAATGCAGTAAGAAGGCTGGAACACCATCAGTCAAGCTCCATGCTCTTCAATTTAAGATTACAAATAGGTTCCTGCACTGTCCAAATTGGACAAGAGTTTTCAGTCTATAAAAGAATGCATACATCTTTAATCAGTCTTCACCCTAAGGATGTTATTTTTGTATCTCGGTCCCCACAAACTTTAGGAGCCATGATCTAACAATGCAGTAATTCCAACAGCCAGAAACTGTATATAGTTTTCCATAACCAATGAGGAACAGCTCTGCTGCACTTGACCAGATTTTTTAGTTTCTCCAATCCAACTTGACAGGAGAAAATTGAAGAGTTGGATTTTCAGTCCCGAACAGGAAAAATTATTGCTTGTTGCAGTGGATTTGACCACATCTTCATTCCTTGATATGATTCTTCCAGGAACTTCACCTCTATTCTTAAAAGTGAAGTTTTTTATTTGAGGGCAAATACCATGTATTGCATTTCAAAATGGAATCATGCAATGTGGTTACAGAGTAAGTAGACATCACGCATCTTCAATCAAGTTAGATATAAAAGAAATAGATCTTTACAGACCGAGGCACCACAAGGAGAAAGAGAGAAAAAGTACAAGGTCTATTGGAGGGGGATAGAGCCACCGAGGACCCTTCAAGTTGTAAAGAAAGTACAATAGATGGCCCTCAATTGCTTGCACAAAAAATGGGGACTTCTCTGGCAGGTGTGCAGCTATCACCCACTGGCAAATCGACTATTTAGCCATCCTCAAAATGTTGCGTAGAGAAGCTTGTTTCCCTTTGAAATGCCAAGCATTTCTTTCCTTCCACACCATCAGAGAATGGCCGCGATGAATGCCTTCCAAAAAACCAATATTCACACCCAGTGGGCCACCTTGCCTCAGTTCCTCAGTAGCTCTGTAATTGTAGTTTGAATGCTGGCCCAGACATGTGGATCCCTTGCCACCACCTGCCAAAAGACAGATCACTCCACACGTTAGAAACAAGTGGTCTTGTTCTTCTATGAAGGTCCCACAGAATTAGCATAATTTGTTAGCAGCATTTTGCCACTGAAGATTTGCTGCAGTTGAGAGTCTTCTCCAGGTAATTTCTATAGAAAAATTTTAACCTTCATCAGAACTCTCAAGTGCTATATATCGTACCAATTTACATTAACCCCCCAGATGCCATTAGATATAACCAATTAACAGTTGGAATTTGTCCAATTTCATACTCTCCTATATTCACTATATTATTTGAACGAGGTGGTTGATCAAGTTCAACATTTTGAAAAGCCTACTATTCTCTCTTTCTGTCAGGTCCCTCGACAAAAGGTACCAACAAGAATTTGATTGGGCAAACCGGTAGTCCACCAGGTAGCTATCTAGGTCTTAAGCAACAAGGAATAGGTCTGGCAAGTTCGCGTCCAAGGAGCCATTTCTTGACCAATTATCTCCGATTACCAATTTCAATATTAGAGACACAGTTATGATGTCTCTGCACTTCGTCATGTCTCTTCATACCTTGGACCAGTAAGGAGTTAGAGTAGCTATCTCACTCCAAGAATAATTTTGTTGCATGAATTTCCTTTTGACCACCATTGACCACAGGTTTTACGGCCAACAATCCAACATCCAGATCCACTTGGTGAGAAGAGCCTGATTGAAAGCGTCCAATAGAATACAGCCAATGCCACACTCATTTCTCAGATTAGAAACTTTTCTCTAACCTATGAGGTGTCCCTATGTAGGGTTTATTAGAACTTTTCCAGAAGAAGGCAGCCCTCTTCACTTTCGAATGTTTACAAATCTCCTTTAGTAAACTGAAAATGGATGAAGTATATAGAAATGTTTGTTATTACTGCTGAAAGGATCAGTCTGCCTCCAGCCAACAACAATTTGCCTTACCATCCATGAAATATGGACACAAAGCTCTTAACCACTACATTCCAATCTTTGTTCCTTTTCTTCCTACGGGAAATGGGATTGTAGAGAGAAGGAACCTGATCTGACCCCCAGAGAGGTTCTCAAAACATAAATTTCATTGCCATGCCACTCATAGTAATCCCGACCAATTCACTTTTCCTAAAGTTGACTTTGAGACCAGATATTATGTGGAGGAGGACTAGCAAAATCTTAATATTTTGGAACTTCACAGGTCAACAGTTGAGAGGAGAGTATCATCAGCATATTGGATGTGAGATATCACTTCAGAACTTAGCTCGATGATAATACCTTCAATTAGACTACATCCTTCCCCTCTCACACAAAGATAGTGGAAAAGGATGAATAAGTAGGAAAATAAAGGGTCCCCTGGCAAATTCCTCTGGAGGCATGAAAATAGCCTCTGACTTTGACATTGATCAGAATTGAGAAGGCCACAAACTCCAAGCAGCATTTAACTCCTTGGATCCATTTTTCATTAAAATTCAAGATTTAAGGGTGGTAAGGAGTGCATTCTAGTTGACATTATCATACACCCTTTCATAGTCCGACTTCAACACCACTTCCTTCTTCCTCTTCCTTTGGATGTCAAGGATGATTTCACAGACAGACATGAAAGAATAAATAGTAAACCTCCCATTTAAGAAGGTGAATTGAGATTTGTCAACCATATTGGAGATCACTAGAGTTTTTGTAAAAATTTTGTATAAGGTGTTGAGCAGGCTGATCGGCCAAATGTCTTTCAGATGGGAGCTAATCTTCTCGCACTAAGAAGGCAGCATTGAACAGATTAATTCTACAAGGGTTCTGTCAAATGTCTTCAACTGCCTCTTAACACTTCTTTGCCAACCAAATACCAAAGTGCTAAAAAATCTGCCAAGAAACCATTCTGCCTCGGTGATTTATCCTTGCCCAAGTGTTTAACAATGGCCGCAATCTCCTCCATCATCGGGGATGAGAGGAGAAGGTTGTCTTCAATGGCTAGCTTACAGTTGGACATGTTGCTAACGGACAGCCTCCACACCTTATCCTCTTTAAAAAGGGAAAAAATATAGTGTACAAAACCAGTTGATATACCTTCATCGAACGTGACGGTACTCCTGTTAAAAGAAATTTGGGATATGTGATTCTTTCTGCTTCTTAAGGTGACTATAGCATAAAAAATTGTCTCTCCCCTTATTTAAGTCATCTTTGTTTGGTCGGCTGTTTTCATCCTTCAAGGTCCATGTCCAGCGACTTAATGGATTCTCTTCTGAGGTCCAATCTACTAAGGATATCCTCTTTAATCTCTTATTTAATACCCACATTATCCATTCTTCTCTCTATTCTTTACTGTTAAAATTTCTTGAATTCTTTCTTCTTTTTCCTGGTTTAGATCATGTTGTCATTTCCTCAGGTGAGACTTTAGCTTGTTCAATTTGAGCTTGAGATATACGATCTTTAACCAAGAAGACTCAAATCTGAAGGTTCTGATAGCTCTCTTTCTCTAGAACTTAGAAAAAGGAAAAAAGGTCTGTGATTAGACACATGGCATGCAAATGTACTATTCTAGCAAAAGGAAAGAATGCTAGCCAACTTTGAGTTACAAAGAATTCTGCCAATTTTTAGCACCAACGATTGTTCACCCAGGTGAATTTACCATTTTAAAGATTGATCTCCAGAATTTATTGATAGAGATACAATCGTTGAAGAACAACATCTCTTTCGTCCAGCCATTGTCCATTCCTACCCCCCCCCGGGTACCTCACCAAATTAAAATCCTCTATGATGACAGTAGGCATGATCGAATCCCACAGAAGTTCACTAATGTCTTTGGAGAAAACCTCCATTTCTTGACCACAAAATGGACTCCAAACAATGATCAGTTTCTTGGTTTCCCTGCTACCCTTGAGTTTGAAGATGAAACCTAAGAATCGGGGTTTCACCAAGGTGCTTGTTAACATCAATTGAGTTGGTAAAGGAGTTTGAAGATGATACAACCAGCCACACTCCTCGTTGGAATAAAGGTCATATTATCAAATACACTATTCAAGAGAGTCTGGATTCTCTGATCATTGCCCCGTTGGAGTTTTGATTCTTGAATACAGAGGACATCAATGTTCTGTACAGTCAATATTCTAAAGATTTCAGCCATATCCCCTCCGAGCCATATAGTATTTCATGATAGGATGTTCATTTTAGACGGGCCATTTTCTCTCCCCTTTCCTCTTTAATTTGAAGCCATCATTTAAAACTTCTTTAATGAGAAAGAATTTGTCTTCTGTTTCCGGATTTTCCCACACTTTAGATGGGTATTCAGGTACAAGTTTGTAGAGGATGGTGTCTCGGAGTGCACAATAGAACTCCCTCACCAACTGCCCACCGCCATCCAGATCAACCTGATTTTTAGTTAGTTCCTCATTCTGCAGGTCGGGAGGGAATCCAATAAGGGGCTGACTTAGATTACAAAATCAGTTAAATTGGATCAGAATTGACCAATTCCTAAATTGGATCAGCCACTGTCAAACTGTTTTTAGTCTGGAGCACTGATCCAAACACAACTCTCAGCAAAATCGGTCTGAATTGGTGAAATCGGTAAAAAATCGGCTGATTCAACCGATTCCACCAGGACAACTTAAGTCCCAAACTGTTAATGATATCGGGCCTGACCCAATATCACTAGTTTAAAAATGATATTGATATCGGGCTAGAATCGCACCCCCTTCTTCTTCTTCCACCTGAAGCACCTTGGGCACTAGTGATTCTGACAATCCAATGGCAATTTTGACTTCGATCCCTCCACATTTCGACGATCTTCAGGCAATTCCCCTCCCCCCTTCTCTTGATTTCAGGTGATTCTGGAGATTCCCCCCCCCCCTCCATTACCTCTAATCGAACTAAAACAATCACCACCGATTATGGCCCTCCTAGCCCTCCTTAGATGACAGTCAAGGCTGAACAGCCCCTCAGCCCCCCTGGTTTCGGGTTTCTCATTTGATCGGTGAAGTTAAAAATATTTTTAATGTGTTAGATGTTTGAAGTTGTAAAACAAAAACTCAAGGAGCAATAGCCCAACAAGAAGGCACTAATATACCTTAGTTCTGAGGATATTGGGTGGGAACACAGTTATATGGTAAATTTTGACAAGAAAATGGTACAATGTTAGTGGTGTGAAAAATAGATAAATAGAGAAATGTCCCACTTAAAACAATATATAGAAGGTGTGGGTGGAAATGTCAAAATATATGACAAGATATCCAAAGAAAGCAGTGAAGCCATGAGGGTGTATTTTACTGGAAGAGCCTCACAAATGAGCATTCATGTTGAACAAAGAGACAAGTTGCAATAGGATCATTTGAGAAGAAGAGATGAAAGACCTAGCCAAAAAGACAAGGGAAAAGGACGAGCTCAAGAAGTTGAGACACCATCCGAGTTTGATGAAAATGAAAGCTTGAGAAAAGTATCTCATGATAGCAAATAAGCACAAAGGGAAGACGAGGAGAGGAGGAAGAAAGCAGGAAGCTCCAGAGCTAACAGCCGGCATATTGTCGGTCATAGTCCACCAGACCCACACCCGCTAAGCATGTGAAAGGTAGAGAGGGGTAGAGTCTATTTTGTCAATCTACTTCAATGCAACCCACTGAGGATCCTCACATGTCCAGGTGACAAAATAACAAGCAAAAGACAATAAAACAAGTATTTAAAGTGATTGAGATAATCATTTCCGTTGCAAAGCAAGTAGTCAAATATTTATACAAGTGGTTTCCATATGCAGTTAATAAACTTAAATTGGAAAGTTTATACATGTCTATTCTACATATTTCTTTAATAAGTCAACAACAATTTTTTTCATCTTAACTTTAATACAGGCATCCCAACACATGCCGCCACAAGCCCCAAATTCAATACCATAATTGATGTAAATAGGGAGGTCGAACTTTCAATACCATGATCGATGTAATTTGGTGCCGTTTATTTAATTTGATCTTAATTGTTTCTGTTTAATTGTTTTATCCAAAATTATTATTGTATTTTAACTAAAACAATCATAGGAAGCATTAATAAGTGGTATAATATACACCATACAAAGGTACCATGAGAAATTCATTATCTCCCAAAAGTTATTGTTTATATGATGTACCTAATATGAGTGTATGTCTATACGAAAAAGGTAAAACTTAAAGAAATGCTGATGAGGCATAAGGGAGCCATGTTTTACCGTTTTGCTGACATCAGCATTGTTGGTCAAGGTCAGCAAGCAAGCATCGTCTCGGGGCATGCCGAAGTCACATTGAAGGAGTTAAGGGCTATACGCCCCCTAACATACAGTGACTCAAACCTCGCCGATTCTTCACACTTGGTGCTTTAGCTCCTGGCTTGGTGTTCCATTGACTTTTGGCTTGATACCTGGTTTGATTTTGACTTTAGTTGGTGCCCAAACAACTTTTCACCTAGTCCAGTTAATTCCCGGCTTAGGGCTCAGTTACTTTTAACTATGGCTTGGTGCCAGTCTACTCATAGCTTGATACCCAATCAACTTTTGACTTTGGTCCAAGTCAGCTCTCAACCTAGTGCCCAATGGGCCATGGGGTGGTTCCCAGTCAACGTGATTTTGATCCCTTAGTCAGCTCTCAACTTAATGATTAGTCAACTTGTATCAATCATGGTCAGCTTTAGGCAGACGCCTACTTTGGTGCCTGATTGACTTTTGGACCTTGGTGGATTCTCAATTGACTCCAAGTTTGGCTCCAGTCAACTCTGTTGACTCCCAACTTGACACCAACTGGTCAACTTGATTGACCATGATCACCCCTAATTTGGTGCTTGGTCGAATTGGTTCAGTCCCAATCAACACACTTCTCTTGGCTTAGTGCCCAGTAGACTTGATTTGATCTCAGTCAACCTGCCTCCTTAATACCCGGTCGACTTGGTGCAATCCTTGTCAACACCATTAACTCTTGACTTGGTGTTCAGTCGATTGACTCATGGGTTGGTGCGTGGTGACTGTCTCGGTAGGCACCCATTGACAATTGACCTGGTGTCAAATCAACTTCATTTTACCTCAGCTGACCTCCAATTCAGTGCCTGGTCAACTTAGTTTGACTTCAATCAACTCAGTCCAATCCCAATAAGCTCTTGTTGACTTCCATATTGGGGCCCGAACTGACTTAATTTGACCCCAGTGAGCTCTTAGTTGACTCCCAATTTAGGACTTGGTCAACTCAATTTGGTCTCAGTCAACTTCCATTGACTTCTGAATTGTCTCACCATTGACTTGATTTGACATTGAGTAACTCCCGACTCCTAGTTTAGTGCTTGTTGAACTTGATTTGATCTCATTGCTTGGTATATGGTCAACATGATTTGACCCCAGTCAATGCTGGCTATCTCTAGACTCAGTTCTCAATCAACTTGACTTAACCTCATCAACTAGCAGTTGACTTTGACTTGATGTCCTATCAACTTTATAGTCAAGTAGTTTGACCCAGTTGAAGCCTGTCAACTTTAAATTCACACCTAACTTGGCTCTATCAACTCAACTGGGGTGATCAGTTGGTACATGACCCAAACAACCAGTCAAAGAATTGACTTGTTTTCAAGAATTCCATCTTATTTTTATGTTGATTTATTTTCATTAACTCATAAAGTTTGAACGTGTTCTTCACGTGTATGTGAACGTCCTTAACTTTTGAGTTAATTCACCTGATTTAATTGACCTTATAGAGTTTTTTTCCTCCTCTTGGACTATCTAAGCCGACCTCCCAGGCCTCATTTCCTCCACTCTTGGGCCGATCCCTCTTGTGATTTAGTTTCTTCCTTTTTCTTCATCTTCTTCTTTCTTCCCTTTGGATGGTCCTCTTTGGGACTCAGCCTTTTTTTCTCGTGCGCAGGACCTCCAGCAGGAGCCTTCCAATAGGTAAGCCAAGTGATGTACCACTTCCATCCATTGCATAGTTTGTAGAATCAACCAATCCAGATCGAGATCAGTTGATTCTCGGAACAAATCGGCACCTACAGATCTGATATTGTCCTAGAGGACCGATCCAAGACTAAATCTCAGAGAAATCAGCCTAGATCAGCTGGATCAGCCAATTCCAATGGGATCAACTAATCTAGCCAATGCCGATGGGATCCAAACAAATTGAAATCAGGCTAGGCCCAATTCCGATCTGATTTCCCCCCAATAAAAGAGAAAATCGAGAGATCCCCCTCTCCCCTCCCAATTTCCCTTCTAGGGCTCACTCCCCTCCCAATTAAGGCCCCTTCCACTCCGGCATCCCACTTAGCTCCTGCACTTAATGATGTTGGATTGCAACACAGATTTCTTACTAAATGTTGACAAAAAAGAGTGAAATGTAAGTGGTGTGTAAAAAGAATAAAGTGTTTACCGTCTCAAACAACACATAGGTGGAATTAGTAGAAATGTTAAGAAATGTAACAAGGTACTATTAAAGTTACCATAAGAAATTAAAAGTTATTTAATTGAGAGAGTATCACAAAAGGAGATATGCCCTGAGTAAAGAACCAAGTTGCATAATGAGTCACTCAGACGAAAAGACATAGCTTATGTCTAAAACCCAAAAAAAAAAAAGATAAAAGAATGGCCCAAGTTGAGATTGATGGATCAAGTTCAAAGAATGAAGAGGAAGCACAACTTAAGAGAACAATGTAGACAAGTAAGATAGCAACCAATAAAGATAAGAAGAGAAGAAGGTGAGCAAGAGAATCTACTGCTAGGCGTTCAGATGCAGAAGGCACTCACTCTACACTTTAGTCAATTAGAGATGATGAGTTCTGTTAGTCACAGTTAATTTGACTGATGGACACATACATGTATAGGCAACAAGACAAAAGTTAAGACAACAAAATAGACCTTTAAAAGAGTTAAGGCAATGACAAGGGTTACAAAAAAGGCAATCAAGCATATTTGTAAATAGTTTTTGCATGCAAGTAGATCAATTGCAACACTTCTTTTATATTTGTCTTAAATGATTTTGAGTGGATATTAACAAGTATCTCTTATTTCACATAATGCAAGTATCTTAACCCATGCAACTATCGGTCAATATTTTCAAACTATAATTAATGTTGTTGGTGAGCTTGAACTGAGATTAAAAGTGGGTTAGACGTAGAGGTTGATAGAGTCCACATAGATAGATAAATATAAGGTGGTATGGAAAGAAAGAGATTGCACTGTCATGTACGATGAAGGGACAAGAATCACGAAGAGATCCATGATCAACTTTCTCATTTATTGTTCTGAGAGCACGTCATTCTTGAAAAGTATTAATGCATCTTGGCATATTAAGAATGTCAAATATCAGTTAGCTCTCATGAACAATGTCATAGAAAAAAATAAGTGAAGATAATATTGTTCAGTTTAAGACATTGAACAGTGTCAATTCCTCTTAGACGACAAGGTGGCCACTTAGGCATCACCTAGGCAGTTAAGACAGTATTATAAGATGTTTACATATATGTATATGCATATAAATATAAATATATATACATTATATACAATCATATATAATTAAATTTTAATACCATATATATTTATGCATATATACAAATATATATAAATATAATTATATTTGTATGTGTATGCTTGTGTACATATATGTAAATGTCATTCTATATATGTAATTATGAATGTGTTGACATATATTTTTTAAGAAAAAATTAATCTTGATAAACTAAGAGAAAGATAAAAGAGAGTTAAAAGAACTTTTTAAATTTTAAGTATATAATATATATTTATGATTGCAAATCTTAAATATATGTAATGGTACAACTACTAATGAAATATATTAATATGTTCACACTATCATTAAATAAACATCATTTGTAAAGAGTATTAGGGGGGAAATTCCCTAAAAGAATACTTTTTTAATCATGTACAAAGAAATGGCCACCTAGCCCGAGAGCTTGGGATGCCTAGGCGGGTCCCTTGGGCACTTTGGCACCCTTTGGACTCCCCAAAAAGCACCCTAGCAAGGTGCCCGGGCAAAAGCGCTTCGACGTCTAGGTGGTGCCTAGGTGCCCACCTTGACAACTATGTTTGTGCAATACACTGTAGATCTAATATTAAAAATATTAGAAAGAAATTAAATGTGAGTTCCTAAGTGAGTTAAGCTCAATTGATTACATATTTTATTTATGTTCATCTTAAATTACTTCACATCATTAGAGAGCATACTAATAGTCGTGATATAATACAACCTAGTCCCACAGATTTGGCACACATTTTCTTGCTTTAGAAAGCCTGTACAAACATCGATATGATTTAAAAATACTTATCCATGCTCAATAATATATCGTGTACATGGCTGACCTACACATAAGAATGGACCAGTTTGATATCATAGCTATGACAAGAAAATCTCTCATGATAACATAAAAATGTGTTAAATGTTATATTTTTGTTTTTAAGAATTTTTAGAGATTTTCAATTTTTACGATTTTCACTTATTTTTTAAAAAATTTTTAAATGAAAAAAATTTAAAATAAATCTTAATCAAGATCAATTCTAGATCAGGATTCCTCCCTAAGAATCGGCTAGGATCACCGATCTGGTTCTGATTCTGATGCCACGATTTTTGCTCCATTGAGACAATGGGCATTTTATAGGTGGAAGGAACAGTCCACTGAGTGGGGAGTGGACTTACCCTCCCAAATATTTTTTTTCTCCTATTTGACCTGGCCAATAGAGGCACAGGAGGTAACTTCACCACATGGCCACCATTGCCCGTCACTGTAGGCAAGTGTACGGATCAATAACCTGCCTACACATCACCCCATCACTATCAACGTCCTTCCCCTTCTCACTTTCTACTTTTTTTTTCTTTTTTATATTTTATCTCTAGTGTTATGCCTTCTCTCTCTTATTTCGTCTGAACGCAGTGGGATCCAAGGCCCTCCTCCTTCCTGGCTAGATCCACTGAAGTATTGAGCTCCCTCCTCTTCTTCCGTCTCACTGGCAAGGCAGAAATCCTGGCGCATGGAAACAACCTTGGCTCCTCTGGTTGCTCTCTCTCTTCTTTATCTCTTTTTCTTCTGTAGATCCGCTTTCCACCTTTCTTCTTCCCCATCATTCCCTTTCTTCTCGTGTTCTTTTCTCGCACACAGGTGTGCTCAGGGTTCCTTTCCCTTTTTTGATGGATTTTTTTATGTGACAAGAAGACACTGCAGCACCACATTGAGGATGATCAAAAGCTTTAAAAATGCAGCAGCAGAATACTGCTATGAAGCTCTTTATTTCAGACCTCTCTTGAAGACGATAAACCCTAGAAACTAGCCATGAAGCCATCCCAAAAATTCCAATAAAATAAAGAAGTAGCACTATGATGGGTCTATCTTTGTTTCATCTGTGTCTGATGTCACAAATTCATGCACTATACCCCCTCCCTCCCCCCCCCATCTACCATTTGACAGCATCACTTCTAAAGCACATACAAAGGCTTTAACATCTTTTAGAAAAAAAAGAATGATGAGAAAATTGAAGCAACAAAAGAAGCTCATGTATTATGGATCAAATAAACATGCAGACAAGCACTAGGGAAGCTAAGGACAAAGACAAAACCATGCTCCCTAAATCATATGATCCCATAAATTACAGAATCGGTCAATCCACCTTGTATTGGATCAGCCCCCACCGATCAATTTTCGCTGATCAGTCGCCAAAATCACCCTCAGGCTGGGCGAGTCGGACCCCAACTGACTTACCAGGTCCATTGGACCAAAAAGACACTGTGGTGGCAAGCTATTACCACAGTGGCCATTTTGGCCCTATTTTGGGGCCAAAATCGACCCAAAAGAAACATAGATTGGATTGGATTCGTTTTTTATTTGATTTTTGGGGTCTTTTGAAAAACCTATCCAGATCAATTCTGGATCGGCTTTCTCTTGGAAAATCGGTCAATCCGATCTTGTTCCGGATTGGATTGGGACCTACTTATCCATGTCCCAATTCCGATTCCGCGATCCATGTATGATCCACGTAGGTCGTTGCAGTTCCAAGAGACATGGCTACATTTCTTCCACCATCTACTGCGATGTCCGACGTGCAAGAAATTAACAACAAAACATGAATAAGATAAAAAATAAGATAAACTACCCAAAATGTAAAGAATATGCATCTTATAGGATGTATGTTATTTGTAACAACAAGACTAACACCATGACCTAATCAGATGTGAAGGGATAGCAAATATACTAACTTTTTTATAAATATACTTACGCAACATTCCAAGGTTCTGGGCCCAAAACCCTTAAGAATGTCAATGGATTCATTGTTCCTGCGCCAACCTGATAATTTCAACAAACAAATAAGTAACATTCTACAAAATTGTAGTGAAAACAAGTTGGCACCATGACATTTCAAGCACAGACATTCAATTCTAATTTTCTTGTACAATAATAGCACTGATTAGCCATTCACAATCAACATGCAACATCACAAACAAAAGCTGGTAAAACTGCTTATGTAAACTATAAAGGGAATATCATGTATAACTGGTCATGAGTCATGTGACTGCTTGCCTGAAAAACCCAATCTGGACAGACAAAATTGCAAAAAAAACACAGAGGAATAAAATAAAATTAATATGAAAATACACATTCATTCTGCAACAATAGATACCTCTGTATTGCTACACTGCATTACGGCACATCCAACAGAAGCCCAGTACTCCTATAACAGATGGAAATATGTCAATAAGACAAAATAATGTTCGAATCTGGAAAGAGAAAGTAACCAAAGCTTTTTTCCACTAAAATACGATAATGTCAGGTGATAATAGAAACTAAACAAGAAACACAGGGAGAAACTAAATTCAAGGTTTTATTTTCTTTCTTTCTTTTTTGTTTCTCCTACATAGAATGATGGGTCAGGCCTGTTTGAAATAAGTAGAAATTTGCATGATTAAGGCACAAGAAGTGAAAGACATCCCACACTATGCCCAAATGCCAAGATCTGAATTACTCAAATAATTGGTGCATGAACCTAACACAGTAAGTCTGAGACTATCATAATCGATTGGATTCACATCCGAATATAAAGCCTGTTATCACTGAACACATTGGGAAAAAAGGTCTTGTCTAACCTTCATGTGCTTATTCTGAGGAAACCTACCTGTTCACATGTAAAGAATGACAATACTGAACTCCACCAGTGATGAGCGTCTCAAGAGATGCCCACTGAGTAGTGTTATGTTGTTAAAGGCGGTTGAGGTAACCGCCTAGGAAATGAAGCACGGCAAGAGATGCCCACTCAGTAGTGTACCATGTTGTAGAAGGTGGTTAAGGCAACCGTCTAGGCAATGAAGCAAGTAGAAGCAACCCCTCCTTGCCTCAACTCAAGCCAAGTCGCCCAGGACCTCAGGACTCACAAGATGGTTGGAGGGGTGAAAAAAGCCTTTGCTTTGTTTGGATTGAATATAATAAAGGTTGAGTTACAAGTATGGATTTTCCAATTATTGTCTAATTTGTTCTAGATTTGGCTTACAAAACTGCCAGCAGGCATGGGCGGAGCGGATCAGGGGACCCAAGAAGGGTCTCATCTCCCCAGCCTGATATGGAGGGCAATGGCAGTTGTAGGCCTCCAGCCGTTTCTCCAGCCCTCGGCGATCTGCACCACCTTTCCTAGGAGGCAAGGAACCCCTGTTTGCCCTCTCTCCCTCCGTTTGCTTCTACCACCTGAGACAACCGCCTGGGACACCTGACGCGAGGCAATCACTTTATTGCCTCAGGTATCTCACCTCTTTGACAACATAGTATATTTCAACGTGAATGGGAAAATTGCTATAAATTAAGGAAGTAAAATCTGAACTACGCAAGCTTCCGTTTTGTTCTGAAGTTACAATATCTCCGAACTACACCAATTATGCGCTCCACGGTGCAGCTTACGCAACCAAAGGCTACCCAACACCCATGTGTAACCCCCCCCCCCCCGGGGGGGCACACACAAAAGGGAGGGGAACTAATGCTAAAAGCTCTGTAAGAACCCACTTGGAGGCGCTGGATAGCTTGCTGGAACGTAAGGGCGGAAGAAGCGAGCTCGGAGTTGGCCTCCCTCCGTTGAGGCTCGGAAATGGTGGAGGTGCTGATTGCGGAGAGTCGTCTCTTGCCGCCCAGCAAAAGCGACGCGCGGGCGCGACGGAAGGACCCGCCAAGCAGAACGGGGCGAGCTGTCCACGAGGAGAAGAGGCACAAATGAGACGGGAAGAACCCATGGAACTTGGCAGTGGCAACGGAGAGGCCCAACGGGAGCACCAGCTGCCCCATCATGATGCGTAACCAAGGGCGGGAGACACGAGATGCGAAGAGGGAAAAATCAAGCGATTAGGTTATCCGAACTCGGGAGTGGCACCATGAGGAACATTGACGTGATTTCAGCAAGATGGGCCCCGAGCGGCACAAGAAGCTGGCGCTTCTCCTGGTGCGCTTAACTCCGGCCCCGCCGAGTCATCTTTGTCTTTCTATCTCGGGTCAAGGTTGGATACGGTAGAAGTAGGGCTGTAAACGGAGCGGATACGGAGCGGATATGTCATTTCCGAATCCGCTCCGCTAGTCAATTCGGATATTGGATATCCGCTCCGGTTAGAATTCGAATACGGAGCGGATCTTCACAATCGGATATCTCTCGGATACGGAGCGGATACGGATAATATCCGCTTCGTTCCCAGACGGAGGTTCGGGAGGGGGGAGGCTGCGCGGCTAGCCGCCGGGACGGGGAGGCTCCGGGAGGGGGAGGCTGCGCCCGAGGGAGGCTCCGGGGGGAGGCCGAACGAGGGCTGCGCCGGGGAGGATCGGGAGGGAGGGACGATCCGCCGCCGCCCGGCCCCGGGAGGCTCGGCCGTGGCCCCGGAGCCGGAGGGAGGGAGGGACGCCGCTGGGAGGCTCCGCCGCCGCCGCTGGAACCGGAGGGAGGGACGCCGCTGGGAGGCTCCGGGAGGGGGGGAAGGCTCTGCGACTGCGCCAGGACTAGGGATGTCAACGGGTCGGATACGGGTCGAATAATAGTATTATCCGTATTCGTATCCTATAAAAAAAGAAGTATCCACTTACTGTTCGTTAACTATCGGTAATGGGTGTATCCGTGAACCGCATTGTAATATCCGCTTAAAAATGGTTTACGATCGGTTAACGGTCAATTAACGAATATATAAGCATTACTAGAAGGTACCTAATATACACAAAAAAATGTTAGCTTCCTTCTAACATGTATACTTAAATATCGTAGTAAGATAATACAGAGATATCATGTATACTAGCACCATGAAATAAATATTTTTCAAATAATATGCCTTTGCAACAAAAGTAGGGAATGAACTTGACCTATGATCCAAGATAAGCCCAAGTAACGTGGACGATTGCATACAATGGCCCACATCGTCAAGTTAGCGAGAATGTTCCAAGACGAGAGCGAGAGAGGGGTGACAGTGCTGCGGGTGAACCAGAGGCGAGAGAGAGTTGGGAGCCTTGCAGGCACCACGCGGACGTGGACGTCGCTAGGCGCAACAGTGCAGCCGAGGTCACATCGGCCACCAAAAACTAACAGGTCCATGATGTAGCCGCCGGCCGCCACGTCAAGGTGAAGGTGCAATGATGCAACAGGTAAGGCGTCGGGCAAGGAAGATGGAACAGGCAGAAGTTGAAAAGTCGATTTCGGAGATTCTCACAAATTAATTTTAGGGTTTTTGAGATTGACATATTTCTTGAACGTTAGATGTTGATATATTTTCAACCGTTGGACCAAGCTTTACTTAACGGGTTCGAAAACGGTTTATCGGGTTCAGTTTATACTGTATCCGTGACCGTATCCGTTAAAAAGATGGATAATCGGTAAACGACTAAGGATACCCTATTCGGAAATTTTTGAGGATCCTTTAACCGTCCATTAAGTTAACGAACGGGTCGGATAATCGGATAATCCGCTACTATTGACATCCCTAGCCAGGACAGGAGGCTCCGGGAGGGGGGGGAGGCAGAACGGGGGCTCTGCGCCAGGAGGATCCGGGAGGGAGGGACGATCTGCCGCCGCCGCTGGGAGGCTCCGGCCGCCGCTAGAACCGGAGGGAGAGAGGGACGCCGTTGGGAGGCTCCGAGAGGGGGGAGAAGGCTCTGCGACTGCGCCAGGACAGGAGGCTCCGGGAGGGGGGAGGGGGAGGAGGGGGGGAGAGGGGGGAGGCTGCGCCGGGGAGGCTCCCGGGAGGGAGGGACGATCCGCCGCCACCGGCCGGGAGGCTCCGGCCGCCGCCGGAACCGAGAGGGAGGGAGGGGAAGCCGGCCCGGGAGGCTCCGCCGCGCCGCCGCCGGAACCGGGAGGGAGGGAGGGACGCCGCCGGCGGGAGGCTCCGCCGCCGCCACGCGGAACCGGAGGGAGGGAGCCGGGAACCGGAGGGAGGGAGGGACGCTCGAGAGCCGGGAGGCGCGGCGCTCGGGAGGCACTGTGACTTGTGAGGATGCGGGATGTCAGGATGGGGAGTCGGGGCTGGCCGGCGGGATTGGGGATTGGGGGTGAAAAGTTATGACCGTTGGATCCAACATGGCTCAGATCGAATCGGATCTTAACCAGAGCGGATCCACTGATTCCGAATCCGCTCCGTTTAAGTTTCGGATAATATCCGAATCCGAAATAATTATCCGCCGGAGCACCTTAAACGGATAATATCCGCCTATCCGAATACGAATTCGAACCGAATCCGGATTTTATCCGGATCCATTTACAACCCTGGGTAGAAGTACGACTTCAGGTGAGAATCGAACAAAGTTGAGCTAATAAATTTTCAAGAAAAAAGAACGGCTCATCTAAATTTCGAGTGAATGGAATATTACCGGTTCTCTTTTTTTTTTGAACAAACCAAAATAAAATCCAAACTTATATTAAACAAGCATTTCTGTACATAGGTGAGAGGTAATATTCTCCAGTAGAGGATGGGGATAAGTAGCCTCCATGTTTACATGTAAAACCCACCGGGCTAATAGATGAGCTAAAGTATTACACGAACGATTAATAAAAGAGATAGATAAGTTTGACATGAAACTAAACAGTGATACACACTGTAGGATTATATGTTGGACTCTCTATAGTATTGGGCCAAATTGGTTGATGGCATCCACGACTCCTTTGACGTCACTCTCCACCGTGATACATTGAGCCTATGAAGACGCCCAAGAACATGCCTTCATAATAGCTTGAGCTTCAAGGACTTCAGGCCGGTTGGAAGAAGACAACTTAGACTGCCAAAACACGAGTTCCCCCTTTTCATCTCGTACTAGAAAAGCTATTGCGCCTACACTCAAGGAGGTAGCACAATCAACATTAATTTGTAATCGATTAAGAGGTGGCGGGGACCAACCAAATACAGGAGCCTGATTAAACTTTGGTCCATTCACTAGGCAGAAATCTGCAGTAGCCAAAGCCATTGAAAATATAGTGTTAAGTCAGGCGAAATTCTGATTAAACTGGGCTTGACATCTTGCTTTCCAAATATGCCATAGAATAGAACAAGCAATAACACCTAAGCGAGCAAGAGTCTTATCATTGGATGACAACCACATTAGCCAGGTAGAGAGGAGTATAGTGAATGATGATTTACCCCTGTTTGTGTTATTCCAAGGGGCTCATAATCCAGACAGCTCTGCTACGTGGGCAATGAAGGAAGAGATGCTCTAAAGATTCTGAATCCTGCTGACAAATTAAGCAAATGGGGCTAATGGAAGAACAACACTTATGAACCTCCAGGTTTGTAGGGATATTACCTAAAAATATCTTCCATAAACAAAATATCATTTTAGAAAACAAAAATTTTGCCACTCTAGGGTGCCAGAGAAACCTCCAAATATCCTGATTTGATGTACTTGGCGAAAGATGAAACTCAACCAAAAATCTGTAGGTAGATTTCAAAGAGAACTGACCATTAGAAGTATACGGCCAAACCAACCGGTCTTGGTTTAAATAATGGTGAATAGGGGTGTCTAGAATCCTCTTTATAGAGTCTTCCGCAAACCATTGAGATAGAGTTGGAAGATGCCATTCACCCTCTAAAATAAGATCCTTTACTGAACCTAAAAAAAGAATATTAGGCTGCTTGGGTAACAAAGGACCTTTACCATCCAACATCTAGGAATGATCCCAAGGAAGTATAGAAGACCCATCTTTTACAAGCCAAATTCCAATTTTAGCAATATAACTACAAATTGAAAGTGTAAACTTCCAAACCTTGGAGTCGGAAGGCTTAGGAAGCACCTGCCAAATATTAACTTTGTTAAGATATCTTGCTGAAAGAGTTTTAACCCACAGAAAATTCTGCCTATCTAAAAATTACCAAAAATAAATGCATGCTAGATGCAATATTCAGCATTTTCAAGTCCTTTATTCCTAATCCACCCGATAATTTTGGTTTAGTAATATTCACCCATCTGGAAAAATGAATTCCCTTTGAGGAAACATATTTATGAGCCCACCAGAAGTTTCGTTGAAGCTGTTCCAATGTGTTTAGAAGTTGACTTGGCAACTGAAAAACAAACATAGCATAGAGTGGAATATTACCGGTTCTCGATTAAAAATAGTTACGACTATCAAAATCACTTAAATAATGATTCAGTAATGATTGATTGAATCGTTATTGAAAATTTTTAAATCATTATCGTCGATAGTATGTTAATAAGACATCAGTAACAAATTAATAAGATATCGATAGTGAGTTAGTAAAATATTGATAATGATTTAACTTTTTTCGATAACAAATTAGTAAAACATCGATAATAATTTGCTAACTCATTAACTCACTATCAAAAAAGATTGAATCATTATCGACATCTTATTAACTCATTATCAAAAAGAGTTGAATCGTTACTACATCTTATTAACTCATCATTGACGGTAGTAGTTCAGTCGTTTTCGTAACAGTTCATTGATGAATCATCACTTAAATGACCCTGAGAGTTATGGACATTTCTAGTTTGAAACTAAAGTTTTTCTCTCCACCTAGAGACTAATACCCTGTTTGGTAACACTATTAGATACCTCTATCACTATCAATTTTAAAATTGATATTGATAGGAACCATTAAGAGGTGTTTAGTTAATTGTATCAATTTTAAAATTTGTAGTGCAAACAAAACATATTATGTAATAGAAGTGACAACTTGTATTACTTTTGATATTGATACTCCAACATTTGAAAATATTAATATTAATATTGATATAGTATCAAAAATGAAACTCTAACCAAACAGGACATAAGGTGATCCGAACTAAAGAAAAATCATCCCGACAATGGATAGCCCATAGAAGAAACAATATAAAAATTGAAAAACGGAATTCTATTGTCCAGAAACTTTCTTGGTGATCAGTTTTATCTTGCCAGATGACCCTTCTAGATCTCATGTACCATCTAATCTAACTCAAATCATACCCCTTATTTGTAACTGCGATTTCATCTACGGAAAAGATCTATCACCGCTGAAGATGCAATTTTACAAAGATGTGGAGCATTTTACTTTCTCAGTTTATTTACGTTTGAGTTTGATTCCGTATTGGGTAGTAGATTCAACTTATCTTTTAGTTTGACTGTTTAAAAGTTTATGTCACGACCTGGAATTTAAATAACATAACCACAAATATGCAGTGGAAATACACAACGTCGTGATAGTGGGATAAAACTCATCACTTGGATTCCATCACCCAAACTTAAACCATCATTTTCATAAGATCTATCAAAACAAGAGAATAGAACCATATCGATAAGTCTAACAACATTCGTACTCAAATAACTAAGGTCAACTACCTAAGTAGAGAATATCAATCATTTGCAAGTGAAAATGACTATGATTCTTTTAGTTCCACCTGAACCTCATCTTCAAACTCCTAAATCTTCAAAACCTGCTGAAAAATTTAACCCATAACGGGGTGAGTCCGAGGACTCCGTAGGATTTACACTCTTTCTTGCCAATCGGATAACTAATATATAATCAAGCAATGATATATAACATATCTTAATTGAGATGTAATACAAATGTATAAAAAGTTTTCTATATTAATCTCACAACTCATATCCAAACCATGAATTAACATTAAGGAGAAAATTATGTCAATGCTATACACTTCAAGACCAATACACATAAGACCATACAAGCTAGACAAATACCACCTAAATAACCTCAAGACTTAACTTAACGTGACCAAACTAGAATAAGACAAATCTGAATTTTCTAACATGACATGATTTAACATCTATACATGACACACAAGTAACATAATTTTATATTCTTTCCAAACACATAGCCAAATAGCAAGAAATTGGTCGTCTAGCTTCACATATACAAAATGCTTTCACCAACTTTAATATATATAGCAGTAACATATAATAAGCTAGCTCAAAGTGCACCTACGCAGTGGTGACATTAAGGGAAAACTGCAGTAATCCGGGATCTGTGGGAGGGCTGAATTCATCTAAGTTACCCGCTGCTCACGGACAATTGACTAACATAGGCTGGTGAAGCCTTCATAGCATGTCATATCAAGAGTTCATAACATAAAATCAAATCATGACATACTTGACCATACCATGCATACATGACATAAACATCTAATTTCATAGTCTTTCATGTAAAACATAACATTCATAACGAACTTGACAAGACATATGATATCCCGACTTAATTGAACTTGTTCTCAATGACAACTCATACTAATCATGACCAAATTGACATGACTAACTATGCATAGCATAGCCCCTAATCTGAAACAAAATTAAACATATTTTACCATAAACTAGACAAGACTTGTACTAACCGACTTGGTTGACATATTCTAAATCAAACATATACCAAACCTGACCATATGAACATAATCATATCATGCATGACATAATATATAATTTGAAACCAGACTAATCAAAATTTACATGATCCACACACATGCAATGACAAGTCGAACTAAACATACTTAATTACATATACAAGACAATCAACTTAAATCAAGCTTGGAATAAACTAAACAAATTAAGTTCTGATATATTCAACCATAATTTGACCTAAACAGTTTCTAAAAAGTATAATTTGATAACTCATGAGTTTTTCAGGTCTACACATAATTAACCTTTAATTATTGTTTCAAACTAGTATATAATCACTTACATAATTTTCATAAGATCAAATCTGATAGCAAAGACTTATACCCAAGCACAATCATGCTAAACATGTTCCATAATATACAAAATACTAATTTCAGGTTTCTGATTTCGAAGATTTTGAGAATCTCATTAAGCATAGGTTCAAAGTCAAAATCTAGTCAACTTAAGGTCCATAAACTAAATCATGCATATTTTCTTATTCAAATTAGGTCAAATATATAGACAAGCTTGAGAAACCTACTTGAAAGCTCATGTGAAATTTTTATATTTTTATGGATTTTTTGCTAATTTTTATGGCCTTAACTCTGATTTTCGGATTTAATAAAATCAATAATCCAAAGGTGTTGCGGCGGTGGCACTCGCCGGCGATGGAAACCGAGGGGCTGTAGGTGTACGGTGGTGGCGGCGCTCGAAGGCAACCGTGCCACGACCCGGAATTTAACAACATAATCACAAATATGCAGCGAAAATACACAACGTCATGACAGTGGGAGAAATCCATCATTCGGATTCCATAACCCAAAAAAAAGCATGTAACAATTCTAATAACCAAGTCCTCATCTAATTCCACAAGATCTCAACATAACCTAAACATTTAATAACCAAACATTAATCCAAGTTCATTCACAAGTTCTAATCTTTTAAAGAAAACAACTAAACATAGTGCAACTTCAAGACAACCCACCAAACTACCACGACAAGCCACCTAGTAATGCAAAAGATCTCTATGCAACTCCAGAGGATGATGGTTCTTCCATGGGCTCCTCTTAAGCCTCCAAGCCAAACTCTTGATCTTCAATATCCGTCGTAAAAATTTAACCCACAACGGGGTGAGTCCGGAGACTCCGTAGGATTTACACCCTTTTCTTGCCAATAGGATAACTAGCATATAGTCAAACAATGATAGATAACATAACTAGATTGAGATGTAATACAAATAATAATAACATGTCTTCTATATTTATTCATAACCCATAACCAAACCATGATTATCTTTAAGGAAAAAGATTATGCCAATGCTACTCAATTCTAGACTAATGTACACAAGACCATATAAACTAAACAAATATCATCTAAATGACCTCAAGACTTAACTTAACATGACCAAATTAAAACAAGACACATCTGATTTTTCTAACATGACATGGTTTAACATCCATACATGACACACAAGTAACATATCTCATATCCTTTCCAAAACACAAAGCCAAAGAGCAAGGAATTGGTCGTCTTGCTTCACATGTACAAATACTTTCACCAGCTCTAATATATATAGCAGTAACATATAATGTTGCTAGCCCAAAGTGCACCTAGGCAAAGGGTGACACTAAGGAAAAACCGCGGTAATCCGGGATCTGTGGGAGGGCCGGATTCATCTAAGTTACCCGCTGCCCACGGGGCAATTTACTAACATACGCTGGTGAAGCCTTCATAGCACGTCATATCAAGAATTCATAACATAATTTCAAAACATGACATACTTGACCATACCATGCATACATGACATAACCATCCATTTTCATAGCCTTTCATACAAGACATAACATTCATAACGAACTTGACAAGACAAAAGATAACCCGACATAATTGAACTTGTTCTCAATGACAACTCGTACTAATTATGACCAAACTGACATGACTAACTATGCATAGCATAGTCCATGATCTGAACCCAAATTAAACATATTTTTACCATAACTAGACAATACTTGTACTAACCAACTTGGTTGACATATTCTAAATCAAACATATACCAAACTTGACCATATGAACATAATCATATCATGCATGACATAATACATAATTTGAGACCAGACTAATCAAAATTTACATGATCCTCACACATGCAATGACAAACCGAACTAGACATACTTAATTACATATACAAGACAATTAATCAAAATCAAGTTTGGCATAACCAAAACAAGCTAAGTTCTGATGTCAACACCCATAATATGACCTTAAAAGGTTCCAAAAAGTGAAATTTGATGACTTATGATTTCTCCAAACCTCTACTTAGCTATATTTCAATTCTAGGCCCATTCTACCACATAATCATATACATAAATAACATATAGTCAAATCTCATGAAAAATATTTCTACCCATCCAGAATCATGTCAAACATGTTTCATAATATTCAAAATATCATTTTCAAGGTTCTGGTTTCAAGGATTTTAATAAAAATCACTGATCTTGAGTCAAAAGTCTAAACTAGTCAAATCAAGGTCCATAAGTTAAATCATGCATATTTTATAATCAAAATGGAGTCAAATACATAGAAAAACTTGAGAAACCTACCTGGAAGCTTCTGTGAATTTTCCTTATTTTTCTGGATTTTCCTGCTATTTTTCTTGGCCTTAAATCTAATATCCGGATTTGATAAATCCGAAAATCAAAAAATTGCTGGACCGGCACCGAACCGGGCGGTTCGAAGGTGCTGGACCGGCGGCTGAACCGGGTTCTGGGCCAGCGGCTCGCGACGGCGGGGCATCGCGACAGCGGAGGCGGCGCTTGCGATGGTGGAGGCGGCCGGCGGAGCTCGCGGCGACGCTCGACGGCGACGGCGACGGCGACAGCAACGGCAGGGGGGCTGACCACGACGGCGATGGCTGGCGACGATGGCGGCGAAAGGATCTCTCGCAGCGCTTCCGGCCGGAACAGGGGAGGTGACGGCGGCGGTTCCGGCGATGGCGACGGGTGGCGTGGGAAGGGGCTGGACGGTGACGATCTCGACGGCAAGGGAGGTGGCTCGGTGGAGGCGGCGCAAGGTGGCTGAGGGCATGGTCGGTTGGCGAGGGTGCAGGCCGGCAAGGTGACGGCGAAAGGGGGCGTCGCTGGCCGCAGCCGTGATCGCGGCCGGGCGCGGAACGATGCACGGCGGCGGCCGCCACGCGCCGCGCGGGTGCAGAGCGGCGGCCGGCGGTGCACGGCGGGGCCGACGCGGCCGCGGGCGGCGGAGGACGGCGGGGTCGACGCGGCGGCGGATGGCGGGCGGCGCGGCGGCGGGCGGTGGCGGCTGGACACACGGCGGCGGCCACGGCGGCTAGCAGGGCGACGCGGTGATGCCGCGGGCACTCGGGTGAGGCTAGGGATGTCAACGGGTCGGATACGGGTCGAATAATAGTATTATCCGTATTCGTATCCTATAAAAAAAGAAGTATCCACTTACTGTTCGTTAACTATCGGTAATGGGTGTATCCGTGAACCGCATTGTAATATCCGCTTAAAATGGTTTACGATCGGTTAACGGTCAATTAACGAATATATAAGCATTACTTAGAAGGTACCTAATATACAAAAAAATGTTAGCTTCCTTCTAACATGTATACTTAAATATCGTAGTAAGATAATACAGAGATATCATGTGTACTAGCACCATGAAATAAATATTTTTCAAATAATATGCCTTTGCAACAAAAGTAGGGAATGAACTTGACCTATGATCCAAGATAACTAAGTAACATGGACGATTGCATACAATGGCCCACATCTGTCAAGTTCATGAGAATGTTCCAAGACGAGAGCGAGAGAGGGGTGACAAGCTTGGGTGAACCAGAGGCGAGAGAGAGTTGGGAGCCTTGCAGCACCACGCGGACGTGGACGTCGCTTAGGCGCAACAAAGGCGCCGAGGTCACATCGGCCACCAAAAACTAATGTCCATGATGTAGCCGCCGGCCGCCACGTCAAGGTGAAGGTGCAATGATGCAACAATAAGGCGTCGGGCAAGGAAGATGGATCAGGCAGAAGTTGAAAAGTCGATTTCGGAGATTCTCACAAATTAATTTTAGGGTTTTTGAGATTGACATATTTCTTGAACGTTAGATGTTGATATATTTTCAACCGTTGGACCAAGCTTTACTTAACGGGTTCGAAAACGGTTTATCGGGTTCGGTTTATACTGTATCCGTGACCGTATCCGTTAAAAAGACGGATAATCGGTAAATGGCTAAGGATACCCTATTCGGAAATTTTTGAGGATCCTTTAACCGTCCATTAAGTTAACGAACGGGTCGGATAATCGGATAATCCGCTACTATTGACATCCCTAGGTGAGGCTGCAGGCGGGTGTGGGGCATGGCGGTGGGGCTAGGTGACCGGGGAAGGGAAGAGGAAGGCGGCGGTGGGAAAAGAAGGAGAAAGAGACCGAGATGGGGGGGTCGCTTCCGGCAGATCAGGGGAGGCAACGCGGCGACGACGAGGGAGGAGAGGAGGAGGGTGGCGGCGTATCCCGGAGGGAAACGGGAGTCCCGACGGGACTCCGACGGGAGTTCGAGTGGGAGGAGGAACGGAGAGGGGAGGCACGGCGCGTTAAGGCGGGGACAGGGTGAGGAGGAGCGGGAAAGAGGGGCCGGCGTAACCGGCGAGAGAGAGAGTGGGGGTGGGGAGGCGGGGGCGGGAGTTACGGCGGGGGATCCTGGAGGGGGGGCGGTTACCATTTTTTTTTAAATTGTCAGATATTGCAAACCGAGGGGGCTGCAGCAGTGAATGGCAACAAGACGGGGGCGGAGGCTGGCAACGGCGGCAGCAACGAGGGAGTCTCGCGGTGGTTTCGGCCGGAACATGGGAGGTTCGGCAAGGTGATTGACGACGACGGAGGGCTCACAACGGCGACGAACAATGGTGGCTGCAGAAGGGGGGCTGGGAAACAATGGCGTAGAGGAGGAAGAAGGGGGGTACCGACGGTTGAAGGGGAAGGATGCACAGTAGCGCACCAAGCAGAGCACCGACGACGGAAGACCACGGCACACAAAGGGAAGGTGACGGCGGCTGGTCGCGTGGGCAAGGCAGGAGCAGGGAGGCGGTTGGGCGGAGGCTTCAACGCGTTGGGGGGGTAGGCGAATGTGGTCAAACGGGGGCAAAGCGGAGGGCGACGATGTCAACGCGCACGAGGCACGGTCGCGCACAAGGCCGAGGGCGCGGGAATGACTGGCGGAGGCAGAGGGTGCAAAGGCGGTCCGAGGACGGTGTGTTGTCACGGGGCAGGCAACGTTGACAGGCGACCGGGAGAGGGAAGAAGAAGAAGGCGGTAGCCACGGTTCACGAGGCCCAGGTGGGCGGCGGCGGTCGACTAGAAGAGAGGGAGAGAGAGAGAGAGCTTGGTCAGAGCGGGGGGGTATCCTAGAGGGAAACGGGAGTCCTAGCGGGGACTTCGACGGGAGTTCAAGCGGGAGGAGGAAACCGAAGAGAGGGGGGCGGGAGTTACAGCGGGGACAGGGGGGAGGAGCAGGGAAGGGGCGAGCATAACCAATGAGAGTGAGAGGGGGGGCGTTACAGAAAAAAATAATTAACTTTCTTCTTCTTTTTTTTCAAATCGTTACAGTTTAAAATGATCAAACTTGATTCATGAACTTACTCATTTTTTTGATCAAGTTCAAGTTCAAGTTTGAACTTTGAAAACTAAGATGGCCATTGTTTTAGCTTAGCAAATCTAAACTCTTAATTTCAAGTTTAACTTGTGATAAAATTATGTATTTAATTTGATTAATATATTTCTACATTGATTAATTTACTGTTCAATTAACGATATATTTCTATATTGATTAAGAGATTTATTAATTAAGACACAAGATATATAAATAGAAGTTAATTAAAACAATCTAACAATTAAGATCACCCACTAGGGTGCAAACGAGATTCGATATTCTAATAATTTGAGTTGGTTCCAATAAAAATTAACTAATTCAAAACATATATTTTAGTCTATAAACTATCAAAATCCAAATTAGTCAAATATGTATATATTTATATAATTTTTATAAAATTTAATATATAAAAATTAATATTATAATAAATAAAATATGTAATTATAAAAATTATTATAAATAATGTTAAAAATATAAATAATTTATAAATTAGAATTACTTAACCCTCATCAAAATGGAAAACAAATAATATCACAACCAAATTGAACTTGTTTGCATATCTATCACCAACCTTAATGCCCTGTTTGGTTAGAGTTTCATTTTTGGTACTATATCAATATTGATATTAATATTTTCAAATGTTAGAGTATCAATATCAAAAGTAATACAAGTTGACACTTGTATTACATAATATGCCTTGTTTGCACTACAAAATTTAAAATTGTTATAATTAACCAAACACCACTTAATGGTTCCTATCAATATCAATTTTAAAATTGATAGTGATAGAGATACTTAATAGTGTTACCAAACAGGGTGTAAGATAGTCAAAGGTAACCAAGTCCAAATTCAAGTTCAAACTTAATTTGAGCACGATCATGAAACTCTACGTTGACTAATTTATCAAGTATAAACTCAAGTTCAATTTGAATTTGTTTTTCTAAACTTGAATTTAAGTTCATCCATGAAACTCATGCCAGTCTGTGAAACTCAATTTCATCTGATTTTTCTTTAATATAAATTATATAACTAATTAAAATGCTCTTAATTTATTTTGTAAAATAAATTTTTAATTTAGTAATTAATTGAATAGTTAAATGAATTGCTCATTAACTTTTTTTAAGATGAGCAGAACTTAGCTCAATCTTAACTTGTTAACAACATGTCATGCTTTTTTTGTTAAGATTTGTACACTAAACATAAAACTAGTCTAGTCAACTATTTGTGGAATTAAGTCTAACAAAATAAAATCATAATCTTTTTTTATCTTTGAAATTTTGATGATAGGAGATAGTGAATCTAAGATTCAATATCAAATGGAATGAATTCTAATATGTAAATATATGTAATTCTGATGATAGGAGATAGTGAATCTAAGATTCAATATCAATGATTATCATTTCATATATTTTTAATTCAATTTTTAGATTATAAATAAACATGTATTTATATTTAACATATCTATTTGACATGAGATTGGTTCCATTAAATATAGCTCTAGCACATATTAAACATGTCTTATTTACATCTAGAACTTTTACAATAATATAGTGTTCAATTATCAAGTTATATTGGAAACATAGAACCTATTTCCCACGTAATTTCATAAAATATCCTGCATTTACATATGTACTTGTCAAGATAACTTCATGCATGTCTTTCGTAATTATCGAGTCAAATAGATAAGTAAGTTTGGATCCCTACACAAACATGTTGTAATTATGACCACCGACACAAACATAAATATTTAGACAAATAACTCGCACGAACAAACAGGTAAAATTACATAATTTAACTTTTAAGTAATATTAAGACATAAACAAGATGCAATGAGCTAGAAATTAAATATACACCATGAAATCGACATATTATCAAAATATAATTTCATCTAACATGATTGACATAACCATGGAATCCAGATACACAACTAAATTACATATGATATTTTCTAAATAACACATTTAGCATGCCTATCTTTATGTATTTTTATCAAGTGTGCATCATGTTATCAAAACTCAGTTTTGTAGTGAAGATGCTGCTCGGCACGTTGGAGTGGTAGCGCTCTGGTGGACAACGGTGCACACAACGGGCAGCAGTGGCAACTCCGATGCATGGGTGAGTGACAGTGGTGGTGGCATTCCAAGGAGGCAGCATCGCAAGCAAGAGGGTTGCGGTAGCGAGGGACAGTGATGACAACTTTGACACCTAGAAGCATGGCAACTGTGAAAACAATGAGGAATGGAGAGGAAAGACGGCTTTGAGTAGGCAAGGAACATGGAGAATGGTGACGCAAATTACCCTCGAATGTGGGCAACCTAGGGAAAATGGAGAAGGATGATGTTGGCATGGTGGTCTTCTTTTTGTGCGTAGAAGGAGAGTTGTAGGTGCAGCCGGAGGAGAGAGAGGATGTTACATGCAATTCCATGCCTACATGTCGGAGGAGAGAGAGAGAATCAGAGGGGCTAAGGGCGGTGATGGCAATGGGGTGGCTCCATCAACGTGGGTTGCGGCGGCAGGGGAGGAGGAAGGAGGTGGCTGGCGTGGCGCTGTGTTGGGGTGTTGTGTGTAGGAACTCACTCGGTAGGGGTAGCACCATGAGGGGGAGTCGGCAAAGAGATAAAATAGGGTGAGAGAGGGAGGAGTTGGATTTGTGAAGAGGTAGTGTAAATCTGATTGTTGTTGCACAGAGTAGAGAATACCCAGCAGAGAGTCGAGTGAGCTAGAAAGAGAATGCCTCTACCCTCAAGAGTGTTCTACCCTTCAGAGTGTTTCTTATTTATATAAAACGAATGAGAGATTACATGTTACAATTCATGGTCAAATTGACCTACATGGTACACAAATGAAATACAAATAAATAGTAAATTAGGCATAGAATTGTCATTTAAGCATGCCATGTCAACCTAGATGTCATTCAAGACTGCATCGCCTAATGCCCCCCTCAAGTGTAACCGGGGATCCACATTTAACCTACTATAAAGAATCTTAAATTGTTGAGCTGAAAGTGGCTTCATGATGACATCAACATATTGATCCTTGCTTGCAACATGTTTAATGCTAATTAACTTGTCTTGAACTAACTATTTGATGAAGTGGAAATTCACTTCCACATGCCCAGTTTGAGTCTTGAATATTGGGTTAGCACTAAGGTAAATAAAAAAATATTATCACAATAAACTATAGGATAGTTTGTAATTACCAATTGCAACTCTTTGGCTAAGTGTAGTGTCTAGATCAATTTAGTGATTGCCATGGCCATAGAGTGCATTTGGGTCTCGGTACCGGACCTAGCAACGGTCCTTTTCTTTTTAGTAGTCCAAGAAATCAAGTTATTACCCATGTAAATTTCAAAATCTACTATTGATCACCGATCATCTGGGCAATCGGCCCAATCGACATCACAATACACATGCAATCCAAAGCTAGTAGGATTAAGATAAAGCCCAAGATATAGGTGGCTTTGAGGTATCTTATGGTTCTTTCTACCCATGATAAATGAGCATCAGTTGGAGTCGACAAGAACCGACATGCTTTATTAACAAAGAAAGTAACATCTGGCCTAGTTAATGTAACATGCTACAATGACCCAACTAGGCTTCGATAACCTGTATGATAAAGTAAGGGATCTCCCTCATGATAAGAAATGGTGGTCCTTGATGCTATTGGTGTAGTGAATGGTTTAGAGTCAAGGAGCTTAGACTTCTCAAGAATATTAAGTATGTATTTCTTGTAACTTATATTCCCGATAAATAATGCAAATCTCTTAAATCCTTGATTGAGAATGCATTTTTTAAATTGTAAATTAAATTCCCAATGGCTTTGTTATTGTTTCCTATTAGGATGATATCATCCACATATACCAATAGGTAAATATGTGTTCCTTTAGTAGCAAATAGAAATAATGAGGGATCACACACAAAGGCTTTGAATCTAATGGATATTAAATGAGAATGTAGTCTTAGTAACCATGCCTATAAAGCTTGTTTCAAACCATAAAGTGATTTTTTCAATTTGCAAACATAATCTAGATATGACAGTTAACGAAACCAGGGACTATAACATATATATTTCTTCATTTCGATGTCCATGGAGAAAAGTATTATTGACATCTAATTGTTTGATGCACCAGTTGGAACTAATAGCCATAGACAAAATAATGCATATTGTGGATGGTTTAATGATCGGGCTAAAGGTTTCATTGAAATCTATGCCATACTCTTGTATAAAACCTTTAGCTACTAGGCGAGTTTTGTATCGAGTAAATTCCCTAGTTGATTTTTTTTATTTATAAATCTACTTACATCCTACTATGTTGGCATTAGAAGGAAGAGAAACAAGAGTCCATGTACCATTGTTTTGGATAGCCGTGAATTTGTCTGACATGGTTTTTCTCCAATGCAAGAATTTGTTAACTGAGAAGAATGTAGACACGTAATTTGGGCTCAGTTGAAGAACTTAAATTCTTGTTTTCATGAAGTATATGTGGTTATCCTTTCAAGAAAACCGAGTTTTCCAGAAAAATTGAGGTTTTCGGTGCATTTCAAAGAGGGCGGCGCCCTGTATATAGGGCACCTGGCGCCCTACTTATAGGTCACCAAGCACCCTATAAGTAGGGCACCAAGCGCCCTAAAATAGGGCGCCTGACACCTAGTCAAATCGATTTGATCGACCGATTTGACCACTCACTGTGACTCGTCTTATCGAACTGACACACCTCATGATGCTAGCGCCCCATATATAAGGTGCTTTGCCGCGTGGAACAGGTTTTCGAAATTGACCAAAATGCCCTCTTTTTGGCTATAAATAGGGACCCATTTGAAGCTTTGAAGGGATTCCAGCTCCGTCCAACCACCCAGCTCATCCAATATCACGAATTCAAGCCCTCAGCACACTTCTTAAGCCCTCAAACCACCTCAAAACTCTCTCCCAAAAACCCCAAAAACTTACAGTTTCAGCCACCCAGAAATATAGTTTTCTTCCGAGTTTGAAAGCCTCTACTCACCATTCCTCTTACATACAACGACCAAACACCCTACCATTTGCATCCTTTACATATTGGCTACAAGGAGGAGCTCTCGTTTCGTCTTGGAGGTCTTCCTACACTCCGGGGCGATGCCGTGAAGAATGGAAGAAAATCTGCTGAAACCAGTCTCTGGTGCCCCATAAATAGGGCGCTTTGACTTTGGTCAACGCGTCCTATAAAGGGGACACCTGCAGCAGGCACCCCATATATGGGACACTAGCAAGGGTAAATCCAACCGAGGCGGAGCTTCATCCAGATCAAAGACGAAGGACTCACTAAGCTCTCTTCTTTCGGCCGGCCAAGAGAGGAGAAGTCGAAACCTAACAATCTCCCCGCTTCCAAAGGTACGACGGTCATTTTTATTCTTCATTTTTATTTCTTTCTATTATATTTTGGAGCCTTTGGCTCCTGGTCCCATCCACCGAGACCCCAAAGCAAGCCTAGGGGCTGGAAAAGGGAGATCTACGGATCCCGTTTTGGGTGCTTACAAAGAAGTTTGATGATTCTTCTTTAGATGTTTTCTCAATGGTTGTTGCATACTTTCTATGCTTAAGAGGCAAGGCAAGTTCCAAATTTGATAAGATACCTTGAGTGATTTAAATTTCTGATGAGGATTGCTGCTAGTAGGAGTTGTATGAGTAGAATTTGCAAGTTTCGATGACTAACCACTACGAGCATCATAGGACTAATCATCAAAATTAGCACAAGGAGAAGAGGAAGAACTATCATCTCTAGGTGTTGCAGGGCTAGGAGGACGAGTCACTAACTAGATCAACATATTGCCATATAAGCATATAGGATTGTTCTGTAGAGGCATAGCATTCACAAGTTTGGAGTTTTCTTAATAATTGAAATATATAGACCCAGAAGACAAACATGTTCATGAGGTGGTTCTTGACTTGTAGCTTGTATGAGTGTGTCATATGGAAATGTATTTTTATCAAAACAACATTAGTGGCAATGAAGGTTCTACCAATTCATGGTGAAAAGCATTTTTTATCCTTTGTGATTGTTACTATAACCTAAGAATATACAACACTTCAACCTATAGCTATATTTTTGCTTGTTGTAAGGTCTTAGATGTGGGTAGCAAGCATACCCAAAGATTTTTAAGAAGGTATAGTTAGGCCTTTTGTTAAACAATTTCTCATATGGAGACAAACTATTCAAGACAGGTGTGGGTAACCTGTTTTTCAAATGTGTTGCACATGCGATTACCTCATCCCAAAACTAATATGGTAACTTTGCATTGCTCAACAGTGCAAGGGAAGTTTCCATTATATTCTAGTGCTTCCTTTTGGGCATCCCATTTTGGTGATGTGCGTACGGGCAAGTTACTCTATGTTTAATTCCACAATCAAAAAGGAAAATAGATAGAGATCTAAATTCACCTCTTCAATCACTTTGGAAATATTGTATCTTTACTAGAAAATAAATTTCCAACTTATTGTTTGACATGCATAAAAATATTAAACACATTACTCTTCAAGGAAAGTAGACACATCCAAGTATAACAACTAAAGTGGTCAACAAAAATCACATTGCAACAATATTCATTTGTGTTAACAAAAAGGTAAGGACCCCATACACATGATGCTATGATATCAAGTAAACTTGAAAATTTAAGTAGAGGAAGGAGAGATTTATTCTTAGCAAAAGAACAGTGAGAACAAAACAAGCTATCAATTATACTATATGGTTCACCACGACTATTAAGAACTTTGTGTACTATTTTGAAGGCTTGATGCCCAAGTTGTTTGTGCCAAATATTATGTACTTCAATGATTAAAATTGTCAGAGAAGAAACCTCATTAGAATCTAGGCAATAAAGACCATTATAACTATGCTTTCAAGCGAAGACCCTTTTGCTCTTGATGTCCTTGACAAGGCAATAATTAGGAAAGAATTCAAAAGAGACATCATTATCCTTGGTGAATTGTGAAATAGATGATTCACTTTTGGATAATGAAGGAACATGTAAGGTATTGTAGAGGGTAAAATGTATATAACCTGAAGTGTCAATGTGACTAATGTGTAGTCAATCTCCATTACCAACATGAACCTTATATTGACCATTGTAAATTGTAGGATTTATAGAAGAGGAAGTTAGGAGTCATGTGATTGTTTGCTCCGGTGTCTAGGTACCAAGCAGGATCTATGCTAAACTGTGCATTGTTGATGGTGGCAACATTGGCCGAGAAGGGCTAGTAATTTTTGTTGAAGAAAATTAGTTATTTGCCGAATTCTAACCTGTGCGAAAACCATGATCAACCCTCTTCTAACAAGTCATGACAGTGTCCCCCTTTTTTCACATAATTGACAAGTGAGAACAGAATTCTAATTGAACTAAATTTGCCCAAAGTAATTACTACATTGTCTTTCTCTCTATTATGAATTGCTTGAACTTGACTTCTATCAATATTGCCATAATTGATGTTCCAATCACTTCTATCTCTGCCCCCATATCTTTATCTACCATGTCGGCCTCTTCCGTAATTTCTATCATAATTATTTTTATAGTCAATATTCTGTTGTTGTGCATTGTTTATGTTTGTCTATGCCAAAGTTGTTATGATTTTAGTGAGATGTTGCTATCATTGAATTAACAAAATCTCATAACTTAACAACATACCTTGTGTATCATCAATGCCAAGGGAAGCAACACTAGACCATGTAGTGAGAGTAGTCACAAATGGGTCAAACATAGGTTTGATTCCATAAAGAATATAGATCAATAAATCATTGTTGGAGACCGAATCTCTAGCCATAGCTAACATATTAGCCATATGCCTAAATTTATGCATATATTATGAGACTTCCATATTTCCCCTTTTCAACTATTGTAATTGGAGATGTAGTTGAATTATTCTAACCTTTGAAGTGGAACCATAAACTATAGAAATTTCCTTCCAAGCATCTACAGAGTTTTCATATCCAACTATTAGAGATAGGATAGAATCACTTATAGATGAGATTATGATGGTCATAACAAGGCCATCGTATTGTCTCTATATTTAATTTTAGCATCAAGATTGAGAATTTCTCTAGACGAATTTGACTGATCTATCACATATTTCGGTGGACACATAATGGTTCTATCTACCAACCCCATCAAGTCATACATTTTGAGGAATGGAACAAATTGTCCTCTCTATACCATGAAGTTGTCGGCATTAAGCTTAATAGAAAACCTATGTGAAATACCAAAAATAGAAAGAAAAGTTGATCTAGATGCAAATGCTTGGATGTATTCATTGAGATTGCATCGCTTGAAGTCTCCATTGATTCTTCTATTGACAGAAGGGAGAGAGAAAAAAAATAATCAAAAGGAGCTAAGGATCTAATCTTTCTTTGATACTAGGTTAGATTAGTGAAGAGGCCCTATAGATTTGATCGTTGATGAACAAAGTAGAGAACACCCAACAAAGAGTCGATTGAGCAGGAAGCAGAACGTCTGTACCTTTACGAGTGTTCTGTCTGTCGACTCCCGAAACGGGTTCCGGATCGGAACCTTAAGAAAAGGGTGAAATATGGAATTGGGGAAAAGGATTGAATCGGAAAACACTCGGAAAGCGATAAAATCCTCACCTCGGTCCCACACTCACATTGATCCCCGAACTTTCATCTCACAGCGTCACTCGAGCATCGGAGATGGTTTGGGTCATGTGGGAGGAGAGTGGGGATTGAATGAAATAGCATAATGCATAAAGAATGAAAGTAGGTGGTCGCTAGCAACCACGGGCTCCGCTTTATGTAATGAAAATAAAAGATGACCTTAGCGCAAAAAAGAGTGTGTGCAGGTTCAAGCTTCTCCTTCTTCGGCCGGCCGATGAAGAAGAGTCTCCAACCGATGCTAGCTTGATGTATTTCTGCAACTAGAAGACAATAAGATAAGAAAACAAGTGAAGAAGGATTAGAACTAAGTGAAGTGTAGTAACTTGTAAAACCAATAACATAAAACAACAATTGAAAAGAAACTCATCAGATTCGGGGTTAACAGTAACCTTTTTTTTGTTTTTTATGATATATGAAATGATAAAACACAGAATAAAATGATGCTTAAATATGAACTAAATGATTTTAATGAAGAGTTATCAAAGAGAATATGAATGGTTAAAGACAACACAACCCAGGCAAAGTGGCAACTGGGTTGGACAGATTCAATGTAAATTGCGCGGTTTTGATGTAGAGACCGTAACAAACAGAACCAATGTCAGAATAAAGTGATGTTTATTTCAAAATAAAGAGGACTCACTGAGGGTAGTTTGATATGAAGGCAAGTTTTCTTGATTTTTATGATAAGTAATCTGAATTTACCTAATAAGCCGGATCTTGGACAGTGAAGTTCTGAAAACTCCCAACACAATGTCGATGTAGTATGTGTTATGGGTACCACAGATATCTGAATTGAATGATTATTATTTTAAATAAAATATGACTCACCGGGGAACAATTTATATGAAGGATGTATAGGCTGAATCCACCATTAAATGTATTGAAATGGACTAAGAAGACGATGACTTAGAAGAGAAGACTTCGGATTTGTCTGTGCAGTGCCGGTGTTGAAGCCGTAACATGCCTAGGGAATGTCATAATTGATCTCTGTTTGTTGTAAATGAAAGATATCTTGATGAATCACACTTCCTCTTAAGGAAGTCAGGCCGTAAAATGACTAGAAAGATCTGTAGAAGCAAATGATCAGCAGTGCAGCACGTTAGAGCATAGACCAGCTTCTTTTTCACTTTAGGATGATCTCTGAGCACCGGGACGAAGAGAGAACGATTTGGAGAGGCTGGGATGAGCCTAGGGTGGCTTGAAGATGAGAATAAGAGTGCTGGAGGATGGGGATGCCGTTCTTAGGTCGTTCATATTGTAGACATGCAATTTTGGCCTAGTTGGAGAGCTTAAATTCTTGTTTTCATGAAGTATATTTGAGTAACCTTTCAAGGGAACCGAGTTTTCCGGAAAAATTGAGGTTTTTGGTACATTTCAAAGAGGGCGGTGCCCTGTGTATAAGGGCACCTGGCGCCCTACTTATAGGGCACCAGGCGCCCTATAAATAGGGCACCAGGCGCCCTACTTATAGGGCACCAGGCGCCCTATAAATGGGGCACCAGGCGCCCTATATACAGGGCGCCTGGCACCAAATCAAATCGATTCAACCGGCTGATTTGACCCCCCGCAGTGACTTGTCTTATCGATTTGACATACCTCATGATGTTGGCGCCTCATATATAGGGCGCTATGCCGCATGGCACTGCTTTTCGGAAATGGCCAAAGTGCCCTCTTTTGAGCTATAAATAGACCCCCATTTGGAGCTGGGAGGAGGTTCCAACTTCGTGCCACCCTAGAACTCATCCAACACCACGTTTCTAAGCCATTTTCACCCCCCATAAGCCTTCAAACCGATTCAAAACTCTCTCCCAAAAACCCAAAAAAAAACCCTGCAGTTTCCTTCTTTAGAAATATGATTTTTATCCAACTTTGAGAGCCTCTACCCTCCATTTCATTTACATCTAGTGCCAAAACACTCTTCCATTAGCTTCACTTGAGTATTGGCTACTTGAAGAAGTCATTTTTCCGTCTTGGAGGTCTTCCTACACTCCGGGGCGACGCCGCGAAGAAGGGAAGAAAATCTGTTGAAGCCAGTCCCTGGTGCCCCGTATATAGGGCGCTTTGACTTTGGTCAACGCGCCCCATCAAGGGGACACCGGCGAGCGCCCCATATATGGGGCACTAGCGGGGGCAGACCCCGTTTTGCATTTTTTGAGTTTATTTACCTTTCCAGTCGATCTTTTACTCCCCCCTTTCATTTTAACTTTCATTAACATGTTATTTAGCATGCATTAAGCCACTCATTTGCATTTTCATGCATATTTAAACCTTCTAAATAGGGGTTGGGATTTACTCCCAATCCGGTCAGTTCCTTCCCTCTTTCATGTTTACATTTGAATTTGAGCATGATTCTACATTGTCACGAGAACTAATGATCTTTTCACTTGTTTCTATGTTTTCATATAGACATTTGTAGGTAAATCCGGCCGAGGCGGAGCTTCAACCGGATCAAAGACGAAGGACTCACTAAGCTCTCTTCTCTCGGCTGGCCGAGAGAGGAGAAGTCAAAACCCAACAATCTCCCCGCTTCCAAAGGTACGACGGTCATTTCTCCATTTCATTTCTTTACATTCTACTATATTTTGGAGTCTTTGGCTCCTGGCGACCACACCCACTAACATCCCATCCACCAAGTCCCCAAAGCAAGCGTAGGGCCGGAAGAGGGAGATCTACGGATATCCCGTTTCGGGTGCTTACACCTTTTGGCGACCACGGTGGGACTGACTTTGCTTTAGTGAGATCATATTTTCTTTCCTAAGAATGTCCATTTGAAAAGCATGTTTACTTTCATTTCCATGTCAGTCATTTCCATTTCCTTACATTGTTGCTTGTTTACATTGCTTACTACTTTCTTCGAAGTATCATCTGCTTTTCTTCAAGTTTACTTGCCCTCCCTTTTTCTTTTTAAAAGCATGGCAATCTGATTTTTAGCTTTGTTTATCATCTTATTTCAATTTAGTATCTTGAAGATCATCCTATTTCATGCCTTGACAAATATGCTTGCCTATTTCCTTCCATGTCTAATTCCATTCTAGTAAATTTGCTAAGCATTTCTAGTCAAGGTTAAGTGCTCCTTTCCATTTTATTTTTTATTTTATATTATCTCATTGTCTTGTTTACTTGCTTCCTACAACATCTCATTAATCATTGTATGCTTTTATTTTCTTCTTGCTTGCTCTTTATTCCTTGACATTTCACTCGCATTTTGTTTGCATTGGGGTTTCGGCTCCTTAGGTCATCCGAGAAGGGAGGCTCTCTCCTCCCAAAGCCCCACACACCCAAACACCCCTCTTGGTGGTTGCCAACTCCTCCTCCGGGGATTCCCTCTCGGAAGGACCGGGTAGCTTCCATCAAGACCTCCGTAAGTCCCCAGACGTGAAGGATTCCCTCTTCACTGATCGGGCTGGTTGTACCATTTTATCCCAAAACCCGGAGTACCTATTACCTATCGTTGTGAAAAGAGTGACAACCTTAGATTGCTCGGCGTTGTGAGAGCATAGGGTCCTACCCATTTATTTGAATGGACAATATTTCTCTTAACAAGCCATTAATTTGAGGTTGAAACAAAAAGATTTTGCATTAATCATTCCAAGTCTTTGCTATTACTTGTTTGCAAACAAGAACTGAAAATTAAACAAAAATCCCAAAATCACCTAAAAAGCACCAAAGCAAAAAAAATTGCTTGAGGTTAATTTGCTTGACAACTTGCTTGTCCGACAAAAGAAAATCAAAACAAAAAAGGGGTAAAAAATCAAAACTAAAAAAAAATCCTTAAGCTTTTATTTGTCAACCTTCTTTTTCTATTGTGTTTATGAACTTAAGGTCAGGTCGAGTTATCGGAATGGCGGATCAAAGATACGAGCAACTACAGTTGGAGTATGACCAATCTTATTTCTACCCTGATGCCGTATGTGCCGTCATTGAACCCGAAGTTCTCCCCGAACCTAGTCAAACTTCTCCTCGACCCAATCCAAATTCACTTTGGGAGGCATTTTCTCATGCTGACCCTACCCAAATTCAGGTTATCAAAGCCATCCTCAAGGGCAAGTCGCCCGCCGACCACATTCCTCCCGAAGGTGGTCTTCACATCTCTACCCCTCGGTCGGTAGCACATCAACCCAATGTGCCCACTCATGGCCATTCTTATACCGGGCTCGTAGCCCCAATTTCTCCTCATCCGGTGGCTAATCTAGATCATCCCAATCCGAATGTCGTTGCTCCTTCTAGGCCACTAGTTCATTCATCTAATCATCTCAACCCTACTCACTCTTTGGTGCATCCACCAATGTACCCTTCTTATCCGGCCACTTCGGCCCATCAAATCCCAATTCCGGTGCACCAAGCACCCACTTCTCCTCCTCCTCTTAGGGAAACTTCTGTCGATCAAGCCATGATTAACAAAATCAATCGCATGGATGAGCAGTATAGAGAGCTTAGACGTTTGATCGACACAAAGGCAGCCCCTGAAATTTCTCTTCCTTCCCTCCCTACTTTTCATCTACCTCCCTCTGAGATGCTGGTATACCGTCGCTACAATGAAACCGGTAATCCATTCATTCACATCAAAGACTTTCTTTATGAGTCGGTAATATGGCAAAATGATCCAAGGTTTCTTGCTTTTCTTTTCAGAAGATCATTAGAGGGATCAGCTTTAGAGTGGTTCTACTCGCTTGACTCTTTGGAGGCGAGTAACTTTGAAATTATCAAAGCTAAATTTTTGCAGAGATATCAAGACAGGGTCGGACCAACATATTCCATCACTGACCTCATGGCCGAAAGAATGAGAAATGATGAAGATTTTACCAGATATGTGTAGACACGCCAATTTGGCCTTATTTAGAGCTTAAACCATTATTCCATTGGCAACATCTCTTTTAGACCATCAAAATCATGATGAACCACCCTTTTGGATGAGCTGAGGTGCTTATTGGAAATATGAGGATGATTTTCTAATTTCTAATCAAATCCGTGTTTGCCGAACAAGAGACTCTTGGTGGTGTGCCAAATTTTGCTTTTCCCAGCATATCATCTACTTGAAAATTTTTCACAGGATTATGTGGACATACAATGAAGAAGTCCTCAACATAAATAATCTTCCACTCTGAGTCCTATTTTCAATGCAACAAACGGCATTCAATTCCGATCTACCATTTGTCTGCAGCGCCTTTTAGAAGTCAAACGTGCAGTTCTGTCCGCACGCAGCACCAATCAAGCCCAATTGCATGCAAGCCCTGCCCATTGGGCACATATCTGACCAATTAACGACCTTACCTTCCTTTTTCCTCCTCCATATCACTTTTTGTAGCATCTGGAAGCTTCATGGTCGAAATTAGCATCATCAAATGATGGCAATCCAACTTGTTGTCTTGTATATCAAGACTTGCCATTTTTGGACCAGATTTGTTTCCTCTTCAAGTGGAGACATATTTTGGGCATGGGGAAGGTGATCCACGGTTTAAAATATCTCTCAATCATTTAGGTAAGTTTCTAGATACCTCAGGATGAAAATCAGCAACATTAATTGAAGGAAATCCAACCTATGGTTGGATGTATCAAAACTTGCTATTTTTTGACCTGGTTCTCATCCCCTATAAAGGGAGACTCATATGAACGACCTAAGGAGGGCATACCCATCCTCCAGCACTTATCTCTTTGTCCTCCAGCCACCCTAGGCACTTCCCATTCTCCCCAAATAGTTCTATCTTCGTCCCGGTGCCCGGAGATCATCCCAAAGTGAAGAAGAAGCCGGTCTATGCTCCAACATGCTGCACTTCTGATCATCGGATTCTACAGATATTTATATTCATTTTCTGGCCTGACTTCCTTCATACGAAGTGTGTTTCATCAAGATATCTTTCATCTCCAACAAACAGAGATTAATTCTGACATGTCCTCTGCTTGTTACGGCTTCAACACCGGCGCGTACGACGTATCCGAAGTGTTCTCTTCTAAGTCATCATCTTCTTGGTCAATTTCAGTACATTTAATGGTGGATTCAACCCATACATCCTTTATATAAATTTTTCCCCGGTGAGTTATATTTTATCTCCAACAAGAATCATTTAATTTGGATATCTTTGGTTCCCATAGCATGTCCTACATTGACATTGTGCTGGGAGTTTCCAGAACTTCACTGCCCAAGATCCGAATTATCAGGTAAATTCAGATTACTTATCATAAGATTCAAGAAATTTTGTCTTCATATAAAACTACCCTCGGTGAGTCCTCTTTATTTTAAAACAAACATCACTTTATTCTGACATTTGTGCTGTTCGTTATGATTTCTGCATCAGAGCTGCGCAGTTTACATTGAATCTATCCAACCCGGTTGCCACTTTGCCTGGGTTGTGTTTAACCATTCATATTCTCTTTTCTAACTCTTCATTCATATCATTTAATTCATGTTTAAACATAATTTTATTCTATTTTCATCATTTCATATATCACAAAAAAACCAAAAAAAGGGGTTAGGGCTAACCCCAAATCCGGTGAGTTTGTTTCCAATTGTCGTTTTATGTTATTACTTTTACAAGTTACTACATTTCACTCAGTTCTAATCCTTCTTCACTTGTTTTCTTGTCTTATTGTTTTCTAGTTGCACAAATACATCAAGCTAGCATTGGTTGGACTCTTCTTCATCGGCCGGTCGAAGACGAAGAAGGTTGAACTCACATCCCAATCTCCCACGCTAAGGTACACACGGTCAAATCAACTTCTTTCTATTTTCATTACATAAAGCGGAGCCCGCGGCTCCTGGCGACCACCTTTTATTTATATTCTAATTTCATCTCCTCCTCACTCTCCTCCCACATGACCCGAACCATCTCTGGTGCTCGAGCGACGCCGTGAGATGAAAGTTTGGGGATCAATGTGAGTGTGGGACCGAGGTGAGGAGTCTTTACCGCTTTCCGAGTGTTTTCTGATTCACTCCCTTTTTACCCCATTCTATATTTTACCTTCTTATCTTGAGGTGCCGATCCGAAACCCATTTCTGGAGTCGACAATATGCTGATAGGTGGAGGTCCATGGCAGAAAAGCTTACTGATTCCATTTCAAAACTAGAGCAAGTGAAGATGATCATCACTAATGCCACTCCAGCCTTAAAGAATATGCTGGCTTTGCATCACCCCACCTCCATGAGTGAACTTTATGAGAGGGCACGGTACATTCAGACACAGCTTAGGGACTCACCTATCATGAACTTGTTTGATCCTAGACCCCGAGCTGTCAAGAAAACCACTTTTACCACAACCGGTCCAGTGACTGAGGGCGTAGTGACAAACGAGAACCTCAATGTCGTAGGGAACCCATCTATAAATTATCAACACCAGTTAAGGAACCCTCAACAAAATCAACCATTTAGAAACCCTCGTCAACCTCAACATCAACCTCAGTTCCAGCCTCGTCAACAACAAGCCCCAATTCCTCAGCGACCGCAAGCCCCAGTTCCCCAACCACCGCGGCAACAACTGGCCAACTATAACCAAGCACCCCCTCCCATGGCCTATGAACCCCGAAAGGTTGGACCCAAGAGGAACCATTACCCGCCTTTGCCGTACTCTCTCGTGGACATCTTTAATGCACTCATGGCGGCAGGGCAAATTGCATTGCCAAGGGAGAAGTCGGAGTGGCCTCAAAATGCCAACACAGAGCGATACTGTTTATTCCATAGATATCCTGGGCACACCGTGGAAAATTGTTTTCAGTTCAAAGACTATATCCATGATCTTAATGAGCAAGGCAGTATTGACTGGGATCAGATGGGGGAATACATCATAACAGTGAAAAATCAACCTCAACGGCAGCACGTACCAGCTCAGCAGCAACAACAACAGAACCCCGGCCTGGGGATTATCCAAAACCCTCTACCTCTACATGCACCCGCCACCGAGGAATCAACACGTTAATCCCATCTTGATCTCTTCCGAGGAGTATCATCATCGGGGCCAGAATTGGCAAGTTGAGGGAGCCACCTCCGCCATGCATGTCAACCGAACCGTCCATTCTATACCCCAAGCTACATCAGCCAACCCCATTACTCTCAACCAGACACCCATCATCCGAGCACCATCACGACCCATCATAACACCACCAGCCACACAACTCCAATCGGGATGAACCCTAATCCGCCCGGTTAATCCACCACAAACATCACCACCACTAGGACCTATCATCATCCCGCCCCGAGCCTGTACCTTCACGACCTACCTACCCTACTATGCTTCAAACCACCATCATTACACCCATCGCAAGAGCTCCCATCATTTGACCTAACCCACCACCCGCCACTACCACCTCAACTATAGCTCCTCAACTTGCCACAGTACTTAGGAGTGGGCGCATGTTCCAAAGGGTCTTTCCCCAGGCCGGCCAATCAGGGTTGGCACCAGAAGCAGAAGAAGAACACATTGAAGAGCCGTTGCCTGGGACATCCTATGACTTGTTGAAACATCTTGATAAAACCCCGGCATGGATCTCTATCTTAGAGTTGATCAAAAGATCCTGAGTCCATCAAGAGGTTCTCCAACAATACTTACAGCGGGTGATGGTGAATGAGAGCCTCCCCCCAGAAAAAATCTCATCAGTTTTGGTCCCAAGAAGTGAGTACCCGGCCCTTACATTCACGAAGGAAGAGTTGACCGACCCAGAAATAAGGAAATGTGCCTTATGCATCACAGTCCACATCAATGGAGTAGGCATTAAGTCATGCTTGGTCTATACCGAAGCATCCATTAATGTTCTGCCACCAGAAACATTACATCTTTGTGGAATCTCCGAGGAGGACGTCCGACCATCTCAAATAACAGTGACCGCATATGATAATTCAAAGAAGCCCGCTGACGGTATGATTACATTGGGTGTCAAACTCGGACCTTAGACAGTCACCGTCAACTTTCACGTACTAGAGATGGATCCAACATACAAAGCTATTCTGGGACGACCCTATTTGGAAGCATTAGAGGCAGTCGCCTCCACCAATCACCAGTGTCTCAAATTCTCTTACAAGGGACAAGTGATTAAGGTGACAAGCATGCCCTTAGACCATCCATCTTCTCCACCACCCCTTGGGTTGCCGAATGAGCCGATTTTGAGAATCTTGGATCTTCCAGAAATAAGTAAGCAGCCCAGGCAAGTGCGGAGAAGGAAAAGAGAGAAAAATGAAACTATTGGTTGGCACATAATGAAGAGTTTGGGATATCGAGAAGGCCAAGGACTAGGCAAAGAACTGCAAGGCATAGCTGAGCCAATCAATCTAATGAGGTTATAACCAAAAAGCGGGGTTGGGTATGATGAAACGACAGCGAATGGTCAGAATCTCAGAAGCAGATACTTTTCTGGATGCTTACAAAAGTTTTTCATCAAGAAAGAAACCATTCAACTGGCTGAGAACAAGGAAGAACAAGAGATGGAGCAAGAGAAGAGAGGAAGAACCAACGACTCTGAAGATGACTTGTATCCAGAAATATCTCTTTTGTTTTCCACCGATGAAGAAGGGTGAAGCAATGAACCACTCCAGGCTGAACCACCAGTTGACCCACCTGAGGGTCATATTGCCAAACCGACTCGAGAAAAAGTCCAACCAACTCCACGAGGGCCTTCCCTCATTACGTCATCTTTTGGGGCCAACGCCCCGATGCACTGTGATGCTCTCCCCGGGCTTCTTGGCCCGATCCCTATTTCTAGGCCCTCAGGCCCAACTTATGGGTCCGCGTACCCATTTGTTGCTCTTGGGCCATCGAGCCCCTCTACTAAATCCGGGCCTTTGTGCCCATTTTCTCCAATTCTCAGGCCCTCGAGCCCATCTCCTAAACCCGGGCCCCTGAGCCCACATCCTCCTCTTATTGGGTCCATAAACCTACGTTCTTCTATGATCATCCGGCCTATTGGCTCATCACCTCTTTCTGTCAACATTGGACCCGAAAGCCCCCTCTATCAAACATTGCTCGAAGTCTTCCCCTCTTTATCAATATCTCCGCCTACTTTGGCTCCCGTAGTTGATCTCAACCCAAATCGGGCACCTGAAGCCCAATCTGTATTTATGTTTAGCACTCCTCAAAACACAACGTCCTCCTCGAAACTCAAATTTCGATCGAGGAAACATCTCAACTTGCCTCGGAAGGGCATTCGACTCAAGGAGCCACCAGATCCTTGATTGACCTCCTTTGTCCTCCATTCTCTCCAATAAAATTCTTCCTTCCCTTATTTACCTTCTTCTTCTTTAGGTTTAGTTTCCAATAAAAATAGGACAAAAATTAGAGGTAGGAGAGTTCCATAAAGATACCTGCATCGGTTAGCTCAGAAAAGCTTAGAATGTGCCAAGCTACCGGAGTATCTAGAAAATGCGATCCAGTTGGGTGAAATTCGATATGAGGAGAAAGATAACATTGATCAAACTTTGGGGGTTTCTTCCTCTCTCAGTTCAACATCACCTACACCTAACAGAAGGCAATCAAGGGCTATGCAATTGTTGAACACCTTGCCCATCATCCTATCCCAATCTTTGACCCTATTCAATCAAAATTTCCCGATGAGGAATTGATGTCCATTCGATCTTCCAATATGTGGACTTTATATTTTGATGGGGCATTAAACTCCCAGGGTAGAGGGATAGGGATTGTTCTTCTGTCACCCGAAGGTGTCACCATTCCACAGGCTTTTCAGCTTCATTTTCCAGTAACAAACAATATAGCTGAGTATGAAGCCTTGTTGGCCAGACTGGAGGCCGCTCACTTCTATGGTGTCACTAAGCTAAGGGTGATCGGTGATAGTCAGTTGATTCTCCGCCAAGTGCTTGCCAAATACCGCACATCTCATCCCGAGCTCAGACCATACCAAGAACTCACTGCCTGTTACATCAAGCTATTCTCTAAACTCAAATTCATTCATGTTCCTCGTGCTCAAAATATTCTTGTCGATGCTCTCGCTTCCCTGGCATCTTCACTATCTGTCTCGCTAGGCAGGCAGGTTAGGACGATCTATGTCCACCGACGAACCATTCCGGCAGTAGAAGATGCACGATTCTTGAAAGTTAAAGAAGAGTTTGAAAGGAAAGAGTACATTGAGCAAAAGGAGGAAGTATCTTTGGTTGAGTTGGAAGAATTAGAAGAGGTTGAGAAACCATGGTATCATGAGATTGCAAATTACTGTCAGGATCAGATATATCCACCAGGATCAACTGTCGAAGAGAAGAAAGCCATAAGAAGGGTCTCCCAGAGATACACCATCTTAGGTGGAGTACTTTATAAAAGGAGCTTGGTCGGTGTTCTATTAAGATGCGTAGATGAAGAAGAGGCTAAATTGGTGCTTAAAGAAACGCACTCTGGAGTATGTGGAGGCCATGTAAATGCTCAAGCCCTCGCCAAGAAGATCATCAGGCAAGGGTATTATTGGCCTACTCTAGAAGAAGATTGCTCGATCTTTGTCCGGCACTGTCATCAATGTCAACTTCACGCCGACAAGATTCACTTTCCCGCATCTTCCCTTCACACGATTCATGCCCCATGGCCTTTCGCTATGTGGGCTTTTGATGTCATCGGCCCCCTTGGTGACCCAAACTCCACAAACAAAACCAAATCTTTCATCCTAACGGCAACGGAGTACTTCACCAAGTGGGCGGAAGCGGAAGCATACGTGGAAATCAAGGCATCAACAGTCTGCACCTTCATCAAGCACAACATCATTGCTAGGTTCGGGATCCCTGGCGACATCATCACCGACAACGGACCACAGTTCATCTCCCAAGAGCTGCGCGACCTTTGCAACAGGTATTGCATCAGATTGCATCATTCATATTATCCTCAAGGCAACGGTCAAGCAGAAGCCACCAATAAAACCCTGATAAAAATCATTAAGAAGACTTGTAAGTCTAGCAAGTTCACAGACTGGCCAGATAAGTTAGTTGATGCTCTATGGGCCTACCGCACTTCTATTCGAACCCCAACAGGACAGACCCCCTATGCCTTGGCATTTGGGATGGAGGCGGTAGTTCCATACGAAGTAATCATTCCTTCCCTCCAAGTCCAGATCGATCTAGATATCCCGATGGATGAACGCCGAGATTCTCTTCTCGTGCAACTCAAACTCTTGGACGAAAGGAGACTGGCCGCTGTCGAACATGCTAGATCTTATTAGAATAGACTTAAAAGATTTTATCAGAAGAGGGTGGTGGAGAGAAAATTTGAAATCGGTGAAGTTGTGCTTAAAAGAATATTCATTAAGCCGGGTGGTCCCCGCTCCAAACTTCAACCTAATTGGGAGGGTTCGTATGTAATTTTTGTTGTTTATCCTGGTAATTCATATAAGCTGACTAATGCAGAAGGAGAAGAACTAGCTCATCCCTGGAATGGTGTATACCTCAAAAAATATTTCCCTTAAAACAAAAATCACAAAAACCTATAAAATCCAAAGGTGTGAAGAATGATGGTAACATCTAACGCCTGCTTGTTCGGTGCACCAACTCATCACTTAGGGGAAATAAGGATAGGCACCATACTGCACACACTACACGCCTAGATTTCGGAATCCGATGATCGGAAGTCAGAGAGAAAGCTAGGTAACACTTGGTAAAAGGTCGACCCTAACCTATTCTCTTCTTGTTTCGGTCCTGAATGGATGAAAGGGATCAGAATGAGGAGTATCAAAAGTACCGTTGCCTTAGTAGGAGGATGCCTCTGAAGGTCTGACTTATTAAAAGAAAAGGTGCCAAAAGATGGGCAATGACCCCTCAGCAAAAGAATAGACCTGTCTGAATGTGTACCAACAAAAGTCCAAAAGAAAAAGGCTCCAAAAGATGGGCAATGACCCCTCAGGTCAAAATCAAGCAAAAAAGAAGAAAGACCTGTCTGAATGTGGGCCATCAAAGAAAATGGTCTAGAAGGAAGGACCCGAAGAGGTCAAAACCCGAATGGGCAATGTGGGTATTAGTAGAGAAACGAGTTCGACATCCCTGAATTCTACTAAGGACTTACCACCAATCATCTTCCTTCTTTAACCTCAAAGGATAGGGTTGACTAACTAGGTCCAAGAAGAGCCATAGCCTATCGAAGGCGGAAGGTCAGAAGATTCCAAACAAGGCACTTTCTCACACATGATGCATACTCTTAACCCTTAGGTGACATGAGGGACACCTACAACAAGCAAGGCAAAGGATGAGATAATCGTGCCCCTCACACCAAACAAAAAATCAAATACTTCAAAAAGTACCAAACAAATCTATAAAGTCAAAAATCCTAAAAAGAGAATATTCAAAACACCAAAAAATCGTAAAAGTTCCAAAACACCAAAAACATTATAAAACCATCAAAACCCAAACAAATCAAAAATTTCAAAACACCTAAAAGTTTGTTTTCTAGACTGATTAGTTGTCTTTGCATTCATGTTTAATTTCAGTCTTGCATATTTTCTTTTATGCATACTTATGTTTTTCTGTGATCTTTACCTTGATAAGGTCTATGTCCCTTGACAAAAAGATCAAGACAACTTTGCCCTCTCCTTGCAAGGGACTAAGTCAAAATAAAGTTCTAATATCTTCTCTCAAGTGGATGCAGGAATAGGAGAAGGCATGCCAGCTTCATATCCCCAGAAACTTAGAGGAAGCAAAAACAACAAAAAAATCAAAAAATTGAAAAAACAAAAGTGGACTACCCCGACCCCTATTAGGACTTGCATTTAGTATTGCATCTATCAAAATAAATAATATTTGAGATGTTGAAGACCTCAAGTCTAGAGGGGGTTAAGCCTGAGAACCCCTTCAACAAAATCAGTGAGGGCTCAGTCATTCCCTAGTCTTGCGGATAGGCCAAAGTTGAATATGCGCGGATGACGGTTTCTTCGTAGATGTACTGACCCATTATGTTCAACCTATATCTTCAACTATTTTCTTATACTTATTTGTATTTCTTTAAACCCAGCATACATCATTTCATACACCAACATTCATCATCCCACCATGACCATTCTCCGCTTCCAAATCCTGCCATAACCTCCTTCCAGTCCCATTATGAACATTTTAAAATGGTCTTTTATAGCTCCAGAGAAGGTCTTGATTTTTCAAAGAATCGGTTTCCAACGGGTTTTAACAATGATTTTATCAAAACAAGAAGTTTTACCATGTTGAACTGAACCGGTATTGTTGAGTAAAACATTATGAATTTGAAGAGCCCAACCTTGGTTGATTAACTGTCTCCTCTTTACTTTTTCGCAATTTACTGCATTTCTACCGAGTCCAACACACCATGCAGTTCGGGTCCTGGCAGGTAACAATTCTCCCCACGTGGGATTTTAGGTATTTACTTTCAGTACTGTTCTTCTCTTTAACCAATCAACCAAAGGGAAGGTTTCGATAAGACAAAGGGTAATCTCGGAGTTCGGTAAAGTTTTATTCCACTCAACTAGGCCAATGAGGGCGTGTCTAAATCTATACCTTGGCGTCACCTTTTCAGTCCATTACCACTTCATTCCGCTACGTCTCACTACGCTTCGCTACATTCGCCTACGCTTCATTCGTGTCACTCCCCTACAAAGCCGATGCCAAGGCGAGGCAAGCTGTAGAAACGCAATTTTGGCCTAGTTGGAGAGCTTAAATTCTTGTTTTCATGAAGTATATTTGAGTAACCTTTCAAGGGAACCGAGTTTTCCGGAAAAATTGAGGTTTTTGGTACATTTCAAAGAGGGCGGTGCCCTGTGTATAAGGGCACCTGGCGCCCTACTTATAGGGCACCAGGCGCCCTATAAATAGGGCACCAGGCGCCCTATATACAGGGCGCCTGGCACCAAATCAAATCGATTCGACCGGCTGATTTGACCCCCCGCAGTGACTTGTCTTATCGATTTGACATACCTCATGATGTTGGCGCCTCATATATAGGGCGCTATGCCGCATGGCACTGCTTTTCGGAAATGGCCAAAGTGCCCTCTTTTGAGCTATAAATAGACCCACATTTGGAGATGGGAGGAGGTTACAACTTCGTGCCACCCTAGAACTCATCCAACACCACGTTTCTAAGCCATTTTCACCCCCCATAAGCCTTCAAACCGATTCAAAACTCTCTCCCAAAAACCCAAAAAAAACCCTGCAGTTTCCTTCTTTAGAAATATGATTTTTTTCCGACTTTGAGAGTCTCTACCCTCCATTTCCCTTACATCTAGTGCCAAAACACTCTTCCATTAGCTTCACTTGAGTATTGGCTACTTGAAGAAGTCATTTTTCCGTCTTGGAGGTCTTCCTACACTCCGGGGCGACGCCGCGAAGAAGGGAAGAAAATCTGCTGAAGCCAGTCCCTGGTGCCCCGTATATAGGGCGCTTTGACTTTGGTCAACGCGCCCCATCAAGGGGACACCTGCAGCAGGCGCCCCATATATGGGGCACTAGCAGGGGCAGACCCCGTTTTGCATTTTCTTGAGTTTATTTACCTTTCCAATCGTTCTTTTACTCCCCCCTTTCATTTTAACTTTCATTAACATGTTATTTAGCATGCATTAAGCCACTCATTTGCATTTTCATGCATATTTAAACCTTCCAAATAGGGGTTGGGATTTAGTCCCAATCCGGTCAGTTCCTTCCCTCTTTCATGTTTACATTTGAATTTGAGCATGATTCTACACTGTCACGAGAACTAATGATCTTTTCACTTGTTTCTATGTTTTCATATGGACATTTGTAGGTAAATCCGGCCGAGGCGGAGCTTCAACCGGATCAAAGACGAAGGACTCACTAAGCTCTCTTCTCTCGGCCGGCCGAGAGAGGAGAAGTCGGAACCCAACAATCTCCCCGCTTCCAAAGGTACGACGGTCATTTCTCCATTTCATTTCTTTTCATTCTACTATATTTTGGAGCCTTTGGCTCCTGGCGACCACACCCACTAACATCCCATCCACCAAGTCCCCAAAGCAAGCGTAGGGGCCGGAAGAGGGAGATATACGGATATCCCGTTTCGGGTGCTTACACATATGAGTCTCCCTTTATAGGGGATGAGAAATAGGTCAAAAAATAGCAAGTTTTAATATATAAGACAACAAGTTGGATTGTCATCATTAGATGATGCTAATTTCAACCATGAAACATTCAAATAATTTACCAAGTGATATGTAGGAATAGAAAGGAAGTTAAGGTCGTGAATTGGTCAGAGATATGCCTAATGGGCTGGGCTTGCATGCAATTGGATTTGATCGGTGCTGTGTGTGGACAAAACTGCACATCTGACTTCTAAAAGGTGTTGCGGACAAATGGTAGATCAGAATTGAATGCCGTTTATTGCATTGAAAAGAGGACTCATATAGGAAGATTATTGATGTTGAATACTTCTTCATTGAACATCCATAAAATCCTGTGAAAAATTTTCAAGTAGAGGATATGCCGAAAAAAACATAATTTGGCACACCACCAAGAGCAACATGGAAGTTAGGATGGGCTCTCATTTGGGAAAAATAAATTTTATTAGAGATCAACAACTCCTCTGATTTATAGTGAACTTCTTGGCTCATTCAAAAGGATCGTTCAACTTAATTTTGATGGTCTAATTAAAAGAGATGTTGCCAATAGAATAAGAGTTTAAACCCCAAATAAGGCCAAATTGACGTGTCTACATTGTCCTTTGAAACTTTTCTTATACATATGTCAATTGATTGTGAAAATACATGTTACAGGTCATGGTCAAATTGACCTACATTGTACACAAATGAAATACAAATGAAAAGTAAATGAGACACAAAATTGTCATGTGAACCTGCTAGGTTGATGCCACATAAACCTGCTAGGTTGATGCCATGCAAAACTGCATCACCTAATGGGAGGGGGTGTGCGGTAGAGGAAAGAGAGAGAAGAACAAGAGAGAGAGAGAGAGAGACTCTTGTAGAAGGAGGAAATAGCTATTACTCCACAGGGAAGGCAGAAATGGTTATGGTAGAGAGAGTGTGTGTGGGAGGTGAGCATACAGAGGGATTGGGGTATATTATTTAATAAGAGATTACTCCTATTTCTATATGGATTAAGAAACTTAAATTGATTTGGCTTTGAAATTGCCAAGTTCCAATCTTGGAGATATTTTTTTACTTAAAGGTTAATATCTATAAATATATCATTATATTATTTTAAAAATACATGATATTACATTATTGCACCTATTTCATGGCTTCAAATTTGCTGTCCATGATGCACAATAGAGAGGAAGGCCACCACCTACCGAGCTCTCCTCCCCTCAGTGTTCAATTGCGCTTGGCACACCTAATAGAAGTCTCTCTAGGTTTTCTTCCACCTCTACACCCTAACATTAACAAAAAAATCACTTCTTGGTCGCTTGTTGCTGGCCGGCATTGGCACAATGCCAAAAAATATTCAAAAAGATTGGTTGCCCCCATCAGAAAGGGACAACGTACGGTATGGCAACTCCGGCGACATTACCCTCCTACTCCAGGATAAAGGAACGAGCGAGAGAAATGTGAGGATGAAAATAGAATCTCGATTGGGATATCTCGAATTCTCGATACTGTTATCTTTGTAATCGACCCAGCCAAGGATATATGATCAACCTTTGTGTCAATCCTCCGCTGTGCATGGAGACAAAGACGGCATTCAGATGTCCGCTAGCATACAATGATTCCAATGGCATGCCATACTCAGTTATCATGTTCATCATCATCGAGTACTTGGCGTTTGACTTTAATCTAAACTTCTAAATATTGTATGTAAATCATTTAAGTAATAATAAAATCTAATATTTATCATAATTAAATTATTTACGTATTAGTAATTTTAATATTTACTTATAGATATATTATATGTATTGTTTTTTATGAATAAGGATATTTAGAAAATTTAAAGTATATAATTTAATTTTGATAAATATGATACACAATTTAAAAGAGTAATGATAAAAAAAGTACCATTATCTTATCATTTTTGTTAGATAAGATAAATAATAAAAATAAAAAATTATTATTTTTAATTTATTGTTTTAAATCAGCATTTATAAGCATATTTTATAGATTTATAAATATTATAAAATATTTTTAGATTTTAATAATTTAATTTAATTTAATTTTTGATTTTACACTCATTCAAACAACAAATATTAATATTGATATCGATATAGTGTTATCAAACACTTAATATAAATTTTAATATTAATATATTATTATCGAACTCCGAAGAGATTTGATACTATAAATTTTGTTATTTTAATTTTTTTAAATATTAATATTAAAAATGATCAATATAATTTTTTGATATTCTAACTAAACAGACCATTAAATAGCATCCAACAATTTTTTTAAAGAATTCACATTGATTTCTTAAAATGTCTATAATTTAAGTGTTAAATTTATACTTTTTCTATAATGACTTTGTTGCTTTGACAAATTTATACTTTATTTTAAAAATGCATTGAATTCTTTCTCTTGTACCTTTTAATTATAATTTGTTATTAGCTGCTGAATAATGCTCATTCCATTAAATAATATATTTCTATACTATAAATTAAGTTAGTGGATGTGTGAATACGTTATCCATAAAAACAACTTTCATAAAATCATTGTCTAAAATTTAGTAACAACAATAAACACCTTTATCACTATTAATTTTGAAATCGCCATTAACATAATTCGTTAAGTAATGTTTGATTATTAATATTAATTTTAAAATTTAAAGTATAAACAAAAATTGTTAGGACTGGTTTGGTTAAAGTATTAAAATTGATATTATATTAATATTGATATTAATATTTTTAAAAATTAGAGTATCTATATCAAAATTGATGCAATTTTGCACTTATATAACATTATTTTTTTGTATTATAAATTATAACATTGATACTATTAACCAAAATTGCTGTCAATATCAATTTTAAAATTAATAGTGACAAAGATACCTAATAATGTTACTAAATAGGGACTTAGATAATATAAGTGTCCACTTATATCAATTTTTATATATTGATTTTTTTATATTATTGAAATATTAATATTAAAATTGAGGTAATATAATTTTTGATACTCTAACTAGAAGGTAAAAATATGAATAAGATTTTCTTTGAAAAGTTACTGCCGTGAAAGGTAACTTCACCATCTATTTACCTTTTACTAGGGAACAAATGCACCTATGATATGCACATAGCAATTTTATATTCTTTTAGATGAGAGCACTAATTGAGATGAAACCAATGAGAAAGAGGGTCATGAGTGGTATTGTGTAAACACTCACCTAAATTGGTGATTCAAATGAATTGTTTTTAGTTGGAGAGAGAACTAACTGTTGTTGGATTGGGTCTCCTTCCAACGGTGATAGCTAGCTCTTCAAGTTGTTCAATACAAACCCGCAGTGAGAGCTCTCTGTCTAACACTCGCAGGAGAGGTGTCAATGGGCCGAGTCCAACCCGGTCCGAAGTCAACTTGTTTGCAGCCCAGTTTAAAGTATATAAGGTTGGCCCAACTTTGGGCCGTATTATACTGTTGCCGCAGTCTACTCCCGTTCAACCCGGCTTGATCCAACTTTTTATTTATAAATATATAATTATTAAATATGATAAATTTAATTACTTAAAATAAAATTATAAAATTGATAATAATTTAATTTAAAAAAAGTGATATTTTAATTAAATTATGATATAAAAATTTAACTTGCTTTGACCCATTTCAACTCATTTTGACTCATACGTCAGCTAGATTAAGACCTACGGATCAAAACTTTTGACCCATATAGTGGTACATAGTCGACTCAACCCATGAACCTACAGTCCGACTCAGTCCAATGCCACCTTTACAATGCAGAGCCTCCCTTTATATCTATGCAAATAAGATTTATGGGGTGTTTGGTTGCATAATAATGAAATTTTGCATTTTAATTTTTAAAAATTATAAGAAAATTTGTTAAAAAAGGTGTTTGACAATCTTGACAATTTTATGTTTTGTAAGTGAATTTCTTCTTAAATAAAAAAGAAGGTCTCACCTCTTTCTTTTTTCTCGTGGTCTTCCACTTTGTTTAAACATGAATGATAGTTATTCTTTTTTGTTATCACACCTCTTCAAACTTGATAATTTTATGTCATGAGTTGGTTCACATTTTATTTTAATACAATTTTTTATGATAAAAATGTACAAATAATTATCATGCAACCAAACACCCCATTAGGCACTAATTGGTAACTATATTAATCAACAAAGTCGTTATCAATTTTAAAATTGAGAACGATAGACATCATCGATAACTGTGTAACTATTAATATCAATATTAAATTATTTTAGTGCAAAGAAAATACAATATTTAATATAAGTGTTTACACGTATTAATTTTGATATTAATTCACTATTACATGTATCATTATCACAATTGGTAGCCTTACCAAACCGTGCATAAACCAATCATACGAAGTTACTTAAGAATTGAGTCCACAATAGCTGCCGAGAAAGTGGCTCTTCGAGAAGGCTGAGTATCTGTCACGCCCCGGATTTTCTAACACGCAGCAGAATAAATCCGGGTATGGGACCAGGGAGTTAACCCCAAAACTACGTCGGTTTGGAAAAATAATGAATCACAGGTCCCAGTTAATAAAACAAATGATTCAATATAAATATATATCATACCTTGATTTCAATATAAACAATTCATAAACTAAATTCTCTGAACCGCTTCTGCACTAAACCTGATCCACTACGCTTCTGCTGCGCTACATGATTTCCTGAAAAATGATGAAGGAATAGGAGTGAGTCACACAGACTCAGTAGGACTTATACCCAACTTTCCTAATATACTAACCAATCTACTGCTAATTATAAGCATAAACTGCATCTATCAATTGCTATAATATCCTATAGGCTATTTATCATGTCTATTTATTTAAATGGGATTTCTTTCACTAAATTACCCATTCAAACATGCCTCTACATGGACTTGGCTACCAACTAAACTAAACTATATGTTTATGCCATCTAGACCTGCATGAGCCAACTGTGCATGCTTCCATACCATTTCCATTCCATAAGTCTGAGTAAATCATATGCCATACTTGGACTTTTCAACTCCAGCTCTAAATATATATAAGAAGTACCATATAGTAAGCTAGATCCTTAGTACACCTGGGCAGGGCGTACTTAGGATAAACCGCGGTATTCGGGATCGAAGGATGCACCGGATTCACTACGTCATCTACTGCCCCAGGACCACTAATGTAGGTTGGAGGACCTCAACAAGTAAAAGCCATATATTTACTCAGACAAACCAATTCATTCAACCAGATATGCCAATTATCAAGTCATGCACAACCATTTCATTATACCAACAATTCATGCAATAGACCAATTAGAACAGAATATGCAATATCATTCACATAATTCAATTTCACACCAATTTATGCAATTGACCCAATCAGAAAGGAATATGCAACATAATGAGACATATTAACTTCAATTAAGCACAATTTCCTATCAATTTATCAAATTATGCACTTTACAAGATCGTGCCACTATTAATATTAATTAACCACATTCCATAATTATTATGCCATCAATTTCCATTCCAATATAAGTATTAATGATTTAAAATCATTCCACACATGAATCGGATACAATTATAATCATAAAAGGTCTCAAATCATTTCCATATAACAATTCATGTCATTCATATCATAAATTAGGTATAAATATAATCGTAACAGGTCATATCTCAATTTTTATAAATCAATACAGTTAATCTAATTAATCATCACAATGTCTAATTTAATGATTTATAGACAACATTAACTAAAAATTTCATCTAGCTAATGCAAACCATGGAACTATGCATGAATGACATGAATGATATTTAATTAAACACATGCACACAATTAAACAATTACACCACATCATTATTCATCATTTTATAACTAATAATCTAATAATCATATTTTAACACATTAATTACAATATCATGTGCTAAGGATGACTTGGGATGCCTACCTCAGGGAGTCCAGTAAATTTTCGAATCCAGAAAACCCAAATCGATTCAATCTCGAGGTGACCGAGTCGATTGCGGCACCGGGGTATCCTCCAATCCTATTGGCATTAAAAACAGTAAAATGGATAATTAACTCACCCAATTTAATTAATAAATTAATTAATAGGAGAGAGAAAGAGAATGTGCGAGAGAGAGAGAGAGAGTGCGCGAGTGGAGAGAAGAGAGAGAGGAGAGAGAGTGCGATAGAGAAGAGAGAGAGAGAGAGAGCGACGGGGGGAGGAGATAGACGGGAGGCGGCGCTTTGCGCCGCCCCCCTCGCGGCGCAACCGCATGCGCGGCGGCGCATGCGGTCGCCGCGCACACACCGCGCGGGCGCGATTAAACCGTGGGGGGGGGGGGAGAAGGAGAGAGAGAGAGAGAGAGAGAGAGAGGGGAGCGCGCGGCGGAGGCGAAACGCGGGAGAGGAGACAGAGAGAAAGAGAGCCCGCGCGCGCCGGGAGGCGGGGTGCGGCGCAGCCGGGCCGGAAGGAGGAAGCGGAGGAGGAGGCGACGCGGCGGGGGGGGGGAGCGCGGCAGCGGCGGTCGCCGGCGACGCAACGGCGACGACATCGAACGGTGGCCCTCGGCGACGCCCGCGACGACGGAAGAAGAAGGAGAAGAAGAAGAGGCACGGTGGCGACAGCGGCGGTCGACGGCGGAAGAAGTAGAAGAAGAAGAAGAAGAAGAGGAGGAGGAGGAGGAGGAGGAACGACGGGGAGAGAGAGAGAGAGCCGACGGGAGAGAGAGAGAGTGTGTGAGAGAAAGAGAGAGCGCGGCAGCGGCAGCGGTGGTCGCCGACGACGGCAACAACGACGACGTCAACGGCGGCCCTCGGCGACGCCCGCGACGATGGAAGAAGAAGGAGAAGAAGAAGAGGCGCGGTGGCGACAGCGGCGGTCGACGGCGGAAGAAGAAGAAGAAGAAGAGGAGGAGGAGGAGGAGGAGGAGGAGGAGGAGCGACGGGGGAGAGAGAGAGAGAGTGCGAGAGAGAGAGAGCCGACGGGAGAGAGAGAGCGCATGGGCGAGGGGGGGAAGAAGGAGAGAAAGGCAGGAGAGAGAGAGAAGAGTGCGGGAGAGAGAGAGAGCGGCTGGGGGGTGGGGAGAGAGAGCCGTGTGCGCGATGGCGCATGGTGGCGCACGCGGGGACGGAGAGGGGGGGGGTGCGCCAGTGGCGCACTTGTTGTGCGTCGGTGGCACAACGCCGCCGCACCCCGCCGTCCCCTCCGCACAACGCCGCCGCACAACGCCGTCGCCTCCTCTCCGTCTCCGCGTGCGCCACCGACGCACAACAAGTGCGCCACTGGCGCACTCCCCCGTACGGCGCGCAGTTTTGTCGCGCTCACGTATGGGCTCGCGCGGCGCAGAAGAAACGAAGGAGGGGGGAGAGAGAGAGGGAGAGAGGGAAAGAGGGAGAGCGGGAGAGGGAGAGCGTGGCGGGGCGCGACATCGGCGATGGCGATGACGGCGATGAAGAGGCGAGGCGAGGGCGGAGGCGGCAACTAGGGGAGAATAAATCGGCGACGGAGGCGACGAAGGGAGGCGGTGGCGAGGAAAGTTCTGGAGAGAGAGGGAGGCGGTGGAGAACAGAAGGTTCCCGAGGGGGGGAGGGGGGCGGCGGACGGAAGGCGGTGGAGGGGAAAGGGCGGTGGAGGGGAGTGGGGTACGTGGCGAAAAAGGGGTTTTTCATTTTTTTTTATTGCCGGATGTTACAAAGGACACCTCTTGGAGTTAAAAAGAAAAAAAAAATCCTTTTGATCTATGGTTTTGAACCTTTCTAGGTTTTACAGCGTGGGATGAACCCCAGGGCATCATGGAAACACCCATGAATCCTCTAGAAGTCCCTCGTGATGGAAGCATGGGTGCCCATGTATTCTGGGCCCTCTGCACGTTTTGTGTGAGTAGGCTTAAACGTGCATCCCGACTGAGCGTGTCAGTCTAGGAGACGTGTCCGGTTTGTCCTACCATCGGGTGCTTGCTTCTCAGAGGGCCCCGTCCCTTGGTAAAACCTGCTATTTCACCCATTTTAACTCCAAAAGGTCTCTGTTTTCAAAAAAAAAAAACTCCAAAAAGTCTCAAAATTATTTAAGATTATAAAAACTCATATAGCCAATTTAAACTCCAAGATCTTTTTAAACATTTAAAAAATATAAGAAAGATCCGAAGAAAATTAGTAACGAACAAAATCTCTGTAGAGGAGATAATCCTTGTTGATTTACATCTTAAGAGATCTAAGAAGATCAGAAGTCGAATCCAAAAAAAAAGATCTCTCTCCCTCTCTAGGATGCCTTTTTCTCTGCTGGCATGGCTACAAATGGGTCGGATTAACATAGGAATCATTTGATTTAGACAATTAAGATGTTTCGATTTCAATGTAGATAAATTCGAAATTATTATGCTCTAGTTTTGATTTAATTTCTATTTTGCCATCAAAATTGATAAACTTCGAAATATAAATTATAAATTAATTATGCATAAAATAATTTAATGATTTATATATAATTACTAAAATTTAATACCATCTCTTTTGAACATTCTCCTTACAAGTCATCATTTCATATAATCTCTTTTCATATGATTACTAAGATTTAATAATTTACAAATTACTTATTCTGATTCTGATAATTTGTTAGAATATCCGATTCTCATTTAGATTTCAATGATTTATAAGACATAAAAATAAATTCTTATGGGGTGTTTGGTTGCATGATAATGAAGGTTTTTGTTTTAAATTTTAAAAATTGTAAGAAAACTTGTTAAAAGAGGCGTTTGGTAACCATGACATTTTTATGTTTTAAAAGTGATTTTCTTCTTAAACAAAAAACGAGAGTCTCACCTCTTTCTTTTTTCTTGTGGTCCCCCCACTTTGTTTGGTCTAAGTGCGGTAGTTACTCTTTTTTGTAATCACAACCCTCTAAACATGATAATTTTATATCATGAGTTGGTTCACTTTTTATTTTAATACAATTTTTTATCATGAAAATATACAAAAAATTATCATACAACCAAACACCCCATTAACCTATTATTTTTTAATTGAAACCAATAAGAATTTGTATAAGTTTTCTCTGACACCCCAAGGCAAATGGCTGCCTTTTCCATTGCCTGCAGACCAACGTCACGTGCGGAGCCTTCCGGTGGGCCTCGCCCCGTGCTCATGCAAACCTTTCTGCCGTCCTACGCCATGTTAAAAACGGCTACCATCCCACGTGCTCCATCGTCCGTGCGCGGTGGCATTCGCCGGCCAGCCGAGAACCGGGCTCCCATCTCACGGACGGCAGCCAGCGTACCCCTGTCAGTGCAGCAGCACCCTCCAGACCAACACCCGTGCCGTGCTGGGTGCCGCGACCCCACACGAGTGCTGCCGCCCGTCGGTGCCGCTCTATGCCAAACCGGGCCTGTCGAAGGCCAACCGCATCAGCCGGGCACCCGGTCAGCCGGTCTAGCGCCGCAGCAAGCACTTGTCGCTGCGGATGCTCATCGTTTGGTTTTGTATAATTTTTAAAGATTTTTTTCTAACCAAACCGAATTAAAACAAATTACATCCCAATTTAATTTGATCCAGTTCAAATCATAATTTGTCAAGGCACAGCATATATGGCAATGTATAATTTATTTGGTTTGTTTAAGTCATACACTATACAAATAAAGATTATCGGTGATGGTTGGAAGTCGTTGCCAGTATAATGAAAATCATCGCAATAGGTTATTTGTGACAATTTCAAAGTTGTTGCAACTCGTCAATGTTATTGATGATAGATTTTTGTAGGTTGTCACCAATAAACATAGTGGCAACGACTATGGTAGGCTTAGCAACGCTGGCTTTTCGCCGTAGCTAGTTTACCTTAGACGAATGGAAGATGGTGATGGTTAGAGGTTGTCGCAACTATGCATAATGGCGATGGCTAGGAGCCATCACCATGATGTTTATTGGTGACAAAACATTTAATTTCTTCCTAGACATTTGTTTGAGAATTGATTGACTAGTTTGGCAACGGTTAGAGCCGTCGCCTAGTGATAGCTCTTCGTCATCGCCAAAATAGTTAATTTCTTCCTAAATAGTTATCAAGAATTGATTGATTGATTTGACAATGGCTAATGGGGTGTTTGGTTGCATGATAATTTTTTGTACACTTTCATGATAAAAAATTGTATTAAAATAAAAAGTAAACCAACTCATGACATAAAATTATCATGTTTGGAGGGATGTGATTACAAAAAAGAGTAACCACCACACATGACCAAATAAAGTGGGGGACCACAAGAAAAAAGAAAGAGGTGAGACCCTCTTTTTTTGTTTAAGAAGAAAATCACTTTCAAAACATAAAATTGTCATGGTTGTCAAACACCTCTTTTAACAAGTTTTCTTACAATTTTTAAAAATTAAAATAAAAACCTCAATTATCATGCAACCAAACACCCCATAAGAATCGTCACCAATGAATTTGTGCATTGCTAACAAGTGTATTGGTGACAGCTTACAACCGTCGCCAATGTTTTTGTCATGAAAACATATTTTTAATGTCATAAAATTAAATATCCATACAAGACTACAATCATGCATGAATATATATTAATTGACCTATTTTCACTCACATTTACAAGATCTATCACATTCATCCATTAACACAATTCCTTGTATGTATATTTATGCATTCACAGTATAATTATAAATCATATACATCCATTCACACAATTCCATTCGTTTTAATATAAATCAAAAAAGTCATTCATACAATCCATACGAACCACATTCTATAATTCAAAGACTATATACAAAGCATAGTAAAATATTTAACAAGTGATGAAATGGTAACTCATCCTCTTCATTCCTCCCAAAAGAGCCATCCTTGTCATCATCTCTATCCTTATTGTCATCCTCACCCTTGTCATCATGTTGACTTTATGTTAGAGGAGGTATCGATATGGATGGTGATAGAAATATATGTCCTACGAGTCAATCATATAAAATATCAAGAAGGCCGAGTTGGGGTTTGGCAAGGGGTCGGTCTATCTCAAATTTGACCCGATCGGATAGGGCATGACCTAGGTTAGACAGGGTCAGAATTATTAACTTTTTTTGAAAAAATGTAATATAAAAATTTGTATGAAAAATAGAAAATTTATATTTTTAAACTATATATATTTATGTATACATAAAAATACATATACATAAATATAATTATATTTTTATGTTATAATTGAATATGAGTGTTTATCTATATATACAAATAAATATGATTTTTATGTGATTATGTTATATTAGTTTATGTTGGGAAAGAGTTAATCTCATGGGAGAGCGTAAAGATAGTTAAGAAAAAATTTTATAAGTTTTATGTATGCATTATATATTTATAATCACCAATCTTAACGATATGTAATAGTATAAGTGAGAGTGAAATATTGTTATATTATCAATACATGAGCACTAAAGAATTACGGATCGACCATGTGGTCAAGTTGCAGGGGTCAAGGGGGCAAATGCCCCTTGAGGGGGTATCGAGAGTGGGGGAGCTCCCCGAAATAATATATGTAAGTTATGAGACCTAGTGACTTGGGAGCTCAATGCCCTGGACCGGTTTAGTATGACTGGGTCATGAATGGACTAGTCATTCAAAAAATTTGACTGGATTGGTAGACGTGGTCTGATCCCAAATTGACCCGACGAACTATGTATGATATGATTCAACATTTCTATAAATATCTCATTCAATTAATTTGGTAAATCTTCATTACTATTTTTTATTATATGCATGCACTACAAGAAAGGGTGTCATTGGGAACGACTTAATGGCGACTGCATCAAAAAGCCATCTTCAATAACTTTATTCATGACAGCTTAAGCCGTCCCCAATAAAACCATTGTCACATACATAATAATGGGTGACAGCTTAAAGGAACCATCCCTATTAAGTTTACTCGCTATGGCTTAAGCCATCGCTCATGCTCCCATCTGACCATTCAACGATCGATTAGAAGTGGTGATGGCTCGACTATTCAATAATCGATTAGAAGTGGCGACGACTTTAAGCTGTTGTCAATATTTTTAAAGTTTTCTAAAACCCACTCCCCCTTCTCCTCTTGCCTTTTCTTTCTCTCGGTTGACTCTCCACCTCCACTGGTTATGCCATCGCTACCGCCAGCATCCTCCGTCACCACTGCTGGGCTCTTCCTTCGCCGTTGGGCTTTTCCTCCGGTTGCGCCACTACCACCGGCCTCCTCCTTCATCGCTTGCACCACTGACCTCCTTCTCCTCCAAGTAATTTCTAGCCCTAACAAGTTGGTTTATTAGTTTGTATGTATGATTTTGTAATTTTTCTATGTTTTACGGTTGTTTGTGTGTTAAGCATATTTAAACATGTTAAATTAGGGGTTAAGCATATATTGTTTAGCATGTTAGGCATGTTGAGTTATAAGCTAAACATGTTAAAATTGATTGTGTGGGGTTAAACATATTAATTTAGGGGTTCAGCTTGCCAATTTAGGGGTCTTCATAATTTAGTGTTTTCAATGACTTTATATTAAGAAAAATGATTTTCTCAATTTTGGACATTAGAAACCAATTAAAAAAAATAATCAAACTAGTTGTAATTGACCACAATGACCAATTAATCAAAATCAGTTTTAATTTTGGCTCAAAGTGACATGGAAACCAATTAAATTCTAAAAGTAGTTTGAATTGACCAAAATGTCATGAAAACCAACTCAAATCAGAAAGGGCACTTTAGGCAGAATCAGGTGACCCCGCTACATAAAAACTTCTCCAGAGGCGTGTAGGTAAAATATTGAGCGGGCTGGTCTAGGTGAAAATCTCACAAGAGACAGTTAAATCAATAAAAAGAACAACAAAAATGGCCCATCAAAGAATTTTCATTTTGGGGGGACTATGCAAGAATCAACACTATTGCAGATGTACCGAATAGAAAAAGTTGGAACTTGTTGAATGGGGGGACAAGCAACCGAGCAGAAAAAGGATTGAAGGCTGGCCACATTCAAGGGCCCAAGCCATTCTTTGTTCTATAAAAGATTATACAGTAGAGGCTGTGTATGAATTACCACGAATAGAGTTAAACAAAGATTGAATATTAACTTACACGGGTGGTCCCTTCTTGACTCCTATCTCCAAGACACTTCCCGTGGGGAGGATTTGTTTGCACCAAAATTTTCCATTTAACTTGCTCAACATAGATTTGAGCAATGCCGAAGCCAGTTCGAAAATTCAACCCAGATTCGGTAAAATAAGGACCAGATGATGCAAACAGGCTCTAAAAAGACCTCTACATGGCTTTATAGTTGATAGACTATAAATGGCCAAGATAATGTGCTAATTGCATAATCCCGGTCGAGAGCTTTTCAATGGTGCCCAAAATATGGAAAGTGAACACCGAAAGGCCAAAATGACCATTTTGCCCTTGACATTTCGGTAAAAGTTAGGATCCTATCAAGAACTTCTAAGTTCACCATATTGTCAATATCATATGGAGCTGGACAATGCTCAAAATAGATCAAAAATCCAACCACCAGTTGGAAAGTTATGTAAGGAATATGCAATTTGACCAAAAACTGTATTAAATAATACCAGGGGCATGATGGCATAAACAATTTTTAGAGCATCTTACAAGTTGAAAATTTTAATTCTCCAGTCCATGACTATATTCTCGAGAATATTGATGCACTGGAATTAAAATTTGGCCAACAGAAGAATTTAACTATACTCAATTACAGTTTTTAGCATTATTGACAGCTGAGATCGCACCAATCAAGGAAATTTGTAAAATTAGAAGATATGATGCAATTAAAGACATCATGGCCACACATCTTGATGGTGCACAATATCAATGGTCGTCAGAGCTTAACCTATACTTTTTCTGATTTAATTTCATGTTAGTTTAATAAATTTTCAATATAGTCGTTGGATCAGGAGCATTTAGATGGACAGACCGGATTGATCTTCATCCCCTAAGTCTGGCACCTAATGTTTGGCTAGAATCAATAAGTGTTTATTAAACATATTGAGATATGTCTCATGGTGGCGGACTCACTCACTAAGAGACTATCAACTGGCATCTTTTGTAGCCATGTGATTCGGATATGTCTTGTTGGTTCTTGTGATATGTTGTAATCTTGTTGATACTTATTTTGATATAATTGATTCCTAGGTTTTGTTATATTTTATTTGTTTTATTTGTATACATTTCAGTGATGGACATCAGATACGCAAAATGTAAACTTAAAGTGGTGACCAATAAATAAATAATAAGGCTATGTTTATTCGGACATTCATACATAGTGTTCAATCATGAAAAAGTTGGTGACACATGGTGCATGGAAGGTGAGATATGGTTGAGTACATTTGCCACCATGACTCATGTCATTTGATTTACTATACCTTGGGCAATTTAGATTCCATCTACTAGAGATAATATGCTAATGTTTTCTTTTACCATGTGTATGAATACTGGTTTCTTGTTTTAGGTCAAAGCTCATGGTATCAAATTTTCTAGAGTCATTTTCAAATGTGTTTTTTTATTTATGTTATATGTATAGTTTGAAGAGAAAATTTAATATGCAAGGAACAAGATATATCAAGTAGGAAATTGTTGAGTTTATCTTTGATATTTTATTAATGATCCACTTGTTAATTAGGCTTGCCAAGCAATAGATCTAGAAGATGGGTCATGACTTACTAGGCCTTATCTTCTATTTGGCCTAGAATCTGACTATAGATAGAATCTTAATCCTAGTCAAACTCGGGCTGGTCCCTACTTTCTTTAAAAGCATAAATAAGGTTATGACTCTCCCATACAATTGCATCGTACAGGCTCATTAGATAGAGAACATTAGAGGATTGTCTATTGTAGATAGACAATTCCTATCTAATTGATCTTTTTCGTTTTTCATCTTCTGCGACATAATAGAGTTTGGATTATCGTCAAGTACTCCGTATCTCCAACAACTACCATATCAGTTTATTATCTTTCTTACTCTCATGCTACCGTGAATGACTTCATCGAGCTAGAGGTCGACTCGGGCCCTATTATTCTATTGCATCGAACACATCAGAATTCCCGTGCAATTATAGGTTAAGGTGTCAGATTATTCGAGAAATGATATATTTTTTATTTATTGATTAAACTCTTAAAATTACGTTATGCTTTTAGCATTTATTTTTAAAACATAATCATCTTAGTTGAGATACACAATATATTTAAAAATATATTGTGATTTAAAGTAAGAGCCAACATTATTAAATAAACCATTTTTAATCAAATTTAATACCATGTTTAATCAAATGAAGTATTTTTACCACGAGATAAGTGTTTATAAAAATTCTAGATTAAGATAAAAACAAAAGTCATCTAACTCTCCTTATTCTATGTCACAAGATATCTTTGTTCCGCGACAAACACATGAACTAATTAAAACAATTCCCGACGTGCAGCAAAAGTACGGAGAGAAGAATATAATCATGGAGAATGACGTTGTTCTTATCTCTCAGATTCTATTCCAGTACTCAACGATTTTTAGGGTAAGCGGCTTTCTTTCGTTATGATCCTGAGAACGCTTAACGGAGGAAAATCATAGTTCAGAAATTCAAGCGCTAGAAAAATCTTTTTTATGCTGATTTTTAAACATACTTAAATACGAGCAAATTATTTTTTTATAATATAATGCAAAAAAATTGATGAATATTGATAAGTAATATTTATTAAATGGGCCCCACACGACGCGAACACGAGAGCCATTACTGAAAACTACGGGGGCATTTCTCGCGTTACGCTGCCTATAAAGTCGCTGCGGCGGCCCTCCCTGCTTGCCGCGGGGAATACCACACCCCTGCGATCCCGTCTGATTAGCACGGCGGCGATTGCGGCGGTCCGCCGCCCCAATCTCTCTTCGTCCTCGTCGGCGGTAGAAGTAGAACGAGCTCAAGCTCTCATCAGTCGTTTGACGTTTGTTCCGTGAAGCGGCGGCGGCGGCGGCGGGTGCTGCGGTTGAGGATCCAGATGGGATTCCCGGTAGGTTACTCGGAGCTTCTGCTGCCGAGGACGTTACTTCGCTTCATCTTCATCCTCGGACACGTCCGGAGAATCATCTCTTGGCTCTTCGAGGCCGTCGGTCTTGGGGACCTCCTTCCCGACTCCGACCTCGCCCCTTCTACCGCCGACTCGCTCGCCTCATCGGACTACCACTACAGAGGCGGGGGAGGCGAGATCGGGTCAGCGTCGGCGACGCTGATACAGGAGATGCTGCCGGTGGCGAGGGTAGGCGAGCTGCTGGCGGAGGGGTGGGACCTGCCCGAGTCCTGCGCCGTGTGCCTGCACGAACTGGGGGTGGGCGACGAGGCGCGCCGCCCCGCCAACTGCCGCCACGTCTTCCACCGCGGCTGCCTCGATCGATGGACGGAGCACGACCAGCGCACCTGCCCTCTCTGCCGCACGCCTCTCGTCCCCGACCATCTCCGCGACGCCTTCGACCAACGCCTCTGGGCCGCCGCCGGCGTTCGCGACGCCTCCTCCTATTTCCCCTCCACTTATTACGACGACGATCTTGCGGACGCCGACGCCCTAGATTACGCCGCCGATCCCACGCCCGATCTCCGCTTCCGGGTTCCGCTTCGGCCCGTACCCTCCGCCTCCTCGTAGCTCCATCGAACAGATCTGGGAAGGAAACCCATCCTGCTGCTGCCGGGAACTGTACAAATTGACCCCTCTGTATCCCCGGATGAAATATCATCGTCGTGAAATCGGAGAGAAAAAAAATGAATTGGGTAGATCCCTAAAAGGGTGTTTCCCCATAATCTAACTTCTTGGACAGATCTGTGTACTTCTTCAACAGCCTTCCTCTGCTCTCCACGCGCTTCGCTTATGGTGTTTACCATTATCATATGAGTTCATTCTTTTCCCATCCAGAAGATTTTTCTTTGCTTCCGGTGCTGTTCTTGGTACGATACCTTCCTTGCCCTTTGTTCTCGCTTTTATTTATCTGTTCCGAAGCGGTCGCAGACAAGTCATTAACAAACATCAATCTCTGAAACTGCTACTCGACGGAGCCTCTCGTCCGTCGATGTTAAGATCGCGGAGTTTTTTTTTCATGCAACGCACTTTTTTTTTAATTTTTAAAACCAACGCGGTAAAACTTTGTTTTGTAAATCTAACGCACTTTGGTCAAAACTCGACTTTGACCGAAAACAGCAAACGGTCTCGACTAATGACGGCGAAACGGGATTAGTTTAAAGTCGAGTTTTTACAACTCGACTTTAAAGTCGAGTTTTTTCACGGATTTGGTTTAAAGTCGAGTTTTCAAAACTCGACTTTAAAGTCGAGTTTTGAAAACTCGACTTTCCCACACGATTTTTTTCACTCCCGTTCTTCGTTCATAGCCGGGTTTGGTTTAAAGTCGAGTTTTTTTGAAAACTCGACTTTAAACTAATCCCGTTTCGTCGTCATTAATCGGGACCGTTTGCTGTTTTCGGTCAAAGTCGAGTTTTCAAAACTCGACTTTGACCAAAGTGCGTTAGATTTATAAAACAAAGTTTTACCGTGTTAGTTTTAAAATTTAAAAAAAAAGTGCGTTAGATGAAAAAAAAACTCGTTAAGATCGCTCTCCAGAAACGCGAAGATCATACATAGCTTCATGTTACCTGGGTCCCGACGTCCTCTGCCGGAGTTTCTTAAGAAACAGATGTTAAATGGACTATGTTTTTTTTTTCTTGTGACAAACAAATGTTTCTTTTTTTCTTTTTCTCGAAGGAATGGACCATATTTCCTACCCCCACCTCCACCCTCGCGTACTCACCCTCGAAACAGAATTAATGGGCATTTGATTACATAAGAATATTTTGGCTCATTAGATTATTAACTATATAAAATTATTATGTTTTGTGGGATATGATGATAAAAAAGTGAAGATCATATATAATTATAAAAGATAAGCTCAGACCATGACGGTTGTTGATTTTTTTTAACAAGTTTGTTTATAAAAATGTTATTTCTCTAACAAAAACTCTGATCAACCGTGTAACCAAACAACTCATAATGATGTGTTTTAAATCCGTTGGTATTCTTGATAAATTTTTTTTTTGTATCAATATGTATTACATTGTTTTAAATGTAATGTGTATTTTGTCTCTATTGGCCAAGTTCCACGGTGGCCTTCACATCATGCCCTGTGGCGGGAAACTGATTTCTAAATATAGGGTCTCTACGGAGGAGATTTAAACTTTGTACTAGATATGTGAACGAAATCAAATATTTCAAAATTTTAATTTAATTCTGATAAAATTTAATAGATTAAGAACGTTTTTTATATTTTATAAGTTATTGAAATCAAATATTTTGATAATTTATCAAAATTGGAATCAAAATCAATTAAATTTATTTTCATTTATCCAACTTTAATAAAAAGTATATATAAAAAATTTAAATAAAATTAATTTAAATGAATTTAAATGAATTATAAAAATATGACATATCAAGTGTTAAATTTTAAAAAATTCTTTTTAAAAAAAATTTATATCAAATTTTTAATAATTTTATGTAAAATATTAACTTTTTTTAATAAAACTAATATATAGTTTGTATTTTATAAATTATTGAATTTAGTTCCCATTCTGATTACAAAATTAAAATCAGATGAAAATCAAAACTTAGTAATTCTAAAATTATCAAAATTAAAATTAAATTAATGTGATTTTTCTATTGAATCAGTTCTATTTATAGCCCAACCGGGAGATCTGTGTCTGCAATTAACATTGAAGAATGTAATAGGCATATAATGCAATATCATAACCATAATAAAAAAGGAGAGATCATATATAATTATAAAAGATTAGATCAGATCATGATGGTTGCCAAAATTGTTAACAAATTAGATTAGAAAAAATAATTTTGTAACAAAAAATCAATTTATCAAGTAAATAAACAACCAATAATGACGTGTTTTAAACATCTTTGGTAATTTGGATAAAAAGTCAGTCTATCAATATATATTTTATTATTTAAAATGAGATTTGTCACCTTTTAGTCTAGTGCCACAGTGGCCGTAGACGATGCCCTGATAAAGTGTTTGAAAGTTCTTTTAATTTTGGGATAAATTTTTTTTTGAAATTAGGAACACCTGATCTCTCAATTTTAAATTTAAAATATAAAAAATACAACTCTTTTATATTTGAAAAAATTACCATCAATTTTAAAATTGACAGAGTAATGTTTGACTATATTTTAAAACTGTCACTAATTCTCAATAAAGAGGAGGACGCAAAGCAGGGCATCGGGCCCTACATCCCGGACTTCTACCATGGCAGCCATGACTGATCTCCGCTGGATTGTCTGCTTCACCAAGGCACGCTGATCTCTGGCAAGAAGTCTCCGGTGCTGGCGCTGTCTCGCCGCTTTATCCACTACCTCTTGCACCTCAAGCTGTCTTCACCTTCGCCGCCTTGGACGCTCGCGACAACCACCCCTCCGCCGCCTCCCCACGTCAACCTCTCTCCTCCTTCCCCGCCGCGGTCACCCCCTCCGGCAATGGCTCCACTGCCACATCATGCGGCCCCTACGCATCCGGACTGGCCCTCACGGTAAGCGGACGAGCGCGTCAGGGTCCACGACGCGGTGATTGCTGGCACCCCGGAGGTGCCAGACGCCGCCTCCGCACAGCCCTCTGGGCTCTGCCGCACCCCCACCCAGTTAACAGCTTCCCAAACCACCGCTCACTTGCCGCCGCCGCCCGTGCCCTCTCCACCACCCAACTCATGGCCTTCTCCATCGGCGCAACCCCCGCCGTCGTCTCCTCCGATCCCGCCATCGCCCACGAGATCCTGTCCCACCCCAGCTTCGCCGACCGCCCCCTCAAGCACTCAGCCCACGAGCTCATGTTTGCTGGTGCCACGGGCTTCATCCCCAACGGTGCTCACTGGCGCCTCCTCCGCCGCGTCGTTGCCTCCCATCTCTTCGCTCCCCACCGCATGGCTGCCCACAAGCCCGGTCGCTAGTCCGATTGTGCCACCATGCTCGACCATGTCCCCGCGAAGAACTCCTACCGACGGTGATAGGGGCGGATGGGAGGTTGGTTGAGGAGTCATAGCGGGTAGATGGAGGTGGTGGCTTCCGGTCCACCGCGGGCTGTATGAGGGACCACAGGAAGTAGTCAGAAGCCTCCACATCTGTCTCGAAAACGAGAGCGGATCACCTCAGTTCCCGGGTGGAGGGAGCTCCCGCAGTCCTCAATGGCGTGAGGACACCTGGTGTTGCGGAAAACGAAGCGTCAGTGCACTTTAAATAGGACGTACAGTAGATATGACGTCGCTCGGTAGTGGGTAAATAGAGGGTCGGTAGTGTGTCTTTGAAGCCTTGGTAGCTCGGTAGTGGGTAAAGAGAGGGTCGGTAGTGGGTCTGAATGCTCGGTAGTGGGTTAATAGAGACTCGGTAGTGGGTCTTTGAAGCCTCGGTAGCTCGGTAGTGGGTAAATAGAGGGTCGGTAGTGGGTCTTTGAAGCCTCGGTAACTCGGTAGTGGGTAAATAGAGGCTTGGTAGTGGGTCTTTGGAGCCTCGGTAGCTCGGTAGTACCCTTTATTAATCCACTACCGAGCCTAGTTTAACTTGCTACCGAGTCTTTAAAGACTCTCTACTGAGACCTGTTACACTTGCTACCGAGCTTTGAGGATCCACTACCGACCGTCTATCAACTCGCTACCGAGTTACTGAGGCTCTAAAGACCCACTACTGAGCTACCGAGGCTTCAAAGACCCATTACCGAGTCTTTATTAACCCACTACCGAGCCTTGAGAATCCACTACCGACCGCTTATCAAGTCGCTACCGAGCTATCGTGGTTTCAAAGACCCACTACCGACCCTCTATTTACCCACTACCGAGCCTTGAGAATCCACTACCGACCGCTTATCAACTCGCTACCGAGCTACCGAGGTTTCAAAGACCCACTACCGAGTCTCTATTAACCCACTATCGAGCCTTGAGAATCCACTACCGACCGCTTATCAACTCGCTACCGAGCTACCGAGGTTTCAAAGACCCACTACCGAGCCTTGAGAATCCACTACCGACCACTTATCAACTTGCTACCGAGCTACCGAGGCTTCAAAGACCCACTACCGAGTCTCTATTAACCCACTACCAAGCCTTGAGAATCCACTACCGACCGCTTATCAACTCGCTACCGAGCTACCGAGGCTTCAAAGACCCACTACCGACCCTCTATTTACCCACTACCGAGCGACGTCATATCTACTTTATGCCCTATTTAAAGCGCACTGACGCTTCGTTTTCTGCGACACTAGGTGTCCTCACGCCATTGAGGACTGCGGGAGCTCCCTCCACCCGGGAACTGAGGTGATCTGCTCTCCTCGAAAACAAAACAGATCTTTACCTACGAAGGAGGATGCAGCGATTTTAAAAAAGAAAAATAAAAAAACGTAACCAAACAGACTATCTTATTCATTTTTAAAATTTAAGTTAAAAGTAAAGAAAAAATCGCAACCAAACACCTTATTAAACCGGTGGTGAAGTTTTGAAATCTAGGACCCCTCTAGATGAGAGGATTTAATTAGACTATCGCACTATAAGAGAGCACGTTAGGTGTTATTTAATATATTGGGTAAACTTTTGCGTTTTACTCCCCATAATGAGAGAAAACCAACTTGTTCAAATGGATATATTAGATAAACATGATGGCATACCTTTGACTTTGGATTTTAAATTTGTGTTTTTTCACCTTACTTATTGTAAGGAATCAATACATGACAGCGGAAAGTATTTGATTCTATAAAATCATGTTCTTTGTCTTGGTCGATGCCGAACAAGTAAAACTGAAAATCGAATATGAAGTAGAACGAGAGTACCTAATGGGATTTCTAAAATCCCTCACCATGAATGAAGGGATGACATTTCTCCTTGCTGAAAATTGTTCAAGTGTCCGGTCTTTAGCGGTATCCACACAATCTACTTCAATAGACGAGTTCTTCCTTCCTTCGGGCCTCTAGAAACTTCCAGATCTAAGCTTGACCATGGGAGATCACCTTCTAGAGGAGAGAGGAGGAAGAGAGGATGCTTGAGATGTGCTCCAACCCTATAGCTTGTTAGGGTTTGACTTCATAAGCCATTTATATATAGAAGATGAATTTTTTCACAAAAATCCAAAACTTCTATAAATTTACGTCTATGCCCTCATCTTATTGACCAGATCTAATGTGTGTGACCCACTAGACCCAATAGTCAATTTGGTTGTAGCCTTAATTAATTTAAAGGAGCAATTCTTTTAAATTAAATCAAAACTGTTATCCGATAACAGTTTTTATGGCTTTCTGATTATAAAAGGTACATGTCATATCTTATGATCCCAAATGACTTTGGAGAGTTAAATAACATCCATTGAGCCTTTCCATCATCAATTACCACACAGATTTAAATCCTCGTTCATACGATGTCCCGGTTGGTCAGGGTTTCGACACTGACTATTAACTGCTAAATATTCCAACTCTATGGGATCCTATACTCAGGTTCGGATGGAAAACTCCTTTTCCAATTATCTTAAGTATCTTGGCCAAGGATTTAGAGTACTATCCCATAGGATATTTTTTCTCTCCTACCAAGAGTGAACGATCCCTTATTGTCCACTTAATTGCCTCCACCGGGTTTCTCTTGCACCAATACATCAACTATACAGGACCATCAAGATGGTGATACATAAGTTAATAATCAAAGTACAAGATATATTCTATAAGACATCTTTGGTGACTCAGGTCAAAGATTCAACCATACTATTGAGATATAAAAATAACCTGATAGACAGTTTGGTAAGATATCAATCAAGTTTTCCTAAATTGGTCAGTTTAGTGAACTCATTCCACTAATCAACACCTATGTGTGTATCTCAGTGTCCCCACACTGATGACCAATGAGATCGGTCATTCTCATCACATGAGAAGACATTACACACACTAGTATATCCAGATTCTTAATGTCCCGTCTCAAGAATCCTATGACTAGGAACATTTAGATCACATACTTCTAGATGGTCAATCTCATTATTATGTTTTCATCATGATTCAATCATCATTGCATGTGATCAAGGACTTCATTACGATATACACTTCTAATAAAAGCTAATAACGAAGTTTTGCCTATTTAATTGAATGAGATATTCCTAGAAATGTTGAATCATATCATATATGATTGGCTTGTAGGGCATACATTTCTATCACTTATCCCATCATTTATTTGAATTTGGAACTGAGTGCACATATTTGGATATGTTACTTATCTTTTACCATGTCATCTAAGCCTACATAATTAGCTATTAGATAGATAGCAAAGGAAAAATTGAGGGGTTTTAACTTGGGATGATACTCGTGATAACATTGTCTTGCTAAAGAACATCAAATAGATTGAAACTTGAGGTATCAAGTGCAATACCTAAAAAAATGTAGCTCATATTTTAGTGTCCAAGTCATATTTGGTCAACTAAACTCTTGATTTTTTGTGTTAAAATATTAATTTTTTTGTTAGACACCTAATTGACAATGTTAGTAGTTGTGGATGGGATCATAATAGAAGAATGATTACAATTAAAAATAATAAAGGAATAATCTCTTTAAGGTTTGAATTATTGATTATTTTTAAAGCATTGAATTATTAATTAGAGTTTTAACATTTTTTGTTTTAGTTTTTATAGATGGATAAAATATACACTAAATAGAAAAAACAATTAATTAATTAATACAAAGATTGGTTTGAAATATTTGATGGTACTTTATAATACATGCATACATAATACTTTTTTATTTGTTTTAACTTGGTTTTAATATTAATCATATTTGTTCCTAGGCATTAGAGTGAAAGAAAAAGGTCAATAAGAAACTTTTGGCCCACCATCTACCTCTTTACATTTAGCATCATAGACCATCCCTACTTCATTGCCACAAAATGAAGAATGTACCTCAAGTCTAAATGTCAAAATTAGAAGTGGTTGAGAGAAATGTATACCCTACAAGTCAATCATATGTGATATAATTCGATATTTCTAAGAATATCTCTTTCAAATAATTAGGCAAATCTTCATTACTAGCTTTCATTAAATGTGCAAATCGTAATGAAGTCATTGATCATATGCATTGATGATTGAATCATAATGAGATCATGATAATGAGATCGATCATTTAGAGTTATGTGATCTAAATGTTCCTAGTCCCACCCCACATAGGAGAGAGACTCAAGAGATTCAGGGGCCTGGTCCAAGAAGTTTGACACCCTAGTGGAGGGCTCCACTATGGCGATAGAGTTGGTGACTGAGTTGGCGGAGGATCCTGTGGCCGCTGAAGAGGAGAGTGGAGAGGGAGAGAAGGAAGAAGAGGAGCGGCCATGTTCCAACAGGTGTTTGGTATAGGAATTAGAACTTGATTTTGAAATTAAGGACTTGGATTTAACTTGAGCTAATTGGTGGAATTTTATTTTGCAAAATGTGCTAAAGACTCGGATATCCTGTGAAGCAAAGATTAAAACTGAATGAAGTGTAGTAAATGTAAAAAGAATAACATGAACATCAATCAGATTAGAATTCACTAGTTTTGGAGTTAGCTCTAACCTATTATTTTGGTTTTTTGAGGTAAATATAATAATAAAAAATAAATAAAAATGACAATGAAAATGATTCTAAATGATGCGAAAGTGAAATGAAGATAGAAAGAAAACAAATATGATTATATATGATGAAGATAACATCACTCGGGCGCAACATCAACTGGGTTAGACTGTTTCAGAGTCTACTAGCATGGCTTTAGTGTAGAAGCCGAACCGAGCAACCCAGAAGTTAGAATGAACTCTTGTTTGTTGAAGATGAAAGATGACTCACTGCGGGTGATTTTACATGAAGAGAGGTTGGCTTGAATCTTTAAGGAAAAGATCAATAATTTTACGAGAACTCGGTGATAGAAGTACAAATCTAGTGATGGTCGGCACAATGTTGATGTACACGGTGTGGGAGGAAGATAGTAAATGATTGAGAAGTACGCAATAGAAAAGTGTAGAATTTGGATTTTGTTGTGTAGCGCTGGTGCATATATCACCACAAGTTGAGAAAATGTCGAATTGATCCTCGTTTGTTGGAGATGGAAGAAGACTAGATGAGGAACACTTATTATGAACAAGGCTTAGCTAGAATATGTACGTAGAAGTTTGTAGAAGCAAAAGAATAGTGGACGGCATGATGGAGCGCCAATCGAACTTCTCTCTCTCTTTGGACCGAATTTTTGTACCAAGACGAGAGGAGGATGATTGGAGAAGCTTTGGATGAGCCTAGGGCAAATGAAGGATGAGGAATTCTTTCCTTAGGTCATTCAAATAAGTCTCTCTTTATAGAGGATGTGAAACAAGTAAAAAATAGCAAGTTGTGATATGCATGACCATAAGTTGGATTGTCGCACTTTGATGGTGCTAATTTTTACAATGAAGCTTCTAGACATTTACCCAAATGATCTATGTGAATAATAAATTGTGGGTCACTTTCCTTATGTTCTAAATAGGCCTCCACTTCAAAAGGAAATAGATCTAGTTTAAAAAAGGCAAGGTTTGATATACAAAACCATAGGCTGGATTACCACCATTTGATGGTGCTAATGTTCACTATGAAGCTTCAAGACACTTAGCCAAATGATATAGAGAAGGAAAAAATAGGGTAGGTTGTACCCAAAGGGCAGGGTGTGCACATCAGTGGTCTTGATTAGGGGCACATGTGAACAGAATGATGTGATTGACTTCTTGGGGGCACTGTTGATAAATGGGAGATCAAAATTCAATGCCGTTTGTTGTAAATAAAGCTTGTGAGCTAAGTAAACTCCTCCTCTAATAATATCAGAAAGAAATCTCTCTATATTTTATGCATGGATGCCAAAATATGATAGATGGTGGTGATTGGAAAGATTCGACAACAATCAAAAAGATCTTTGTATGACCCATAATGCATTCAATGTTCTAAGCACTTGATCATAACCCTCAATGATTGATTATTAGGCATCAATCATCAAGCCAGCTTCGTATTTCGATAGTTAACACGTCGTTCTCACTTGAAGAGTATGACTTTACTTGTGAAACCTAGCTCATTCTGAAAAACACTTAGCTCATCTTGGAAGTGATGCGTCACAACCAAAAACTTTGTAATCGATAGAAATCGGCCATTGTGTGTCGGTCATCAGGCTGGATATGCCCCTCACTCAATGGATATGACTTTGTTTTAAAATTTGTAACTCATCCTCAAGTGACCCAGTATGCTCCTGATTCACTCCCAGGACCCTCAGCTCATCTCCAAAAGGTGGTTTAGCTTTATTTCTAATGGTCCAATATAAGATGCTGCCCATAGAATAAAAGTCTTAACTTCCATGTCATGCCAATTTGGTGTGCCTACAAACATGCAAACGTCCAGTGTCTTCACACGATGTGTAGCTTTGCTTGGTGGATCAATCTATCTGACATTTCCCTTTTTCTAGGTAAGTCATGTTACTTGAATTATTTTGCTTGATTGCATGCATATTGCTTTGCCTATATTTGATGTACTTCTTTTGAATAGGTCTACTAGTGACCCTTTCTTGATCATGTTGACACCTAGCACCCTTGGGTGATTGAGGGCCATCCTCGGTTTGGCCAAGACGTATTCTTGCTTTGACTAAATGAGATTGAACTCCTAAGGCTTCATTTGGTAATGTGCACACTTGGTCTTTCTCCGGAATGGGTACCCGTTTCTAAAGTAGACTTAGTGGGCTAAAGTACCCATGGCCTGACTGCCATGGTGAAATGGAAAGAGAGGACCAAGGAGGCCCTCTAGGATGGGAAGAATGGAGGTGCTCAAGTGGTGTTGCATGCCTCTGGTTACGAGGACTACTTGTGCCATTACGAGAGCATGTTTGGGGCATGATTCTGGTCTTTAGAGGTGGAGATTTTCTTGAAACTTTTTCCTTGAACCTTTCTTCACTTCTTGACTTGTCAATTGATCTTTTTGCTTTTAAGATGCTAGGTTAGAGGTGGCCCACCTCCGGCCCTCGGTGAGGGAGCAGGATGAGCTACTCCACGACTACCGAAGCCATGCCAACCATGTATGTTTCTTTTCCTTGAGCCTCCTTTTATGTTGATGTTCTACTTTACTAACAACTCTTGTTATAGTGCAAGTTCACAGTCGAGTGCATGGTCCAACCGCAGGGCCCATGCACGAAAGGCCAAGCACGAGATGATGCATCTTGTTCGCAAGGTAATAGCATGACTTATCTTCTTTTCCTATCTTGCATTGCTTGCTTCCTCATATTTTTTGTTTTATATAGGTATAGAGCTTCCAACAACAATTGTAGGATTAGCCTACTTAGGAGGCAGGCCCATCTAAGGCCCCTCCCTTGATGATGTTGTGGTGTGTTTGCTTGGTTTCTTTTATCTTGTTGTGCCTTTTCTTTGGCTTGTTTTGACTTGATGCATCTTCAGCAGATTACCTCCATACAATAGAGGGTGGAGGAGCTGACCTCTCAATGGAGAGGTCATAGTAGGCAATTGGAGCAGGTGATGGGCCTCATGTCCAGTGTCGAGCATATGGAGGTGGCGGTGACTGAGGCAATTTCAATTGAAGAGGCCCAAGTTGAGAAGGTTGAGGCACAACTATGTTCCTCTTTTGAGATTCTTTGGCTTTTGATGTGGCTCCTTTCTAATTTGGCTTCTCTTTTGACAGGTGCTGGCCTTCTAGAAAGAGGAAGAGGCTGTGACATATGCCTCCCAGTCATCAGTTAATCTTGAGGTGGAGGTAAGTTTTTCTAACTAAGTTGTATTTTTTATTTTTTTATCCTTTTAGTGTACTGAGTCATCATTTTTGTAGATTAACTACTGAAGGAGCAAATTTGGTAGGGAAGGCGACCACCTTTCGGGCATAGGAGCGGAGCACTAGGCGGAGGTGATCATCCTTTTTCTTCTTTTCTTTTCCTCTATGTCACCTTGAAAATGGAGCTTTTTAGGAAGTAGTGTGCCTAGTCCTCTCCCATGGCCCTCATGGAGCTTCGCCTAAAGCATGATGAGGAGGTGAAGGACTTGATGAGAAAACTAGCAATGAGCTACACAAACATGCCTAGATCCCAAAGTTGTTCAATGAGGATGGAAGTGAAGCGTGATGCTCCAATATAGTTCACAACTTCTTGGTGCCTATCTCCTCCTTCTAAGCACTCGAGAACTAAGGATGATGAGCGTGCAAAGTAGGCATGCATGGGTCCTCTTAAGTAGGTGGTGGTGTTTGTGCCGCTTGCCATCTAGGTGGCATTGAGGGTGGATCCTATTGAGGGGATGCCGGGAAGAGAGGGTGAGGAGAGTGCCTTAGGGGTGGAGACCCATCTTGATGTACCCTATCCAAAGGAGAGTGGCAAGAATTGATGTTCTTGCCTCCTCATCCTTCTTTGTAATAGAAAAAACTTTTTATGAAATGAATGTTTTTTTGGTCTAGCCAGGGAGAGAGGGTGAGGAGAGTGCCTTAGGGGTGGAGACCCATCTTGATGTACCCTGTCCAAAGGAGAGTGGCAAAAATTGATGTTCTTACCTCCTCCTCCTTCTTTGTAATAGAAAAAACTTTTTATGAAATGAATGTTTTTTTTTGTCTAGCACAACTTTGTGAAACCTGTTAGATTTTTATTAGGGCTTAGTCCCTTGCAACTCGTCAAGGGGAATAGCCCTCTCAATTGGGTGACGATAAAAAAATGATGGAATGCAATGAAATAAAGATGCTTGATGAGTAAATAAACATGTATGCAAACTAAAGTAAAACTGACATACTGTACATATATATATCTTTTGCTTTTTTGGACATATGACATGTCCATTCCAATGGATGCATGCATTTGCCTAGGGTGGACATGTCTTTTCGCATCGGCTTAGCGGACACGTAAAGATATACGTCCATAGGCCGGATGTGTAATCAAAATGGGACATATGCGTTATCCTCTAGTTTTCAAAGTTTTAATTGCTTTGGTAGTTTGAAAATTTTTAAGGCTTTTTAGATGAAGAGGGTTGACCATCTTGCTAAAATCCGCTCGTGGGAATTCTCTTAGGGTATTCCTTTAGGGTTCAAAAAGATGTGCACCATGTGAGATAAAAACGTTTTATTTGGATTCTCCTGACCTATTAGTTAGGCTGATGCCAATGCATGATCCATTTGCCCTACCCATGGGGCTTTGAGAGAGAAGAAAATTAGATAAGTCTAGGTAAGATTTGGAAGTAGTTGAGGTGTTTCCTCTACTTGTATTCCATTGTCTATTGGGGTTCAGTCTCTTTAAGTCCTTTCATTCTGTGCATTTCTAGCCCAACACTCATTTGAATAGGTCTTTTCTTTTCTTTTTTCCTTCTTGAGGGGTTCATTGCCCATCTTTTGGCACCATTACCTTAGCACTTTTTCAACTCTCATTCAAACAAGCTTCTTAGCCCGAGGGGTATTGCCCATCTTTTGGTACCATTTTTTGATGGTACGACCTTTTGAGATGGGCTCCGACTACGGGGGTGGGCACTTTCAATTCTACACCCTCTTGACTTCCTCCTCCTTCCTAAACCAAGATAAGTAGAGAATGTGGGCAAGGTGGACTTCCCATCACAGGTGTTACCTAGCTTTTGGATCACTTGGAGTCTGGAGTCCAGGTGTGCGTTGTGTGCAGGGTGGAAATTAAAATTCAAACATCAATGATCCAACCCTTTCATAATTTGTTTAGGTAAAGTACTTCTTGAGGTATAATCCATTCCAAGGATTGCTCAGTTCTTCTTCTTCTACATTGCTCAGTTTGTAAGAATTACTAGGATAAATTTTAGTAATTATAAAAGGACCCTTCCAATTCGGTTGGAGCTTAGAGTGGGGACCAACCTATTTAATGAAGATTCTTTTAATGACCATATCACCGACCTCAAATTTTCTCTTTATCACCCTCTTTTCAAAAATCCTTTTCATGCGAGCTCGATAAGTTTGGGCATGTTCAATAATGGCCAATCTCCTTTCTTCCAAGAGCTCAAGTTGTTCGAGAAGGGATTCTCGATGTTCATCTATGGGGATGTCTCTATCAAGTTGGACTTAAAGTAAGGAAATGATCACTTCATATGGGACTACAATCTCCATTCCAAGTGCTAAAGTATAAGGGAATTGACTTATGGGGTTTCGGACTGTAGTGCGGTAGGCCCATAGAGTATCCACCAATTTATCTAGCCAATCGGTGAACTTGCTAGATTCATAGATTTCTTGATTATTTTGATTAAGTTGTTGTTCGTGACATTTGTTTGACCATTGCCTTGCGGATAATATGAAGAGTATGATACATTTTGATGCAATACCTATTGAAAAAGTCTGGAAGTTCTTGAGAGGTGAATTGATGTCCGTTGTCAGTGATGATGTCACTGGGTATCCCAAACCTAGAATGGATATTTTGCCAAATGAAGGAGCAAATCATTGATGCCTTGATCTCCACGAATGATTCAACTTTTGCCCACTTGGTAAAATGCTCCATAGTTGTTAGAATGAAGGATTTGGTTTGGTTCAAGTTGTTGGGATCACCAAGGGGGTCCAATGACATCAAATGTCTACATGGAGAAGGGCCATGGTGAATGGATCGGGTGAAGTGATGAGGTGGGATAATGGATCCTATCAGCATAATTTTATAGTGGTGGCAATACTAGACAAAAATTGAGCAATCCTGTTTTAGAGTTGCCAAATAATAGCCATGCTGATGATTTTCTTGGCAAGGGCTTGGTCATTGACATGGCCTCCACAAAGTCGAGAATGAGCATTTTCCTTTTCATTCAAACATCTTAAAATAATTCATGCTAAACTTCTTCGATAAAGTATTCCACCAATGATGGCGTACCTTTGGGAGAGCCTCCGAATGGTCCTTTTGTCGTCAGCACTTGCTTATAGTGGGCATGACTGATCTTGATAGTACTGCATAATCTCATAAAATCGGGGCTTCTTTTCTTTTTCTAGTTCTTCTAGCTCACAAGAGATAGTTCCTCCTTTTTCAAAAAATTTCTCTTATCAAATTGCTCTTTGACTTTCAAGAAGCGAGGCATTGTCTATTGACGGACCAGTCCTTCTATGGATGTAGATTGTTCTAACTTGATTACTTTGTGAAACAAATAGAGCGAATGCTAAAGATGCAAAAGCATAGACAAGAATGTTCGATTGCGAGGATCATGGATGAATTCAAGCTTAGGAAAGAGCTTGATGTAACCGAAAGTAAGTTTTTGATAGAGCCTCAACTTAGGATGAGTTGTTTGGTGCTATCACTTGGTGAATAATCATCTGACTATGTCCTATCACTCTTAGTTTTGTGGTGCCCTAAAAGTGAACAGCTTCCAATCCAGCCAACAAGGCTTTATATTCAACAATGTTGTTAATGGTCAAGAAGTTAAGTTGGAAGGCCAGTGGAATAATGACACCTTCAAGTGATAGAAGCATGATTCCTGTTCTTCTACCTTGAGAATTTAAGGCTCCATTGAAATGTAGCGTCAATAAGTAAGAAGATCGGATGGACATTAGTTCCTCATCCGAGATGCTCTGAATGAACCGGGTCAAAGATTGGAATAGAATGATTGGCAAGATATTCAGTAAATGCATAGCCCTTAATCAATTTCTATGAGATATAGGAGATGTTAAATTGATTGAGAAAGAATTTCCATCCTACCAGCTGATTAGTGAGGACATACTTCTTGAGCAGGATTTTGATAGGATTCATTTAGGCAATCAGATGGGTCTTGTGGTGAGAAAATAGTGTTTGAGCTTATGTACTACCCAGACGAGGGAAACACAAGTCTTCTCCATTATGGTGAACCTTTGCTCAATAGGATCAAAGATCTTAGACAAGTAATATGCTACTCGTTCCTTCCCATTATTATCCACTTGGGCTAGCATCGCTTTGAGAGAACCTTCTAATGCCGAGATGTACATATCGAGGCTTGCCATGAAATGGAGGTTTGAGCATAGGGGGACTGTAATGATATTTCTTTAATTCATCAAAAGTCTCCTAACATTTCAAATCCCATCTAAATTTAGTGTTTGCCTTAGTTAATTCTTAGAAAGGTTTGCACCTTTGGGATTGTTGCAAGATAAACCAATGAACAAATTGTAGCCTCCGGATTAATCCCTTAAGTTCTTTCATATTTTTCAAGGGAGGTATGTCAATTGTGACCTTTGCTTTGTTGGGATCAATCTCAATTCCTCTCTTACTGACAATGAACCTAAATATTTTTCTTGATGAGACTCATAAGGTGCACTTCTAGGAGTTCATTTAAAGTTTGTAATCTCTCGCTCTTTGTAGGACCTCTCTCAGGACCTTAGCATGCTCATCTTGAGTTCGTGATTTAACCACCATATCATCCACATACACCTCTACAAGGTTATGCATCATATTGTGAAAGATCACATTCATTGCCCTCTGATAAGTAGCTCCTATGTTTTTCAATTCGAAGGGCATGATGACATAATAATATGTTTCCCAAGGTGTAGTGAATGAATTTTTCTCTTGATCTTTTTTTGGTAATCAGATTTGATTATACCCTGAATCTCCATTTTATGAATGAAAGAGTTATATATCCAATAGTATTATCGACTAGGACATCAATGTGAGGTAAAGAGAAATCATTTTTTGGACACACACTACTCAAATCATTAAAATCAATACAAATCCGAACTTGTCCATCCGTCTTCATAACAGGGACTGTGTTGGCCACCCATTGCCAATAAAGGACTACTCTAATGAATTTCACTTGATGCAGTTTATCTACCTCTTCTTTCATCTTGACTACAACATACGGGTGGAACCTTCTTAATTTTTGTTCGACCGAGGTAACTCCTAGTTTTAATGTCAAATGATATTTGACCAATGAATTGTCCAAACTTGGCATATCCTCATAAGTCCAAGCGAACATGTCCCTATATTCTCATAGCACCCTTGCAATTTCTTCTATCTATGTGGGAGCAAGGTTATCACCGATGAGGACTGCCTTGGGATCTTCAAGTGTTTCTAGATTAAGCTCCTTATTAGTTTCTAGCACTACGGCTGAGGGTTCCTCAAATTTCTTTGATCTTGTGGTGTATTCCTCGACCAAGTCCTCTCCTTCATTATCAGATCCTAGATCTTCATTTGTTACAACCTCATATACTTTCAATGTTTTGTCAATGTGGTCCTGATCTTCATATTAGACCTCTTCCAAGCGGATAGAATTTTTTGCATCTTCTAGTAGCTGAGCACATTTTGAGCATCTTCAAGCAATTCAAGCAAACTAGTGCAAGTTCCTCTATGAAATTATTTTTCCTTGATTTTCTTCTTATTATGAACCAAAGCTAAATCTAAAGCTGAAAAGCTGTCTACAAAGTGGGACAGAAAGAGTAAGTCCATTAGGAGCCCAAATGAGGTGGGCACTTAGGTGGTGGCACCTTCGAATGTGAGTAAGAAAGTGTCCTTGATCGAGAGTTGCATTTAATGGTTGACATTTTTCTTTTTGTTCTCCATATCAATGGCAAGCGTGAACAAAGGGTGGGTGTCAGGTGCCCAATTACATGAGGCTTGATTGCAAGGACATATAGTAGAAAGAGAGAGTGAGGTGAAGGCCTTGATTATTAGCAAGTGGAAGGGGCCAACGGGCTTGATGTAGAGACCAACAAAGGGTGGGCCAAAAAGCCCAATCACGGACTGTGGCCTTGCAGTTTGTAGGCCTAGGTCAAGATCATCAAGATTTGAGCAGGAGTGAGGAGCGGCAAGAGAGAGGGAAGAGAGAGCTTCAACTAGCAAGGTGTAGAGGGGGTCATGGGCCCAATAGGTGGGTCTAAGAACACGATTGCAGAAAGTGGCATTGGTGGCTAAAATTTAGGGTTGAACTCCCTAAGGAAGGCAAAGGTGAGCCCTGGAGAAATGTTGTGGGCCTCCACAGGAGTACAGGTGACAAGAGAATTTCAGCCCTTTCGATGTTGGGGGTAGCTTGGAGTGATTCTTCTCTTGACTCCTCCTCATCAACATAAAGCAATGAAAATAGAGAGGGATACATTTTAACTTCCCATTGATTGATTCTCCGCCTCTTCCTTGACATGTTTTTGATGGGATAATAAGATACTGGCTCTTCTACAATTATCTACATGACATTCCCTTTTCTAAATAGCATGAATAAATCTCTAATGAGGTATTCGACCTTGGCCTTCTTATGTTTCGCAACGATTCTTTTGTACCCCAACCCTTCCTTGTTGTTTTGTCCATTGACAGTGATTGGTTGTGTTATGCCTTGTAAATCTTGCCCAAGCCCTTTTCCTGGCCGATGTCTCAAAGCTTTCATTATATGCAAGCAAGCTACTCAACCAAATTTATAACTTGTCTCCACACTTCCTTAGTATGCTTATGTGTTGGTAGCTTAAAAATAGTGAATATTGGCCATGTTGCTAACCCATTGATGTTTTTGGCCTGCGGGATGCTCATGACCTTAATCACCTATCTTTTATAAAAGAATTTCAAACATTGGTGATTACTGGAAGCAACGACTTCGATGGCCTTTAAATAGGGTCATCCCGAGATAGCCTCATAATTTGGATCCCTTGTTAACACATGAAAGTTTGTTGTGATGGTACATGGGCCTAACTTGACACCTACTGTGATTATGTCGTGGGTTGACTTCTTTGAGTTATTGTAGGTTGTCACAGTGATATGTGAAGGCGGGACTCTTCTTCCTCAATGCCACATATCTACAATGCTTCTAGTGGCATGATTATAGAGGTGCCAATGTCCACTAGGCAAGGCCCAATCATGACTCCTCGATGCTTACTAAAATCTTCAAGGCATAGTGATGCATTTCAGGTGCAACTAATTCTTCCTATGTGAAGACTATGGACAAGTATTTACTCCAAGGCATTAGTACTACCGTGATACTTTTAACGTTGTCTTCATTGATCATGACTCTACGAAGATAATGAGTGAGACGCTTCTGATGAACTATCGATGTTTTTAGCAACTCTAATATTGAAATACATGCTAGTGACTTATCAAGATGTTTCAAAAAATCATAGGACATTCTTGGCAACACTTCTTCATTTGTTTCTTCTTCTAGCTTTGGGTTTGCTTCAACATTGGTGACTCGGGGATATACTCAGGCGAACATACGTGTACTCCTTAGTAGACACAATTTTGGCATATATGGAAAGCTCAAGAACTCTTGTTTTATGAAATCCCATCAAAGAAATTGCGCTTTCTTGAAAATCTAGCTTTTCGCATAAGGTGCTTACTTTTTTTGATAGATTTTCGGTAGATTTGACCCCAGAACGGCGTAGGTCAGAGGCATTGCGGTGCATTAATTGCACCACTCCGATCAAAGCACCCCATTAGGGGGTGCTTTGGTATGAATGATAGCTTTTGTTATTTTCTGATTTTCCCATCCCTATGGTTATAAGAAGACACCGTCTTCACCATTTCTAGGGTTATCTTTTACCTCCCACTCTTCATTAACCACCATAATACACCCATCTTCACTCCAAGAAATCTCAGAGCCCCCACACCCCTTAGAGAACCCATGAAAAGATTTGGTAGAGTTAGAAATTTATCTGGAATTACATCCACATGAGGGTTCAACTTGGTTTCCAGATGCAACTTATAGGCTTAACAATGAATAAAAATATCAAATACTTGATTTTGTAAAGAATAATTGATTTCTAGATGGGTGTTCCCAAAATTTGAGTAGGTGTGTGTAGACATGCCAATTTTGCTTAGTTGTGGAGCACAAAACTCATGTTTTATAGTACGATATTTAAGAATTCGTTGCATGGACCATGATCGCTACCACTTCAAACCACTTGAAAAAGTCTTTTGGTGCATCCAATAAAGAATGATGACCTGTCTAGTCCCAACAGATGTGTGCGTCCATCCTACTAGACGTGCTTGAATAGCGAGAATGTTAGGTATTTTTATTTTTTGCCTTCTAATTGAGCACGAACCTAAAGTTAGACACGTGTGGTCAGCTTGGATGTGTCCTATTTAAGGTAGGTGGCCAAGCATTTCCTTCGATTAAACACGTCTTGATCGGGCGCATCCTATTGAAGGAAAGAGATATGAAATTTGAATCTCCTGTTGGTTGACTTTATGAATAATTAATGATTTCCTTCACTTGATCGCATCCAGTCAACCTGGACACATCCATTTTGTGGAAGGGCCTACTAATTTAGACCTGTGGGCTTAACATGTCATTAGAATCCCACGTGTTGTTGCCAGACTATCACATCCGGTCAACCTGGATGCGCAGAATCAATGGCCGGTCAATCATCGTTGATCTTTCGTAGCATGCAATGAAAATTCAAAATATTTCATTGTATGTGTCCACTTGGAGGATGTCTCTCAAGATGTGTTTGGTTGACCTAGACATGTTTGAAAGCGTAATTAGCGAGATCACTAATTGATCTAGTTCTCCCTCAATCTCCTATAAATGGAGGATTGTCGGACGAAATTCAGACCTCATGGAAAACCTTTTGGCACCCCCACTATTATAGATCTTAGAGCTTAGAGAGCATTTTCTCAAGTCGTTCAGAAGGGCCAATTGGTCAGCCAATCAAGAGGCATTGTCTCCTCTCGTTCAAAGTAAAAAGAAAAAGCAATTCCTATGCAAGTTGCACCTACCAGGAAGCATCTTTCAGTTTCATTCAAGCATTTTCTTTCATTCTTCACATATAGCATAGCATTTACGTACACACCGAAAATACCAAAAAAGTAGTTAGAAAACTAGCCTTAATCTAGTTTGTCATGCTCCTCTTTCTTCATGAATATTTTCTTTATGGGCACTACACCCACCATTAGTTTTCATTGTCTTTTCCTTTTTAATTTTTAGGAACTATGGTATAATGCATTTGAGACAGACGCGTCTAAAAGAGAAGAAGCTCAAGAGAAGAACTTTTCTTCATTGGCTAGGTGACAATGAAGAAGCCTATGCTAGGTGGATCTCCTTTGTCAAAGAGATCTAGCTCCTAGTACATATCATCTAGGTGATTCTTGTGTAAGTATTCATCCTATGAAATATGGCGTAGAAAGCAACAATTCCTTTAGGTTCATGTTGAACTTGTCTCAATCAAAATTGAATGGCAAAAATAAAAATTGATCTCTATGAATTCTAGTACACCTGATAGGGATTCATCTAATCCCTAAAGAGAAAGAAGAAGAACTTCTTAAGCTCTTTAAACCATTTAAATATCCGGTCTCTGTGATCCACACAAACTGCATCCACAATAAGTTCTTCCTTCACATCGGGCTCGAGAACTCTTTCTGAACCCTTCACCTATGGATGCCTTCTAAAGAGAGAAGGAGGTAGGGAAGAGGCTGAGGATGTGGATCTCACCCTTGGCTTGATTGGGTTTGACTGGAACCATTATTAAATAAAGAATTTATAATTTTTTTTATAAAAGTCCAAAATCTCCATAAATTACACCTTTGCCCTTGTACTTATTGATAAGTTCATATGTGTGTGACCTACTAGGCCTAATAGCCTATTTGCTTATGGCCTAAATAAAATAGAACAATTATATTTAATTTACTTAAATCTATTATTCGATAACAAATTAATCAACCTACCAATTATCAAGGGTACAAGCCACATCCCATGATCTCAAATGGCTATAGGGATAATCTTATCTCTATTGAATCTTTCTATCATCAACTACCATATGCATATAAACGCTTGTCCATTTAATGTCCCATTCAGAAAAAAGTACAACATCGGCTGTCAACTTCTTAATATACCAACTCTATAGATCCTGTACTTAAAATCGAATCAATTGAAAAAATTCTTTTCCAATTATTCTCTCTGCCTAAGCTAGAAATTTTGAGTACATAGGATATTTTCTCTCATTTATTGAGAGTGGACGATTCCTTGTTATTCGCTCAATTGCCTCCATTGGGTTTCCCTTGTACCTAATCCATCACTATACTGAACTATCTAAATGGTGATCAATAAGTCAATAATCAAAGCACAAGTTCTGCCCAACAAGACATTTTTGGCAAGTCAGATCAAAGGTCTGACCATGCAACAATGATGATAGAAAACTTTGATTGACAATTAGTAAGATACCATTTAAGGTTTTGAATTCGGTCTGTTTAGTGAACTCATTCAACTAAATAGCACATATATGTGTATCTTAGTGTCTCCATAGTAATGACCAATGAGATTGGTCATCTTCATCACATGAGAAGACATCACATACACTAGTCTACCTGGATCCCTAATGGCTTATGTTAGGGATCCTATGATTAAGAATATTTAGATCACATACTTTTAGATTATCGATCTCATTATCATAATCTCATCATGATTTAATCATCTTTGCATGTGATCAAGAACTTCATTATGATGTTCGCATCTAATAAGAGCTAGTAATGAAGATTGGCCTATTTAATTGAATGAGTTATTTCTATAGATATTGAATCATGCCATATATGAATGGCTTGTAGGACATATATTTCTATCATCTCAGTGTACATCAATGACACCGAACTAAACACGGACTATCTTGGCAATTGGTTCCTCACCCTAGTTCGGTGACACCTACATCTGTAAATAGTCCATCTTTCATTCCCTTAGGTATATGGCTTATTAAATATTTTTTTATTCATTATAGACATATCACTTTCTAATTTATTATAATTTTGTGTTTTCCTAGTCATGTCTGGTAGACATAAGAGAATTTTGGCCGTAGAGTATAATGTTAGAGCATTAGTGTCTAGTGAGACATTAAATGTCAATCTGGTAGAAGGGTCTGGTGTAGGTCTGCATGGCCAAGTATTTACCTCTTACTTTATAGTGAGAAATAAAGTTATGGCAACAAATTACATCACTTTTTCACAAGAGAAGAAAGACGTCATATTTTGAGATCTTGAGGTAAATATATTTATTATTGATTATATTTATAGTTTTAATTTACTCATTATGATACATAGTGTATTGTTAATGATTATCAATTTCTTATAATCGCACAAGAACATTTTACATTTGAGCAATTTACAACCATAGATACAGAAATTTTAAGACATCCGGAGAAGATACAAAGAAAACAAAAAAAACCATTTATAAAAAAATAAAATTAGTTATATGTAGCTTCTTTTACTCACTCTTGTGTGTAAAACTAATAAATTTTTTGTATCCAATATTTTACGAGTTGATCGTTGGAGGAGGCCCGTAAGATTTTTCATCTGCAATGTGATATGGACCAGTGGCTTCGTATATGCGACATACGGGCTAGAGACAAAAATAAGATACACAAGAACTCTTTTTAATTTAATTTATTTTTTATTTGAAAATGACATTTTATTAGTTATTAAACTCTTAAAATTTTTATAGGTCATTAGTGAAAGAAATAAAAGCAATAGAATTGGTCTAACAATGCCCTACGTAAGATGAAAGACAAATATTCATCAATTGGAGAGAGAATATGTAAGTATTTAATTCATTTGTTATCTATGCATTGAGTAGAGTTTAAAAGTATTTTAATGATCGTAATTACTTGTTGACACAAAAGAAAAGATACCGTCTTTCCCATCCAAAGGTCTTCTAAATGACTCACTCATGAAGAGGTTGATAGATCTATCATCTGGAGTAATAAAGAAAGATGTTAATGATGGTAAATCCCTAATTTATCTAAATTAGTATCATTATTCATTTCAAATAAATCTTAATACAAATTCTAGTTATAAGATAATATGCAAGAATTGATGAATGTCCAAACATCAGAGGAATCAGAAACTGGTATATCGCAACAACTTTTCACTACTGAGTATGCATTCACTATTGTCTTTGGCATAGATAGATTAGGATGGATCTGAAGTGAAGATAGAGGATAGAATCACAACACCTAGTATAGTGTAAAAGGTGGAGGTGCCGCACCTCCACAAAGCTGCTAGTTTAGGAGTTGATGGACAAAGTGAAGAAGCAATCCACCAAGTTGGAGAATGGAGAGACAAAATTTGGTGATTGTTTCTCTCTAACAACAGATGTGTCGACCAACAAAAGAGCTTTTATATAGACAATCAAATGACTAACACAACAAATGTTAGTCAAAATTGATCAAAGACTCCTTCCACCCGTTGATCCATCTAACTTGGGACCTCCTTCGAGACGGAGAGAGGAGGATGATGGAGAGGATGACGATGAGGACGAGGATGAGGACAAAGATGAGGAGGACAATGAGGATGAGGCATCCTTTGGAGAGGATGATTGACATACTTATATTTTTATTTTTCGCACTTGAGTATTATCTTTTTTTATTCATATGTAATGCACATCCATCAAAGACTATAGACTATTTGTACTTTACATTCACTAATTCGTATAAAACTATTATGGAAAGAATTGTTATTCAATGAATGAGTTGTGATTTTGTTATGAGTTGTGTTTATGAAATTGTAGGTTTGTATATTGAATTATGGATGAATGAAATTATAGGTTTCTACATTGCATTGTGGTCGAATGGAATTGTGAAATTGTGTGGGTTGTTGTATACATGATACTTGTATGCAATTGTATGTAGAATTGTGGGTTTGTATGTCATTGTATTGTATGTAGATATGTGAAATTGTGGGTTTCTATACATGCTGATTGTATGAGAAATTGTAGATTTATATACAAGTTAATTGTATGTGGAATTGTGAGTTTTGTACATAGGTTGATTATATATCCATGCATGGATGTATTCCTATATGGATTTCTTATTTTATATTGTTAAAATTAATTTTTTACAATAATTGTTATTAATAGTTGAAAACCTGTCACTAATAATTTTATTAGGGATGAACAAGTACTATCGGCTATGGCCACTAGTCATTGCCAAACTAGTCACCCCAATCCCATGAACTAGTTTTGAGAGCTTGGAGTGACTAGTTTGGTGATAGTCAGAAGCCGTTACCAATAGATTTTCTAGGGATGGCTCTTAGTTGTTGCCAAAAAGCATAGTGATGACAACTTTTTAACTGTTGCTAAGTAATGCCTTGTTAGTGATAGCTGTGTAATTGTCACTAGTAATATTTATTAGAGGAAATTTTGGAGATGCCGTTGTCAATATCATTAGCGACGTGGTTATTTACGACAGATTTACGATGACTTTAAAGTCATCGTAAAAATATTTTTGCGACAACTTTTGACTTGTTCAAACCATTGCCACTAAGCTTATTCCTAGTAGTGACTTCATAATATCCTATTTGGCTAGTCGTGTTATTGATCGGTCACACATTTTGATTATTGAAATTGACAAGTTTGTTTGCTTTGTACAGGGACATCTAATTCTTCTGAAGCGAGCAAATTTTAGTGTAATGACTTCCTTAGTATAGACTTGTACAAAAGGACGTGTTATTACTTTATGTATGTCTGTTTGACGTTCTTCTTTTTTGTATGTGAAATACATATATATATATAAGTACTCGAAAATAAGGGCGTTTAAGTATTTTTTTTGGGTTGGTGTTAATGTTGAACAAAGCTTTAAGAACAAATGAAAAATGATCTCTTTTAGACTCCCTTTATAAACCTATGTTTCTTTTTTACTTTATTTGATATTTTTGGTTTTTGATTTTTCTTGTTTTACGCAAAATTGTGATTTTGCGCAAGCTTGTAACAATTTAAGAACCGTTTTTTTATTTCTTTTCTATTCAGATGTAACAACGTGAGTACCGCATGGAGCTATATATGTATGATTGTCATGGAGCAATATGTGAAGTGTTCTTCATAGTTTTTACTTTATTTTTATAATAATTTTTATTAAAAATATAGATATATTTTAAATTGACAAGAGAAATAATTATATTAATCATACTGATAAATTAAATTAATATCTTTTATTATTTAAAAATTTCTAAGGATTAGCTATGGCTATCTCTAAAGATGTAGACTATGTTTTTATTAAGATACTGATTTTGATTATTTATTAAAACACATTTTATAAAATATTATAGATATATATCTAAAGTAAGTTCTACTGACACATGTTTAGATATTTTATCAAACAAGATATGAATATGTGTTAACATTCTAGATGTTTTATCAAATAGATAGATCACTTATATCTTAATAAAAAATAAATATTTTTATCACAAACTAAGAGATTAGATGTAAAATTAAGTATTTAAAAGCTTCAACTGAAACTAAAAATAGCATCAGCTTAGTCTCTTTGATACGGGGATAAATCGGGGATAAATTTGGATTATCCTAAAAGAGGATAACTTAGATTTATCCCCAAAAATTTTATGGTGCCAAACAGCCCCCATGGGTTCTACTTTTAGCCTTGTCATGTACCGCTGGAAAGTTGGGTCAAACCGGTGCAAGAGATAAGGCTTCATTGCAGGCATCCTGAACTTCTTTTTAAAAGTGGAGCTCGCCCGGCCGCCGCCATCTTCTTGCGTCGGACGTCAAACTTGTATTTGAAAGGGGTCCTTGTCTCTCCGTATCTTTCGCTGTTGCTAAAAGAGAAGCACTAAGTGGCGCATCTAAGAGCAGCACTTGTATGGTCTACTGATAACTATGTCATGGACTCTGGTATTTATGCTCACTTTACATACAGTATATCAGCCACTTTTCCTTTAGGAAATAGTATTTGTGATACTTGCCTTGCAGCAACGATCCCACTGGTCGACTTTGGTAGCGTGCCCAAAAGGAAAGGATAACATCTCTTGAATTTTTTAATGAATCGAGAATGAAAAGGAAAAGAACGTGGATAACTTCAGTTCTCGGGTGGAAGGAGTATCTTCATCCCAATGAAAATCGGCTACAACCCTGTGTCACTTCGATGAACCGGCATCGAAAAGGGCTGAATCGCTACCGACATCTTACTAACTCACTACACATCGCAGCGAGTTGTATTAGCCCGGTAGTGAATTTGTAAGATGTCGGTAGTGGTTCAGTAACGGTTTATTGACTTGTTAACCCGTTACCGACGGGGGTTGAACCACTACCGATGCCTTACAACTCACTACCTATCACTAAAGTGATTGGCATCATGGCCTTTTTTCATTGGGGACTAAAGGCACTCTCTCTCGCTCGAGAACTAAGGCGATCTCGCTTCTCAAAGAAAAAAGAAATAATAAAAAATATGATGAAAGAGAAATAAATCAAGCTGTGCCATTTGTGGTTCGTAATCTAACACAATTCTTTTTTTAATGTCCGGTAACAACGAAAAAAATACAAATAATTGCAAGGGTTAGATTTCACGTGGGATGTCAAATTCTTTTATGGCCTGTTTGGCACCCAAATTTTTTGGGGATAAACCAGGTTTATCTCCACAATTTAGGGGATAAACCTGGTTTATCCTCAAGTTATCCTTGTACCAAACATGCCCTTAAAGTCACACCATTTCACTTCGGTTATTTTACAATCCTATTTGTGAGGATTTTATCTTTGAATCTTTTCGTCAAATGTCCTCTCTTTAGTTTTCCATATGCAGTTCTACCCCCTCCCTTGGCGCTCGACGAACATGCTCGGTAGGGGTGAGCATTAAACGGTTCAAACCGAAAAACCAAAGGCGAACCGGCTCGTTTGGTTCGGTTCGGTTCGGTTTGAACCATGTTCGGTTTGGAAGTCCTCCAAACCGGTATTAAACGCATTAAACCAAACCATTTAAACTGATTTAATGTAAAAAAATTATATAAAATCAAGTATATAATATTATTAAAAATAAGATTTTTATAATTTTTATAATAAAATATTATTTATTTTGATTGTTTTTAACTTAAAAACTATTATATATATGTAAAAAATAATTAATTAAAATACTTTTATATATTTTCGGTTTAATACCGAACTAGCCCGGAAATAAAACCCGAAATAAAACCGAATTGAAATGGTTTGGTTTGGTTGATTTTGAGGTTGAATCGGTTTGGTTCGGTTTGGGAAAAAATGGCCAAAACCGGACCAAAGCTGAACCATGCTCACCCCTAATGCTCGGAACCGACGCGCGGTGGCAACAAAGAAGGTCCCAGCTCTGAGATATTCTCTCCATCGACAATGTCAAAGCAACAGCTGGATGTAATCGACAAGCATCTTCTTCTGTCCAACTCTTGAGAGGATCTTTGGCAAGGCAAGTGCTCAAGAAATCCTTGCCCTACGCTGACATTTCTGGCTGTTTTTCATTGTGGGTTTTTTTTTTTAAATAGCACACTTATTTATCAATATTATAGAAATAACGCACAACTTTTTTTTTCAAATATAGCACGAAGTCGATGCACTCATTAGTTTGACTTGACATAAAGTCGGCGTGCACTTCGCGATGACACGGCGTTAATTAACAAGTCGAATCTAAACACATCGGCTTTAAAACAAAAAATTTACAAGTCGTGTTGCGGCACGTTAAATGTTCTATACTAAATTTGTAAATTGAGGGCTATTGGAGTTTGAATTTGAACGATTCGTTTGGTTCATTGAGATCGGGGCGTTTCCAAACTATAGGATTGGGCTCCTAAACTTCCGAAAAGAAGTATTAGATTTTATAAATGGACGGTTGAAATTGTTCGAAATTAATATTTTTTGGAGTCGAAATCCCGGATATCGAAAAGTATAATCCTATAATTTGAAACATTCGATCTTATTAGACCGAACAGATTGTTGAAATTCAAATCCGACGGCTCTCGGTTTACAAACTGAACTTAGAGCATTTAATGCTCCGTTCAGTTTGAGATCAGAACGTTTCAAATTATAGGATTACACTTTTGGATATTCGGATTTCGACTCTAAAAAAATATTAATTCAAAACAATCTCGACCGTCCGCATTTATAAAATACACATTTTGAAAGTTTAGGAGTCCCGATCACATAGTTTAAAACGATCTGATCTCAATGAGTAAAACGGTCGTTCGAATTCAAACTTGATGGCCCATAATTTACAAATTTAGTATAGAGCATTTAATACGTTGTCGAGAAAAATTTAACAAATTTTCAAGTCTGATCGGCTTGTAATTTTTTTGGTTTTAAAGTATATGTGTTTAAATTTAACTTGTTAATTAACGTCGTGTCATCGTGAAGTC